>CM031240.1:843938289-844633369 GCA_018340775.1 Taxus wallichiana var. yunnanensis
TATACATTCAAACCATAACATGTACAAATCAGAGTATAGTTCATTTCTTCGTAACATGTCCACTACAAAGCATGAGAGTACGTTTATGATTGTAGACATTCCTTTAAAAGTGATAGATGATCTAGGGTTAGATTTATCCATACTAAATTTACAAATATAGTTGTTGACCATTGAAGGAATATTATTGCTGAAATTTTTGCATTATCGCTCCAGTTTCCATTTTAATAATACAAAATAGAGGAAAATGTGTCCATCAAACTACATGTGATGGTGAAATATGTGTACATTTTTCATGTTTCATGTCTCATGGTTGGAATTCCAAGCGATAAAAGTCTACATGATGGAAAATTCACATCTGAAGCACCAATTGCACACATGTAACTAATACAAGCAAGATTGAAATATTCCATGTGAAATATCTACTATATAGTTGAGCTCATGTACCGGATATTTCTTGGGGAGGAATAATCTCATTTGTGGAAAAGGTGTGGTCCGTGAAAGTAATTAATTTTCCTTGTCCAATCAAAATCCACAACAACCCACACTTGTCCCTTTTTGTGTGATTGGTAAATAACGATGCCATCAAAATCATTGATGAGCACTTCACATGACGTCACCACCTATGGATGCCACTTACACTTCACATCTTCATGTCTCTAAATGATATGGATAAATCTACAAACACATTTTCACTTGCAATATTTTTCTACCACTCCTTACATTCACATATATACCTATAAATTGTTTCCACATTGTCTTCAACAACACCTTGGTCTCCTTCAAAGGATTTCTATATACGACGTCATGTTTTCTGACGTTTCAGTTTCAAATTGTTTCTACTTTCCATTTTCGCTGCCCCGACACTTTTCCACCCTCTAACCCCTTCATCTTCACCCCTCTTCCTTTCCCAATGTTTCTCTCTTCCAATATGGATCCTTCAAAAGATCCCCTTCGACGTTTCCATCGTACATTTCATGTATGATTGCTAGTTATTAGTGCTATCCATTTCATATGAAATAACAATGTCTTTGAAATGTTTCTATTCTTTTTGGCTCATACAACTTGTACTCAAATTTCATCAATTTATCAACTAGATTATTTGGTGTTAAGGAGTTAAAATATTGACGTTTAAAAAGAGGTTTGATCAGGTCTTATTAAATATTGTAATGTTTCAAACAAAACTTTAAATTCAACAATAAAATTGAGTATAAATTCTTAATAGTTTGAAATATTTCAATTTTTAATCTTTCAACCTTTTAAAAAAAGGTAAGACACACTAAATTCAAAGAAATATCTAAAATATCTATTTAAAAATAAAGTTGAATTGAGATCAAAGAAGAATGTTTATCTTTGATTAGTAAAATTGGTATTTCAAGTTAAAGCTTTTTGGTGAAAGCTTAATAGCTTGGAGTATATCTATTCTTTTGGCCGCACTTCTTGTCTTACGTAATACATTTATTTGATTTGTCAAATAATTTGTAATTGAATTTATTTTGATAATATAAAATATTTTTAAAAACATTGAAATTAAATTAAGTCTCATTTAATTACGGTGAAGGCGTTCCCCTATGGGAAAGGCCCTTCCGGACGTTTCTCCAACTATGTTAAAGTTGACAGTTTGACATCCATCTGGATGTTTTTGTGTTTTACAGATATTTTTAACAGTTTTTTGGGATCCCTGCATGCTCGGCTCCGTCTGCACTACTACTAGCACCCATGGTTCGAGCTCCTTTGCGTAATTTCCGTTGACTGGTAACGTTTTGTTTTTCTCTCAACAGATTCACCACCGCCCTAGCTCACGTGGCTATTGATGTCGATTCTACGCCAGGGTCCCACTTGGTTTCCTTTCTCGACTTGAAAAAGGATCAGATTGAGTCCACAAGATTCGAACCTGCGTTACTGTTGTTTTATGGATATTGGTCATCATGAGGCCGCAGGTTCAAGCCATGGAAATGCGAGAAGGTGTGTTGGACAGCCGTCAGGTTCCTCTTGGTGTCGTTCTTGTTCAACTATCATGTCAATCTTTTGTGTCTAAAATTTCCCCTTCATTAATTGTTCGTAACTCAGTTGTTTTGAAACCGCCAACACAGGTAATATTTTTTGCTCTGTGTTTATGGAGGTAAATTAATGGATTTTATTAACATGCAGTGAAAGTTCTCTTTTTTTCCTTATCTGATCATCATCCAAGAAATGGAGATTGTATTGGCATAAAACAGGATCAGCCAGTGTTGAAATTTGATGGGCTCTTCATGCTAAATGTATCTCATCTGAAAGATTCCTGAAGGTACAGAAGCGGTGCAGGCTATTTGGAAAATTTCTTTTTCTATTTCTTCATATAAAAGCCCTATTCAGAAATGGGAAGAAGCCACAAAGGCCATTCAAAAATTATTAAGGTTTTATGGTATACAAAGCTCAAGCTAGGAATAAAGCTTCAAGAATGCCCAAGAGCAATTGATTGAGGCTTAACATAAAATGCAAAATAATCCTTTAATAGCGAAGCTCTGAATGAATATGTTAATGTCAAAGCCGAGGTTAGAGATTTATTGAATTACAAGGCTAGGGGGATAAGATCAGAGCTAAATGAATTGGTTAAAGGGGGCTGATAGAGGGACTATAGATGGCCAAACAGACTAGTGAAAGAATTGAGGCTATTGAAGTAGATGGCTTATGTACCACTGACCTGGAGAAAATTTCTCTTGCTTTTCTTGATTCTTTTGAAGATTTATGTTCCTTAGAAGGTGATAGTGAAAAGGTGCGGGACAATAGAAGAATTTGTGAGTAAGTTGTCAAAAGAAAGATTTCTAAAGAAGAGGCTAACCCTGTAGATCAAGACATTTCCAAAGATGAAATTAGACATGCCATACGTTCTATGAAAGATGATAAATACCTGCTGGTTGGGATGGCTTATGTCCAGAATTTTATAAGGTTATAGAGGATTGGATGGTGGATAAGCTTCTAATCCTATACGCTCATGCTTTAAATATTGGCGCCTTGGTGGATCAGATTAATAGAGGAGTCATCAAGTTGATCCTTAAGGATGGTAATAAACAACATTAAAAATTGGGGACCTATTACTCTGCTCAATATGTGCATCAAGTTGCTGAAGTCTTTGCCCAAGATTGTTTCAAAGACTCAAACAAGTTTTTTGGAAGATAAATTTATTTTGGATTTTTGGATTACAAGCTGAAAACAGGAAACATTTATGTATACCTGATAGATTTTGAAAATTCAAAGGGAAGGTATTGCTACTGAAGCTATGCATGCCCTCTTGAGGGATAATAGATTTGGACCTCAAGTCAAAGGCATCACTCCCTAATAATGAAATCCTCGTTGATATTCAATTTGCTGACAATCCTTCTATATTTCTGGTTTTGGACAAAGAAAATTTCATTAACTTAGAGAACAAGTTGCAGATATCTTGGCATGTTCTAAGATCTCCATGTCTAAGTCTCATGCTATTGGTTGGGAAGAATAACCTCAAGTTTGTTTCAAAGTCAAGGCTAGCAGTGGCATTGTCCTAGAGATACTGTCAGATATTTATGGATTCCATTTGTGTTTGTTCCCTCTTTCAAAGATGTGTGAGAATGGATTTTTAAAAAGATTAATAAGAAGCTGAGGAGGTGACATGAATTTGTCATCTCTTGCTGGTAGGATTCAGGTGTGTTTGAAAGTTTTATCTTCCTATAATATCTACTATGATTCTTGTTGGATGTGCATCAAATCCCATTTCAATCACTAGCACACTTTGTGAGGGATTATCTTATGGTTTGATGGGAAAGGAAGTAAGAAGAGGCATGCAATATGATGGAGTAATGGATCCTCAAAGCCTAGGTTGGCAATGCTCCTAGGAAAGTCCTTGTTAGAAACAATATTTGCAGAGCTTCTCCTCAAGGCAAGAAACAAGGGGAGGGGGAATCTTTTTATATCCTTTTTGGAGATTTTATTTAAAGTATGAAGGATCTTCTATTTTGGAAATCTTGGTTCTGAGTTAAGCTCTGTTTTGTATCTCGTGCTCTCTCAAATGGGGAAGAAGCACCAAGGATTTTAGGTTTATTTGGTGGAATATTGCCTTTAAGAATGTAAGGTTGGCCAATATTAGAGGTTGTTCCCCTAGCATGGTCTAGGAAAGACATCAAGTGATTTGCAAATTTTTAGAAATGGACGTGGTTAGAGTGGGATCAGTCGAATATTGGGTATAAGCTTCCTGATAGTTCCAAAGGAACTCACCCTTATTTAATTTAAAGCTCTCCCTAGAAAACATAATGATCTTGTTATTGACTAGGACGATGAGGAAGACTAGGCTAACACCAATTGGATGAATAACACTCCTCTATAGGGGATTTCTTCTAATGATCTTTATCAATTGTTTGTCAAAAAATTGGATTAGTACTTCAAACTTAATGAAATTGGCATGTGAGTGACACTGAACAAGATTGGGCTGGGAGTTTTAATCTTATATGGTCCTCTGTTATTATATCAAATCAATCTCTTTTTAGATAGTAACTACTGTGGCATAAGCTTGTTGTTTCCGTAAGTTCTGAGAAAGTGTGGAATGGTGGTTTCTAACTTCTCGGTGTATCATGTGCTTGAAACTATAAAGCACATTTTTTTGCAAAGAAAGCTTGGAAAGGTAACATGTATAAATGGTCATGTTTTGTTAGAAGAGGGATTACATGGGATAATATTTGGATGACTTGTATTGCTAATGTCAGATATTTGGATGACTTATATTGCTAATGTCATATATGGGGACGACTTCTATTTCTAATGTCAAAAACACTCAAATTGTTTTTATACTCTTTGGCTTCCTGTTCTATTGAAGTTTTGTGATGAATTCTAAACAAAAGAAATGAAGACTTGTTTCATAATGAGGGCAGCGACCCTACTCATTTCACTAATGAAGTCAATTTGTTCTTCATTGTTGAGCTCTTCTCTTTTGGAGGTGCATAAAGCTAACTTGAGGCAATTTCTTCAAACTGGATTTCTTCCACGAGCTAGCAGATATAAGAGGTTTGGGAAAGACTTTCACGAGCCCCTCAACCTCCTAATGGGGTGCATGGTCAGAGTTTGTAGCTTCTTGTGGATTCCAAGGAAGATCTTGAATCTTTAAATGTGTGCCTTCTGGGTGAAAGTGGTCTTGGGACGGACATAGACAATGAGAGTGAACATGTAGGCAGGTCAAAGGGTAATGGAGAACATGTCCCTTTCTTCTTTTAGTCGTGCTAATAGTTTTCAGTTTCCAGAACAACCTCTTGTTCACAACAAGTGGATCGACAAAGATGGTAACTCAATTTCCTTTGACGAAGCCCTTGAGATGATTATGGGCATAGAGGGAGACAAAAATCCTAGGAGGCCAAGGGTATCTAGGATTTTTAGATCTAATATTCATTTTGAGCCTGAGGATAAACAAGAAATATTTTCTTGTAAGATTGTTTCAGATAAAGAGGTTGACTCAGTTGTCTCCTGCCCTAAACATCTTACCCATGGTGGTCTAAAAGAGTGTCTTATAGATGTGGACCATGTTGTATAGATATGTGCTCTCTAGGAGTCTGTATTTTGTTCATAGATTACAATAGAATTGAGGGCTTTTGCTTGTCAATTAAGTTCACGTTGCTATAATTGTTGGCAACTCAGTTGTCTTGAATACCTGTTGTAATTAACATGTTGGCCTTGAGGAAATAATTGTTTCACGCATGTTAAGGCCTCTATAGCCTTGGAACCAATGTCCTTCATTATTCTTATGAAGAATGAGTTTCCTCAACAACTCTAGGTATTCATTTCCTCCATCACATTACCAAGACATATTCCAAGCCATTACAAGAAATGTTCAAACAGAGGACCATGGATAGGATAAGAAAATGGAGGGTAAGAGTGAAAACAAATTTGAAGAACAATGAAATAAACAAGTAGGAGTGATACCTTCAAAACTCTAGAAAGAGGCCAAAAATTAATAAAATAATATGGTATTCATCTTTGTCTTTGTTTTATATCTAGTATTGTTGGCAGGTACCTTTGACACTCTAGAGAGGCATCACACCCCCACAAATGACTGGGGAAAAAAACAATGAGAAGTGATTTCAGGCATATACATGATCAACTTGACAACTCTCAATGAACACAATAACTTTAATAAAATAGAGATGGATATTAAGTTCAGATAAAATAGTCCGCAAAATGCTATCACTCATGATATAAGATTTGAAATTGTATATGTACGAATTTGTAACAAGTTTGAAATGAAGAGATGATACCTTTAAAAAAGTGGTTCATCTATATTTCTACACTTACAAAATAACACTTTTCAACATACATGTTCAAATTTTCCTTTTTACTATTGCTCGCTTCTTTATGTAAACCAAAAACAACACATTTTAATGTCTTCTTCATTATATCTGCATACAAATACCTATAGTTTTTAAATGCCGAGAAAGAACCATGCAATGTATAGTTGTTTCCATCCAAAGCTTTGTAAATTATATCACTTTTTTCATATTGAATTGTTTTAAAGGTTAGACCTCATGTTTGTGCTATTTAAATGAAGTGGTTTATCTATATTTCTACACAACCAAAATCAATCACACCCCTTATCAACATCAACTAAAAAAAGTAATAACTATCCCTCTAAAACAAATAACTTATACCGTTTGGCGTTCACATTGCATTGTACACATGCGATTGCTAGTATTAAGAATTACAATATGTATCCTTCAATCAAAAAAATATTTAATTAATTAACATATAATAATACCATTTGTATATGTACAACTTGCGGAATTCTTGTCGAATGCAAGTAATATGAGATGCTAAGAGACCTACATGCCATACAGCAAAATAGAAATATGGGGTGTGAAGTATATATACAAACAAATAAAAAAATGTTTAACTTGGAGAGAGACGTTAGGAAAACATTTATAATGGCCAATTTATAACTGCCAAGAGGCGCGACAAGAGTGACAGTTTTATGGAGTAAAACACTCCACAGTTTGACATAGAAAATGTCGGATCGATGATATTAATCAAGTGATTTCCGGCCTTTGTATGTTTTATATGAAGAGCATGGAAGATTGCTAGTTTTTGTGAAACAGGAAGGAACAACATGTGTTTTACCAAGGATAGTGTTTTATCTAACAAGGAGAAAGAAAAACTGAGGAAATTAGAAGAGAAGGAAAAGGAAAAGAAGAAAGCATTGGAAGAGAAAGAGAGACAAAAGAAGGAGAAGATGGAAAAGAGAAAGCAGGAGGAGAAAGAAAAGATGAAGCGAGACAAGGAGAAGGAAAAGAAGAAGAAGGAGAAAGAAAAAGAAAAGGAGAAGGAGAAAAAGAAGCGGAAAAAACTTCAGCCGGCTCAGATTTTATGAAATAAAGTGGTGGTTGAACCAAAAATTTCAATTACGTATTAATTAGATTGTCTGTAAAGTTGGTATTTTGCTTCTCTATGCAGTTTAAGTTGTTTTATGATAATTTTTATGAAAAATTATTGTTTTTTTAAGGTAAATGAAATAAAAAATTTAAGCATTTGTTACTAATGAGAGAGTTCGTTTTTTACAATGGACCAGAAACCTGCAAACCTGCGACTATGTTACTCAGTCTTAAATCCCAATCCATGTGTACATTTGTTTCTATTAAAATTTGGCGCCTATTCTTTTTAACGAAGTCTTAATGGTAGATTAACAGAAAAGTTTACAACACATTACCTTGTTATCTTTTTAGGTAACAAGGTAATGTGTTATTACGGAAACGTAAAGGTGACTAACAGAGTATACTTTTTGTTAGATCAATATGAATTGTGCGAATTTGCGTGAGAGATAGGTTTGAATTTGATCTCGGATCAGTTAACTCAATCACCTCATCAAGAGTGTATGGTATGAATGTAAAATCTTGTATGCAAAAATGTACACATCGACTCAATTAATTCAATGGACATTTTTAGTGAGGTATAGAATGCCAGGTATGGAAACCAGTAGGTTAATTCTAATAAAACACTTGATTAATTTGTGCTCTGAATTCGATAATGTGTACATGTGAAATCTCATATTCTATCGGAAAATCTCGTATTCCAATAAACAAGAAAATAAAGCAATAATACAACCCATAAAACACAAATAAGTTTATATTAATTTAAAAAACAATTTAATACATAGATTTTAGAGTTGCTGCTTTGATTTTTTTTGCTCTGTTCTTGCGCAGTTATGCTAGCAAAAATCTGCACTCTCTTGTATATGCTCTGCTCTTTGTTCATCTATTATATATATCTTTTTTGTTCTATATGCTACTGCATATATTTTCTAGCTCCGTCTTCTAACTATAAACTGTTGTGTATGTTCCTAAGTTGTTGCTGTTGTTTTTTTAAACAGCACCTTCTTCTTTTATATTTTTGTTGTGTATATTCCAACACTTTTTTCAACTGTTGTTGCGTACAGCGACCCACATTAATAATTTTTATTTTTTTTACATTTAATATCTTTCCCACTCAAAACAAAGTTCAAAATCTAAGCGCCCAAAAACAACAATAAATGCCAAGAAAGGTAGGTGAAAAGAGGGAAAATTTTCAAAATTTAAAAATTTGATCAAGATTAAAATATTCAACACTCCCCCTTAATCTTGAGCCAATACAAACAAAAATTCATATTCACTCAAAATATTGATTTTGGATTTTCGGAGCTACATGGTCCGGAGTTGGCTAGTCCGAAGCTGGTTGGTCCGAAGTTGGTTGAACGACTAGTCCAAAGCTGCTTGAAGCATTGGTTTGGAACTGCTTGGTCTGGAGCTACTTGTTATGGAGCTGCTTGATAGACTAGTTTGGAATTGATTGGTTTGGAGTTGACTGTGTGAAGTCCAGAGCTAGTTGTATGAAGTCCGGAGTTGGTTGTATTAAGTCCTGAGGTGGTTGAAGCCACATCAGTGACACCCAAATTTCCTCTCAAACGTTCAAAGCTATCTTTTGACAAAGGCTTGGTAAAAATGTCAGTAAGCTACTGCTCTGACTTACAAAATTTAAGTTTTATCTCACCTTTTTCAATTAATTCTCGAATGAAACAATACCTGATTGCAATATGTTTGCTTCTTCCATGAAAAACATGATTATTTGACAAAGCCATGGAAGATATATTGTCACAAAAGATAGTAGATGCTCAATATTCTTATTCATGCAAATATGAGAGGATTCTTCTTATCCATATAGCCTGGCATGCGACTGAATTTGTTGCTATATACTTGGCCTCAACCGTAGAAAGTGAAATAATTGACTATTTTTTGAAGCCCATGAAATGGCTCTTGACATAACATGAATCACATATCCAAATGTGTTTTTCTATCATCTAGGCTACCTGCCCAATCATTATCAACATATCCAATGAACTGAAAATCATTATCAATGCCATATTGAATTCCATAATTCTTGTGTCATTAACATACCTCAAAATTATTTTTCCTACTTGCTAATGTGTCTCCTTTGGAGTCTCCATGAACCTAGAAATTAGGCTAAATGCATACATGATATATGGTCTAGTTGCAGTCAAGTACATCGAGCTTCCTACTAAGATTTTGTATCGTGTGGAATCCATGTTGCTAGTGAAATTTTCTTTGCATAGTTTCAAACTTGTTTCAACTGGTGTAAATGTTGGTTTGATGTCCAATATTGTGAATCTCTCCAAAATCTCATTTGCATACTTTTCTTGAGACACAAATATTACATGCTCCACTTGTTTGAATTCAATCCCAAGAAAGTATCTCAACAATCCTAAATCAATCATCTCAAACTCCTTCTTCATGGCTGATTTAAACTCTTATATGGATTTTTTTCATTTTTGGCAAATATTAGATCATCTACATATAAAACAACAATTAGAATCTCACCTTCTTTGTTTTCTTTAATGTAGAGTGTGGGCTCCTAGCCACTTTTTCTAAAACCATTGCTTGTCAAATAGGAGTCTATATGGCTATACCATGCCCTTGGTGCTTGTTTAAGTCCATATAAAGATTTCTTGAGCTTGTACATCTTGTTTTCATGCCCTATAATCTCATAACCAGGTGGGTGTCCCATATACACTTATAGGATGATTTGACCTCCATTTGATGAATCTTTCACTTGTGATGAATAACTATAGCAATGATTGTTCTCTCAGTTTCTAGCCTTACCACATGAGCAAATGTATCATTATAATCATGTCCAGGCCTTTTTTTATAGCCTTTGACAACTAACCTTGCCTTATGTCTTTCAACTTTTCCTTCAAGAGTGATTTTGGTTTTGTAAACCCACTTGACTTGATTGACTTCCTTTCCTATTGAAAGATCAACTAGCTCCCATGTTCCATTCTTCTCTATTGTATTCATTTCTTCATCCATTGCTTCACACCACTTACTATCCTTAATTGCTTCCTTAAAATAAATAAAATCATCTGCTGAAAATAGAGCAAAATTAATTATTTCATCTTTATTTTCATCATACCTTGACTACTCATAAATATCTTGTACACTCATTTTTTTGGCTTGGCACTGAAGATGTCTCATGATATGCTCCTTTTATACTTTTTGGTTATTTCCACTTGAAGATTCACCACTTTGTGAGATAGGGATCGAACTTGGTGTGTTGTTAACTTTACCATCTATTGTTTTAGCATAAATAAAAGGTGCATTTGCCTTTATTTGTGACTACTACACTTCTTGTACATCTCCCCAAGATGCTTCCTCAATTAATTGAACATCACAACTAATTATAATTTCCTTTTGATTGGATTGTATAATCTATAAGCTCTAGATTGTTCACCATACTAAATGAAGATGCATTTTTCTCCTCTATTATCCCACTTTGATCTTCTTTTCTTTGACACATGTGCATATGCTACACACCCAAAAAATCTTAAGTGCTCAACACTTGGATTTCTTCCACTCCATGCCTCTTGAGATATCATATTCCTAACACTTTTGTAGGACATCTATTTGATCCGTAAATTGCCTCTTAAAACACTAAATAAATCCTTTCTTTGTGACAATTGAATGGAAAATGCTTAAGTTATTTTAAACCAAACTAATGTGCAAACTATTCACATAATTAGATTGAAATAACAAAGAAACAAAGACAAGAATGAGACAAGATTTATCCTAGAGAAACCTGATGTGGGAAAACTCTAGCGGGTGAGAAAATTATCTCCCCTTCACTATGTAATCTCAAAATGATACAAAGTACTGCCAAACTAGCCTTTAAGAAATATGAATACACTTCCTAATTGTATCTACTTTCTCACAATTTCTCCAACACATAAGAAATCTTCACCATAAACAAATAAGAGAAGAAAACAACTCTTCAAATCTACTCACAACTGAATTTCCCCAAAATCACTTGCTTGATCCCTTCCAATTTCTTATATTTATAGTTGCTCAGCTCAGGGACATGGGAGAATGCAAACCAAATCGATCTAGGAGCTCAAACATTTACAATTGTTGAGTTCCTGAATTCTGGAACCGTAGGTGACGGGATCGCCTCTAAACATAGACTGGTGATTGCATAACCACCGTGATAGTTTCACAAATGCCTATCTACACAGAGTGGTGGTTACGTAACCGCCAAGGCGGTCACATAACCGTCAACTAAATCCCTTGAAACCGAACATCAAATGGTCTAAAATTTCATTTGGAGGTGTCCAGAGCATCCCCAACCTGACTAGACCATCTTATGGAAACACAAAGAGATGAAATCCTGTAGAGAAAGTATCAAATATAGAGATTACATAGAATTGGGCTATTCCTGATCTATTTTTGGATCATACCTCCCCAATTTGAGGCTTTTAAGTCCCTAAAAGCTTCAAGGACTAATGAGGTGAGGAAATTTCTTCCCCACATATTCTTTGGAATACCACTTGGCTTTGGTAGGCAATTTTCCTTTCAACCCAATCAACCACCTGTCATGCACTCCTCTTTGTGTTGTCCTTTCTTTTCATTGTAAAACCACATCTTCCTCTAATTCTAGCTGAATGTCTAGAGCAAGATCCTCAACAGATGGAAGGAATACTCCCCTTTCTTCATCATCCAACATGGAGGGCTAAAAAAGACATAAGCTTTCAACATTAACAACTGAATAAATCGTCATATAAGGAGGTAAATCCAAGCAAAATGCATTCTTACCCACTTGTTCTAGAATTTCAAATGTGCCATAACAAAGAGGTTTGAGTTTGCTAGCTTTCTCCTATAGCCTATCCCAGCTCAAATACAACCATACCATGTCTCCAACAAGGAAGGAATGCTCAGTCCTAAGTTGATCATACCGTGCTTTGTACTTAGCTTGGGAATCTATTAACCTCTTATGTACCTGAAGGTGTATTTTCCAAATCTTCTCAATAAAATTCTCAACTTTGTGGACCTCCAGTTCCACTTTTCCGTTGTCTCTACATGGTAATCTTAAAACAACATCAAAAACACTCTTAGGAAAATAACCAAAACGTGTTTTAAAAGGAGTGTTATTAGTCGAAGCATGAAATTCCTTGTTATAAGAATGTTGGATATACACCAAGTTCTCATCCCAGGTCCTCATATGTTTCCTATTGTACCCTCTCAAGAGCTGGACCAAGGTATGGTTCACCACCTCTGTTTTCCCATCTATCTGTGGATGAAAGGCGGTAGACCTCTTTAGCTTCATATCCATCTTTTCCCACAAAGTAGAACAAAACTTCCCTACAAACCGTGAGTCCTTGTTTGACACAATAGAACTTGGCAAACCAAAGTGAACCCACACACTAGCAAAAAATAACTCAGCTGCATCATTGGCCTTAATGGTCTTTTTGTAATGAATAAGAATGTACATTTTTCTAAATTGATCTACAATCAAAAATATATAATCATGACCTTTTTTGGTGGTAGGATAACTGCTCATAAAATCGATGGAGATAATTTTCCATGGTCGGGAAGGAACTGGCAAAGAAATATATAACCCCAACTTCCTATTATTAGGATTTCTTATACTGCATAAAACACATCCCTAATGAATTTAGAAATTTTAGCTTGCATGTTTGGCCAATACACATACCTCTGTAAGTGCGCTACAATTTTTTTCACATTGAAGTGACCAGCTACCATGGAAGTGTGTGCTTCTCGCATCAACTGCACTCTTTCCCTCCTAGGCACACAAAGTTTCCCATTCTTGTAGATAAAAACACCCTAGAAGTAGTACTCCCATGTAGGTGCAAATCCCTCACTTGGAGGTTTCTACTGAAATATCTCTGTAAAATCTGGATCCTACTCATAGCCTTCTTGATATGCTTCACACACAAAAGGCTCAAGAAGAGTTAATATGCCCATGTTGAAATCAAAGGAGGTCTAGATAACATGTCAAGTAATTTTTAGCCACACCCTTTTTATATTTAATAACCAAATGAAACTGATGTAAGAAACCCATCCATTTATAGTGCCTAGCTTCCTGAAGTTTACTTTGAGCTTGCTAGATATTGGAGAGGTTGATGATCCATATGAATGATAGTTTCCTTACCCATTAAATAATGTTTCCATTTCTTGATTGCTTGAACAAGAGCATACAATTCCTTTTCATAAGTACAATAATTTAGAATTGCACCGTGAAACAACTCAGAGTGATAACATACCGACCTACCTCCTTGAAGTAGGACAACCCCATAGCATAGTCACTAGCATCAGTTTCCACTTCAAAAGGAAATTGTAAGTTAGGTAAGGCCAAAACTAGAGCATGACTAATTTTATATTTAAATGAATCAAAATCAATCTGTTGTTTCTTACCCCAATCAAATGTCTTACCCCTACTATCACTGAATGTAGTGGCATTGTTATGGAAGAGAAGTTCTTAATGAACTTCCACAAATATTGAACTGCTCTAACAAAACTCCTAGTCTCCGTCAAACTTGATGGTGTAGGCCAATTCTGAATGGCCTCTATCTTAGCCGGATCAATCCTTAACTCCCCATCTCCAATCACATGTCCCAAAAAGACAAGTGACTGTTGTGCAAACTCACATTTCTTTTCATTCAATATAAGTATGTTCTCCTTAAGCACTTGTAAAACTTGACGCAAATGATCAATATGCTCTTCAAAAGTTCTTCTAAAAACTAGAATGTCATCCAAGTACATAATAACAAATGAATCAATAAATGACCTCATTACCTCATTCATCAACCTCATGAAGGTAGCTGGTGCATTGCATAACCTGAACGGTAATACCAACCATTCATATAACCCTTGCCTGGTCTTGAATGTTGTCTTCAGATGTCCTCTTCCTTAATCCACACTTGATGATATCTAGACTTCAAATCAAGCTTAGTAAAATATTTAGCATGATGTAACTAATCTAATAAATCATTAATGCAAGGAAGAGGGTACCGATTTTTAATGGTTATTTTATTCTAAGCCCTATAATCAACACACATCCTCCATGAACCATCTTTCTTAGGTACTAAAACAATAGGAGAACCACATGGAGAAGTGCTAGGACAGATTATACCTTGTTCAATCAAAGACTATAACTGTTGTTTTACCTCATTGGAATCTTTCAAATATGCATGTATAATCCCAAGTTTAGAAATGGACTATCGGGTAGCAAGTGGATCTCATACTCAATCACCCTAACTGGGTGCAGCCCTGTAGGTTCCTAAAAGACCTCTCTGAAATGTTGAACCAATTTGTCTATTTGTGCTTGCTATTTGTTAGAAAACATGCTACCAGTGGTTTTAGATGTAATAACCCCATCATCTGGCATATCCCTCGACATAAGTAATGCAAATTTACCAATACCATTAATGAGTTTCTGGGATTCATTGGCACTTACCAAATATATCTTTGAATCTCCTGAATAGGCTGAAATGATGTAGCTCTTACCATCCTTTACCAAGCAGTACTGGTTGGTTCTCCTGACGAAGATAACATCCCTAACATAAAAATATGGGTTGATAAATACTAAACCACACACATCAAGGGGAACAACATCCAGAGTAGCTTTGAACATCAATAATTTTTTTTTGTCAATACCAAAAGTGATATTACATTGTTTAGTAACCTTGATGTGTACACCTTTCTTCACCAAACCCAAGGAATACAAACTCAGGTGATTGTAAGTTTCTAACTTCAGCCTATCCACTAACTCTTTACTAATCAAATTATCTTGAGAACATGTATCAAAAAGAGCATCCACCTTAGTTTTCTTTACTTGAATTTTTAAATGGAAAAGCTTTGTTAATTCATTCTCTTGAGCAACACTATTACTACCCAAACATACCTCTTTGCGGACAGAGGCACAACACATAGTCTCATCCACCTCTTCACTGCAAAATACTTCCTCTCCCTGGAGGGCAGCCATGAAATTCTTCTTATTATTCTTGTTTTTGAAGGGATGTAATTCCGGGTGGAACTTCTAACATTTTCCTCGGAATGTGTGTCAACATCACAATGCCCATAATGAATTTTAGTATCCTATTTAGAAATATAAGTAGCATTTTTCTTACCCTTTCCTTTTCCTTTATCCTTCTGCTTGGCGTCACTTTGTTTATTCGAAGCTTGCTGAGAGGAAGAAAAACTCTTCTTGTTGTCCATCTCTAGGTAGTGAGCTTTCGTACAAGCCTTATCTACATCCGTCGGCTTGGCTAAAAGGATGGATCTCCTTAAGTGGCTATGGATTCCACCAATATATTTCATCAACAAGTTTCGGTTTGCAACATCCTTTCCCATCTGAATAAATTTCTTATGGAACTCACTAGTGTACTTCTACATAGTCGACCTTGCTTCTACCTGAGATATTGCCAATACATGGACCTCTCTTCCTCATAACAAATAGGATACAACTACTTCTTTATTAGTTTCTTAAAAACATCCCACTTAGTAATTGGAGGAATCTTCTTAACAACCAATGTATGAACATAAATTTCAAACCAAGTCAAAGCATGTTTGGTTAATTTTAACCAAGCAAAGGAAATATGATGACTTTCATTAATTTTATGCAAATTGAAATATACCTCCAGTTGAGCTACCCAATGGTTTAGCTTCTCAGCATTCACGTCTCCATCATATGGTTGAATCTCTATCTTGGCCTCTGCTTTGAATGGAGGAAGTGTGGGAATGGCATGGAATAGTTCTTCTTCATGAACCTCTTCTTCACGGTATTTCGACGTCTCATTTGTAACACCAAGTTTCTCCATGAACAGTCCCATGATGGACTCCAATTTTCCAATGGACAAGGAAATGCTGCCCACATCCTTAGATAGACTTGCCACATTCACCTCCAACTTATAGAAACATTCTTCACCACTATCATCCACATCATCTCTTCGTTCCATCTCTCAAATTCCTTGCTTCCACTTCTTTGTAGAAATATCTGCTTCAAAAGGAATAAGGCTACCTTCACCACTTTCTTTTCCATTTTGAGTAAGGAGCATCTAACTGCAATCTCAACACAAGTTAACCACACAAAAACTGAAATCTAACTAGCTTTGATACCAATTTGATTCGTAAAATGCTTTTTAAAACACTAAACAAATCCTTTCTTTGTGACAATTGAATGGAAAATTCTTAAGTTATTTTTAACCAAACTAACGTGCAAACTATTCACACAATTAGATTGAAATAATAGAGAAACAAAGACAAGAATGAGACAAGATTTATCTTGGAGAAACCCGATGTGGGAAAACTCCAGCGGGTGAGAAAATTAGCTCCCCTTCACTATGTAATATCACAGTGATACAAAGTACTGCCAAATAGGCCATTAAGAAAGTTGAATACACTTCCTAATTGTATCTACTTACTCACAATTTCTCCAAAACATAACAACTATTCACCATGAACAAATAAGAGAAGAAAACAACTCTTCAACTCTACTCATAGCTGAATTTCCCCAAAAACACTTTATTGATCCCTTCCGATTGCTCATATTTATAACTTCTCAGCTCAGGGATGCGAGAGAAGGTGAACCGAATTGATTGGGATCTTAAACATTCGTATATGTTGAGTTCCTGAATTCTAGAACCATAAGTGATGGGACCACATATGAAACGCTTGAGACCAGCGATTGTGTAACCATCACGGTAATTTTGCAACTACCTCTCTGCACATAGTGAAAGTTACGTAACCATCAAGTTGAATCCCTGAAACCGAACATCAAATGGTCTAAACTTTCATTCAAAGGTGTCTGAATGACCCCAACTTGACTAAACCATCTTGTGAAGACATAAAGATCCGAAATCCTGTAGAGCACGTATTAAATATAGAGATTACATAGAATTGGGTTATACCGATCTATTTTTTATCACTATTCAAAAAAGAGACTATTGTTCCAACAACTTCAGCCCAATACTCATCTAGCAATCCTCTTTCTTCAATCACACTTCTTACCATTTTTTGAATAGTTCAATTCTTCATCTCAACTATATGATTTTGTTGTGATGTACACCTCACTGTAAACTATTTCTTGATCCCATGCTCCTCGAAAAATTTTAAAAACCGATTTCATATGTACTCCCCCCCTTTATCCGTTCTCAAGGTCTTTATATAATGACCATTGTGCTTCTCAACCATGACCTTAAATTACTTGAATACTTCAAATGATTCTAATTTAATTTTTTAAAAATACACCCATGTCCTTCTGTTGAAGTCATCTATAAAAGTAATAAAATACTCACTCTTGGAAAAGGTGGGAGTCTTCATGGGACCACACAAGTCTGAATGAATTATCACAAGAGTTGAGCTTTCTCTCCAAGATTTTCTGAGGGAAAAAAATTCTATGTTGCTTCCCAATATGTAGCCCTCACATACTTTGTCTGATTGTTCAATTAGGCATATCCCTCTTACCATTTTCCTTTTATAAATAACATGCAATCTATTAAAACTTAAATTCCCATACCTAAGGTGCCAAAGACAAGATTGATCGATTGCTACTATTCTAAACATTGTTGCTCCCTCACTTTGTATCCTCAAAGGAAACCTTTTATTTTATGTCATTTTCACTATTGCAAGCTACCTATTGCTTCCACTTATATAATAGATTATACATTCTCCATTTTCAAATCTCACCTTGTATCCTTTTTGGACTAGCTTTCTAATGCTTAGAAGATTATAATTCAATCCTGGCACATAGAAGACATCTTGAATTTTCCTCTTATCTCCTTGCTTGGTGAGAATGGTTATGTCGTCTTTTCCCATTACATGAACCTTGTCATTTTCCCCATATTTACTTCATATTTGACTGCTTCATCTATGTTTTTGAACATTCCCTTGTTTCCACACATGTGATTACTACATGCACTATCCAAATACCAAAATATTTTGTTGATTTTTTTAACTACATTACAAGTTAGAAACAAACTTCTTCCCTTTTCATGATTTTCAGGTTCAACCTCTTTTGCATTAGAATAACTTGCATTATGAGTTCTCATATCATACTCTTTCTTCCTACATTCACTAGCATAGTGTCCATACTTCTTGTAATAATAACATTGTACGTTTGATTTATCATACCTTTGTGTAGAACCACCTCTAGAAGTGATACTTATCCTTCCTCTTCCTCTTGCATGTGGCTCTTGATGATTGTGTCTTCCATCTTCTTGTTGGTTGCAAAATATACTTGTTCCTCTATTGTAGGATCCTCTCCTCTTGCCTTTCACATTCATGTTTGTCTTAAAGGATTGTTCATTAGAGGAGCCAGTTTTCCTACTCATCTTCTGTTCATTGGTTTGCAAAGAACCCATCAATTCATCAACTATCATTTATCTCAAATCCTTGGACTCTTCTATTACAACAACTAGATCAAATATGGTTGGAAGACTCCTTAATACCTTCTCTATGATCCTATTATCTTCAACAACATCTCCATTTGTCCTCATTTTATTTATTATGTTCATAGTCCTATGAAAAAATCATTTATTGATTCTAATTCTTTCATCAGTAGAGTCTCAAAATATCTCCTCAACATTTTGATATTACTATCTTCACCTTGTCACTACCTTGATAAGCATTTTGCAAGGTATCCCATGCTTTTTGGAGTTTGTATTTGTTGCTCTCTTGAAAAACTGAATCAATGACAACATTTTGAATGTACCTTAATGCATTTGAATCTTTCTTCCTATTTTCCTTCACAATATCCTTTTGGGATTGTGAGATTGCATTGAATGTAGCCTGTACTAGTGTCTTTATGTATCCACCTTCTACCAATTCCCATAGCTCCTGAGAAGATAACAATGTCTTTATTTTTATAAACCATATGTCATAGATCTTGCCATAAAACATAAGGGGTTGTTATGAGTTACTACTATTGGAAGCCATGACAAATAAGACCCAAAAACTCTCGTTCTGATACCAAAACTGTTAGAAAAATTTGGATTCCAATAAGCAAGAAACAAGAAAATAGAGCAATAATACAAACTAGAAAACACAAATAAGTTTATATTAATTCCAAAAACAATTTAATACATATATTTTAGAGCTGCTGCTTTGATTTCATTGCTTTTTTTTTCACAATTATTCTCTATTATTATTATTGTGTCTTTTGTTGCTACACAAATCTTCAATATAACGCAAATGTCATATATATGAACTTTGTTCAATATAACGCTGCATATATTTTCAAAATTCGTTTTTCGTATGTTCTGAGTTGTTAATGTTGTTATTTTTACCCATGCCTTCTTCTTCTATATCTTGGTTGTGTATATTCTAGCACTTTTTCAATTGTTGTTGCATACAACTACCCACATTAATTAAAAACAACTTTTTACATTTAATGTCAATCCCACTCAAAACGCAGTTCAAATTCTAAGTGCCTAAAAACAATAATAAATGTCAGGAGAGGTATGTGAAAAGAGAGAAAATTCAAAATTTAAAAATTGGATCGAGATTGGAATATTCAATATATTCCATTTTTTATTCTAAACACATCCTTAGAGAAGCTTCACAAGCCTTTGTGGTTTAATTTTAAAAATGTGTTTTTAGTTAAAATATAACCATACATTTTTAATGAAAGTATGATAAATATAACAATTGAGCTCACAACATGCATCTATATATTTATATTGAATAAGTATTTGAATATATTTTTGTATGTACTTTGATTTTTAGATATTATTAATTTTTATTTTATAGAATTTTTTCATGTAGATTTTATGTACTTTTATGGTTGGATATTACAAATCTTTTATTTTATAGAAAATATTTATGTAAATCTCATTCATGTGTGTATTATTTGTTCAAATTAAACAAGATTAGCATTTAGGAAGTTCTTTTCCAAATTATTTTAATAATGACATTTTATTTTGATAAAGATTGAAGTTTTTATTTTGTGATCTGTATAGAGGATTTACATTGATTTCTATATGACGTTTTTGCCTTGATTTTTATATAACTCATTTTTTTTGTTTTTGGGTGATCTCCTAAACATCCCTTTATTGTTTTGTTTCATTGAGCAACTATCTATCAATCAACATTATTATTTTCTTGAAATATTTTCATTTATAATATGTCTTTTAATTTATTTATTATTGTTGGTATACTCTCGAGGATCAATGGAGTACTTATTACTATTTATGAACAAATATAAAATAAACTCAAATTTTAAGGTATGCCTAATAAGAAAAGCTAGGATGTCTACTTACAACCATACTTGATAAAGGGAAAAATATTAAGAAAAATCCATACTTATAAACCATTCCAAAATATTAAACAAAAATAGTGTTACCATAACATTCATTTTGGTGATTTATTAAACATAAGACATCCTTTCTTAAAACTACTCTCTCTACTCAAATTTATGTTATAAGTTCATTTCAATAATTGATTACTCTTGTAGAGATATTATTTCCCACTTCACTTTTATATCTAGAAAACTTATCCTTTCATTATTTCTTCTTCTTAGATATCTTCATGAAAATTATCTATATAAATAAAATATAAAAAATTAACACACACGTAATATAATAATTATCTTCACGAAAATAATTATCTATATAAATAAAATATTACATTAACACACACGATAAAATACAACTTCCATTATAATAAAAAGAAAAAGTAAGCCAACACCTCAACTCATTTAATATCAAGATCATATTCTCTAAGGAGTTAAATTTAAATGTTCAAGCGCATGACTCATTCAAACAACATAAAAGTGACAGTCTTCCTCTCCCTCATTTCATGAGCTTAAGCCCTTCATTTATAGATTTATAATAGCCTATTTACCATAAAAATGGAATATCTTGAGCCTAACCTTCATTATTATTCATCAAAATTCATTAGATCTCCATTAAATCTTCTTTATTCTAGTGGCACCATGATTTTCTTTGTGAATTTTGATAACTTGTCAAACCATGCCACTTGCTCCTATTCACACCACTTCTCATTAGTGTCTTACATGCTTCGTCCCTTATTTTCTACCAATTTTCACATAATTGAGGGTTAACATCTCCCCCATACTAGTTATTTTTTCCATACTCGGATAATTCACCCTTCATTGACTCATGAATAAATTCAGGCCCATCATCACATACCTCAACTTCAAATGTGCACAATCTAGTGATAGTGGCTTTAATATACCATCATCCCTATTATATGTGTGGATAAACCCCTTATAGTTGGGTCTTGGGATTCTCTTGTGCCAATGTTCACATGGTTTGCATCTTAAGGGAAATTGTTTCTCTTAATGCATCTCCTACCTTTTTTTTCCTCGAACATGTCTTTCCATTATAGTGACAATTTTTAACTTATAACTAACTCTTGTTATTTGCAGGATTCATTGGTGCATTAGGTTCTCCAAAGCAATGTCCTTAGGGATTTACTAGGATTAAAGAATAGCAAAATATGGTTATGGAAATCCTTCATAGGTTGCTTTGGGATGGTTTGTAGTGGTACTTATGAGAGAGATTTTATGTGTACAAAAATCATACCATACTTCACATATTATCACACCTCTACTGATTATATTTTACAGTCTCCTTGAAATATCACATTACCATCCTCTTACACTCACCCCACATACCTAAATTCAACACATACAAACCTTTGTCATGCCAACCCTTTCATAACCTTTGATTTTCCTCGATAGTATACTTGCTTAATTGACCTCCTCACATCTACATTTTTTTTTTACGGTGGTATCAACCATTTGTGATGCCATTAGATGAGTTGATTTTCCTATTTGATGGTATCAACCATGGTCAATATATGGGTGGACATTTTTTCAAAGATGACAACATTGACTATGGTCAATATCATTAAATAGCACAAACTATTAATGCTATCATATTTATATTTATACTCGGTATATTAGTGCTCATTTTATAACACATTCATCACCAATTCAATATTTTGGTGCTTGACAATATGCCCTTAAATCCTTATAGGTGTTAAATTTTGTCTTGTTTGTCTTCTTTGGAGTTAATGCTTGGATTATTGGGTACTTCGGATCTCAAAGCATAAGATTCACACTTTTCATTATCTACCTAGCCTTTATAGTCATCGTATTATTGAAATGGAGGTTATACTAGGTCTTATTCTATTCACTTGTAGTTCCCCACATCAAGTCTCTCATAAGGTGTTTCTTACCTTTGAGGAAATTTAATGTGCTAATAGTGTAGTCAAGTATCTCTAACCCATATTTTCCTTTATGTCATTTTAGATTGTAATTATTGTTTGATGTGGTCATGCATAGATTAGGATTGGACATCATATTATTTATCTATTGTATTATTTATCTATCATTTCTTAGTTTACAATCCTCATTTTGGGACCTACAACCTTATATAACACTTTTTCCTTTTGAATCTTGATTTATAACTTCTTGAATCCCTTACTTTGATATTATCTTATTTACGGCCTTGTTATTATCAAATTACTATCATGAGCTAGTTATATGCCACTACCCGATTCAAGATCTAGGATTTGAAATCCTATATCTCTTATAAAGAGTAGAGTACCATATTCTTAGTTACATATCTCCATCAAGTTAACATATTATAGTGTGTATATTTAACATGGCCCCCTTAATTATCTTAGTATATATTACCCCTTATAGAGAGAGACAAAGAGGATCTTTTATTAGGACATTTTTTTCATAGAATCTAGTGAACCCAACGTGAATCTTATTCCATCTTCCGAATGATTCATCTTCACATTTCCTTTTTCTATAATGTAGTGCTTTTCTTCACCATCACTACAATTTAGTGAAATCATCACGAATCTCACCCTTTATTTTGATTGAGTCATCCTCACATTTCCTAAATCACTCAAAAAAGGATCATATCCTCAATTATAAAAAAATTGACTCCCAAGACTGGGATTTATCCTTTAAGCCTACTCCCTTATATTATGAATTCAATATTATTTCCCTTATGCCAAAAAATGGCCAAAATGTATACAATAAAAAGGATTAACTAATCTAACATTAACACTATAATTAAAGAACAAGATCCTGAGTAGGAGGAAGAAGACAAAACATAATATGTTTATAAGAATTCATCATATCTTAATTACAATATTGATCTTTCTCATTCAACAGGTGCTAACACAAATGTGCCTTAAAATCATAACCGAAATTCCTTGCAAAATACCTCTTCTAATGATCCCATTCAACTTGTATTGGAATTCATTAACCAAATAATTTTTAACAAGATATGTCAAATTATTAATTTATTTAAATGAATGTTAATCTTACTTTCCATACATAGTATACCTCAACAAATTTGGTGGGGTATGCCTGATAAATTTCCTACCACACCTTCTCATGTAAATAATAACAGTATTTTGATTTTAAACCCACCCATAACCAATAAGGTGATTTCATCTATTTAAAAGGATCCTTTGGATGATTATATAGCCTCTATGGATATTAAATATATCTCCCCTTCTCGTACTTGTGATGGTTCTAATTCTACCCTAGAATTCACATCGAGTCCTTTGGAAATTTCTACAAGGACTAGATCAAAGATAACTCCTATGTGGCTACCATGTTCTTAGCTATGACTCTTACAGGTGAAGTTATAGATTGATACTATTGTCTCCCTATAAAATCCATCATCAAACTTGAGGGGTTCATTAATCTATTAGTCAAATAATTCATTCAAAAGACTTACATAAATACAACGTAAATATCTTTATCAACTATAATCAATGTGATAATGAGAATTCCCAATCCTTCATTAAGTTATGGAAAACTATTTATACTAGAATATAATATTCTTTCACTAATGAAAATCTTCATATTAAAGTCCTTAGTTCCTTGAAACCTCATGTTCAATACAAGGTTATATCCTTTTTCTCTTGCCACTCTAGAGGAATCAATTGAGCAGGCCAAGAGATAAGACTATCTTATGAATACATTTGGGAATCCTCAACAAAAGAAATACATAACTCAACCACAATCTCAAGTGCAAAAACATATTCACACTCTAATGATACCTCATAATCATAATGCTATGAATGGTGGAGTTTTAGATATTCCTAATCCCAATATTTCATTCTAAAATACCATTCACATTTTGACTGAACCCATCCTAGATCAAATGGAGGTAATTTTCCTTCTTCCTCCCATGTAGATAACCATCATACTCTTTCCATGGAAGAGTTGCAAAAATATATCCCTAGGCCCTATGCATCACCTATTGATACTTCTCACCCTGCTTCTCCATGGTTTAATGACAAGATATTTTATTGGTGGCACACCAATTAAGGTCTTCACATGAAATTTTTAAATCCATCCACGTCGCCTTATATATTTTTTGTTGTTTTTATCTTCGATCATGAAGGTGAAAACCATAAGAGACTTGAGAAATTTTTGGAGGCTCATGACTGCGCCAAAAGGTGTGACCATCACAATAACATAAATCATGAAAATGAACATATTAAAATCTACATTGATCCCTTATCAAATCATTTTAATTCTGAGGCATATCCTTAGCCTAATAATGAGAAATGACAACATTCCTTCCTCCACTAATGTTATAGAAATTCTTGTAATCATTAAATTGATTCTCTCAAGAGTGTGGTAAAAATGAATGGCACGAGACATGTGATTTACATTATTTAAACCTCATGTTCCATTCTTCATTTCTAATTCTATTAGATTATGTAGGCCTATCCTACAAGTCAAACCTTTTGAGAGCCTTTACATCATAATCAATTTTATCAAAATCCTAAGTGAATCAATTCTATTGGCCATCCTAAAGAAATTGGAATGGTATCATATTTTTATATTCTTGTGATTTGTAATGTCATTTGTCAATTAAACCAACAAGGATGATTCCATATAATTTTTCTTCTCAAATTTTTTATACCATCAACAAACCTTAATTTGTAGGTCGATGTCATTTTTCGTATCTTTCATCATCCCTGACACCATAAAACATCCCGAATCAATAGGGCCAATGTCATATACTTTGAATCCTCACATCTCCCATGCCATCATCCACCCTAAATATGTATGGAAAATACCATTTATTTTCTTTTTTTTTCATACCTTATGCCATCAACCACCTTGAAAATACCATTTATTTTCTATTTTTTCACACCTTATGCCATTAACCACCTTACATATATATGTTCAATGCAATCTAATTCCTCTTTTTCCACCCCTGAAAATATCATCCATTACACACCTAACATGGTTAATACTATAAAGTTAGGAAAAATACTAAAAAATCATCTAAACTGAGGTTTCATTCCCTTTAGATCTTATTTAACTAGAACTCCTAATGTTAAGACTAGTATTTCATCGGCCATATTAGAAGATTGGTATCCCATCAAGGAACTCTCAAACCTCCTAAGTTAGATTCACTTTTCTAAATTAATGAAATCCTATCATAAATTTTTTAATCAACTTATGAAATCCATCTTTGAAATGAATATACCCTCGCCACCCCTTTGGGGAAAGAATCCCTCTTACATGGTTGTAATTAGAGCATACTTTATAAATGTGAAGAGATTTCAATAAAAAATGATCAAAACATAGTTAAATCCCTATCTCTCCACTTTTCCATGAACTCAACGATCCTACATGAGCTAATTTTATAAGTAGATGATCCTCATTTTTTTCATATCAGTCAATATTTGAAATGTGCATATCAAACAGGATCTTGTTGATGAAGGTTTGGGAAGATGTATCACTAATTTAGAATTCATCAAATCTCTTGGCTACTCTACTAACAATATCGAATCTACTAGTAGCATGTGTCAATGATATGGAAAAAGTAAAATTCCCCTTTGTTTACCTACTACTATTACTTCTTGAACCATTAGAGTGAAATTTATGATCTTCAATTTTCCTATTTCATACAAAATTATTCTTATCCAAACATGGACACATCATATGTGTCCAATCACAGCATCCACTTATCAATGTGTCAAATTTTCTTATCTAGGCTTCGTGTTCAAGATTTAATAAAAAAATAATATATGGATTTCAACAATTTCAACATCTCGAGGTTTATTAAATTCCTTATTTAAAGTAAATTACTTGTTTCCCATTTTTGAAGTATTTCCACTATAAATACCTCGTCAATTCTCTTCAAGGATAAAGTGGACACCATGAAATTTTTAGCAATACACCACCTAACCTCTTCAATTGAGATGATGATGATACTAATGAAATAAATATTAGTATCAAAACTACCAATCTTCCTAATTGCATAATATTTTTACTAACCCCTTATTTTTGACCTTGTTATCACAAGAAGGTGACTGACGAAGTTCAATATATGTTTTATTCTTCTTTCCCCCTCGTAAGATATTTCCTACTTCATTACCTAATGAAATAATCATAAAATATCTTCATATTGATATCACCACCCCTGAGTATGATGATGAATAATCACTTGATGATTCATTATTGTTTCGATATTCCCAAGCCAAGAATTTATAAATTCTTTGATATAAGTGTTCATTATCGCTTCTCTCAATATTCATGATTTGATGTATTCCCCATAATATTTGTAATCATCCTTCAATCATAACATTAATACCATTAATATCTTAGATACAGAGGTCAATACTTTGACCACAAGGAGAATGATCATATTTTTAAGAAATAATATAATACATCACCTTCAATAACATATTCAACTAGTTCTCCTTCTCATGACTAGAGCATGAGTCATAACATACCATGGATTCTCCATCTAAACCTAATATTCCTAATTCTACCCCTCCTTCTATTCTCACACCCATACCTCCTTTCATTATATATTAAAAATCTCTACATGATCTTGAGTCATATTACACATGACACAAGGCATGATATAAGGGATTTTTTAGATTATCAATAGAACATGACGGATATTGAAACTAAATTCCTCAAAGGATATAAATAGTGACCACATCATTCTTCTCCCTCCCCTCAACATTTTATCTCTCAGCATGATGTTGGTTCTCATTCATCTAACTATCAAATACTCTGGAAACAATAGTAGTAGAACAAATATTAGTGGTTAACCTCTCCTCCACTTTGATTCATGAATTTAGTTTCTCTTTATCCTTTTATATTACCTCTCTAGTCCTCTCTCCTATGGAATATTCATCTACACATGGATCTTTCATAACAGATGATGTATCAAAGATTCATGTTAATTTTTCATAGGTGGAGATACTGTACATGTAAAAAAGTGTAGGGACATTTTGTGCATACTCAATTTTTTGATAGTTTGAGCCAAGATAGTCAACATAGAGGATGATGGGATGATTATGGGGGAATATTATGAATAGAACGAAAATGGTGTGAATCGAGGGAGTATGGTAGATTGGAGGTACATGAAAGACATAAGTAATTTTCCTATCAATTTTCTCAAGGGAATAAGACCTGATCATCAAGCGAAGGGAATAGTCTCCTATGGACTTGCTTGGGTTGAATAGTACAATCAAGAATGATGGAAATGCAAAGTTCCTAATCTATATCATGTTTAGTGATTGGGGAACATTGGGTTTGTTTACACCCTTTTTGAGATTAATATTTTTTTATGAAATGAAAAAAATAATAAAGGATGTAAGGTTCATTACATGTGGTTATTATGAATAATTAACTTCCAACCTTAATTGTATAACATTAAGATAAGAAATCAATACTTGTAACTAAAGAATAAAAGCTCTAATACACAAGAGAAATATAAAATTATCTATACATGGGTGTACATGAGAGATATTTGTGCACAAAATAGAGAATATAAGATTGCATATATTAGAGATGCTTTAATTTTGATATTGTGACCTAAGAATTCCCTAGAACATGACCTTACAACTCGGTCGAGATGTATATTCTAGTATTTTCCCTTCTATATGGTCTTGGACACATTTAAAATTTAGTTCTATAAATTTCTAGGTACTTTGTTGGCTTGGAAGTGCACTTCACTTACAAAACCTAGTTGCTTCACAATCATGAAATCATATGTAATCAAATGAATCATGTGAAATCCTTAACCATAAGTAGGTGTAGTCACAAAACCTATGCATTTGGGTACATTTCTAGGTCCTAAAATCATGCTAACATTTATATGATTCCTAAGTAAGAAAACTAGTAATTGAAAACTCCCTTTAGCTTTTTGCTTTGTCTTATGCACTTTTATTGGCTTTATACATCTTACACTCTTTCGTAATTTAACTATTTTATCTTTCTATGGCCTCAAACACTAGCGCTAGGTGCTTCTATCCTCCTAGGTACTCATGTCCCTATTTATATTTTTCTTATCCTTTTAGACCCCTTTTTCTTCTTAATTACTTTTTATCACTTTGGGTTGTCCTTTCAATTGTCAATTACGAAATTCAAACAAGGGAATCATATAAATACATAGTTATGTTTTAAAAATGAAGGATAAAACACTAAACATTATATATCATCACCTAAGCTTGCATTCAAAGGCATAAGATCATCAAAGGAATCCATCTAGCACTCATACAAGGGACAAACATTGCACCACTTTTGCATACACAACATAGGAGAGGAAGTCTATTATATTTCATCCCACACACTCTATACATCTTCTACATTTTAGATTTAGCCTGCTATCATTTGTGCAACTTGCACAAGGGCATCCTAGGGAATCACACACACACACACACACACACACACACACACACACACACACACACACACACACACACACACACACAATATCTACATGGAGTATGCGATGTAGTGTAGCGCTCGGTCCTAAGTTCACTCTTCGGATGACTGTCGGGGTCAATTTGACTCCCCATTCTACATTTTCCTTTTTTAGGTTTGATGTGGTTTGTGGGTATGTGCACATGAACTTATTTTTTACAGGTTACTAGATACAGTCATAGATTAAACAAATAATTTGGAGTGATAAACATGGACCAATAATGAAGCTTATCCAACACTAAAAGACCTAGATCCAGAGCACCTACACAGAGACCGACACCCAGATCTAGACACTAGCACTTAGGTGCTCCTATATTCACTTGGGAGCTCCTATATGACACAATTCTAGATCTCAAAACCTCCAGCAAGCCTTTATGACACTCTCCTTAGTCCATTGCTCAAAGTATTACATTTTCCCGAGATCAATTTTTTTCACTTAGAAATCAGCTAAGTCTTGTTTTTTTCCTTCTTTCTTAGGGTTTCATATTGCACATGCTTTTTTTGCTTGCATCTTACTATATATTAACATTTTTACATCATCTATTTCAATAGTTACTCTGCATAAGATTTAATTTAATTTTTATTAAATTATTTGGTGAACCCCACTTGTGATCAAACAATTGGATCCTTATTTTTTTCTATTCTATTTAATCTTCTTTCATGGCTCCTAAAGTATCCTTACATCAATTACTTCAAATGCACCCACCTTGAAAATATTTTCTCCAAAATCCCTAGACACTATGTATCTCCCTCACAATACACCACCTACACAAGTAAGTTCCATCTTCGATTGTCTCTCGATGACTCTATTGGTCCTAACACCACAACCAATCAATCCATTTGCAATTCAATTCAAGCTTTACATTGCTTATTTCAAGATAAGATTCAAGCTATGGAAACCAAGATTACATCTCTCATAGTTGAAATCCAACATCTCAAGGAAGATTCTCAATCCCATACTAGTTATTCTTCTCTACTTCATTCTAATCCTATGTCTATTGCATGTTCTCATATAAATGAAGCCCAAGTCTTACTGCTACCCGCATCTCTCAAGTTTGATCTAAATGCTAAGAAACATGATATTATTCTGAGCTCCTAAATCACCAATTGATCAACTTGCCAACTACTCATTTCTACCCTCATTATCATCTTTCTAAATACATAGGAATCCCATTTTTCAATTATCATAGAATTAATGGACATCATGAAAATGATTTTTATGCTTTGAAATGATGAATTAAGCACCTTGAGAATCAAGGTTTTATTTCATTTGCTACACAACATTTTACTACATCTCCAATTGTTAAATCCCATTGGGCTCCCAAATCAGATCCCTCTATGTGTAGTGAGCATCATTTCATCATTGTTGATGTTCCTTCTTCGATCAATCAAGACCCCCTTATCCAACCCAATGTCACACCACATCTCAAAATCCATGCCCCATCCTCTCCTCCTATCAAGTCTTCTACAACTTTACCTATTCTAACTAAGAAACCTCCTTTAAAATTGTTTCCTCCATCCACTCCTCCTATTATGTCATCTACAATGTTACCGGATCCAAATAAGAAACCACAATTCAATAATGAACAACCAATTCACCTTGTTATAGCTAACCTCTCTAAAATTCCTCTTGTCAATCCACAATCTGATATTGGTCATACCCTTGCTCCTACTTACCATTGTGGAAACCATATATTTTCTTATGACACATTTCAAACTCTGTCATAGATCTCCAACACTCACACACTTGTAAGGCATCACTCTTTCTTCCCCCTTCTAGCACTATCAATTGTTCCTAGTATCTACTACCACACTTCACACTCTGCTTCACCTTTCATCTTCCTAAGAACTCCTGCATCTTTCGTACACACATGATACCGTCATTACCCTATGACGCACTCTAGTACTCTAAAGATTGGTTTAGATGTTCATGGAAAATAACACAATATTATTTTCTTCTATCTATTTCATCGTGATACATTGGCTATTATATAGCCATTCTAATAGCAAACCAACTTCCTATTTAATAGGAAACTACAGTAACAAATAACCCGTATAACAAACTAACCAAACCTATAATCTATTCATGATATATTGTTGTTTCAACAATATATACGACTAACCACCCAAACAACTATTAACCATTTACCATATGGTAACTACCCAATACAATGTGAACATTAATATTCCTAACATTCCCCCCTTAATGTTTACATGGTAGTAAATAACTATCAAACTTATTTTGTAGCTTGTTTACCTTTTCTCTCTCATGATCTTGGTACAACACTGAAACTGAAGGTAGAACAAGGAACACATCAAATTTTTATCAACCATGCACTATTGGGAACACATCTGACCGATAAGGATGTGAAAACATTCAAGAATCATCTTCTTATCAACCAGTCACTCTAGGGAAAATATATGGCCTAGACAATGTGGGAACTCAAGAAACAACACATCTGAACAACCTTCAATGGTTTTCTAGAGGCTAACCACAAACCTAGGTATGAACATGAACACATCTGACTGTTAAACCTCTTCAAGAATCATGATGTTACATTTCACTATGTTATCTATTCTTCACTATGTTACTACATCAGGGAATTATGTAGGAATAGCCACATGCACATGTGAATAGGAATGAACCTCTACTCTTATTTTTCACACCACATTGACAATATGAAAAACTGAAATCCACACCACACAACTAAAACCGGAACATTGCACAACTGAACATAAAATAATCACACCACAAAAATGCCACCATAGCAGAAGTACGGCCCCATCGTTGGCGACTGATGAGAGGTTGTTGGTTGTCCTCCATCCTTTGATGCATCCGTCCTCCATCGTGTGTGTTTCTAACTCAGCAGAATGTGAACATGAAGCACATTTGTTTCCACATTGACCTTATTCTTTTCTTCCCTCCTATAATGTGAAACACTTTATTTTTTCGGACGTCAGGTAACACCGAAAATGCATCTATAAGGAATTTGTTTTTTACAATGTTAACAACTTAACTATTTTGACTAGATAATAAAAAATTACAATAAACAAATATCCTAAAATCACCTATTTGATTAACTTGACAATGCAATGATGACAAAAATTTTCACAATAATAATAATAGACTAGACAAATGGTGATAACCTAATACTATGAAATGACCAACTTTCAATATAGCTTTAAGCTATATATATAACAATTCATATCACTACGTCTAAAATCAAGAACTTAAAATATAGACCATAAATCATTAAAAATACATATAATTACACCGAAGGCATTACCCCTATGGGAAAGGGCTTTGTGGACATTCATGGGACTGTGTTAAATTTGATGGCCTAAATGACGGTTTTGTTATTTTTAACAATTTTGCTTTTGTTATTTTTAACAATTTTTTCTTTTCTTTTCTAACATTTTTGTTTTTCTGATTTTGCATGCTACGTTGGATTTACTATTTTTTAAATTTTATTTTATAGCTTTTGCATGCATTAACCTTTGCTTTTTCTATTTTTAACAATTTTGTTTTTCTGATTTTGCATGTTGCTTTGACTTTACTATTTTTAAATTTTATTTTATAGCTTTTGCATGCATTAACCTTTAAATACTGGTCACTAACACTATAATTTCATTATTCAGGCTCTCCAAGTTCCAGTCAATCCCCTGCATTAAATCAAATTTTGCAGGTATGCATTTAAATTCATAGTCGATTGGTTGAATTCATTTGATCTCATGCACCTTAAAAGTGATTGTATATAATTTTGGATACTTAATATACATATTTCTATTTTTTGTTATTTGCTTTTGAAAGTATCCCTCTCAGCTCCAGAATATTGGAGAATTGAGGTCAGAATTAGTGCTTTAGTGGTTTGTGAATTAGAGCTTCGATTTAAACTTTTTAAAATGATATTAAGGTCATATTTACTGGTTGTCATTGTTAGATTTTGGATCAACGGCCTAGGTCTTGTGGGCCTTGGTCATTTGTGCTTTCTACCACTTGTATCGGTCTTTGTATCCACATACACAATCATACTACCCTAAGGCTCAAGTGTGGGGTAACCTGGATGGAGCACAGTTAAGTCCTTATAGCATTTCAGGCTCTTTGCAAGAACATGCCTCAATTCCTCTGTATTTGGCACCACCTAGGTATTCATATTAGAAACCATGGGCATTGAACCACTCCTTCCCCATTCTTGGGCTTGTACGATAACCAAGCTCCCTGAATTTCCATATCCAATTTTGGGTACAAGAGATAGATTTTGAAGCCAAGATTTCAACATGCACTGGTCTGGCGCCATACTCTATCTATAGCGTAGGTGAATATTCAAGGACATGCTCTGATTTGGGTATGAATGGTCTAGCACCATATTCCATCTGTAACTTAGGAGCATATTCAGGGACATGCTTTGTTTTGGGTACACGACTGGTCTGGCGCCATACCCTATCTATTGCTATTTTGTTTATGATTGGTTCTCTAGTGGCCTCAACTCTTTAGTTATATTTCGAGCAACTGTGATCTTAGGTCGTAGAGTAGAAAGATATTAGCAGGAATCTCTGGCACCACGTGTTATAAAACAACTATAAGATAATCCCTTTCTTTTAAAGAGAATACAAAATTTTAAAGACTAAGGTGTTTTGGATGGTATCCATACCTGTGCAGCTTTCAAGCCTGTAATTTCGAACGTGGATCCACTGTTGAGAATAATGTTATCTTTGTAGATTTTGTTTCCATGGAGAGACTCCAATTCTGATACTGGCCACTGCATGAGCCAGATTTTGGAGATATTGTCTAACCAGATTGCTCTTGGAATGGCCTTTAAAACAAAAAATCAACAAACAGTATTTAATAAAACCTTAAGGTTGGAAAATAGACTGACAAATTATTAAGTATTAAGCCTTGAGTCTCACCTGAACACCAAACCAGCCCTGTGCAACATCATCCTGTACATTATTTGATTCATTGATCCATCCCCACAAGATTCTCCTCTTCTTATCATAATCAAAGAAGGTCTTGGCTGCATAAAATTTTCCATAATCATATCTCAATACATAGTTATTGTCTACACTTGTATTGTCTGGAACATATCCATCCGTGTTGGTGAAGTAGGTTCCAATTGTATAAGAGTCAAATTGATTGTCTTGAAGGGATATCTTCAAGACATGTTTAACGTCAGAGCCAATAATTACATAATTATCCAGTCCAAGATTTCCAGAGAGAGTATATATCCAACAGAGAATCAAACTTTTCAAATACATGTATAATTTTAAAATACATATAGTTATCATAATCAAAGAAGGTCTTGGTTGCATAAAATTTTATATAATCATATCTCAAAACATAGTTATTGTCTGCATTTGTATTGTCTGGAACATATCCATCCATGTTTCCAAAGTAGGTTCCAATTGTATAAGAGTCAAATTGATTGTCTTGAAGGGATATCTTCAAGACATGTTTAACATTAGACCCAATAATTACAAAATTATCCAGTCCAATATTTCTAGAGAGAGTATATATTTGACAAAGAATCAAACTTTTCAAACACATGTATAATTTTTTAATCCAACAACTATGCATTCCTAATTTCTTTATCATTGTGTCTCCATACAAATACCTATAGTTTTCTCACTTCAAGTGTACATATTGTTCTTATTGTTTTCCATTTTATTTGCTTAACATAATAATTTGTAATTTGTTTCAAATAAATGCATGTATATATTGCGGTGGAACATATGGAAGACAAAATCTAATTTTCAACATACGTGTTCAATTTTTCCTTTATACAATTGCTCGCTACTTTATGTAAACCAACAACAATGCATTTTTAATGTGTTCTTCATTATATCTTTCCTTTATACAATTTCTCACTTCTTTATGTAAACCAACAACAACGCATTTTTAATGTGTTCCTCATTATATCTGCACACAAATACATATAGTTTTAAAATGTCGAGAAAGAATCATGCAATTTTTAGTTATTTTCATCCAAAGCTTTGTACATTATATCACTTTTTTGCATATTGAATTGTTAAAGGGTTAGACTTCATGTTTGCACTTTTTAGAAAATATAAATGAAAAAGGAAGCAAACTTTAAAGGTTCTCATTTCTTACAAATGCATGCTTTCCATAAAACATCCTTCATTTCATCTTTGACTGAACTACAAGTTTACATTTTCCACCATACATTTGCAAAACTCTCGACTATCTCGAGCATCTTTTAGTTGTCATGGAAATAACTTTGACACACGAAGGCATTTCTCAATTGATTGAGGGTGGTTCCATTATTGACCCCACATTTTAGATATTGTACTTTTCCTCCCTAAGGTCCATTCTCAACATGGCTTCCCAACATCGTGTTGACATTTCAGATGGGAAACATTTCCAGATAGAACTTCTACCCTCCAAATTTGCAAGCCGTGTAACTAACAAATCAATACAAGAAGGCTCCATTGTGTGCTTACACAAATCCACGTTAGAATGATCAAAAGTGAACTGTAAGCTTCATCTCCTGCTCTATTACCAATGTATATAAACTCTCTATATTATTTATAATTTCTTTATGTTTGTTTTTTTTTTTCAGGATATTTGTGATTCTCTTTCTCCTGCGGTAAAGAAGAGAGTGTTGTCACTAAACAAACTTTAGGTGGGTTTCGATATTGATTGATGTATTTATTCATTTTTCTGTTTATTACATGTTATGGACTAAGAGATTATTGTAGAGTGTTTTCATGTTATTTGATTTTGATTGTTTCATCTATATTTATAGTTGACTCCAATCCTTTTTCTGAAGTGACATGTGGGGGCATGTGCCTTTGTCAATGACAAGATTCGTTAAATGAAGTGATATCTACACTTACAAAAACAATCAAACCCCTAATTAACATCAACTATAAAAGTAATAACTATCCCTCTCAAACAAATAACATATACCATTTGGCATTCACATTGCATTGAACACAGGACATGATACAATTGTTAGTTCTGACTCTGAGGTCGAATACAATATTTAACATGAACCATTGCAAGAATGGCAGGTCTTCACACAACTTCTTCTGGGAAACAAAACGGGTCTTGACAGTCTTGAAATGTTGGTGAAATAATTGGAACATACATGGTGTTAAACATGATTTGTAGATAACTGGTTAATCATTCATCGAGAGAGAAAAGGAAAACACAAATAAAGCCACCACGCAAGCCACACCACCATCTACCACACTACCTTTGTCTTTAGAACAACAACTAGCTCTTAATACCATACTGCACCATTCAACAAACAAAACACTTCTACCTCCACTAAGATTGATAATTCAAGGAAAAACGGCACAAGAAAATCATTTCTGATAAATAAAATATGGAATTCATTTACAACAACATCAACCACATCTCCCTCACCTCTCCTTCTGCTCACCCCTACCGGTGTTTCAACATTCAACATCTCCGCACCCACAATCCATGCAACCCTCTATATTCCAATCAAAGAATTAAAACCCCTTAAAGGTCATGCATTATCATATTTTCAAGAGTCGCTAAAACATATAGAATATGTTCTTATTGATGAAATGAGTTTCATCGGCCCAAATTTGCTAGGAAAAATTGACAGTAGGCTACGCGAGGATTTCCCACACTCAAAAACATCTAAATTTGGAAACAGATCAGTCATCCTCCTCGGCGACCTTGGGAAATTACCACCGGTTATGGACATTCCTCTTTATGAAAGTAAAACCTATGGATCCACCCTTTGGAAGGGATTTCATTCTTCCATTACATTGCAAACTATATTTTGGCAACAAGGAACAACCGATGCACAAGTTTCATTCTAGAATTTACTACTCAACATGTGAGATTCAACCCCTCTTATTGAAAAATTGGAACTCCTAATGTCTAGCAAAAAACACCTAACTTAGTAAGAGCTCAAAATTTTTAAGTATGCACCACATTTGTTTGCAAAAAATGACCTTGTGGACTCCCACGACCTTCAAATGTTGAAGGCATTGAACGTTCTTGTTGCCCAATCTATTGTTGAAAGTAACAGGCGGGCTGGACCAAGAAATCCTAATGATGATCATAGGTGGAGCACAAAGTTCTATTGTGCAAACAACAAAAAATCATGCTTATTACAAATTTATGGGTTGATGCAGGCCTCGTAAATGGTGCTACAAGAACAATCACCGACATTGTCTACGACGCATTAATGCCACCACCAATATTACATTTATTTGTTGTTGTCAAATTTGATAGATACAACGGCCCATGTTGGGATCCCTCCAACTCGTTACATATTCGATACCCCCTATTTTGAGAGGGAATCGAAGACAATTTCCACTTAAAATGGCCTGGGAATTAACTATCCACAAGTCTCAGGGATTTACTATGCATAGAGAAACTGTCGACATTGGAACCAATAAAAGGCATGGTCTGGCATTCACAACCTTCTCCAGAGTCCCCTCGCTTACAAATCTGTGCATTTCACCTCCTTTTTCATTTGAAAGGTACTCAAAAATGACACACATACCAACACTTGGAGAAAGAAAAAGGAGGAAACAAGACTACTATCACTCAACCCTTCGTAAATACTACACTCTACTTTGATAGCACCTTCGCTAATACTTTACTCAACACTTCTTCTTTGCTATATGATATTTCTATTCAAGGGGTATCAAATTTACTCATGTTTACTGGATATAAAATTACCCTCAAAAGGCTACCATTCATGATATAGTTCTTCTCATGTTAAATTCAAATAAAATAGTCCGCAAAACGATACCACTCATGATATGAGATTCGAAAAAGTATATGTATGAATTTGTAACAAGTTTGAAATGAAGAGATGAAACATTTAAATGAAATGGTTTGTCTATATATCTACAATTACAAAAATACACTTTTCAACATACATGTTTAATTTTTCCTTTTTTATTGTTGCTTGTTTCTTTATGTTAACCAATAACAACACATTTTTAATGTCTTCATCTCCACACAAATACCTACAATTTTAAAATGCTGAGAAAGAACACTGTAATTTATAGTTGTTTCCATCCAAAGCTTTGTACATTATATCAATTTTTTGCATTTTGAATAGTTTTAAGGGTTAAACCTCATGTTTGCACTTTTAAAATGAAGTGACTCATCTATATTTCTACACATACAAAATCAATCACCCATAGTTTAAACAAACACAACTACAAAAGTAAAAACTATCCCTATAACACAAATAACATATATTGTTTTTTGTTTGCAAAATGCCTCAAAGAAATGTGGTCTCATGGAATGCTATGATTGTAAGATATGCAAAAATAGTTCTAACAATGATGCTCTCAAACTCGTTGAGGTAATAAAGAAAATTGGAATGTACCATAACCATTTCAGATTTGTTTATATATAATTGCATATTCTGTCTCATTTTAGTTTCATGGAGAGATAATATGTTAAAACACTTAGTCATTATTTCAATCTACTTTGACAACAACACTTCACATTCACAACATTCTTGAGAGTGAGTATTAGCAAACTTACATGTCTCACTTGCATTTGTACTCAATTATTACACAACTAACTATTATCTAACATCCCTTCTAATGTATTTTGCAACATTTGTTTTGGCTTTAATAGAAAATCAGTATTGTCAATCACACCCCTTATCAACATCAACTACAAAAGTAATAACTGTCTTTCTAAATCTAATAACATATACCATTTGACGTTCACATTGCATTTTACACATGTGATTGCTAGTTACTTACTATGACCCCCAAAGCACTCTACGAGGGAGAATATTTTAACAAACTTGCATATATTAATGCTATTACTTTGTTTTCCTCCGTTCATATGTCGTTCACTTCCACGTGGAGAGCTCAGATTGAGATCTATGAGAAGGTTAGTAAATTTGTGTGGTCTGCATGTACTACGAAGTTCAAATAATGAGACACATCGAATATTTGAGAGCCATAAAGTTTGGAGATCGGGCATCTGTCATATGGAAAACCTGCCTTTGGAAGAAGAGCTTATACGATGAGCATGGAAGGTCTAAATATTCCAAGAGATGGAAAAACTATACCGTTCACAGGTGCCACAAAATTCTATTCTCCAAAACACATATTGTGTGGTACTTGGTGAAGGAGCTCGAACAGGTTGGGATCTCTGAGTACGCAAGAGAGGAGATCTACTACCAAGGTGAATGGATGCATAGGTGAGAGTAACAACCCAATAAATAAACCAATATCTGAATGCTTCTGTAGATCGTGATGGCTGTAAATTTGACGTAGAATAGTAGTGCCTCCTTATGATGCCTTCTCCCAGAATATATCCTTTGGAATAGTACTCTAGCTGTGTGCTTCTAATATTTGTTAGAGACGATTGATATAAAACATTTAAATTGGCCACATTTAAATGTATCCCTTATCAGAATATACCAATGCTAGGTATGACACGTCTATACACCTGTAACTATTGAATTAGATCGCACAAGACGGATAATAGATTATATGTCAATTCAATCTCCAATCAGGCTATTGAACCTTCTCAAATATTTTTACTATAACCACCCAAGGATGCACGATAGATCACAGAGGTCTGCGCATAGATAGGAAGAGCACACAGATAGCTTCAGAAAATGAAAGAGATGTGACCCGTCTATGCCACGTTGTTCCAAAAATATGATACATATCAGAATGCTACACAGTGATAGAAAATATTAAAAAACTACAAAACACTCCTAATCCACTAATATACACTCAAACCAAATTTGAAAAATATTACATATGTGGGGCAATGAACAAAAGGATGTTATTGCCCCATGACAAATCAATATGACTCCATAGCCTTCTTGAAAATTAGTCGATACCAAATCTAGACAGATGTTTATGAAATAACCATAGTTACCTAAGACGGGATGGCGGGATCGGGACGTAAGGACGGGATTTCCGGGACGACAATTTTTTTAAAATTTGGGGACGGCGGGACGGCTAATAAAAAATATATATAATTTATTAATTTTACAAATATAACATGAATAATTCAATAAACTAAGACTTAAAATTGAAAGTTTGAAGATTGAAACCATTAATGATTAATCCAATTATTCATCTGCATCAGCTTCAAAAGATTTCGACAGGGATTTAAGAGGTAAGAGTCTTTATTTGAGGTTTTTCATTTTACTTTTTTCTGTTTCCCATTTAAGTAGATCTATATGTTTTGAAAGTTAATACGTTTGTAACGTGATTTCATCCACTACTACATGGGTAACTGCATCTATATGTGGTTGACGTACCTATTACAAAGCCACTGATTAGAACATAACAAGAACAAGAGTAACTGTTACACTGTTCTCATGATTTTCAAATGCTAACACTCGACTAAGCTAGCTATATCTAGTTAGTGTCTGCTGCAAGTCCACAGAAAACTACAATATCTTTATAGAAAATTAAGCAAGCATAAAGATTACTCATTTTTCTGAATGCCACAACATTGTACAAACTATAATCTCTACTTTTTCCTTTTTAAAAAAATTGTGACTATTATATTTTATATTTGAGAATAGGATTACATACATTCTGATCCTTGCTACATGCAGATGGGTCTGAAGCAAAAACTTCTGCGATATATAAAATCTTAAATATGCAGCAAACAAACAAAATGTCCTATCACTGAAACAGAAAGAACCATAAACTATCTCGAGATAACCAGCAACGAAGAATTAACAAACACTAGTTGTATAGTGTATGACTGAAAATTTATAAAACTCGACCTGTGACCATTACTTCATATCATCAGACATAACATGGAGGAGCAACAATACTTCTGCAGTTTATGGCAATTATGAGAAATCTGCATGTTGTTTTTTACTAGAATGTATTAAAAGTTTAAAAAAATATTAAAAAAGTATTATAAAACTGAAATTCACATGTTTTAATGTTGGAAAAGTGCAGATTTTGTTGGGGACGTTGTGAAGTCCCCAGGACGTCTCGGGGACGTCGTGAAGTCCCCGGGACGTCTCGGGGACGTCACGAAGTCCCCAAAGCACCCGGGACGTCCCGGGTGCGTTTCTGGTTTGTGGGGGACGTCCCCCTTTTTTTCTGGAAATTGGGGACGGCAGGGAAACGTCCCGTCCCCGTCCCCAAGTCCCCGGGATGTCCCGATGTCCGGGACGTGATCAAAATGGCTAGAGTCACATCCCCGCGTAACACCTTGGAAATAACACAATATTATTTTCTTCTATCTATTTCATCCATGATACATTGGCTATTATATATTCATTCTAATAGAAAACTAACTTCATATTTAATAGGAAACTATATTAACAAATAACCTGTATAACAAACTAACCAAACCTATAATCTATTCATGATATATTGTTGTTTCAATAATATAGACGACTAACCACCCAAACAACTATTAACCATTTACCATACGGTAACTACCCAATACAATGTAAACATTAATATCCCTAACAAGTCCTACATTTCACACTTGACTATTGAGAGCACACTACATCTTTGAACCTCACATTACACACTTCATGCTTTGTGCTTCATGACATATCTTTTCTAGCATCTACTCACATGCGACAAACCCATTTCCCAATGACACACTCTTGTTATATGGTTCATTCTTGACTGTTGAGGGGCATTTATAAATGAACCTCATTTCATGCACATACACTAGGGGCAACGCAGCTCCTTCCATTTTCACATCTTGCATAACATGCCATCACAACATTTTCATATCTTTGTTACATCTACTCTTATTTTCCTATACTACTTACATGATACACTTTGCTTACTATGCTAGTTAGATTCTTAGTATGTTAATATAGTTTTCTATATACACATGTGAATTCACTTGATCTTTGGAAGTGAAGGAAGATATCTTACAACTCTTGATGATTAAACTAAAATGTAAATATTGTAGCCTTATCTAGATGTTATAGAAGAAGTAAATAAAAGATAAATAAATAATGAAATATAACCAAGCAACTAAACAAATGAGATACAGAACCCTAATGTGCAAGAAGGGTTAGAAAGCCCTTAGCTGATTCGTCGAGTTTGCAGGATTGTGTTGCAGTGGATACCGACTAGAAAAGAGGAAGAAACCGTGACACAGGGACTTAGTAAAATGCAGATCTGAGCTATCTAAGTAGATTGAGGTTCCTAAAGAAGGATAAGGGTGTCTGCAGGGCACCCTAGTATGAGATTTGGGTGCCTTGGTATGTGAAAATGACCAGGAAACCTCCTCTCACAGTGTCACTAAATAACCACATGTGTTCACTTCCTATCACGTGAATGTCGCTAGATGCCACTATAAATTAAAGATGGAAGAAACACCTACAAAACCCCAAGTAAATCATCAAAACCCTAAAAATAAAGATGCATATGAAGGGTTCAGATTGTCCTCACCTTCCAAATGGATGGAATTATCGTTGAGCGTTGCACTACATCTCAGACCCAATGTAGTTATAGGGTGTGTGTGTGTGTGTGTGTGTGTGTAAATCATGCCTTAGGTGCTCTTGTGCCAGTCAAACTTTGTGAGTAATGAGCAATAACTAGATGTATAATGTAAGTAGATAGTGCATGAAATAGAATTAACTCCCCTCCTATGAAGTGTGATGCAAAAATCAGCCTTGTGTCCCTTGTGATGGAGCTAGATGGATGCAAATGGAGTAGTAGAAGCCTTTGATGGATGCAACCTTAGGTGATGGTAGTAGTGCTTAGTTCTTGGTCCTTCATTATGGTCTCATAAATTTATATTTATATGGTTCTCTTGATCTAATTTCGTAATTAACCCCAAAAATTCCAACCACCAAAAAGATAAAAAGCTCAAATAGATAGAAAGTTCCCAAAAGGTAAGAGTAAAGTGCAAAGAGGATTAGGACACCCCATAGGGGATCGGAGTGCACTGGGCACCCTGGGTCCCTAGCTAGGTGCCCCAATCAGAGTGGGAAAAACATGGTGTGACAGAACTAACTGGGAAAATATAGGTGAAAGATCGAAAATAATGATAGATAGAAAAGTAAAATGGACAAAGAGATGGGTTGATTAATACTATTTTTCACTCGAAAACCATATGAATAGTAGTATGAGACCATGACTAAATAATTTCCCAAAGTGTGTAATTTAGTGACTACATTTTCCCCCACTTTATGTTGGTGAGCAGAAAGCTCGGTAACATAAAGTAGATATAGATGCGTACCTAATATCCATGTAGAGTGTTTTAGAAAACGTGCCAAGGGACTAGACAAAATGTGGAATGAAAAAAAGATGGAACATGGAGACTAAAGATGTAAAAGTGTAAAAAGTGATGAGAGTGAACCTAGGGTGGAATTGTGTGTGTAGTTTCCAATGTGTGTGATGTACCTACATGTTAGTATGTTTTGTTGTTGTTTTTTGTTTTTGACTACTTGTTACCCATTTGGATGGACCTGCAAAGGAGAAGATGATCAAGTATTCAAATACGCATGTATATTTGTAAAAATGCATGTATATATGTAAAAAGCATGTAAAGAAAGTATGAAAATGAAAAAGGAATATGTGCACCTAATCTATGATGAAAAAGGGTGTGTAAAATGATATCCTATAACTATCGGTGAAATGTGAGTTTTTTGGGCGATCTCATGCCACTGTGGTCGAAGAAGTGTAGGGAGAAAGGTGTGTTATCCTCAACCCGTACTATATGGTTTTTGAGAAATATGATGGTGGCCGAAGAAGTGTAGGGAGGAAAGTTTGATGTTCCTCCAACCTATAACTTCTCCCCAATATGTTAAGGAAAATATATCCTATAAAAGTCACTGTGTGTCGGAGTTTTATAAATTGGTCTGAACCCACTCATTGTATAACCCACTGTGTCATGGATAAAACTATGAAAACTTAACTATATTGGTACTGTGTTGTGTAGTGTGTAAACCCAAATGATTCTCCCCCTCTTTGGGGGTGCATGTGACATCGTGGATAAGAGAATGCAGCCCAAAAGTGGACCAATAGTGGAAATTGTAACTTTTCCCTATAGGGGGAAGGGAATGTGCTTGGTAGAAACTAAGGCACACATAAACAAGTGGCTAGGAAAACAAGTGTTAGTATGAACAAACATTCATATAGAGAATAAGACTAAGCTAAAAAGACAATGTGTAAGCTAGAATGCAAGTAAACATGCAAGAAGCCAATCATAGACCGTGAAAAGAGGGTTGTAAACTTGGGACATAACTCATGATGTCGTCAGACACTCAAGTTCGTAGTGGCCACAAATAATCAAGCAAGTGTGCATATAAAACAAAGGGAAATGCTTGTATACAATGACAAACAGAGACAAGAAATTACAAACAAAAAATAGCCATGGAAGCCAGTAATATTGAAAACAAATGTTGCATATGAAGCACCCATTAGCATGTTAGAAAGATAAAGTGTATGTCAAAAGCATGTATCATCAAAAGTAGTGTGTTATGAAATAATAACACCTGCATTGTACGGAAGTGGATGCCCCCATGAGCTAGCATGGGACTGGTAGTAGCATGTGTGTATGGTAAAGATAATGACATATAAGAGACCTATCTAGCATGTATAATAAAGTGAACATGTATGAGAAAATGTAAGAAAAAGTAAATACGACCAAGATATGTAGCATGTTATGGATGGATGGAATGGAATGCATAATGAATGACAGGATATGCATGCCCCCGAGTGAATGGAGTTGTATGTAATGAGGTTAATTTGTGTATGCACCCTTAGCGAGTCAAGAATGAACCATAAGTGAGAGTGCGTCATCGGGAAATGCTCGAGATATGTGTTGTGTGTAGCACGTTGTGTTGAATGTGTAGTGATGAAATACGACATAGGGATGAAGTGTGTGTGACCCTGTAGCCTAAGTGTATATCATGACAAGATGAGTGAAGGAGTGATGATTTATCCTAAAGTGTATATCACTAAATGATTATTATAACAAGTGATGATGATGCTAGATTAAGTGATGATGTAGCCTACGACATATATCACTACAAGATGAGGAGAAGAAGTGGCACTATAGCCTAAAGCATATACCACTAAGTGATGTAAGTGGAAGTGATGATGTAGCCTATGGTGTATATCACTAAACTAGGAATGTCACATGATAGAAGGTTGAATGATGAATACATGAATGTGATGAGGTCCATTTTTATGTATACCCTCAATAGTTCAAGATGGACTGTGATACTAGAGTGCATCATAGGGTAGTGATTGTAGCGCATACAAGTAAGTGTGTATAGTATATACAATGATTATATACAACCATGTGATGTGTAGAATACGTAAGGTGTAGTGTATACTATGCATTGTGTGGGGTTCATGTGTATAGGATTCCCTCAACAATCAAGTGTGAACCAAAGCATAAGAGTGTGTCATCGAGAAATGAGGGTGCTAGTATAGGAGTGATGAGTGGGCGTTAGTTTTCTATGCGATGAAGATGTAATATGATAATTTGTTGATGAGAATGGGGGAATGTATGGATGTTATGCCCCCTAAGTGTGTAGTGGAAAATACAATCATGTGACATTGTCTAAAATATCATCGATGTCGTGATTGAAACCTACTGGAGCGGCATTGGAGACATGATAAGCAATAGAATGAGGTGGATCATACAAAGAGCCATTGTGACATAGTGTGTAGACACTCATTTCATATTCTTTGTTAGTGAAAGGTGTTGGTAGATAGTCATGGGAATACCAATGAGACATATTCAAAGCATAAGTGGGAGATGAATCATTTCCGATGGAAACATATCCAAAAGGAATAGGAAATGTGAGAGAAGTGTGGAGTCGTATATAAAGTTCTACCAATATAATCAACCCAAGATTTCCCAAGTATTAGTGGAAAAGGTCGAGGGGCTCATACAATGAAGATCATCAAATGAAACACATGAGGTCCATAGGTGACTCTGTAATGTGACAATAACCATGATACATATAAGGTAAGTGAATCGGTGGCAAGATATCATTAAGCATCAAGCCAAGCCTAGTTAAGCCCTCAAGTGTGAAAATAGTGTCCAAACAAGTACAATCGATGAGATACTAGGCCAAAAGGAGTAGTTGATGAATAAAATGCATGTGAAAGGAGGTTTCGGAGATGTAGACTATGTAGGAGGAGATGAAACAACATCTAAAGTGCTAACATATCCCTGATAAAGGATCATAACATTGGTAGGAGGGGTCTTGAATTTATATTCACTGGACCATCAGCCACAAAGGTTTCTTAAAAGTAAGAGTCATCTACATTGAGAGGTGTAAAATTTAGTTGGCCTGATGCTTCATCAGTTAGCTTAATAATGTCAACTTCATCATTGGATTCCTCAGAATCATTTGTATTAGCATTTTCATGTTATATAGCTTTGTCGAGCATATTGCTAGGAGTTACACTAGGTGGAGAAGTGGGAGGTGTCATGATAGGCAGAGAAGAAGTTCTCATCGGAGTAGGTATGGTGGGTGAGATAATTATCGTAGTGTGAGTATAAATAGTCAAAGTAGTTGGAGCAACAGAAGAAGGTTGCGAAGCACTAGATTGACCAATGTCATATGTATTAATACTACTATATGGAATATGCTACGTAGGAGGTATTGGCATAGTAGTAATATGGTATATGCAAAAAAATTTGAAGGGTTCAGGGTCTGCAGTAATTGTATGTTCATATCCATCATGTAAGAATTTGACACATTGATGTACAATAGAGGGCACTGCTTGCATTTCCTGAATCCAAGGTCTTCCTAGTAAGAGGTTGAATTGCAATGATGTATCAATAACATAAAATTTGGTGAGAACGGTCTTAGGCCCAACCCGAATGTGTAATGAGATAGTCCCTAAACATGTGTGAGTAGTAGAATCATAACCTCGGATGAGAGTATAATTCTTATAAATTAGATTATCATTAATACCCAGTTGTTTTAAAAGAGAATGAGCACATAGGTTGACAATGCTCCATTATCAATAAGTAATCATTTAATGTAAGTGGTGCTAATGATGACGGTAATGAGAAAGGGTACACATGGATTGATTTTAGCAAAAGTTAAAGATCCTCATCGGTGAATGATATAACATACGCTATTGATTTCATAGAGATTGTATGAGGTGTGTAAAGGCCACCATAGAATTATCACTTTCTATATGAATGGCATGAAGAGCTACCTCTAGTGCTTGACAAAAATCAGGTGCATTACGCAATAAGTCATAAAGAGAAATCTTAGTGGAATTATGTTTAAGTTGTTCAATGATGTCATAACCCTTAGAAGTAGCAGGAGGAGCTAACGAAGTGATGGGTGTAAGCTATGAAAAATCACATAAATGAAAGATAAACAAACTAATAATGCAAACCTTCCAGTAACCTTCAATGCAAACCTAAATAAGGGTCTCCTATGAAACCTTGCAAATGAATATTAGAAATGATTGTGGATGCTCTTGAGTACTCTCCAAACTTTGAATGCAAACTATACTAACACAATAAATTCAGCAAAGTTTTTGTATGTTTGATTTAAGAGGATTTGTAAGGAAGGTAAGCCTACAATTTATAAAGGCAAAAGTAGTTAAAGTTGGTTATACACGAATGAATGAATATGCTAAAAATAACATTATGGGAAGTTGCAATAGTATTGGGTGCAATAAATGAATTAATTACAAAAAGCTACATTTGGAATGTGGTTATACGTGTAATTTAATTGCCTCCACCTTTTGAGGATTCTAGAAATGTAGTTAACTAGGGTAAGGATAGGGATTTCAAGTAGAGGATAAGTGGAGTCTAGGTGGATGTTTGATCAAGTGACAGTTGACTAGGATGTGCACACACTTAATTATAAATTATTTCATTAAAAATAAATAATTAACCTAGTGGAATTAATTTAATTAATCCAAAGGGGTACAATGTGTATGAATTAATTAATTTAATCAATTAATCGCAAATGGGTGAATAACATGGTGTACTAGGATAACACTAGGAACAAGTGGAAACAAAAGTGTAATTTTGGGGTGTCTATATTTTTCCCCTCTTTAAAGTGCTATTGCAAAGTAATAGTGCTTTAAAGATAGTAGACACGTGTCAGATCTACAAGTGAAAAATTGTGAAGCATTGGGATGCCCCAACAAGTAGAATGGTAGAGGAATGCCCCCTCAAGTGGGTGGATGACACGACAATGCGGTGGAAAACCACTTGATATGAAGGAAAACAAGGGAGTAGAACAAGAATGGGAAAGGACTGTGTTCGTAGCATGCGTGTTATTTGGAGAGTAATTTTTAGAGCATCCCAATTTTTGATGTTGTACAATAGAGTTGTCACCATGATTATGAAATAAGAAAGATGATTAACCTAGATGCGCGTAAACAAACACATATAAAAAAGAAAAGATAAAAATGAAAACAAACCAAATATACAAAGTAGGTTCCGAATCGGGGTTATAAAGGAACCAAGATGTGATCACACTACTTGTAAGTGGTCCAAAAAGAGTAAACATCAACAATTCAACACAAATTTGAAAAAGAAGACAATCAACCATGACCCTAATGCATGCCACAATGATGATTAAGTAGATACAAATGCTCCCAAGTGGGAATAGGATTAGACTAGAAGATCGGAGATAAAGCAAGTCCTTATGACACTCTTGCTGAATCCATTATGCAAATGATCAAATTTGAAATTTCCCAGGTGAAGTTATATCACGAAGGAAAAATAATTGTGTGACTTGCCCCAAGCAAAGTTAGCATATCATATAAAGGGAAGAAAGTGATAATTGTAAGATTGGCACAATCACTAGGGTAATAGATAAAAGTATGACATTTATCAAGATTGTATTGAAATGTTGAATGATTCACTTTAAGTGTTTTCCAATTGTAGGATTCTTGTGATAAGTGAATGTTTGTTCGAAAGTTTTTGTGATTTTTTTTTGGATTTTTGAAATATTTGATTTTTGTGGATTTTTGCAAGTTTTGAAATATAAATGCAAACAAAAATGAAGACATTCCATGGCTTAAATAAACCAGAGGAAAACACAAAATGTACAAATGACAAAAAGATATAAAATAAGCAATAAAAACAAACCCAATATGAACAAAAAGGAACAACACCAGAGTTATATGTGAACTAAGATGTAAGTAAATTTCTTGTAATTGGTCTACAATAAAGGAAAACAAAGTACAACAAAATAAGAAATTGAAAGAAGAAAAAGAATCATCACAATGTTAACAAACCACAATAGTATGACACAACGTGCAGAAATGACGTCTAATAACACTCCGAATGTGTCCCATTGAAGAAATAGATAGATTTGAATGCCCCCAAGTGATAGCTTAGCACATGAGAGGATTGGATTGGGGTGAAGAGCAGAGTGATAATTAGATACTCTGAAACATACTCTTGTCGGATCCCATTGAAGTTTGATCTGTATTGGATTAAAATGTAAAATCCAAATGTGCGCCAAGAAAATTTACATTGTGAAAGGGTAAATGATTGCCTTGAGCATAGATATACACCACAAGAAATTAATATGAGTATGATCTAGAACAATTATTAGGAGTGCCATCAAATGGTGAAGTTGTTAAACTATGTTATCTAGTTACTGAAATTTTGTCAAACATTATCTAAATGTTTTGATTGTGATAGTTTGAAACTATTTTTGGAATTTTGGACAATTTTATATTATTTTTGTATTTTGTGATACATTTTTAATGTTTTTTTGTAGTTATGTGAGATATTTTTGAATTTTTTTGGTATTTTACAACTCGGTAAAAGGGGTACACTGCTTGAAAGTAGGTGCAAATAATTAAAAGCATTCCATTCCATTGGCAGAAATGTAGATGATAAAATGATAGGGTGTTTCACTCTACTCATGACTCGCGCAACTAGGAAGATGCAAGGGCTCATCACCGAGAGCCAAGAAGGACGTGAAAATGAGATGAATAGTGATATGAAAGGTGAAGATAATGGATGTGAAGACACAAGTTGTAACAATGATCCATGTGAGAAGAAATGCAACTCATCTCTAGTCAAGATTATTTGACCGATTACAAGATGATTCTACTTTATAGGTTTTGACTTGACTTAGATTCGTTGATGGCTTATTGATTGAAAAGATCCAGTTAAAGGAATTGGTGTCTCTCTTAACATGAGAAGCTAAATTACTTTTTGGGATGTTTTTGATTAAGCACTTTGATTTAGATTTCATAAAGGCTTTATTGAATGATTATTTATTGATTTTTGTGAAGGAAACCCTACATGTTACTGATTCCATCAATAAAAGGAAAGGGCTCAACACCAAAGACAAAATGTAGGTGAGTAAGGGATTTCTTTGTTCTTAGTCTCATACTACCAGTAAGAAGTATGGGCTTAGCACCAAAGATTGTGAAAGACAAAAGTTGTATTGATTTTATAAACTTTTTTATTGATTTAATTTTCCTTGTATGTTGATAGCGTGCTTGTTGGGAAGGAACATTCTTCCCCAAGTCTTAGCCTCGTGTGACTAGTAGGATGCAAGGGTTCAACATCGTAGATTGAGATGGGTGGTCAAAAAGGACCAGGTAAAGAAGTTTAGTGTTGTCAAGTAAAAGAGAGATTATTTGAAAGGAGGATTTTGCCATCAGTAAGCTTCAAGACAAAACCATAGGTAAAAAGATCTAAAATGGTAGAAACCATAACAAAGATGAGACACACAATGCCCAATAGGAACAAGGTTAACATGTGTCGAATAGGTGAAGAAGGTGAATATATGATAATGGTATGATTAAGGTATCTTCCAATAGATGGAATGCCTAACATTATTTGTACACACTTTTCCATTTCCGATTGGAAAAAGTGCTCTAATACAAAGTTTTATTCTCTTTTTGTGATTTTTGAGTTTTCTAAATTTTGGAGGATGAAGGTTTGAAATGGAATTATCAAGAAAGATGTCCATGTTTATTGAATTTGAATGGTCTTGAGATACAAGACTTGTGTAGATGAAATGCAATTCAAGAGGGAGAATCAAAAGATTTGATAAGTCCTAAAATACGAGACTTGGATGGACATGAGCCAAGTCAAAGGAGTGAAACCAAAGTTTTGATAAGTCCTGTAATATGAGACTTGGGTGGATAGGATCCAAGTCAAAATATTGAATCAAACGATTTGATGGGTCCTAAAGTACTAGACTTGGGTAGACAGGATCCAAGTCAAAGGATTCAATAAGTGATTAGATAAGTCTTCGATGAGATTGAAAAACATATGTTGTTGGGGTTAGCACAAGGTTGTACAGATAATATATCAGATCTAAACATACATGCAATGAAAGTGGATATTCTACCAGAAGAATTATACAAAACAAGAGATATAAATCAACACCAGATTTAACGTGGTTCACCCAGTGTGGGCTACGTCCACCAAGAAACAAGCCAATATATTATCCAAAGCTTTGACAAGATATACAATGAAGATTTACAATCTTCCACACCTCTCAAATGTATAGTATTGTCTTTCACTCAAGCTTTTACTTCTTCTCCAAGAATTCTATCTCCCACAATAATCATCAACTTTTACAAGTTCTCGCTTAATTCTTTATTCTAAACCCTAGCTTTCATGATTATATAGGTGTATACAAACTTAAGGCAATTAGACATGCAATTACAATCAATAGATCTACTTTTATGCTAAAATTAGATATAATTCTTGTGAGTTAGTTAAAACACCCACACACAGGTAACCGATGTTGGTTATCCCTAATCGATACCAATCTCTCCATAACTAATGTTGGTTAATTTGTTTTCCAGCAAGTTTCATACTACATGCTAATCCAAAGTAATTGAGCTCCATAACTCAAAAATCTCCCACTTGGAGATTAATTACTGCACCATACATGTACAACATCATTCTTGGATCCTTCCTTAGCTTTGTTTCTTCCTCTTCAATTCTCAAACTCGAAGACCAACAAAAGTGGAGTGTAGCTCCAACTTCTCTTTTGATAACGTCTTCGTTAACATATCCGCATGGTTCTCACTCATATGAATCTTCTCCAGATTCAACTTCCCATCCTCCAATACCTGTCGTATGAAGTGATACCTTAACTAAATGTGTTTCGTTCTTGAATGAAACACTTGAGTTATTTTTTCGAATGAATTGCACTTTGATGTTCGAACAATTTGCAATCATCTTGCTCCTTTCCCAACTCTTTCATGAACCTACTTATCTATATCATCTTCTTGCTAGCCTCTTTAGCTGCAACATACTCTACCTCTGTAGTTGACAAAACCATAACCTTCTACAATCTTTAAATCTAGCTAACTTTTTGTTACCCTACTCTATTGTGAAAATATATCTAGTAGTGCTCCACCTACCATCCAGATCTCAGCCATATCCGAATCAACATAGACACATAATGAAATATACGAACCTCCATAGCATAATTGCATACTAGATGTCCCTTTCAATTACACGAGTATCCATTGGTCTAATTTCTAATGCTCTTTACCTAGATTAGCCATATATCTACTCACAACTCCCACTTTGCAATGTCCGGTCTAGTACAAATCATAGTGTATATGAGACTCCCAATTTCTGAAGCATATGGTACTTGTGTCATGTATTTGGCTTCCTCATGTGATGATGGATGTTGATATTTTCTCAATTTGAAGTGTCCACCATAGGTGTAATAACAAGTTTTGCATTCTCGCATCTTGAACCTTTCTAACACCTTGTAGATATAATCCTCCCGAGAAAAATACAATTTTTGTTCTTCTTGTCTCTATATATTTGCATGTCAAGGATTATTTTTACAGACTTCTAAATCCTTCATAGAAAATGTGTCAGCTAGCTTTCCCTTAAGCTCACCAATGTCTGCATACTAGATCCTACAATAAGCATATCATCCACATACAATAACAAAATAATATAACTCCCATTTTCAAGATTCTTAAAATAAACACAATGGTCATATTCACATTTCAAGTAACCATGCTCATGCATAAAACTATCAAACCTCATGTACCATTTCTTTCGAGCTTTCTTGAGCCCATATAGGCTCTTTTTCAACCTACACACTAATATCTCCTTACCCTTGACTTCATACCCAAGTCATGCGCATTCGCATATAAATCTCTTCATCCAAATCACCATGAAGGAAAGTCATCTTCACATCTAGTTTCTCTAAATGAAAATCCTCTATTGCAACTATAATCAATACAATACGAATAGAATTCATCTTTACAACAGGAGAAAATATTTCACCAAAGTCAATACCTTCTTTCTATGCAAATCCCTTTACTACAAGCCTTTGTACCTTTTTGTCCACACTCTTCTTCTTGATCATGTGTAAAACCATTTGTTCTCGTAATGTCCTCTTACGTACTTATAACTTAACCAAATCCCAAGTTTGGTTTTGTTCTAAGGAGTCCATCTCCTCATCCATGCCATGCTCCCACTAGACATGAGTCTTATCCTACATTGCTTCTTCAAAACTTTTTGGTTCACCATTATCAGTCAATAATAAATAAAATAGAGAAGGTGTAAATCTTTTTGGAGGTTTACTTACCCTTTGTGACCTTTTCGCAGATTTTGGGTATTGGAGGTTCATTCTAGACCTCCTGGACATTTGTATCCAAATTTGTTAGTGACCGACGCCGGTCACCTGTATGTGACGTTAGTTCTGCTAACCGATGCTAGTTTGGCTCTTCAGAATCGATACTACAGTTTTGTTGATCGATTTCGATCAAGGGGAATCGACCGCCGATTCTTGTGTAACCCTATCAGTATTAATTTTAAATATGAGATTTCATTTTCATTCACAAACTTCTCAACCGGTTCTTCCTTGGGTACCAAAATTTGATCCTTATACATTCTCTTTTCATTCCATTCAATATCACGACTCCTAATAATTTTAGAATTCTCTAAATCTCAAAAATAGAATCGAAATCACTAGATCCATAACCAATGAAAGTGCATCTCTTGGATTTTGCATCCAATTTTTTCCTATTTTCCTTATCAATATACACAAAATCTTCTAAACCAAAAACTTTAAGAAAATATAGATCTACCTTTTTTCAAGTCAAAGTCTCACCTGGTATTCCTCCATCTAGTGAACTTGAAGGCCCCGGTTAATCAAATAAACCAATGTATCAACTATTTCTACCCATAACGTAAAGGCAATCCAGAATGTATCCTTATACTTATAGCACATTCCATGATTGTCCTATTAATTCTCTTTTGCAACACCATTCTCTTGTGGTGTTCTTATAACCGTTCTTTCTCTACATATCATATTCACCGAACAATAATCATTGAAATCCTTGCTATAATATTCACCACCATTGTCAGATCTAAGACACTTTAACTTTGAATTTGATTCATTCTCAACAAGGTCTTTCCATATTTTAAAAGTCTCAAAAACATCATATTTACATTTAATATAATAAACCCTTACCTTTCTTGTAGCATCATCAATGAAAGTAACATAATATTGGGATCCTCCATGAGAAGCTACTTGAGCTGGTCCCCACACATATGAGTGTACAAGCTCCAATTTTGCTCCTTCTTAGTTTCCCTAACTTTGATAAATCTCACTCTCTTTTTCTTTCCAAAGACACAATGCTCATAGAAATCAAGATCTTAATCTCTCAAATCTAATAACTTACCCTTAGCCTTTAAGATTTACATTCCTTTTTTACTCATATGGCCCAACCAGGTATGCCACATGCATGCATCTGAATCTGAAGTAGATAATTTAGAAAAGGAATTAATAACACATGTAGATAAATGTAATATTCCTACCTTCTTACCTCTTACCACAAAAAAGTACCCTTGGTGACTTTCCAAGAGTCTCTGTAAATGTAACCATGAAACCAACTTCACCTAGTTTCCTACAAAAATAAGATTCCTCTTGAGGCTTGGCACATGCCTCACATATTTCAATACCCATGTATTTCCATTCTATAATTGTAGATGAACTTCCCCTTTACCAAGATAATCTGCAAGGTTCATCATCACCCAAATAAAAATGCCAAAATTTCCCTAGACATAATTTATGAAATAAACCTTATTAGGAGTTGCATGGAAAGAAGTTCATGAATCTAATACCTATCATTCAATTCTCTTATCTAAAGAAAGAATAAGAGCATCTTACATTACCTCTGTTGCAGTAATATTTTCTCCTTTACCTTTTCTCGGTTGTTAGTTCTCTTTATCCTTTGACTAACAATCTTTCTTTTCCTGTCCTTTCTTTCCACATTTCCAACAAGTAATTCCCTTACCTCTGGATTTAGATATGTTATCCCTTGAATTTGATTTCCCATTACTCTTACTCTTGGATCTCTCCTTTTGCTTTCCCCTGCTTTCTACATTCAAAGCATTCCCATATGATGATTCCTCTGTACTCTTCATGTAAATTTCTTCATTCAATATTATACTAACCACATCATCAAACTTCAAAATATTATTAGTAGATGTTGTATTACTAACAACCATTACCAAGTTATTCCAACTATCAGGAAAAGAACATAAGAATAAAAGTGCTTTCACTTCATCATCAAATGGTATATCAATCGATTTTAATTGATTTACAATAGATCTAAAATCATTCAAATGACTAGATGTAGATCCATCTTCATGCATCTTAGAACTAAATAGTTTCTTCATCAAATAAACTTTATTTGAAGCACTAGGTTTTTCAAATAAATTAGCAAGAGATTTCATTAACCCTACCATAGAAGTCACTTTTGTAATATTGGAAGCCACAGATGCTATTAGGCTCAATCTTATAGATCCCAAATTCTTTCTCATTAAGAATATTCCATTCTTCATTAGTCGTCTTTGTAGTTCTAGACTTCTCATCCAATGGTAAATACAAATCTCTTTGATACAGATAATCCTCAATCTGCATCTTCCATAATTAATAATTTTGGTCGTCACAAACTTCTTTACCTTGTATTTGTTTTCTTATACCATTTTTGTAGCTCCCACTCAATCAAAAACCCCTTGTGAGTAAATCTGTCAACACATAAAACCCTCAAACAAAGATCTGATACCAGTTGTTGGGGTTAGCAAAAGTTTTATAGATAATATATCATATCTAAACATACATGCAATGAAAGTGGATATTCTACCAGAAGAATTATACACAACAAGAGATATAAATCAACACCAAATTTAATGTGGTTCACCCAAAGTGTGGGATACATCCACCAAGAAACAAGCTAATCTATTATCCAAATCTTTAACAAGATATACAATGAAGATTTACAATCTTCCACACCTTTCAGATGTATAATATTGTCTTTCACTTAAGCTTTTACTTCTTCTCCAAGAATCCTCTCTCTCACAATTATTCTCATAATAATCATCAACTTTTGCAAGTTATTCTTGATTTTTTCTTCTAAACCCTATATTTCATGCTTATATAGGTGTATACAAACTTAGGGCACTTAGCCATGCAATTAAAATTAATAGATCTACTTTTATGCTAAAATTATATCTAATTCTCGTGAGTTAATTAAAACACCCACACACAAGTAACTAATGCTAGTTCCTTCTTTCCTTACCGATGTCATTCATAGGTGACCTGATTTGGTCCATCCATAACTAATTTGTTCATGTGTTTTCCAACAAGTTTCATACTACATGCTAATCCGAAGTAATTTACCTCCACAACTCAACATATGTGATGTTAGAAGAAGATTAGTCGATGAGGGGAAGATGTTGAGATAGATATTTACCTATGAACGAAAGAGCACAAGGAAAGAAGGATAAATCTCTAGATGTAGACTCAGGGTTCCTTGTAAGCCGTAGAAAGGAAATAGTCAATGTTTCTCCTTCTAGGTTGTGAATTAGTTTATTTAATGAAAGATTTACAATTAACACTTGAAATGGTTGTACAAGGACATTCTTACGTATACATACCTCAAAGAATGTATGCATGTATATATCTTTACAAGTAGGAATCATCATTGATGAGATTCCTGCAAGATGGATCATGTGAGGTATAATTGACATATAAGGTTACATTATCACAAGTGTCCAAGCTTGTTGTAGTTTTTTTCAACAACAAGACTAGAGATGTTAGGTAGGAACTGGAATGAAAAGAATAGAATCAAGATCAATGGTGCTTGATGATGGACCCTCTTCTAGTATGTCAAGGGTTGAAAGAGAGTCTTGAAGAAAAATCAAGCTCTCCTTAGGTGTTAAAAGATTATTGTCTAAAATAGGTTCAATGTCTATTTGGACTAAAGGAAGAAAATATGTAGAAGAAATAGATTGGTTTGAAAGGGGGATACTTGACCTTCATCATGATCTTGTGGAATGTCAGTATGAACAGAAGTGGGAATAACAATCAACTCTTCATTTGAAGGTGTGGAAGTTGACATGTCATCGGTTGCAGAGCTTCATCGTCAATATCTATAAATATCTCTCCATCATCAATTAAATCTTGGACATAATTCTTAAAGCACACACACTTATCTATTGAGTGTCCATCAATATGATGAAAATCACAAAATGCATGAAGTTTTTACCAGTATGTCTTAGGTTCTCTTTCAATCCAAGGTCTTGTAAGGGGATATTTTATCATCCCAACCAATTTGAGTTGATGAAAGACACTAGAGAAACTTTCGTTGAGGGGTGTAAACTTATGTTTAACTTTACATGGTGTAGTTTCTTTTCTTGATTGTATGATTAGATTTTTTATTAATTCATCAAATATGTTGGGCATATTGTGATTATTCGTGACACTAGTAGTAATGATATTGAGGTTGCGATTGATTTATCGGGATTCATCATGAGAAGTTCTAGTATAGTGATTATTATGAGTGAGGTTGAAAGAAAAATGTTTGAAGAACTTATCCGAGAGGTCCATGAAGGTGGTGATAGATCCCTTTGGAAGGTGTAAGAACCAATCCAAAGCTTGTCCTCCTAGACTTCTAGGAAAAAGGCACAAGAGAAATCTATTGTTATATGCCACTTTGTGGCATGCTATGGAAAATTATTTGATATGTTGTATCGGAATGCAGTTTTGCCCTTGTATTTGTCAAATTTGGGTGTCTCAAAAGATGTGGGAAGGGTATGTGTAAGATGTCCATATTGAAAGGATATGGACATAATTCATCAAAATTGAATCTTTTTTATGTTATTTTTACATACCCGCAACAGCAATGTCTTTCATCATTTTCCATTCTTGGCGAAAAAGGATGAATTGTATAAATCCACCATTGTAATGAGAAATGAGGTAGAGTGAAGAAAGGTACAATGAATAACACAACCCTTAGCAAAGTGAATGCTAATATAGAAGTGATGAAAATGTTTGAAAACCTTGACTCCTAGAAAAGTGAATGCTAAGATGGAAGAGGGAAGAAGATGGAAAATTTTTGACCTGTAGCAAAATGAGTGCTAAGAGGGAAGAAGAAAAAAAAAGGTTAGTCAAGTTCTGTCTCTTAACAAAATGATAGTAAAGAGAAAAAGGGACGACAAGAAGTTAGATGTGCTCTATTCTGTAACAAAAATGAGTCACAAAGGAAGAGAGACTTGACAAGGTGAACATGATCAACTCGTAATCAAAATAAATGATAAGAGTGATGAAGAAATGTAAAAAGGTTAACTCCTAACATGATAAGTGTTAAGAGAAATGAAAAAAAAGGGGAAAAGTGAAACATGCTTGACACGTAACAAAAATGAATGTCAAGGGAGACAAGACTTAACAAGATGAAGTCGATCAACTCCTAACAAAATGTGTGATAAGAGTGACAACAAGAGGGGAATTTGCAACACCTAACAAAAATGAGTGATGTTAAGGTGGAAGATGGGTTGAAATGTTAGTTTAGATGATTCTTAACAAAGTGAGTGTTAAGAAATATGAAGAGGTTTGAAATGATTTTACGATCCTTTACAAAAGTGAACGTAAAGAGGGGAGAGATGAAAGGTTAGCGTGCTCAACTTGCAAAAATTGTAAGTGCGACAAGAGGATACCTTTAACACAATGAAATATGCTCAACTCTTAACAAAAATATGTTAAGTGAAGAGACTTAGGAAATAAAATGATGGATTTTGTTTGACTTTTAACAAGATGTATGTTAAAAAGGGAGACTTAAGAAGACGATGAACAATGTCAACTCTTAACAAAAATTTCATTAAAAGATAAGATAATTCAAAGAAATGGGAGCAGAAAAACAACAACGAAGTGAAGGTCATCACAAGAAGTGAATAAATGATGAGAAAAAGGTTTGAATCTCACAAAAAAATGGAGATAAGAGACAAGGGGAAGTGATGGATTAGTGATCTCAAATTAAAACAAGTGAATGCTTTAATGAGAGAAGTGAAGAAATAATGAGGATGTCGACAATGCAAAAAAATGATTGTGAAGTACGACAACGTAAGATGATAGGATAAAAATGGAAGATGTTGCAACTCAACAAAGTGGATGTGAAAATGTGACGACATAAGAGTGAGTAGAGAATGATAGTGAAGAATGTCAATAAGTTGAGAAAGTAAATGTGAAATGTGATAATGTAAGAATGGGGAATGCTTAGAGTTCAACAAAATAACATTAAACTTAAGACTTACGATGATGAAATATCAAGGTGATCAAGAGAGTGCTTGACTATGATAAAGCGAGTATCACAACGTCAAGACTTAGATGAAAATGAAAGTGCTTAAGTGTGAATATGGATGTCCAAAACCCAAGACTTAGACACATGTACAAAGTGACAAGATGGATGAGAGAGAAAACATGAATGATGAAAGTGAAACAAAAGTGTGTAACATGCGAGAAAAATGAAAAGTGGTGAAGTGAAAGTTGTGGCCTCTATCTTAGATTGGCTTGGACAAGGCATGGCTTCCTAGGTGGCTCTCTCAACTAGGTGTCAGTAGTATATCGAGTGAGCATGATGCTATTACTAGCTAACAGATTTACTTTACCCCTTTGAAACCTTGAGAAAATACCTTGCTCATAATGAATCATCATTGGGGTCGCCACTAAGGATATCCGTGACTCTAACTCACAAGGATTTACTAGTCAAGTAGGATAAAAAGGTTTTGTTTCATCCACCAGTTCCCTCAAGGTGTGGACTACTTTGGGGTTCCTAGAACCACCCCCTTTGTTGTAGCTTAAGGATTATGCCAAGGGGTTATGTTCTAGTTAAGCGGTCGAGCCGTAGCTCTTAACCGAACCTATAAATCAAGTGTTTTGAATGTGGTGTTTTTTTATCTTTTGATTTAAATGTGGTTTGGTTGAACTCCTTTGGAAACCTATAGTTAGTAGTTTTGGAATGTTTTAGCCACCTTGTGTGAGAGCGGGTCCTATAAACAATGATTAGAAATTTTTTTAGAATGAGGTAAAAAAAGCAAAACAAATAAACAAGACAACAGAAGTGAACCCACGTTTCTGATTTCCAAGATCGCTTAAAAAGTGCGAGGAAAGAGCATATGTGTGGGTTGGATTTGGTTAAGTGAAACGTTAATTCCCAAAAACAAAAAAGAAAGAAATGACCACATTTCTGATTCCCAAGATCGCTTTAAAAATCATGAGAGAAGAGCATACGCATGATCAATTCATGATTAGTCTCAAAAAATAAAAGAAAATGACAAGTGAGAAACACGTTAGAAAGGGTTAGTCAATAAACAAAAACGATGAAACGTGTGCACAAGTGATTAAAAATTGACAAAAATTGAACCAAAAAGTCCAATAACACTAAAGTTTCAATGTTGACAAGTAGTGCCCTATAGTGATTAAAAGCTTCCATGAACCCTGCAAAATCAAATTACATAGTTAGTCCTATGAATGAAAGGATCACAATGTAGTGGAGAAGACCTAATTAAATAGAACAAACTAATGAATTAGATAACAAACGAAATAAACTAACAAATTAATTAATAAAATAAAGAAAGGAATTAATTAGATAAACAAATGAAAAAAACTAATTAATAATTATAAATAAATAAAAATGAAAAGACAACCACAAAACTAAACTAGACTAAACTAAACTTTGGATATATAAAATATACAAAACCTAAAATGAATGCACTTATGCTAAAATATATAGAAATAAAAAAAAAAACAAAACCCTAATGCTATAAAGTATATACTAAACCTAAGTTGAAATAATAGTTAAAGCCAAATAGGTGATAAGTGTTAGGGTTGTGCATTGTGTGTGTGTGTGCATGTTAGTGGACAAGCAACTCGATAGAGGGCTCGGGAGTGGAGAGGGAAATAGGGTTGGCGTGGGAGGGAAGGTGAGGTAGATCGAAGGGAGGGCTCGTGAGGAAAGGTGATTTAGGGGATTTAGAGGGCGCAGAGGTCACCGGGCAAGGTGGTGGATACAGGGGCCTACATGGAAGGAATCTCGGTCGAGAGGGATGGGAGCGAGGGAGGAGAGGTGTGGTTGGGGAAAGCCGAGAGGGTCAAAAAGTCAAGAATGGGGATACACTCGGGGTGGGGATGGGAATGGGTAGAGGGTAGGGGACATGGAATCAAGGGCGAGGCGAGGTCTTGCTAGGGTTAGCTCACGGGAGAGGGGGCTATGAGGTGGCTTGACCAAGCTATTTGAGAGGTAGTAGGGAGGGTAGGTATTTGAGAGGGTAGGGTTTGAATTTTTAAAAAAAAATTATTGTGTTTTTTTATAAAAAAATCAAATTTGTTTAAAATTTTATTGTTTTAAATTAAAATATAAGTTAGATTGAGTGAAAAGATAACAAAAATATGACCTTTGTGTTAAAGAAAAATATAATTGTATTGTGCGGGTAATCCAACAGAAAATAAAATAGAAAGAGAACAAAACCTGCAAACTTGATAACAAAACCCGCAAATCTGCAAACAAAAGCGAACCTACAAAATTTTTAAAAAGAACACATGAAACCCGCACAACAATAGAAGCACCCAAAAAAAAAAAGGTTAGACAAACAAAATGAAACAAAAATGAAAGAGGGGGTTCGAGTCTCACCGGGCATGCCAAAATATAAGCTATGAAAAATCACATAAATAAAAGATAAACAAACTAATAATGCAAACCTTACAATAACCTTCAATGTAAAAATCAATAAGGGTCTCCTGTGAAACCTTGCAAAATGAATGTCAGAAATGATTGTGGATGCTCTTGAGTACTCTCCAAACTTTGAATGCAAATGCTACCAACACAATGAATTCAGCAGAGTTTTTATATGTCAGATTCAAGAGGATTTGTAAGGAAGGTAAGCTTGCAATTTATAGAGGCAAAATTAGTTAAAGTTGGTTATACACGGATGAATGAATATGCTAAAAATATCATTGTGGGAAATTACAATAGTGTCAAGGGCAGTAAATGAATTTATTGCAAAAGGCTACATCCGGAAGGTGGTTGTACGTGTAATTTAATTTCCCCCACCTTTCTAGGATTCCAAGTAGAGTCTAAGTGGAGTTTAGGTAGATGTTTGATCAAGTGGTAGTTGACTAGGATGTGCACACACTTAATTAATTAAATAATAAATAATAATTAACTTAGCTAAGGAGGCACTAAGGATACATGGGATTAATTTAATTAATCCAAAGGGGTACAATGTGTATGAATTAATTAATTTAATCAATTAATCATAAATGGGTGAATAATAGGGTGTATTAGGATAACACTGGGAACAAGTGGAAACATAAGTGTAATTTTGGGGTGTCTACATTTTTCCCCTCTTTAAAGTGCTATTGTAAAGTAATAGTGCTTTAAAGATAGTAGACACATGCAGATTGAAAGCGGAAAATTGTGAAGCATTGGGATGCCCCAACAAGTAGAATGGTAGAGGAATGCCCCCTCAAGTGGGTGGATGATGCAGCAAGGCAGTGGACAACCACTTGATAGGAAGGAAAACAAGGGAGTAGAACAAGAATGGGAAAGGACTATGCTCGTAGCATGAGCATCATTTGGAGAGTAATTTTTAGAGCAACCCAAATTTTTTTGTTTCATAATAATTATGAAATAATCAAGATGGTTAACCTAGATGTTCATAAACAAACACACATAAAAAAGAAAATATAAAAAGGAAAACAAACCCAATATATAAAGTAGGTGCGGTATCAGGGTTATAAAGGAACCAAGATGTGATCACACTACTTGTAAGTGGTCCAAAAAGAGTAAACATCAAAAATTCAACACAAATTTGAAAAAGAAGACAATCAACCATGGCCCTAATGCATGCCACAATGATGATTAAGTAGATACGAATGCTCCCAAGTGGGTATAGGATCAGACTAGAAGAGCAGAGATAAAGCAACTCCTTATGACACTCTTGTTGAATCCATTGTGCAAATGATCAAATTTGAAATTTCCCCAAGTGAAGTTATATCATGAAGGAAAAATAATTGTGTGACTTGCCCAAGCAGAGAGTTAGCATATCGGATAAAGGGAAGAAAGAGATAGTTTTAAGATTGGCACAATCACTAGGGTAATAGATAAAACTATCACGTTTACCTTGAGATTGTATTGAAATGTTGAATGATTCACTTTAAGTGTTTTCCAATTGTAGGATTCTTGTGATAAGTGAATGTTTGTTCGAAATTTTTTTGTGATTTTTTTTTGGATTTTTGAAATATTTGATTTTTGTGGATTTTTGCAAGTTTTGAAATACAAATGCAAACAAAAATGAAGACATTCCATGGCTTAAATAAACTAGGAGGAAAACACAAAATGTACAAATGACAAAAAGATATAAAATAAGCAATAAAAACAAACCCAATATGAACAGAAAAGAACAACACCGAGTTATATGTGAACTAAGATGTAAGTAAATTTACGGTAATTGGTCTACAATAAAGGAAAACGAAGTAGAACAAAGTAAGAAATTGAAAGAAGAAAAAGAATCATCACAATGTTAACAAACCACAAAAGTATGACACAACGTGCAGAAATGACGTCTAATAACACTCGAATGTGTCCCACATTGAAGAAATAGATAGATTTGAATGCCCCCAAGTGATAGCTTAGCACATGAGAGGATTGGATTGGGGTGAAGAGCAGAGTGATACTTAGATACTCTAAAAGATACTCTTGTCGGATCCCATTGAAGTTTGATTTGTATTGGATTAAAATGTAAAATCCAAATGTGCCAAGAAAATTTATATTGTGAAAGGGTAAATGATTTCCTCGAGCATAGATATACACCACAAGAAATAAATATGAGTATGATCTAGAACAATCATGAGGAGTGCCATCAAATGGTGAAGTTGTTGAACTATGTTATCTAGTTGCTGAAATTTTGTCAAACATTATCTGAATGTTTTGATTATGACAGTTTGAAACTATTTTTGGAGTTTTTGACAATGTGAGTGATGTCTCATATATGAAACCCACTTTTCGTGGTCCATCTTATTTGCACACTTTCTTGTTACATTGTTTTCTATTGCATGTTAGCTACTTTTACTACTAACACTTGCTACTAGCCTATTTTGTTTGCATATGCCTTGGTTTATACCATGCACATCCCCTACCCCCGTAGGTATCCATTTTATATTAGCATCAGGTCCTCTCCTCTGGGTTGCATTCTCCTACAGTTTACGCATGCACCCTAAACGAGGGGGCATACATTGGGTGAAAAAATCACCCCTACAACAACTCGAGATACGATTCGAGATCGGCATAGTACATAAACAACACGATATATATAGTCATGGAACAATGTAGAATCATACTTGGAATTCATACACAGTATAGACATTAGTGCCTAGACACTAGCATCTAGGCACTCCTTCCTCCTAGGCACTAATATCCTGGGGGTAGAAACATACAATTTCTCAGCATAGCATAGTGTTCAGCATAGACCTCCAGTAGTAGGAACATGCCTCTAATTACATAATACATGTTATGTCTTACAATCATTTACAATACGAGAATAATAGGGGAAGTACCATCTATAGTGTTATTTATTCAGGAAGCAATCATGAATGAAGAGTAAAACTAGACCTCTCTCCCCAATACTCTTCTCCCATTGCATGAGATTGCCCAAAAAACTCACACTTGGCATGAGATCACCCAAAAAACTCACATTTTGCATGATATCACCCAAAAAACTTGCTCTTGGCGTGAGATCACCCAAAAACTCACCCTTTGTAGCATTTCAAGACATCTTTCTATCCTTTACACTCTTATACATCAAGTGCACACTTTCTTTTTACATATTTTCACACTTTTACATACTTATACATGTTTTACTCATATTTTTCATATATAGGACTTTGACTACTCTTTCGCTCTTCTTTTATAGGTTTATCCTTAATACACAACAAGAAGCAACCTACATCAGCAAATACAAGCACAAAAATATGTACAAGCTACACATACGCTTCACCCCTAGGGTCCACTTCCCTTTTCCTAGTCTCCATGCTTCACATTATGATCTCTTAACGTTTCACTTGTCCACTCAACACACTATTTGCTGCACTCTCTATAGGATCATAAGGTATGCATCTTTTAACTACTTTATGTTATCGAGTATTCACTCAACAACATAAAGTGGGGGAAATATTTAGTCACAAAATCTATGCATTTGGGTACATTTATAGGTCCTAAAAGAATGATAGCATTTACATGATTCCTAAGTAAGAAAACTAGTAATTAACAACTCCCTTTATCTCGTTGCTTTGTATTCGGACTTTTATTAGATTTATACATCTTACACTCTTGTCAGAATTTAATTGTTTTATCTTTCTATGGCCTCGAACACTAGCGCCCATTTTGGACACTAGTGCTAGGCACTCTTGTTCTCTTGGGAGGTCTTGTCCCTATTTATCTTTTTCTTATCCTTTTAGACCCCTTTTGGTTCTTAATTACTCTTTATTTCTTTGGTTCGTCCTTTCAGTTGTAAATTATGAAATTCAAACAAGGGAATCATATAAATACATAGTTATGTTTTTAAAATGAAGGACCAAACACTAAGCATTATCTATCATCACCTAAGCTTGCATTCAAAGGCACAAGAGCATCAAAGGCATCCATCTAGCACTCATATAAGGGACAAGGGTTGCATCACTTCTACATACACAACATAGGAGGGGAAGTCTATTCTATTTCATTCACACATTCTATACATCTTCTACATTCTAGATCTATCATGCTATCATTTATGCAACTTGCACAAGGGCATCCTAGGGCATCATTTCTAAACACACACAAGAACTACATGGATTCTGAGATGTAGTGTAGCACTTGGTCATAAGTTCACTCTTCGGGTGACCTTTGGGGTTAGTCCAACTCCTCATTATGCATTTTCATTTTTAGGTTTGATGTGGTTTGTGGGTATGCACAAGTTAAATTATTTCTTATAGGTTATAGGTACAATCGAAAATCAAACAAAAAATCCAAAGGAACAAACAAGGACCCATATTGAAGCTTATTTGACACTAAAAAATTCATATCCAAATCACCTACATAGACACCAACACCCAAATATAGACACTAGCACTTGGGCACTCATTTCCTCCCATGGGAACTCTTGTCCGATACAATTCCATATCTCATAACCTCTAACGAGCCTTTTTGACACTCTCTCCTAAGTCTATTCCAGTATTTCATCTTCCCATATCACTTCTTGTTCACTCAAAAATCAGCTAAGTCCTCCTATCTTTCCTTCTTGCTTAGGGTTTCATATTACACATGCTTTTTTGCTTACTTCTTATTGTATATTAACATTTGTATATCATTTATTACAGTATTTAATCTGTAATAATATTTAATTCAATTTTTATTAAATCATTAGGAGACCCTAAAAATGTTATTTTTGGGTTGAAATTCACACCATGCACCACTTACATCATCACTTAACTGAAGAGGCCTCAAACCACACATAGTTCTCCACATAGCATGTAACATCTATATGAATGAAACTAGTTAGAAACTTGAACCACTTTAATCATGCTTGATAGAATTGTGCTCTTTTTTAAAATTTGGAGTGGGGAACTTGGTATTCTTATAAATGAGGGAAGCTCTAGACTCCTTCTCCTAGTTGAGTGCTTCAAAACTATAGTGGTGATTGTGCTAATTGACATGCATCAACTTTAAGAATATTTAGGAAGCCTTGAGTGACTTTTGTGAGTATTAAGTGATTGTGTTGATAAAATTCCAAGTGAGTAAATGAGGAGACGTTAACTTGCTTATATAAATCTTTGAAGGTAAATTATCATGATAAGGTCAACCCAAGAAAATGAAAATACCTAAAAATGATATTGCATAAAAAAATTCAGAAAATGTGTTGGTGTAGGATATTACAAGTTGGCTAAGATTGGATTATGCAATATGATTTGAACCTGTATGGTATTGGACAAAGAAGAAGTAGGTGAAATTTAAAATTTGCATATTGGAAAATAGATTTTCAACAATAGTCTTATGTATTAACATTCAAAATTAGTCAACACATAAGTTGATAAAAATGTGAAAGTTAGAAAAGATATAGTAACATGTATTGAGTGGGGATAAGATGTGGGTATTTTTCTTAGCCAACAAGCACAATTGTAATTAGTAGTGTCAAAGGGTAAATTGTGAAATTTGAGTGTCTACATTCCCCCTTCAAGTATGAAAAAAAAACTAGATGTTTAAAGGAAAATATACATTTGTGTAGACAAACGTTATCTTCATTCATAGTTTTTTTGTTCGTATATGGTTGTTTGGCACACTCCATGATGAAACCTACAACACGTTTTATTCAATTTCCATAGTATAAATTTAACTATAACTCAATTGTAAATATATAATTTGAACTTGCATAAAGTGAAATGAAGAGATGTAAAACATGGAAAAATTACACATGTTTATTTTTGAAAGGAAGAACTTCCAATTCATTGCTTGTTGTTGGAGATTTAGATTATTGTTGTTAAACTTTACTAGAGGATTGGGGTGATCAATCCCTAATTATGCCAAATAAGAAACTAGAGTATTACTTACATGCAAGCCAACACTAAATAGAGGGTAGATAGAAGAAGAGATAGGTACTAATGCACCCCATGAAGTAAGAAGACCATGTAAGCTTTTTGTACCTCGATATTTTATCATTTAATATTGAGAAGAGGAAAGACTACCTACAAAGGAATTAGTTACTTCATTATTTTCCATAACCCCATGGACCACACTATTGTAGATGAATCAAGGCCCAATGTCTAGATATATAGACACATGATATAAAATATAATGAGTTTTTCCATGCTCCTCATGCGCGTGTTGTACTATTGAGTAAGATTATGTAGTATATTTAAATATCAATGTAAAACAAGACTCGTGCCCCTAAAAGACGTGTATTTTATAAAAAAACTAAGTAATGAAGTGAAGGATGAGTGAAATATTCATGTCGCTTTTAAATTTATCTAAATTGTGTCAAATCAATATGATATTGTGCCAAAAACCTAGATCTATGATGAGAAATACGAAACTATAGAAAAATATAGTATTTTTTCCCTGGGTTAAAGTGTATGGTATGGTTAGAAACTTATGTATGGTTCTTATTGTTGGACTCTATTAATTTTTAGTGGTGTTTTCATTGATGTCAAGTGGTATTGATGGCAAAAAGGGTTGATTGGTGAAGTGAAGAAGTCAAGGACATGAAGGTTGATTGGTAGTTTCCTTTCAAGATAGTTTCAGTGCACGATGAGATGTGACATGTTTAGTACAGTCATAGAAATGTCATGTAATCATGGGAGAATCCTAGGAATATTGTCTATAACATGTGTGAGCTAAAACAAGGCTCAATTTAGCTCCTGGAGTCAAAATTCAAGAATGCACATAAAGTGGCTTTAAGAACTCGATAACATTATTTCATGCAAATGGGATTGTTCAAAGCTTCATTGGAAACATTATGGCCAAAAACACATGTAAGGTGTGGAAGGATGTCTTGTAGTGCTCCATGTAAAATTTCATTAGATTCTGTAGTGAGGATTTTGAGTTATTCGAAGTTTTTTTCCAAAATTTCCTTCTTGAAAAATGCATTTCAAGTTGCACTGGATTCTTAGGTCTCAAGAAAAATATGATAGCTTCTTCAGATAAATCATAGAAGAAATTTTTTTAAGATAACTCCGAGAATGAATTCTTACAATTTTTTTAGGGAAAATGGACTTGTTTTAAGAAAGTTATGAGTATTTTTGTGTGAGGGTTTAATTTCTCTCAGGGTTGCTTCTTATGTTGAGTGATAAAATTTGATTTTTTTCTATTCTAATTCATTGGTAAAAGATAAAAAAACTTCTCATACTCATAATACACCTCATATAAGTCAACATGATGTTCCCAATGCTCTAATGGTGTACTATATCTTGCATAAGCATACTCTTGTTGTGCAAGGCTAAGTATGGGCGATCATGATCTTAAGCCTAAAAGATTACATAAAAGATACATGAAAAGTAAAAAATTTACAATTTTTAAAGTGAAAACTATACATCATCCATGATGCATCTTAGACATGTTTCAAGCATAAAATATTGGTTTGATGACAACTGTTGCAAAACCGGTAATGCTCCTAAAAAGTCCGAGAAGCTGCTCTTCTTCATTCTTTGAGAATGTATGATGGACCTTCATGATGCAAAAATGATTGAAACAGTTGGAGGATGATAGGAATTACTCTCATAACCTTGAAATATTCAATTTCATTATGTATAAAGTAAAATAGTCAATTTTCTCAGCTCTTGGGCATGACCGAGACAAAAACCTATCCTAGGGTTTCTCAATAAACTTTTTTCTCAAAAATCTCAAAATATCTAACCAAAATTCATGAATTTTTTATATGAGTTTGTTGGGAACATCTCTAATTTTAAAAAAAAAATTGTGCCAAATGATCAAGTATGTTGTGAGATTTTCTTTATCATAAGTTTCCTTTTTTCGTGCATAGCCATGGTTTTAGCTTGAGAAATTGGATAAACTCGTCTTTTTGGATGATCCTTCTCAAATGTTCAAGACTTGTTAAGGAGTTTTGAGCCTCCACGGGTGTTAATCAAATCTCAAATAACATTGGCTATGCTTGAATAATATTTCTTGAAAAGAATCACACAAACCCTCTCGGTGTAGTAGTTTCCAAAGTATTATCTAGGTCTAAGCAAACCTGCAATCATGTTTGTAATTCATCACAAGAAAAATATTTTACTAAGAATCTAATTTGAAAACATCCTAAAAGATAAATCAGATGTGTGAAGAGTCCAAAATTTTCCTTGAATGCATAAGACTATCCTCTAAGCTTAAAATGGAAGGGAAAAAGTCCGAGATCTCTTTTTCATAGGAACTTGAAGTTGTCAAGTTTGTGAGATCAACTTCCAAAGGAAGACTTTATGTCAAGTGTAACTCTTTGTAGTTGATAGTTGAAGGGGTTTGATTGGAGGTGAATATTTTCATTTGAAGTTTAAGAGTCTTGCTTCATAACTAATGGTTGTTATTGCTTTCTAGCTAAGATCTTGAGGTAAAGAATGAAAAGAATCTGAAGAGCCACACTGGTTGTGTTGAAAAAGTGTCTTATGTATAAAGGTGAAGAGTCATATATGTGTGGAATAACATTGGTATTTTGTATGTTGACATGTTGTAATGGGTCAAAGTGTGAGAAGGTGAAGAGGTATGTTCTGATTTCTATTCAAATTTCTTTATGCACAAGGGAAGTTGAAAAAGAGCATGGTACATGTGGTTGATAAATAGTCTTCTAACACAAGCACGGAGGTGTGAGACAAAGATAGACTGAGCTAGAAAGGTATAGAGCATAGATATATAGATGAATAATACAAAATAGAGGATATATATAGAATGAAGAAAGGAAAATAATCAACATTAGAAGAAGATCAAAGAAAATAGTAAAAAGAAGAAGAATGAACAATGAAATAGATATACGGTCAAGGTAAATGAAACCGAGATGATCAAGCTAATTAGTGAATAGTAATTGAAAAATAAAACAACATATGCATTCATAGAAAACAAGGGGATAAAGTGAAAAATAGAGAGGTGAATATATACTTGAATAAGAATGTAATGAAGATATAGTAGAAAGGTGTGGAGTGGTAAGATATATAATATGAAATGTTCTTCTTTGAGAGATAAAAATATATAGGACTCGAGATACATGAAATAGGGGTGCAGATAGATGTATCAAAAGGTGCATATAAACTGAATGCAAGGGTAGACAACAAGAGAATAATAACTTTTATAACTTATGCAGAAACATAAGATAGGTAGCATGAAAAGGTAATGAATTCATCAAGGAGACAATAGAAAATTGTGACAATGATATAAAAACTAGAGATAATAGGATACAAAAGAATCAGATTGATACTGAATGCTAAATGTTTTGGTGAACAATAGAGTAAAATCAGAGTCATTGTGAGTTCCATGGGAGCTGTAAATTGTTGAGTGAAGAGCCAGAAAAGAGATCTTGATCAGTTGATGAAGCAACAAGGATAAGTTGGAACTTGATAAATGAACCTAGTGGGTTCTTGACAACCTTCCAGTGGGTGCTAGAAGGACTGTGAAGTAGGTTCTTCTTAGGTTGAGTGGGTGGTCAACCAAATTTCAAATCATTGTATGTTAATAATGGGTGTTCTTAATAAAAATCCTTGATTTCAAGTGGTTTTTCTCCCTCTATGGGTTTCCCACTATAAATTTGGTGTTTTGTGTACTTGTCTTCTTACATGCAATTTAATTTGTTCATGGTTTGATTTTTTCTTTATAGTCAAGAAGGTTTAAAGGTTGAAAAATTGATCTACATTGATTCACCCTCCCTCTCAGTGCTTGTGATATCTAACAATTGGTATCAGAGCATGGTCCTCCTGAATTAATCCTAACATCTTAGAGGTGATCCTAAAGTCAAAAACATGTGTATATCAACAGAGTTTGTGTTGAATAATATGTATGAGATTGCTCAAGCCCCAATTAAAGAGTTAAAATCTGAAATCAAGATCAAAGATGCAAATTATCTTGAAGGACTCCAAGAAGTGGCAGAAATTGTTGATAAGTTATCAAAATATCTAAGTGTCAAAGAAAAGTCTTGTATTGAACTTGAGGAAGAATTGAATAGTTCAAAGGATGAGCTGGAACAAGTTAAAGTTAAATTGATGATACATAAAAGACACCCTAATGAAAGATCAGGTCTAGACTATAAAAATGAAGCATCCCAATGTGAAAAGGAGCATGAACCTAGTCATGAGTCATGCCAAGCAACAATCCATGCCAAGATTGAATAATGTGAGAGGTTAAATGCTGATCTGAGAGCTCTTATAGAAGAAATGGAACAAGAAAAGAACATAGAAATGAAGGCTGAACCAAGTCAAGTTTCTTGTCAAAGATATTCAGATAACAGAGTGGATGATAAAGTTGGTCCCAGTATGCAACCAAACAAGAAGCGGACCAAGGAGAATAACATTGGAAATTCTAATCCAATTAGACAACCAAATGCATCTAGGTATGAGAGAAGATTTAATGGATATTGTTTCTCATGTTATGGTTTCGGACATAGAGCTAGGGAGTGCATGAAAAACTATGAAAAATAGAACCCATGGAGATCTTTTGATACTGATTATGAAAGGAAAATAATATATTTCAACTGTATAAATAAAGGTCATACTGCTAAGCATATATTAGAAGAACTTATAAGTTAATTTAGCAATGACAATCATGTTATATGTTATACATGTCATGAAGTTGTTTTTTTCTCAAAGCATTGCTATCACTATGTACAACCCAAGCATAGAAGAAAGTTTTATACCTTCATATGGCAAGAAAAGAGAGCCTCTAACATGAAGATAAACTCTAGAAAGGAGACAAAATCATCCAAGCCTCAAGTAACACCTGGAAAGTAAGAAATGAAGTGGGTATACAAGATCAAGAAAGAAAAATCAGAAGTTGAAATAACAAAGATTGGAAAAAAGGTGACAAGGGCAGATATAGAAGAGGCACAACAAGATAATTCTATGTCAGGAGAAACTACCTTACATGAGATATTAACAAAGGAATACAAAGGCATGAAACATGAAGATAATTCAAGTGTAAAGGGTGAAAAAAATATTCCTCAAGTAGTGGTAGAGTAGGTGTATGAATTGCAACATGAATGTTTTTCAGGCTACTAGATAGAAGATGAGAGCTCAGGTAATGAACTTATCTTACCTAGAAATGTAGCCAAGAAAGTCAACAAGATTGTGAGGACAAGGAAAGGGAAAATTAATTCATCATGTTGTTATGATGACTTTATGCTATTTTGAGATTATTCAAGGCTAACATTATGCCTTCTCTAAGCTTCTAGGAGGAATTTTCACTTAAATGAAGCATTGGAGTCAGAATGAGTCCTCTCCATGATGCATAAGGTATGTAATCCTATGTTTTTTTCAAGGTTTTGTTTGGGTTCTCTTGTGTGAAATTTCATGATCGCAATCAGTTGTGTGGTCATTAGTAGATCATTTTAGTCTATCCAGGATAGTTATGATTGTTCATGAGTCTCATGGTCATACAATATGAAGTTTGGTTCACATATGTAAGAAACTTGGTATCAAAATCTGAGTCTTAATAATAGTCAAGTGATGTAAAGATATGCCATGGTATCTGAAAAATATGTCTCAAGCATATGAGAAAATTGTCTTGTCAAAAGTCTAAATTGCTATCTCAAATATCAGGTATATCTTTTATGTGTCTTCTGAATTTTAGTAGTCCAATAAGTCTGAGTTGTCATTGTTGAAGATACTTAAATCATTCAAGGTGTAAGGTCTATGAGTAAGAATTTGTTCATTACAAGATGAATCTGAGGTCTGAGCATTATAGTCAACAAGTGTATGAAATTGCAAAGAGTGAGAACATTCTGTGATGGTCCTATATCATGAGTTTTTGTATCTTGAAAAAATGTGTTGCTTAAGTCAAAGATCTCTTGTGAATTCATTGTGTGTCTTCACTATTTTTTGTATATGGAAAATGGTTTATGCCTCTAATGTTGAGTACTCCAAAATGTCAAAGTGTATTCTTGCATCAAGAAAATAGTGGATAGTCAGTAGTTTTGGTCTATGTCAAGAGTGGTATATGTCTGGATCAAGTCATGATAAACTATGAATGCCTATCAGTACATCTTTGTGGCCTAAACTTTGTTGGATTAAATGCATAAAGGATTGATCAAGATTATTCATAAAAAGTGTATGTGTTATCAAGGTTTCTTGAAGCATGATAATCTCATAATATTATAAAGAATAAAGTTCTATTTCCTTAATACAGTTCAAGATTCTTGAAAGAAATGTGTCTTTCATTAGTGAGTAGTACAATCAAGTGTATAAAGGTATTGTGTCATAATCATAAGCACTCTAAATGGTTGATAAAGTACTACAAGCCCTGAAGAGTCTTGGAAGATGATAGAAGTGATAGAAGAATGATATTTTAGTTGCCAAGTGATGCAAAATGCCTAGAAAATAGTGATATTCTTCATGCAGATCTATAGATGCAAAAGGTTGCTAAATCTCATAGTTTGAAGGATGTAATCTCAGTAGCAAAACATTGGATATTAATTGATATGACCCTAGAATTTCATCACTTTCAATCTTGCATGTAACCAAGGAGACATGGATGTGAGTATGTGCTCAAGAGGATGTTCAAATCACACCTAAGATATCAATGGAGGTATGATAAATAATGCTTGAAGAAGTGTTCATCATGTTTGAATATGTATTTGAAAGATATTTGTGCTTGCTTGCAAGTGACATAGGAAAAATCAAGCCATTTTTGGTACCTCACTGTCCATGACTGTGTCTACACAGTCCTCTTAAGTGGTAGAGATGGAAACTCAATTTTGAATGGTCAAATGAAGGATTTTGAAGCTAAAATTTTGAAAAAATCATCTAAGCTCATAAGGATAGAGGATGGAAAAGGTCTGAGGCTTCAAGTAAGTGTATCTTTTCAGTTATACATGACAGAAATTGGAGTGTTTTCTCTTGATCAATAGTGATGGTGACTCAGTAAAGATGAAGACCTACAAGGTTAGAGGAGGAAAAGTACAAGTAGTAAGAGAATTATATAGTGTGATGAGAGGGTATTCAAGTATGATTTAGGGTTTCATGAGAAAATGGAAGAGATTGAACTTCACATGTACAAAGATCAAACAAAGATGTAAGATGGAAGTGTCATAGTGTTCTCGTGTGAGCTTGTAGTTAAGGCCCCGACATGTGTCCGAGTTGTGAACATGCTACATGTATCAAATCTCGTGCCTACTACAAAATTTTCTTGAGTAGTCAAAAATATTATATGTCTCTAATTCCAAGCTTGAAGAATATTGATAAGGGTCTGAACAACATGACCCTCGTAATGCTTCATGACATGGTAAGTCTAGCATTGGTGTATCTTCAAGAGCCTTGAAGTCAGTCATTTACTAAAAATATGATCTTGATATTCTCAGTCTAATATGTCAAAAGGAAAGAAATTTGATACCAGTAGTGCAATGATCACAACATCATGTAGCTAGAGAAAGTTATCTACAAGTTAGAGAGGTCTGCAAAAAATATCTTGGTGAAGTGCAAAGGTGAAGAGTTAGTGTGAGGTTTCAAGAACTTGTAACTGTGTATGATTTTTTTCTAATAATGGTAGAGCATCTATATTGATTGAAGTCAAGGAGAGAAATACAGATCAAAAGGGAGAATTTTTTCATTCAAAAGTGTGAGAGTTGATTGATGGTGTAGGTATATGGAGGTATTATAAGGTATATCCTAGCATATGTTCAAGGGGAGCTCTATTGAGTCTTAGTACAGTTTCATGGATCTCTACATGCTACTCATGGTGAGATAGGACAATTATCTACAAAGGAAGAGTGTTTGTGCTTAGGGGGAGTTCAAGGCAGGCATAGGAGCTCGTAAAAGAGAAACACCATCCAAGGGGGCTTCAGAAATGTAATATTTTTTCTCATGTTTCCTTGCCTTTAACGGTCGTTGGTTCATGTCAAGTGGTCAAGAGCCCTTTGTCAATGATGATAAAGGGGGAGAGATACAAAGTTACAAATGCTTTTTCCATCAAAGTTTGTAGGTTTCTAAGGTGTTTTCATTAATGACAAAGGGGGATTTTTTTGGACTCTTGCCGTTCTCATTGATGTCAAGTGATTTTGATGGCAAAAAGGTTTGATTGGTTAATTGAAGAAGTTAGGGACATGAATTTTGATTGGTAGTTTCATTTTAGGATAGTTTCGGGTTCGATGAGATGTGACAGTTGGTATAGGTCATATCAAGGTCATGTAAGCATGGGATAAGCCTAGTAATAATTTTTCCAACATTTGTGAGCTAAAACAAGGCTATGTTTAGCTCCTGGAGTCAAAATTAAAGAATGCACAGAAAGTGGCTTTGAGAACTAACAACATTCTTGCATGAAAATTGGATTGGTCAGATATTCACGGAAAACCTATGGCTAACAAACATACAGAAAGTATATAGGTATGTCTTGTAGTGCTCCATGTAAAATTTCATCAAATTCTATAATGGGGATTTTGAGTTATTCGAGTTTTTTTTCCAAAACTACCTTCTTAAAAAATGCATTTCAAGCTTCCTAAATTCTTAGGTCACAAGAAAAAGTATGAGGGCTTATTCACATAAATAATAGAGTAAATTTTTGAATATAACTCCAATCATGAAGTATTTCAAAAAAAATCAGGGAAAATGGACTTGTTTTAAGAAAGTTATGAGCATTTTTGTGTGAGGGTTTGATTTCTCTCCAAGGATGCTTCTAATGTTGAGTAGTAAAATTTGAGTATTTATATTCTAAATCATTGGTGCAAGCTAAAAACCTTCTCATAAGCATAATATACCTCATATAAGTCAACATGATGATATCGGTGCTCTCAGGGTGTACTATATCTTGCATAAGCATGCTCTTGTTGTGTAAGGCTAGGTCTGGGGAAGTCATGCTCTTAAGCCTACAAGCTTACTTAAAATATCCATGTAAAGTAACAAATTGAAAATTTCTTAAGGTAAGACTAGGAATCATCCATGATGCATCTCATACATGTTTCAAGCATAAAATATTGGTTTGGTGATAACTATTGCCAAACCGGTAATGTTCCTAAAGTATCGAGAACTACTCTTCTTCATTGTTGGGAATGTATGATGGACCTTCATGATGCAAAAATGATTGAAACAAATGGAAGGAGATAGGAATTACTATCAGAACCTTGAACTCTTCAATTTCATTGTGTATAGAGGAAAATAGTCAAATTTCTCAGCTCTTGGGCATGATCGAGGCAAAACCCTATGCTAGGGTTTCTCAAAGAACTTTTGCTCGAAACTCTTAAACCATCCAACCAAAATTTGTGAATTTTGTATATGATTCTATTGGGCACATCTATAAATTTTTGAAAAACTTTTTGTGGCAAATTATCAAGTGTGGTGTGATATTTCTTTATCATAAGTTTCTTTTTTCGTGCATAGCCATGGTTTTAGCAAAATTGGATAAACTCGTCTTGTTTGGATGATCCTTCTCAAATTTTCAATAATTTTTAAGCATTTTTGAGCCTCCACAGGTTTTAATCAGCTCTTGAATAATATTTTCTATGCTTAAATAAGATTGCTTCGAAAAGAATCACACAAACCCTCTCACAGTAGTAGTTTTAGTATTATCTAGGTCTAAGCAAACTGCAATCATGTTTGTAATTCATCACAAGACAAATGTTTTACCAACAATATACTTTGAAAACCTCCTAAAATATAAATCAGATGTGTGAAGATTCTAAAATTTTCCTTGAATGCATAAGATTGTCCCTATGCTCAAAATGGAATGGAAAAAGTATGAGATATCTCTTTCATAAGAGCTTGAAGTTGTCAAGTTTGTGAGATCAACTTCCAAAGGAATAATTTATGTCAAGTAGAACTCTTTGTATTTCATAGTTGAAGGGGTTTTATTGGAGGTGAAAAGTTGTATTTGAAGTTGAAAATTCTTGTTTCATAATTGATGGTTATTATTTCTTTCTAGCTAAGATCTCTAGGTAAAGAATGAAAATAATATGAATAGCCACATGTTGAGTTGAAAAAGTGTCTTATGTATAAAGATGAAGAGTCGTATCTATGTGGAATAGCACTGGTCTTTTATATGTTGGCATGTTGTAACGGGACAAAGTGTGAGAAGGTGAAGAGGTATGTTGTGATTACTATTCGAAGTTCTTTGTGCATAAGGGAATTTGAAAAAGAACATGGTACATGTGGCTAATGAATATTCTTCTAACACAAGCACAAAGGTGTGAGACAAAGATAGATTGAACTAGAAAGGTCACAGAGCATGTGTGTGTGTGTGTGTGTGTGTGTGTGTGTGTGTGTGTGTGTGTGTGTGTGTGTGTGTGTGTGTGTGTGTGTGTGTGTGTGTGTGTGTGTGTGTGTGTGTGATATGATATAGAACAAAGATATATATAAAATGAAGAAAGGGTAGTAATAAACATTAGAAGAAGATCAAAGAAAATAGTAAAAAGAAGAAGAATGAACAATGAAATAGATATAGAGTCAAGGCGGATGAAACTAAGATTATTAAACTAATTTGTGAACAGTAATTGAAAAAGATAACAACATATACATCCATAGAAAACAAGGGGATAAAGTGAAAAACATTGAGGTGAATATATACTTGAATAAGAATGTACTAAAGATATAGCAGAGAGGTGTGGAGTGGTAACATGTACAATATGAGATTTTCTTCTTTGAGATTGAAAAACATATAAGACTGAGATACATGAAATAGGGGTGTAGATAGATGTTTCAAAAGGTGCATATAAATTGAATGCGGGGAAGAAAACAAGAGAATAATAAGTTTTAGAACGATTTGAAACATAATACATGTAACATGAAAAGACAATGAATTCATCAAGGAGACAATAGAAAATTGTGACAATGATATAATAACTAGAGATAGTAAGATAAAAAATAATCATATTAATACAGAATGATAAATGTTTTGGTGAACAATAAATTGAAATTAGATTCATTGTGAGTTGCATGGGAACTATGAATTGTTGAGTGAAGATCTAGAAAAGAGATCATAGTTAGTTGATGAATCAAAAAGGACCTAAATGATCAATTTGTAAATTTTTATTGTATTTTCCTAAGTGGGTACTTGGATTACAGGGGTAGGAGCTCCTTGCAAGTTGTAGCTTGCTAAACTAGCCTAGTGGGTGCTTGGCAACCTTCCAGTGGGTGCTAGAAGGACTTTGAAGTAGGTGCTTATTAGGTTGAGTGAATGTTCAACCAAACTGAAAATTATTGTATGTTAAGAATGGGTGTTCTTAATAAAAATCCTTGATTTCAAGTGGGTTTTCTTCCTCTATGGGTTTCCCACTATAAATTTAGTGTCCTATGTACTTGTCTTCTTACATGCACTTTAATTTGTTCATGGTTTGATTTTTATTTCTATTCAAGAAGGTTTAAAGGTTAAAAAAATGATCTACATTGATTCACTCCCCCTCTCAGTGCTTGTGATATCCAACACTTACCCTTATGTATGGTTTTGACCCTGCATGTTTTCTGAAAAAAAGAAAGAAAAATGTCTACAGTTGTTTCTGACCACTTTTTTGTTGTGAAAACTTGTGTTTGACCTTGTACTTCTTCTTGTAAGTGTAGAATACATCCTAATGAATTAGCTATATTTTGAGGTGTGTTTTATAATGCATTTGATAATGCAAATCAAATAAATAGATGTGTACCCATACATTGTATGTCTAAGAATATGTAGGAGAGTGTAGAATGATAAAGAGTTATCCACCTTGGATAAATTGTACCTATAAAATAGGTTGCACATGGTGAAAACCATGGTGTGTAAAGAGAAAAACAACCATAGCAATAAGAGAAACAATAGGAGTTATACACATGATAATAATAGTAGAAGAAACAACACGTATTTAATAGAACTAGAATAGAGATAAAACAATAATCAAGTGAGAAAACAAAAGTAAGACCATGTAAAGAAGGGTCACATCAAGGATAGATCTAAAAATAGGAAACACCCATGGGGCCACAAGAAAATCAAGGAACTTAGAATGCATACAAAATAAGAAAACTTCACATAATAAAGGTATAGAGCTAGAATCATGGGACACCTAAAGTGTCACAAGACAAACAAAACACTCATAACATATATAATGAAGTAGACAAGTAGTAACACAAGAAACTAACAAACATGATGTAGCAAAAATTAATGTCAAAAAATGATAAAAGCAATAAGCAATTAGAGGAAACATGAAGCAATAAATGTCAATATTGCATGAGACACATGTTTTATTCTATTTAGTTCAGAAAATAACATATACATGATATATGAAATCAAGCATAATGAAAAATTAGAAAGGAACTATAATGAGATGATAACACCTTCACATTATGGACATGTGCCCCCAAGGTGCGTAATGTAAGGAACCAAAGTAGCTCATATTAACATGTAACAATATGTGTATTATGCATCAATCTCAATATACCTCATGAATGAATATGTGTAAAATTCATAAAAGTATATGTTACTAATCAAATAAAAGGGATAACAATGAAATTTATGTGTACAAGTCATGGTTTTGTATTTTATAAATATAGGAATGTTTTTTTATTGAATATAGGTATATACAAGAAGAGCGGTAACACAAGATATACCTAATGAGGTATTAGTGAGGAAGAAACTCTAAGCCAAGAGAAATGAGAGGAGTCGGCCTCAGTTGTGCCAATGAATAATGCTCATATGTGAGTGGTGCAAAATAAATATATTATGCCATAGAAACCCTAGGAGGAGAGAAATGTGGAATAAATCCAAAATAAATAGTGTGTGATGGTGTAGGTTTATGGGGAGGACTCAAAGAGTGAGAACCATGATAGATGAGATGTGCACTAGAAGACCTATGAGGATTTCTAGGAGAGTGAGAACCACTAGATGTAATATATGATCAAAACTATATGTTAGAGAATTAGGGGGTTAGAGATGCTAGATATAACATGTTTGTTACAAGTCCTATCAGGATACTTAGGAAACTAGAGCCACTAGATGTAACAAATGTTCTAGAATTCCTATTTGGATACCTAGGAGAAGGAATTGTAGCAGCATGATGAGATATCATGGGAAGAAGATCCTAATAAAGAATAGCTCAAATTGTGACAAATTTCTATTGGTGATTTAACTTAACACATTTGTGTGTAGGATATGGTACATCCCTAAGATCACACAACTAAGGGAGGTCTAAACACATGTCACCTAAATGAATATTGGAAGCAACTACAAATGAGACTTGTGTAGTAATAGAACTAACAACAATGGGTAGAATAGTATGTCCATGAGAAGAATTAGAATTATGTACAATGTTCCTTTTATAATAACTAAGGGAGTGAAGTATATTGAGAGAAAATATATTATCCATATTATGTGGATCAACAAAAATACTATGGATAGGGATTTTCTTAATATATGCATGAATATATAGAGTACTCAAGACAAGAGTGTCATCCATATCAAATTCATCAAAAGTAGTAAACAATATAGAAGGTGGCATAGGTCCAATAATGTCTATAATTACATCTAATGGGTGATCATAAGAAGGAAGAGGTGGTATTGAATGATAAGTATTATGCACTTTGGAAGTAGATTTTTCAATTTTGTGACTAGGAAATGGATGATTAAATATTTTAAATTTTGAATTATCATTGGTAGGCCTAAAGCATTCAGTGGGCTCATCCCATTCGATGTAATTTGCATCAATAATATATTGTATAACATTTCTTATCGTATTACATTGATTAGTGAGGTGACCAATACATCTAAGATAGTCGCAATAAGAATTATCATCAAAACTCTTACTATGAGTCTTGTTTTCATCAACCTCAAGTGATGGAGGGAGAGACAAAAGATTTCACTCAAGTAATTTCTTTAGCATAATGTGGGGGGCACACGGTACCCACATAAATTTCCTTTGTACAATTTATAATTTTAGCTTAGTAACATATGAGATGAAATTAACAGTGTCCTTAGTATTAGCCTCATTATTGGTAGCCTTTACTTTGAATGTATCAATTTTCTTGGAAATTTGACTTTAGGTGTATAATTAGATCTAGCAACCTACTTAAGCTTATTAATGTGTAGTAACTTGGCCTCACATTTCTTTAGGGTACATGAAATAAATGATCAAATGAGGGAACATGTTAAAGATAATAGAGTCTTGCAAGGGAGAAAGCAATATTTGTGTGAAGAGATATTGAAGTTCACTTGTTTCACCATTTTCTTTGCGTTTTTGAAATGACGAAACAGATAAGTGTAAGGGCTAGGAGGAATACTGATTAAATGGGTTGGTAGATGGTTTTCGCATGTTCTAACTTCTTGATCCAATGATGATTGCAATAACTTCCTTTTGGCTAGGAGGAACTACCTTAAATAGAAAACAAGACCACAAAAAGATAGTTAAATGATATATGACAGTGGATTGCCTAGCGTATGCTAGTTTCGAGAAGTGTGATACTTCCTAGATGGTTATCAATCCACTATTTAAAATAATTTAATGTGAGAAATAAACAAAGTCCTACTGTAGTTGATATGATTTAGGTATCTCATTCAAGAAAAATAAGCAAATCTAATATAACAGGCTAGGTTATAGTCAGATCTAAATAATAAGTAGGTCTAGAAGTTGCTGATTTAGTCAAGGTGGGCTGGGTTGTTTAGTCAACTGGTGAGATGATTGTTGGGTTTTTCTTAGTCAAGGTATAAAACACAGAGACCAACGTCGGTCGGGTATGACCAATGTTGGTTTAGATGGAACCAACGATGGTCGTGGATAACCGGCGTCGGTATGGTCGAGGTGAAAGAAACTCAAATAGATCAACTGGTAGGGGTTGATCTGAGGTCAAATGAGGTTAGGAGGGTGGATGAGAAGGTCTGTGGAGATCTCAGGTATGCTCATAAATGGATATTAGGTCAGAATGGTGATTTAGTGGTGTGGGTAAGGGAAGTGGTTGAATGGAGATGGTTGTTGATCAGAAGAATAGTGTTGGATATCGTAGCAGTGGCTCCCAGAATGATTCTGTGAGTGCAATACTTCCAAAATATATCCTGGTGATGGCTTTGGATGTGTGAAAGGATGTCTTTTCTACTTGCATGCCACTCTCTTCTCCTCCTCTTGCTCTCTAAATGTGTCAACCCAAAAACAAGGTTATTTGGGTGAATAAATGGTAAACGCCGACGATTCCGGGTTGATTGACGTTGGTTTAGGTGTGACCGGCATGTCATTGTGATTCCTAGGTCTACTAAAATAGGCAGATCTTTCTAATTTATTTGGCCTAGTTCATTTGTTCTCATAGATTAGAATGGAAACCTCCCTTCTAATGGGTGGGAATGTGGTTAGCTCATTTTAGGATTGATTTTAGTAACCAAATCTTAGCTCATTAAGGCAAGTAAGACTTAGTTATTGTTGGTTATGGAAACATGCCAAGAATAAGTCTAGGGTGAGGTGGCTTGATGAGGTGTCTAGGTGAGGTGGTAATTAGGTCAATTAATGTAATTAAATAATGAATATTGTGAGGATGGGTATTAATTTAATTTAACTAATTAAATTAATATTAATGTGGGGTGAAAGGGGCCATGGTTAGGTGAATATGTTTGTTGGTTATCTGACTAGGGATCAAGGGTAGTGTGACCCAATTTTGGTGTCTACATTTTCCCCCTTTTTTTGTGTAGCTTGTATTGGTAAGTGACACAGACAAAAATAAGATGTGGTTGCCCCATGTGGTGGTGAAGGTGATCCCCCTCAAACTAGGAGCGATGAGGTAGAAGATAGAATTGGTGAGTGGTTTGATAAAGGTGGATGTGATGAAGAGGAAGGTGGACAATGGGGGTAATGGGGTAAAGGTCCAATCGGGTAATCAAGGTAATGGGCTAGGGTTAAAGGTAGTGATATCGAAACACACACACATGTATAAATTATGGCATGGTACTAGGTTAAAGAGCATGCAAACTCTACATCATCCAAGGTCGATAGGTTTATCCAAACAAGGTTGAGGTGATTCCGGTATCCAAGGTATAGGATATGGTGTGGAAGCACATCACTGTAGGTCAGGTGCAGGAATGTTTAGGTATGTTCAGTACACCAAAGGTTGGGTTAGGATAAATGGCATGAAAATAGGAAAGGTAAGGTCATTAGGTCAAACAACACGGGTAACAGTGTCGCAAGGTATAATGAGCACATGAGGTCATAGGTCATTAACAATGTTCTAGGTCAGGTAGCTAGGTCACATGACATGGGTAAGGCTGAGGTATGGGTAAAATAACAAGTCCCTAAACATAATTAAGGGACATAGGTATAGGTAATGTAGGCATGGAGGTAGGTTATAATAAGGGTGGGTAAGGTCAAATGGTGGCGGTTTGGTTAAGTGTTGGTCGGAAATGGGGAAAGGGTATGGGCAAGAGTATGATGGGTAACCGATGTCGATCATACGTAACCGGTGATGGTCTAGGTAAGTCGATCATGGTTTATTAGGGTAGATGACCGATGTCGGTTTGGGTATAACTGACCACGGTGTGCTAGGGCATAGGACCGATGTCATTTTAGCTATAACCAACATCGGTCAAGTTGATGTGGTATATAAAAAGAAAAATCCATATAATATGGATTCATTTGTATGTTTTGGCTTTTGTGAAAATGACAGAGCGCTGAACGAGTTGTGCTTTTTGGGAGGAAAGGATGAGGGATGATATACTACTGAGGTGGGGAGATCCGGTTGGTTAGAGGAGCCAGTAGATGGGTCCACGAGCACATGGGGATTGATTGTGATTGGGTGGAGGTTCAAGAGGATTGGATTTGGTGATTAGACATGGCAGAGGTGGAGAAGGTTTGGGTGGTCCACCAGAACAGTGGCCAGATGTGCCACCATGCGCCGATGACACCGAGATGAGGTAGGATTCTATCCGATCCTATATTTGTGATTGAAATAGGCTATTTAAATGGGGTTGGGTGAAAATTGGGTGTAAGTTTATTATTGGGAATGTATGGGTAAGAAGGAAGGAAATGAGGGGTGGGAAGGTCCAATGTAGGTGAAATAGGATTGGGAATAAAGCTAGGCTAGGTTTGGGTAGGTTAGAGTGGAGGATTAGGGTAGATTTTGGGAATTTTGAAAAGTAGGGGGGGGTTTGGGCTATTGATGTCGCGATAGTGGTGACGATGTTGGTCAAGTGTTGGCGACGTCGGTGGTATTTGGTCGACATCGGTCAAGTAATGGGTAATGGGTGACCGATGTCGGTTACACATGACCAATAATGGTCATTGTTGACCGGTGTCGGCTGGATTTATGGGAAAATAGGGAAGTAGAGAGCAAGGGTAAGAGGTAAGGATATGTCAGGAGATGTAAGGGTAGGTTTCATGAGAGAAAAATAGGGGAGTAGGTATAAATGGCATGAATATATTGGTCTAGCAAGGGGTAAGTGGTTGGGTGGGTATGATAAGAAGTGAGGGTTGGATATGAGGTTTATGAGGTAAGGGGTGTGTTTGGTATGGTAAGGTTTTGACAATAGTGTGTTTTGTTGGTGTAGGTGAGGGACTAGTTACGGATGTGGATAGGGTACCTCCCTTACTCATGGAGGTATGAGGGGGTGTGATAGCTGAGGACTAGTGCCATGTTGTAGAGGTTGGCCTGATTGGGGTCAGATGCTGCTACCACATGTGGTCAGGAGCCGAGTTTGATGGTCACTCTCATCAACAGATGGGACTCAAAGTGACCAATACCTTCCATTTTCCAATGGGTGAGATCACAGTCACCCTGGAGGATGTGTACAAGATCTGTGTCTACTCGATAGTGGGGATGTAGGTGTATTCTATCTCCTCAGAGGCCTCTAAGGAGTTGATGTTGACCGTGTTTGGTGAGGGCTGGTAGAGTTGAGGTTCCATAAGTGCCCTAGTATGAGCTATGGTGATATGTATCGGGCCCATCCAGAGGAGATGAGGCTAGTAGTGTTGCTGATGGAGGTAGTCTGTTGCTTTGCATTACCGCCAGATGTAGAGGGTGGGAGATTCCCATGATCCTTGATGGGGGTTCTGCATGACATGGTGGAGGACAGACCCATTTTACAACCCACATTCATTCTGGTTAATTATATAGAGATTTATGGGCTTATGGGTGGCTACGGAGGTTTAGCCTTTGTGTTGTACTTTCCTACTTCATTGTTGGGCATATGAGCACATTATATGTGTGTGTCCAGTCGGTATGCCCCAGAAGGATGATGCATTCAAGTCAAGTTTTGTTGAGTGGGCTTCAAGAGATGGGTGCCTATGATTGGGGGAGCTTGAGTAGCTAGAGCTACACATGATGTAGCCTATTACAGGTGATTACTAGAGGGGTTGTCAGCGTGGACATCATTTGGAGGCCCTATGTGGGTTTTCCATCATATGGGTGGATGGATGGAGAGAGCTACAAGATCTACAACTACTCCGGTGGATAGAGGGGTGATGTGTAGGAGAGCACGAGATGATACCTATGGACAGGTTAGATGGCAGTTTGGGTTGCTTCAGGATATACCACCACCTTTCCCATAGTATAGGAGGGATGATGTGGAGAGGCCTTTACCTCTACCTCTACCACATCCTGATAGTGCCGATAGGGTAGGAGGAGTAGGTGAGAGACCGACAGATTGATGATGTCGGGGTTACAGATAGATATAGAGTAGTGGTGGGATGCACATTTATGAGAAGTACCACCAAGGCGGGCAAAGCAGCAGATTTAGCCACCATCACGCAGTGCGAGAGGATTGCCCCTACGGGGTAGGTGGTGACCCTGATTACACAGTTAGGTATAGTGTAGGGGTAGTTGATAGGCTCAGAGGCACATGTTGTTATTTTGTAGGCACAGGTGGCCACTCTACAGCCCGTAGTAGCGTACAGGACAGTACCGCATAGGGTGGAGGTGGAGATGGAGATGGGGTATAGGTGGCCACCCTACATAGTGTAGATTACAGGTTTTACAGGCAGTTGGCCATTACACATGCAGTGCAGAGTTGTGGCCCTTCAAGCCCAGATATAGGTAGGAGTGGGACAGGTCCCTCAAGATAGTCACAAGCATAGGGACAAGGTCCCTCTTTATAGGTACCAGTGGGACAGGGTCCGAGAGATAGGTACAGGGGCCGAGGCCGATGGCACCACCACAGATAGTACCGATAGGTAGTTGAGAGATGCCTTAGGTGAGGTCGGTATTATCAAGGATATTTTGATGGCCATAGGGATAGATTTTCTATCCTATGGGGAGTATAGAGCATAATAGGCCTCGAGTGAGAGGACCAGGTCACATACCCATAGTGTAGAGAGCACAGGGGCCATCGAGCCCCGAGACAGGGGTCAGGTGAGGCCACTAGTTCATGGAGGCCAGCCCAGGTGAGGTACCAACAGAGATCCGGCCAGACCGATGATGGGTGGTGAGATGCTAGCTGGATGTCATGGGGGCAGGAGGAGGAGGAGGAGGAGACAGGTGAGACAAGATATGGAGGATATCCAGTAGGGTGATGTCTGATAGCCATATATACCTCCTATTTTGTATAGTTGTGTATTTTTTATATATACCGGCTTGCGTGCCAAAGAGAGTGAGGATGTACATGAGAGTTTTTGAGATTTTTGATGATATACTGGCTTGTGTGCCAAAGATGGTGAGGATGTATCTGAGTGATTTGAGATGATTGTGATTATTATTGGGATATATGTTCACATGTATTTTTATAGACTATCTGATTTATAGATGATGGTGTTTATAGTATGGATGGTATACATGTGTTAATTTTCATTATATATATATATATATATATATATATGTATGTGTGTGTGTGTGTGAAATCAATGTGTGATTAGGCATGATAGAGTCAAGTGGATGTAGGCATGGTGGAGTCAAGGGCATGTAGGCATGATGGTAGGTCATAGGCATGGATTGGAGTCAGTGGACTTAGGCATGGATGGAGTTAGGGTTAGGCATGGATTAGAGTTGGTTTAGGCATGATTGAGGTTGAGTTAGGCATGGATGAGAGTTAGGCATGATTGAGTAAGGTTGAGTTAGGCATGGTGGAGTTAGGTTGGTTTAGGCATGATTGAGTCAGGTTGTCTTAGGCATGGTTGAGTCAAGTTGGTTAGGTATGGGTGAGTTTCTAATTCATTAATTTGTGCAATTAATGATGATGTGGATCATGTTAAGATGATTTGTAGGGAAATGTATGATTATGGTAAAGAAATTGTAGACAAGATGAAATGAATGTGTAAGTTATGATGGTAAAGATGTTAAGCAATTGTTGTTTGTTTGGTTTAATTTCCAATTATTGATATAAAAAGGAAACTAACTAGGGTAGAATGTGAATAGGAAAGGGAAGAGGGAATTGGTTAGGGTAGAGAGTGGCCGAGCTAACCTCAAGGGCCCCATGCCCTCGAAGTGCTTACCTACATAGTCCCGGTGAAAAGGGACCTCAGGCCGATGTAGTTCTCCCATAAGCTAGGGAAGATTATGATGAAATAGAGGAATGGATTGATAGGTGTTTAGGCATGGGTGAATGTAGGTCATAGGCATGGTTGAGTTCAGGTCATAGGCATGATTGAGTTTTAAATATAAGTGTTGATGAGCTGGTCCTGTTATAGGATAATCAATAGGTGATAAAAGAAGGTAGAAAGGTAAGAGGTGGAAAAAGAACCACCTAATTGATAAGAACCCTAATGAGTCTACCATACCCTAGATGGGCTTATGAACGTAAGACCCTACAAGCCTTGCATAATGGACTATTCTAAGGGTGAAGAAAAGTCACATGATCATGAAATGTCGTGGTTGTGGTGAGTCCCTTGAGTAGAGAGGGAGTTAGGATAAGAAGGTAAATGAGGTGAGAATGGGTGGTTTAGCATAACTTAGTGTATGATAGGATGTGTTTTGGAACAAGAAACCCAGAATCAAAAATAGGCAAGTCCATGACAAAAATTTCATCTTTTTCTTTATTTGTTTGTTTTTAATAGATTGATCGATGTGGGAAGTCTATATGGGATGGGTATATTATCTCCTTGAGGTCTTCGTGAAGTTGATCGATGCGGGAAGCTTCTGGATATTTATTATATTTTGTAATGACTTTATATAGTTGTCCTTCAAGGGAGAAGTCTATTTATAGTGGTAGAATAGAAAGAAGAGATGTCCCTTTTGAGGGAGTTATCTTTTCTTTGGAAGTTTGACTCAAGGAGTTGTATCCCTTTTTGTTTTTAGATGTTTAAGTCATGGACAAGACTATAGAGGAAGATTAGGTTCTTGTTTAGAAGACAAGACCGTAGCACACAAAGATTAACTATGGAAGAGGTGGTTTGAGTGATGAATGACCATGGGATTCCATCTTGAAGAAGACAAAAAGTATCCATGAGAATCATGCTATGAGTAGAGCCATGGTACTCATATTGAAGACAAGGCTAAAAGGTGATGGGTAATCACATGATTCTTGTTTAGTCATGGATCCTCAAAATGGGTAATATGGAAGGTGAACAATGCTCAAGGGATGAGTGATCAATTGACAGAAAGTGATATAGGACTTGATATCAACAATAGAATGGTCGAAGATGCAAGGCATTAAGGGGCTCAGGTTTGGGTTTACCTTTGAGTGAAGACAAATGATAAGCACCTGATCCATAGGCATGGGTAACGATATAGGGTCCAAGCCAATTAGGAGAAAATTTTCCCCGTTTACTTTTCTCCTCTTTGGTTACATGTTGATTTTCCTTCAGGATGAGGTCACCAACTTGAAAGGTTTGTTCATGAACACATTTTTCATAGGCACGTTTGATACATTTTTGGTAGATTTGGAGATGGTCAAGAGCATTGAGATGACACTCATCTAATAATTCAAGTTATGCCAAATGATCTGGTGAAAGTCATCATCATTGAGCATGTCTTGTAGTGAGATGTGGAGAGATGGAATCTGGACTTTGAGAGGTAAGACAACCTCAAGTACCGTAGACTAGAGAAAAGGGGGTGGTAGTAGTTGAAGTGTGAATACTAGTGTGATAAGCCCACAAGGTGAAAGGAATGTGCGTATGCCAATCTTTCCCAATATCGTTGACTACCTTCATAAGAATTTTGTTCAAGGTTTTATTGGTTGATTGGCTTGACCATTGGTTTGTGGGTAATAAGGTGATGAGAAACTGAGTTGGATGCCAAAAGCATCACATAGTTTTTTGTAGGGTTTTGTTTTTGAATTTTTTTCCATTATCAGTGATAATGCGGTGAGGACACCAAAATGACAAATGATGTGATGGTTGATGAATTCACATATTTTCTCGGCTTTTGTAGAAATGAGGGGAATGGCTTCTACCCATTTAGTGTAATATTTAGTAGTGGTTATGATCCATTGGTGGCATTGTGAAGAATGGGGTTGATCTCACCGAACAAGATCCAAACCCCATTGAGAGAAAGGCCAAAGGTCTCGTGTGACTGTAAGGCGTGACTAGGTGTGTGATGAAGATTAGCATGTTGTTGGAATTTTACACAACGCTTGACATAATGACAACAATCATGGTTTAAGGTTGGCCAATAATAGCCTAGGTGAAGAATGTGCTTTGTGATGGCTAAACCACTAAAGTGACCTCCACAAATTCCATCGTGGACTTCCTTAATGGTGTAGGGAATTTCAGAACTTGTAAGGCATCGTAAGAGAATGTCCATCGAAGCCACACTTGTAAAGAAGACCACCCATGAGGACATAATGGGAGACACTTTTAAGAAAGGCACGTTGTCCATTATGAGTGAGATCAGTGGGTAGAATGGAAAGGGAAAGATAGTCTACATATTGCTTATACCAAAGGTCACGTGGGTCAGGGAAATGGTTCCGATGGAGTAAACTTCATGAGGTAAATAAGAGGGTGATTGTAGCCTTTGTATGGTGACAAATATTTTAGAGTCAGTGGGTGAAGCAGGTATTTGAGAAGCCAAGCAGGCCATGGTATCCACAAATTTATTGGTAGAACATGGGGTGGTTTGAAGTGCATAATGGTCAAAGGTGGTCAAAAGTATGTCTACGTGATGCTTATACTTTTGAAGTATCTCATTACAACACTGGTATATACCATTGACTTGGTTTATGACCAACTGAGAATCACCAAAGATGTTGATTGATTTAACATCTAAGGCATAAGCAACTGGAGACCCAATACGAGTGCTTCGTATTCAACAATATTGTTTGTACAATCAAAATTGAGTTTGAAAGACAAAGGCATAGGTTCACCATCAAGTGGAATGAGGATAACACCAGCCCCACCCCCATGCTGACACTTGGAGCCATCGAAGAAGAGTGTCATTTGGTAAGCGGGTTTGTCTCAGGGAAAGGGTAGCTATAGACTCATCTGGGAAGTCAAAGTTAGAGGGTTGATTCCAAAAATAGGTGCATTGGCCAATTGGTCGGTAATATCCTGGCCCTTGATGGACTTTTGATGGATGAATTCGAGGTCGAGGTCATCCAAAGCATAAGCCAATGTGTGCACATGTTGATTTTGATAAGGTTTGGCATACATATAGTGTAATGGGTCAAGTATTAGTAATGATGAAGGTTTTGTGGTTGAGTAGGTAATGGTGGAGTTTGGTGGTGATGAAAACTAAGGCTAGGAAAAGTTTTTTGGCATGGGTATATCTAGTTTTGTAGTCAAGAAGGGTATGACTTATGTAATAAACCACTTTCTCTCGGTGTTGGTCATCGATGATGAGTGAGCATGACACCTAGAGAATGGTCAGTGGGAAATATATAGGTAGAAGGGTTGGTCATCCTTAGGAGGAATGAGCACTTGGTGGTTGAAGGAGGTATTGTTTCAAGGCTTGAAGGCTTTATGGCATTCATCATCCCATTTGAATGAAACATCTTTCTTGAGAAGATGATGGAATGGTTGATAATGGTCGAAAAGCTGTGAGATAAAATGATGAATTGATTGCAACTTTCCTTGTAGGCTGCAAAGTTGATGGAGATTAGTGGGTGGTGGAATTTCAAGAATAGCCTTGACTTTAGTAGGATCAACTTCTATGCCACACAAAGAAATGATGAAACCTAGGAGTTTTTGGAAAGTACATGCAAAGACACACTTTTTGGTTGAAGATGAACACAATACTTGATGAGGTGGTCAAAGATGACTTTAAGAATGGGAAGGTGTTCGGTTTGATGCTTGGATTTGGAAAGCAGATCATCTACGTAATCCTCAATATGTGATGCATGATGTCATGGAAGATGTAAGTCATGGCTCGTTGATATGTAGCACCAACATTTTTGAGGCCAAAGGGCATGACTCGATAGCAGAAAGTCCCCCAAGGGGTGATGAAGGTAGTCTTGTGTTGATCCTCGGGAGCTAGTAATATTTGATTGTATCCGAGAAACCATCCATGAGTGATAACATTTCATGGCCAGTGGTGAGATCAACTAGTTGGTCAATGCCTAGTAGTGGGAAATCATCTTTGGGATAGGTGAGGTTGAGGTCATGGAAATCCATGCAAATGTGGAGTCCCCTATCACTTTTGATAGACAGAACGATGTTAGAAATCCATTGGGGATAATCAATGGGTAGAATGAAGGAAACTAAGAGAGAGAAGGCGTTGAAGCTCTTCTTTGACTAGAAGAGCAATGCGAGGATGCATTTTCGCATAGCTTTTGTTTGATGGGTTTGGCATCAGGAATGGTTACTGATATTGTGAACCATGATTTTGGGTCAATACTGGGCATATCGGCATAGGACCAGGAAAATGTGTTGTTATGGTCCCGAAGGAAAGAGGTGAAGGCTTCTGTTCAGTAGCATCTAAGGATTGGCTGATCTTTAGAATGTGTGGGTCATCCTGAGTATTAATGTTGATTTGATGGTCGATTCATTCAACATGGTTTACATCTCAGAGGGTAATGACCGATGAATATAAGAGTCTTTTACACCAAGGTAGGTGAGGATGGACTCATCATCCTGACATTGAATGATGTTAATTGAAGGTGTATCATCATCGATCATGTTAGGATATAGGAATGGGAGAGAAGAGGGAGCCTCGCCATCATCACGTTGATAGGTCAGTGGTCCCAGGGAAATGGTGTTTAAAAAAAAAAGTTAGGAGGAATAGATTCAGGATCTATGGACTCGTGGTGAAGATGGTAATGTGGGTGAATGAGAGGGGAAGATTTTCTCATCTGGATAAGGTCGACGTGAACCTTCTTGGAGGGTGGAGCATCAAAACCAATGCCACTATGGTCATTGTGTTTACGAGAGGTACATGAAATGACAATATGGTGGCCTTGTTCATAAAAAGCTGAAGCCAAATCCTTTACATGTGCACCGGTGGAGGAAAGTGTGAGTGAAAAGTGGTGGTTAGTGAGGGAGTGTAGGTCAAGATGAAAATGGTTGGGCTTGGGATGGAGGTTTGGGTTTATAGGTGGAAATATCAAGTCCCCATATGTTAGGTTGGTGTGAAGGTGGGGAGGGCCATAAGGAAAAATGTCACCGATGTGGATGTCATAGCTGGGGTGTTGACGTAGATTCCCATACTCTTGTGGGGTGAGGAAGGTATCGATATTGTATAGGTGGTATTCCCCAGAGTGAGGCATTGAAAAAACACCTTCTAAGGGATCAAGTAGTTGGTATGTTGGTAGTGGGTATAGATGGCTCACTAGATGTTGGGAAACAGGGGTGCTAGTGGTAGAGGCTATATATATGTAGTGGGGATAACAAGGTTAGATGCAATAGAAGTAGTGGCAATTTTGGTGGATGGGCTCATGGGTGAAGGTGAAGTGGTGATAGTGGTAGATGCCTTGACCAACACAAGCACATCATTGGGCCGATATAGCATGTTATAGGTCTTGAAAGGTGAGGGGTGGTAGGGATGGTGTAATTATGTCCCTCGTGTTCAAATTTGAGGCATCGATGTAAATTGAAGGGACACAACCCATAGCACATGGATCCAAGGTCAGCCGAGCAAGTAGCAAGTTATATTGGAACTCTCCTTCTAGAACATAGAAAAGTTTTGGGATAGTGTGGGGGCCCACGCGGACATGGAGAACAATGGTACCAGGGTAGAGGTCATGGCATCATTGAAGGAATGCAACATAATAGGGTTACCATGCATGTAATTGGTAGGTATCCACATTTGGTCGTATGCATGGGAGGAGATGATATTAATGCTAGCACCACCATCGATCATAACACATCATATGTGTATATTATCGATAAAGATGGAGATGAAAAGAGTGGGGTTGGGGGGGTCATGGACTGGAAGGGAGAAATCTCTTCATCTAAAAAGTTGAGGGAGCCACTTGGTGAGTAGGTGGAGGTGTAGAGGAAGGTGAAGACCTAGTGAGAGAGGCCACGTGGTGAGGGGTAATGATGGAGGCTATGGGTGTGGGGTCATTTGGTAAGACTTCAATAGATTGAAGGACCTCCATGAGGGCTTGATGATGTGACTCGAGGTTTGGATGAGGTCATATAAAGACATTTTGAGGGGGATTGGTGTAGTTGTTTTAGCATTGTGTGATGTGTGACCCCGTCGGAAATAGGATATGTAGGACCTCGAATGATGACTTTGGGTATGGGTGTGGATGGTATGTTGGGTACAGGGTTGGTTGATGGGCCAATTGCTTTTTCCTTACCCTTGTCTTTCTGAGCATGGGTGGTAATGTTGATCATGTTAATATGAGGGGAGGGGGTAAATGGAGAAGGTGTAGGATGAGTGGTATAATGGCATGATGGGAAAAAACCTAGTGGGGAGAAAATCCTTGTGAAGTGAGCTGGGTGCAATGACATTTGGGTGGTGATTTGGCCAACTCTCTTATATGAACCATGTTGATCTCAAATCTTGGGTGTGGATCAAAGAGTTGTGGGGGTGGAGATTTTGGTCGTTGAGTAGGTAATGGGGGAAGATATGTGGAAATTGGTGAAGGTGAAATGGGGTCCTCATCAAGAAGATCATCATCATCAAAATTTTCTTTGGGAGGACATAATTGGACTAGGGAAATTTTTAAGGCCTTATAGTTCTCTACATCGTGTCCTGGCACATGATGGTAGGCACAAATTTTGGTTTTGTCAAACCCTTTTGGTTTGGGTTTGAGTGGGTTGTAAGGTCTAAGAGGTGGTAATGTGATGATGAAGTTTTAGAGGAGATTGGTTAAGATTTTGGCGTAGGACCCGCTAGTGGATCACAATGGGAGGTGAATGTGGGTTTGGGTATAGGTGTGGCTGATTGTGGAGGAAGAGGCTTTATAGGAGAGGGAATGGGTTGGTTCACTAGTTTGGTGTGTGGTGTGGTCTTAGGTGTTGGTCGTATCTGCTTGGGTAGGGGCATGGTAGAAGAGTTGGCGATGGAAGGTTTGGTTGGTTTAACTACCTTATTGGAGAAGGTAGTGGATTTTTAGCTTTAGGTTGCACCTTTTTGGGAAAAGGTGACATGGGTGTATGAGATGGAGGGAAAATCTAGATGGTGGAAGAGGATGGGTTACCCATGGGGGTAACTGAGTTGCTGTGGAGGTGGTTGGTAGAGGTCGGGAAGAAGGTGTGAGTGAAAGAGAGGGAAATGTTATGGGTAGTGAAGCAGTTATGGATGGTAGTGGTGGTATGGGTGGTAAGAAGGTTATCGGGTGATGGTGGAGGTTGTGTGGGTCTCTTGGGTACATTAGAGGTTCATGATGAGGAGGTGGGTTGTTGCGTTCTTGGTTTACCGGTGGATGGGGGTTTTTTTCAGGGTCGAGGGGTGAGGTCCTAGGATGGATGACAAGGGGTGAAGGTGATAATGGTGTGGTAGGAGAGGTTGGTGTATGAGGTCTAGGAGGTTGGGTCTTCTTTTTAGGGGCTGGGGTGAGTTTAGTGTTAGTTTTGGAGGATGTGGCTAAATCTAATTTGATGGGTGGGTGAGTAAGGCTAGTTGTCGGTATGACCCCTAAGGTAGTGATAGGTTTAGGTAAGGGAGATGAAATAGGCGTGGGTAGGTGTTTGGGTGTAGATGTATGTTGGGCTATGGGAAGAGGTGTGAGTTGGGCCAGGGGTGGTGATGTGGAAGGTGTTGTAATAGTTGTGATTGTGTTTGGTTTGGTTGCTCGAAACACTTTTGGATAGATAGTGGAGGTGTCAGTGAGTGACAACTGCATTTGTGTTGAAACAAGAAGTAGAAGGCATCCCCAAAGTAAGGCTCTATCGACATAGTCTAGTGATCAGCCAAGCATGAGAATGGTACTGACGTAGGTGGGGTCGACGTGGATCGAGTGGAAATCCCCGTAAAATGTGTTTGAGATACAAGGAAATGGCTAGCCTCGGACTCTATGGGTAAGAGAGACAAAAGTAGATCAATGGGATCTTGAAAGTCTGATGGTGAATGGTCATCTAAAGGTAGTGGTATTTCTATAGTATCCTCCATGGGTAGAGGAGAGGATGGGCCAGCCATGAAGTGGACTCTTCTTGTGTTGGTGTAGGTGGTGGACTTGCATCTTCTATGAGTAGGAGAGGTGTCACTGACAATTGCTCGGAAATTTTGAGGGGTCAAAGGTGGCGTGCTAATTATAGGCTCTTCCATGGATGAAGAAGAAAATGAAGGGGGTGCCTCTGTGGGTGGAGGAGTAGATGAAATAGGCTCTTGTGTAGGTAAGGGAGCTGGGCTAAGATTTCATCTATGGAAGGCACATGAGGCAATTGGGAAGCAACTGGTATGTCATCAAAAATAGTGTGGACCTCATGGACATTGCTATCATTGTTTGAGGTGTCACCAGCTTGGTTGGAAGATGGGGCATGATTAGGGAATGGCTTCTTGAAGATATGTAGGTTTTGGTTAGTGGGTGCATTTGGGCTATCCAAGACTAGATCTCCATTGTCTAACATTTCTTGGATGATATTCTTGAAGGTGATGTAGTTATTGTCGCGTTATGACCTTTGACATGATGATAGTTACAAAATTCATGTTCCTTATACCATGCGGGCATGGGTCACTCAAGGTCAAAACTAGTATGTGGTTTTATAGGTGGAAGGGTAATGGCACCAACCTTAACAAGATTTTCCAAAATAGAAGAGTAAGATTCTCCTATCGAAGTGTACTTTCGTTGTTCTCATCTAAACTGGAAAGCTTGGATGGGGGAGAGATTAGAAGGAGGTTTGGTTAGGTTTGATTGATAAGGGGGCCAACTTTGAGAATTATAATGCATTGGTAGACCCTTTGGGTTTTGAATAGTTGTTTTGGGGTTTTGAAGATGAAGAAGCATCATTTGATTTGAACGTGATGTTCTTGTTATGAAGTTGAATCTTCTTTTCTTCGATAGCATGAATTTCAATTTCCATGCCATGGTGAATGCCTCATCAAAAGTGTGAAAGGTTTGCACCTGTAGGGTTGGTGAGATGTGTCTAGCACAAGCCCGAGTAAATAACTCTATAAGTTCAGTTTGAGGTAGTTGAAATGTGAGTTGATTAATTAAACTGTGCCAACGAGTGAAAAGTCAAGCGATAGACTCATCATCATATTGTCGAGTGGAATAAAGATCAGTCATGGTAACCTTCTTAACAATATTAATCGAGAAGTGGTCTAAGAAGGCTTGGGCTACTTGATTGAATGAGTAGATGGAATGTCTTGGTAGCCCACTATACCAATCTAATGTAGGTCCTATCAAGGACATTGGGAAAGTCCTCAAAAGTAAAGCATCATCATGGGAAATCAGGTAACACCCATGTTTAAAGGACCACAAATGTTGTTGTGGTCTTCTTTTGCTATTGAAGTGGTTGAATTTTGGCATTTCCCAATGTATGGGGTATGGTCGAATAGGAATGGATGGGTGAATAGGCTCATTACAAATTTCATCATAGGTGAGGGAATTGCATGAGCCGAAACCGATGCTTCTAGTGTCTGCATCTTTTCCATCATCAACTTGATGAGGTCATTGGTAGGTTGTGATGGAGAGACACCTCTGTGGCATAAGGGGGTGGATATTGAACCTGATAGGGAGGTTGAGAATAGGGAACCGACATAGAAGGCACATATCCTAGAATGGGTGACAGATGAGATAGGGGTGGTTGATAGTATGTGTATGTAGGTGGGATGGTCGTCGTGACTCTAGTAGTGATTGGGGGTAGTGTTTGTGGGATGGAGAGGACAAGATTCTGGAATGGAGTAGGGGTCACCGACACCATGGGTGGTTGTGTTGCAATGGGTATTTGTGAGACAATGGGTGTGGACTGGGCTATGGTATGGGTGGTGATGAGGGGACAATAGATATGATAGGCGTGAGTGATACTAGCAGATGCAAGCGGTCATGGTAGGTATGGGTCCTAGCTGTGAAACTACTGGGGGTGAAGTAGGTGAGGGTAACATTGCATTATTAGGGGCTGATGTAGAAGTAGGAATAAGGGAAAGGAGAGATGGATACAAGCATGTTGTATATCAACTGACTGAGGAGTCTCGGGTGGAAGAGTGGGAAAGGTAGAACTGTAAGGCACGTGGGATTTTGATCAAGGAGTCGTGCAAATTCTTCATCACCACATGAAATGGTGATAGGCTGAGTAGGATCCATGGGTGATAGGATGGAAGGTGGTGAGGACTAGGTGGGAGTGGTTATTGATGACTAGCGTGGAATATGAGGGTGTTATTCTAGCTGCGAGTCAGCACCATGTGAACAAGTCTTGACGACTGGTAAGTTGTATTTGATGAGAGATGAAAAAAAAGCAAAGAGATAGAAAAGAATGAAGAAAATAGGTGTCTATAGGTAGATTTGGGTAATATATCATTTGATGTTCAATACAAGGTAACCAATGCCAGTTAAGGTTGACCGATGTCGGTTAAGGGGTAACCGAGGTCGGTTACTATGAAACAAGAACAATTTTATCAAATGAAGCAAAGATTGTTGATGGTTAGATGAACAAGTGAATGAATGATGATGATTGACAGAGTAAAGAGAGAGAGTATGAGGGACTCATAGGAACTCTGACAATGAAAGAAAATGAAATAAGGGCTCTTTTAGGCAATTTAACCCAAAAGAACAACAAACCGATGTCGGTTAAGATAAAACCGATGTTCAGTCGGGGTAACCGATGTCGGTTACTGTGAAAACTAGAAAGATGTAGAAATATGGATTGTTATGAGTTTTTAATGAGATAAACCACCAACCCAAGAGGTCTGGAGATGATGCAATGAAGTCCTAACACACTCAAAGAGGAAGTCAAGAATACTCCAACTGTGATTGTGGAGTGTGTAAGGAAAAGAATAAAAAAATGGAGAAGCGTATCCTCACACCTCAAAACACACGTCAATCAAACACTAAAAACATGCTCCTAACAAGTGATTTTTAATGTATTGAGCTTATGCTATTTATAAGACTGACTCATGAATTTTAGAATAGATTTTTTGGTGAGGAAGGCTTCCTACGAAGAAAGATATCTAAAAGGAGAGGTTTTAGGTATGTTATGGGGGGGGGCCATCCTTTGAGATGATGACTCGACAGAGGAAATGAGATGAGGAGTACCTACCAATCAGGATGTGTGATCATGGAAGATGTTCCCAGGTAAGATGTTGTTTAAGAAAGATGTGTATATTTTCAAATTTTGTGCAAGTTTGGTAAGACAGAGAGAGAGAGAGAGAGAGAGAAATGTGCTTTCTATGATTCTTTGTGTCAACCATCAGCTGGGCATGACTTCTAACATATAGGTTGCCTCATTTTAATGTGAGCTAAATGTAGCAAATTAGAATGTAATGCAACCAATTTTAAGCCCAAATCGAAAGATTATGTTGATGACACAAATGGTGAATAGGAGAGGGTATGCTCTTTCACTAAATGCAAAAAGCAAGAAGAATGGTTCTTTTTAAATGCACCAAAAGAAAATGTATCCTTTAGAGCAATTAGAAAGAAGAGAAGATTACCAAGGAAGAAGATTAATGTGTAAGATTTTTGAAGGGAAACAAACACACAACCTTTTCCTAGGAATGAAGAAAATGCAATAGAACCCCTTGATGGGTCCCACCGGGGTGCCAAAATGTTTCACCATTTTCTTTACGTTTTCAAAATGATGAAACAGATAAGGGTAAGGGCTAGGAGGAATACCTATTAAATGGGTTGGTAGATGGTTATTGTGTGCATTCTGACTTCTTGATCCAATGTCGATGTGAGAACTTCCTTTTGGCTAGGAGGAACTACCTGTAATAGAAAACAAGACAAAAAAAGATAGTTAAATGATATATGACAGTGGACTACCTAGCGTATGCTAGTTTCGGGAAGTGTGATACTTCCTAGATGGTTGTCAATCCACTATTTAAAACAAGTTAATGCGAGAAATAAACAAATTCCTACTATAGTTGATATGATTTAGGTATCTCATTCAAGCACAATAAGAAAATCTAATATAATAGGCTAGGTTATAGTCAGATCTAAATAATAAGGTAGTGTCGGGTGTTGGGTGTTGGGACTAGGGGGTCAGATTTAGGTTGTTTAGGTCAACTGGTGAGATGATTGTTGGGTTTGTTCTTGGTCAAGGTATAAAACATAGAGACCGATGTTGGTCGGGTATGACCGATGTCGGTTTAGGTAGAACCGATGATGGTTGTGGATAACCGGTGTCGGTATGGTCGAGGTAAAAGAAACTCGAATAGATCAAATTGCAGGGGCTGATCTGAGGTCAAAATGGTTAGGGGAGGTGAGAAGGTGTGGAGATCTCGGTATGCTCAAAAATGGATATTAGGTCAGAATGGTGATTTGGTGGTGTGGGTAAGGGAAATGGTTGAATTACAAGCTAATAAGCAATGGAGGAATGAACATGCAAAGTATAAACTAATGACATGAATGAAAAAGTTAACTATGCTGAAATAGACAATGTTGGTAGAGATGTACTTTACTGTGATGTAGGTTTTGATGGCTGAATGGAGGTGGTTGTTGATCAGAAGAATAGTGTTGGATATCATAGCAGTGGCTCCCAGAATGATTTCGTGAGTGCAATGCTTCCAAAATCTATCCTGGTGATGGCTCTGGATGTTTGGATGCGTGAAAGGATGCTTGGTTTTGCTTGTATGCAGCTCTCTCTCTCTCCTCTTGCTCTCAGAATGTGCCAACCCAAAAACAAGGTTGTTTGGGTGAATAAATGGTAACCGATGATGGTTTGGGTTGATCGGCATCTGTTTAGGTGTGACCGGCGTCGGTTAAGGTGGGATTCCCTAGGTTTACTAAAATGGGTAGATCTTTCTAATTTCTTTTGGCCCAATTAGTTTTTCTCATGGATTAGAATGGAAACTTCCCTTCTAATGGTGGGAATGTGGTTAGAGAGATTTTAGGATTGATTTTAGGGTTAGACCAAATCTTAGCTCATTAAGGCAAGTAAGATTAGGTCTTAGTTAGTTATGGAAACATGCCAAGAATAGGTCTAGGGTGAGGTGGTTGGATGAGGTGTCTAGGTGAGGTGGTAATTAGGTCAATTAATGTAATTAAATGATTAGAAAGATTAGGAGAAACAAAACCAAGAGGTAGGGGATATGAAGCCACATATAGGGAAAGAGGACTATGAAATAACTGAGTATGAACCATAGTATGAGAAGTAGTCGATGTACCTTGTTGTGATTATAATATTTCGGCTTGTAAAGTTTAAACAAGGGTTTCAAGGGCTTGTGCACTAGAAGAAGAAACATGGGAGGCATTATGATTGTAACTAGGAATAGTTTTAAATGTAGGAATATGCATAGAAACATTGTGCATCGAGGAACTTAGTGCCCCCATTATGGAAGGAATAGTTTTAGATGTCTCTTTGTTAGATGTCCCAAAAAGGGATGTCTCATTAGCTTTCTAATCATGAGCAAGCTTAGCAGCAAGAAAAATCTGAATAATAGGTAAAATGTGATGAGGATTTGTAAAACGTTGTGCACGGAAGTTAGAAACAAGATATGCTTGTTTCTTATCCATAGTGTTTTCCTCATCATAGTTATAATCATAAGAATGTTAACTATCAGTTTCAATGTCATGCAATATTACCTCATTAGTATGACCATAAATAGATGGATTGAGTGGGATATGTAATGGAGAATAATCCATGAGACTAAAATGTTTGTGAGTAGGAGGAGAAAGATCAATATGCTCAATTAATTGCTTGTTAATATTGTTGTAATGCCAGAAAGACACAAGAAAGAAGTATATACAAACTTAAAAGATTTAGACACTAATGCTAATAGAAGAAAATCAAGGAAAACCAGGGTTTGAGAAAAAATATTCAATTCAAGATTTGGGTTCACCAAAATGTTTACACCCTTTTAATGATTAATATCTTGTTATAAAATGCATAACAATAAAAAGGAATCTAAGGTTCATTAAAGGGGTTTATTATAACTAATTAACTTCCAACATTAATTGTACAACATCATAATAACACATTAATAATTTCAATTGGTAAGCTCAAGTACACAAGAAGAAGATAAAATTAGATATACATGAGTGCACAAGAGAGTGTTACAAATAAATGTTTTATTACTTAGATGGGTAAGTAGTTGTAGTTTTTTTCATACATTTAATTATTTTTATGGGAGTTATAAAAACTAACATTAACATAGTACTTTGTTGCACTATTGTATAACCTGAATCCTTTTATTTAGGATATGTACAAGCCTACTTAAATGTACTATTTTTGACATAATTACTTGATTCATTGATTTAGCGTGTGCACAATTTTGACCAAATTTACATTTGGTATAAGAGTTGGTTATGCTCAATGGTAGAATAATTGTGTTAATTACTTGGAGGGAGCTCAAATTTTTTCATTACCCTGAATAACTATTTTATGTATTGTTAGAGTGTGTGGTAAGAATAGATTATTATTTCAATCAAATTAGATTAACACTTTATCTACCATGTTTCCCCAATCTATGTTGGTTTGGTTTATATATTTTGTTAATAATTGGAAGGTTAAGGTCATACGCTAGTCATACACCATGTAATTGGACTTCTCTACTAATTTTTTGTTAATTAGTTCACAAACAACCCTTCTTCAATATTTTTTGATTTTCAACGATCGAGATTGTTGTAAGTGGTGTTAGAACATGCATACAAGGTTTTGCTAAGATATTTGAAACTATTTTCTCAACACAAAACATTGTATACCCAAGGTCAACTTTGAATGGTGTATATTTTTCACATTTGTTGAGAATTAATATTATATTCTTTCTAGTTTGTTTCATTTCATCGAGTTTTGTTTGTGTTGGTTCACAATCAAAGTTTCTACTAGTCCTAGCTATTTTCAACTTGTGTTTATAAATTTCCGCGTGTACTACAAGATTTTTCAATGTGCATTCTTAACACCATTTACTTGAACACCCCATGGTCTTAAAATACATTTCCCTCATATTCTACAACAAAAGAGTGGAAGTTGGAGTTTGGTAATTAAGATATTGGGAAGTCAATTGTGCATTGTAGAATAAATGGTGATTTTGAATTTGTATTGTCTTCCCATTGTTTTCTTCGGATCAATGATTCAATATTTATTGGGGATCAAGAGAATTTGTAACATCCATAAATATCATATTTATGTTTTGGAAACATTTAGATGCTTAGGTTGTGCCTACCACATATGATATAGTATGATAGATTGTTTTGTTTGTTTTAATTAGTATTTTAACATGTTTTTGGAAGAAAGCATTATTATCAAATGATTTTATTTCGGTAATGATAATGATATTGTGGATTTACATTACAGTTTTGGATTACTATTTATTTATGATGTTTTGGTTCATTTTAGTTTATTTGTTTATATTGAATAGCTAATGCATTGGGTATTTTTGTCTACATGTGTGCAAGTATTCTCTGAAATAAGAAAGGTTATCATCAAGGAGTGATGGGAAGATGCAGATAATGGGTACATATAGAGAGGTGCCATGTGTGAATCATTACAAGTGAAATATTGTTAAAAATTGTAAGTGAAGCCATAGATTCCCTTCTTATATGATTCAATCTTGTTTTTATGTGTCATCGTGTGTGATGGGTTAGTTGGTTACATTGCAATGATGAGATTGAATTACGCCCTGTCATAGTTGTAATAAGTGCGATGTCGCTAAATGTGTTACCAAATCATTGCATTGTCGCTCTGCGACGGTGGATCACTTGAACTTCATCATTATGGTATACATCATTTATTGTGTTTGTGATAACATTATTATGATAAATAGTGGGAAATATAATAATAACGACATTATTATTATAAATAAATAAAATAAAAATATTTGTAATAAAAATGATTTTGGGATTATATCCCTTATGACATTTGGTCGAGTTTATAATTAACTCATATGCATTATTTTATCTGAGTTACTTTGACAAGAATTTGCATTGGAAACCAACCATTTCATTGAGTTACTTATTGAAACACTGAGTTAAACTAAGCTCACCGAGCTGCATTGCATAACAAACTGATAACCAACTTGTTGGGCTAACAAGATTGATTTCATAGGAAAGTATAAATATTAACATGAAAACCTATAAAGTGTTTATATGTCTAACCTACATTGAATGTGGGAATAAATGTTCCTAAATAATATAAGCACAATTCCTCGATTTGGCTTCTCCTCCCAAACCATTTAAGCGTAATATTGAGCTTGCCGAGTTTAAGTAGCCATGACTCTATCACATGTTCAAACACATTTTATATTTATACACCTATGGTGCCAACAACATGTAACATGCAGGATTCAAAAATCATACAAAAATTAAACAAAAATCCTCTTCACTTCATTAATTACCAACCCTACGATTACTCTCTATAACTATTCATGTCTCCACCACAAATATTTATTCCCTTCTTGCACAGTCGTCTCTACAACTGGACTCGTATATGCATAATATGGAAAGGGTGTTCAATGAGATCAAGTGATGGGCATTAAAACTATAGAGCATGCTATCTAAATTGCATGGAGCGGTAAAGTAAATCGATTGCATGATAAGATAATTGTGCAAGGAAGTTTGTAAAAATTTAAGGTGGGTTATCATGGGAAAAATACACTTAAAATAGTGAGACAATATTAAACTATAGGAAAATTTTATAATATTTTGAACTGATTGACATTCTAAACTAAAGAAGGGAGAATCTCATTTTTAATAAAGAGACTTACATATTAATTTAAATGAGTTGAATTTTGGAGAATTTGAAGTTTCATTTATAGACACAAACACAAGTGCTATTAAAAGAAAGCCACATTTTAAAATTAAAAGGAGAGGAAGTTTATTTAAAATGAGAGCATAAATATATAAATGCATAGTATTAAATAGAGTTAACTTAAACCGCTCTCTCCTCTTCCCACATTCCGAGTTTGTATGGGAAGAGAGAGAGAGAGGGGTTTAAGAAAGGATGTTCTATATTAGTAAAATTATGTTGTAATTATAAAAGGTGGAGTTTATTTTTAGAAAAGAAAAATGAGGAAATGTGATATATTCAAAAACATAAAAGAAGAAGAGTTATCATGGAGAAAGGAAAGTTAAACTGGGAAGTTTTCTAGCATTAGAGAATTTAAATTGATTGCATGATAACTAAAATATAGGTACATTAATATATACTTTACATAAAATGATTGAAACATTGGAAATTCCAAATTAAAAATTGAGAGTTTCATCGTTTAAAATGGACACTATAATTAATCAAGGAGCTAGGCATCTTTGAGAATAATAAGAAATTATAAAAATTTAGAAAGAAGTTGGCATATTTATGCAATGGCGGCATAATCCCAGATTTAGAAAAAGGAGGAGAATAGTTTAAACTCCACATAGATTTTATAATAAAAGAACACAATATTGAAAAAAAAACTTACAGGAGCAGATTTGAGAATATACCTAGATTTTTCATACGCCTCACACATAGGGAGTTGGTATTATTAAAAAGGAGATTGGTTTGAAGTAAAAGGGAGGATGTATTTTATTATATAAAACAAGATATATACATACAAAAATATTAAAGGAAGGAGAAGTCATTTTGAATAGATCCAGGTTCTCTTTCTTTTCATATTTATTATAACTAAATAAATACAATTCTTTGAAATTTTGTGTGATATATTGGAATGGATAATGCATTATACTACGGCTAGGGGTCTCATGTTCAACTTGTGGCCATACTCTTTTGTTATGAGTTGAGAATATTGAATCACATCTTGAAAACTAGACACCAAAACTAAATTATGCTTAATATCCTGGCAGATTTATTTAAATTTTATGCTTAGACACAAACTGAAAAATCACTTCAAACTTGATTTTCAAATCCATATTTCTCCTAGTAAGAAATTTAGATGGAGCTAAAATTTGGACAGCTTATTCAATACATAATTGTTTACAAACCCTTTAAATTTTATTTAAACCCAGTTAACAGAATCTAAGTTACAACTAATTTTTTGACGGATTTTTCTCTAATATGAGTTAGATTCCATATTCTTTTTCTATAGTTTATTGCATATAGATGAATAGAAGAATGCAATTAAATATCATTATTTCATTAAGGGATATTATCCATGATGTTGAGTTATATGGAAGGTGTGGATTACAACTATATAAGGAAGATTGTCAGAATTAAATGTGGTGGATAACCTTGAGCCCCGCATAAAACTTAAACCTCCTTTCGCGCTCACCCAACCACCTTCTGACAGAGCTTTATTAATTTGGCCGTTGTATTTTTTCCGTTGAATGTTTAAACCCCCACCTATCCACTTTCCACGTGGCGCCTTTCCGTGTTCCTTCCCCTATTCGGCATGTTATTATGTGTGGCAATATATATTATTTTGGGGTCTAGTTTTAATTGTTGGTCGTGGAATATATATATATATATATATATATATATATATATATATATATATATATATATATATATTGGGTATATTATATATATATATATATAAAAGTACATATAGTTTATATATATATATGTTTATATATACGGTAATGTTTTAAACAAAAAAGGGGGATATATGTATGTGTAACAACATAATAAAAATAGATAGAGATTCGCATCTCAGAGTATAGAGAGAGAGAGAGGGTGATATAGAAAAAGAAGGAAATTTATAAAGTAGTACGGTGAAAAGAAAATGGAGAATACATAAAAGGGGAATATTTTGCAAATAGAAATGTGCAGCAACACAGAGAAAATTTTGTAAGAAATAGAAAAAAGAAATTGGATGTAAGAAGAGAAAGCGAGAAGGAAAACAGAGCAGCAATTCTATGATTGTATGAAGTTTTTGAAATATATATTGTGTATTATTTGTGTTTTTAGTTGTGTTTTCCCCTGTGTTGGTTGCAGTTGGAACTAAATTTTGCCAACAATTTAGTATCAGAGCAAACAAAAGCTCATTAGCAAAGTGGGTTTGAGTTTTTATTTTATGGGTTCAGTTGTAATGGCTTCGGTAGCAACAACTCTTGGCAACAATCCCCAATATTTGATGGGAATAACTATGACATTTGGTGCATTAAAATGAAGACATTTTTTCTTCTCAAGAGTTATGAGAACTAGTTGAAGGTGGATATGTAGAGGTAGCAAACCAAGATTCTTTCAATGCACTGACACAAGAACAAAAGAATGCTTTGAAGGAAAATAGAAGAAAGAATACAAAATATTTAAGTTGCATCTAGAATGCAGTTACTGATTTAGTTTTCCCAAGGATAACAACAACTATAAACTCCAAACAAGCATGGGATACCCTGCAGAATACTTATCAAGGAAGTGACAAGGTGAAGGTAGTCAAACTACATATGTTGAGGAGAGAATTTGAGACTCTTCTCATGAAAGACTCAGATTCTATAAATGAATTATTTATAAGGATTATGACCATTTTCAATCAGATGAGGAAAAATGGAGATGTGGTTGAAGAGCATAGGATCATAAAGAAGGTATTGAGAATCCTTCTAGTTAGATTTAACCAAGTTGTGGTAGCCATAGAAGATTCTAAGGACTTAAAACAAATGATTGTTGATGAGTTAATGGGTTATGTACAAACCCATGAACAGAGGATGAGTAGATCAACCAACTCCTCTAATGAACAAGCCTTCAAAACAAATACAAATTCTAGAGGCATGAGGAGAGGATCATACAACATAGGAAGAGGAAGATTTAGCAACCAGAAAGAAGGTGGAAGTAACAACCACTAACAAGAACCACATGCAAGAGGGAGAGGTAGAGGAAGGAGCAACAATACTTCTAGAGGTGGTTCTACACAAAGGTATGATAAATCAAATGTGCAATGTTATTACTGTAAAAAAATTGGGCATTATGCTAGTGAATGTCAAAAGAAAGAATATGATTTGAGAAATCATAATCATAATGCAAGCTTCTCTAATGCAAAATAATTTGAACCTGAGAAGAATGAAAAGAATGGAATTTTTTTCCAACTTGTAATGTAGTTGAGCAAGGAAACAAGCAAGTATGGTACTTGGATCATGCTTGCAGTAACCACATGTGTGGAAATAAGTAGATGTTTAATAATATAGATGATGCAATTAGATATGAAGTGAATATGAGAATAAATTAAAAGGTTCATGTGATGGGTAAAGGCATTGTATCCATTCTCACCAAGCAAGGAGATAAGAAGCAAATTCATGATGTCTTTTATGTCCCAGGATTGAAGTATAATCTTCTAAGTATTGGAAAACTTGTCCAAAATGGATATAAGGTGAGGTTTAAAAATGGAGAATGTAGTATCTAATATAAATGTGGAAGAAATAAGATTATTGTAGTTGTGCAGATGACACAAAATAGAATGTTTCCTTTGAGGATGCAGAGTGTAGCAACTGGCGCAACAACATTTAAAATAATAGCCATTGATCAATCCACTCTATGGCATCTCAGGTATGGGAAATTGATTTTCGGTGGATTGAATGTTCTTTATAAAAAGAAAATGGTTAAAATATTGTCTCCTATTTAACAACCAGACAAGGTTTGTGAGGCATGTATATTGGGGAAGAAACATAGAAATGTTTTTCCCTCAGGTAAATCATGGAGAGCAAGCTCACCTCTTGAGCTAATACATTTAATTGTGTGGTCCCATGAAGACTCCCTCCTTGTCTAAAAATGTATATTTTCTTACTTTCATTGATGACTTTAGTAGAAGGACATGGATTTATTTCTTGAAAAATAAATCGAAACATTTGAGGTATTCAAATAGTTCAAGGCCATGGTTGAGAAGCATAGTGTCCATTATATAAAGACATTGAGAATTGATAGAGGGGGACAATATATATCAAATGAGTTTCTAAACTTTTGTAAAGAGCACGGGATCAATAAACAATTCACAATAAGGTATACACCTCAGCAAAATGGTGTAGCAGAGAGAAATAATAGAACCATTCAATAAATGGCAAGAAGCATGTGTTGTCGCCAAATCACTGCACCCTCCGAATGGCAGGATGTGAATAGGACGTTTGGTGTGATTGGGACACATGGGATCACCTCTCAAGCTATGGGACTTGGGCTCGAGGTGAACCTCCGGAGAAGGCCGGCTTCCTCTTCCTAAACTAAGTGTTGTACTACTCCTAGTGTAACAAAAATGATTATCTAGTCCTATGCTAACATTTTCATGGGGTTTTAGGGAAAGAGATTTACAGAAATGAAACTATACTAGGGATGGTGATGCACCAAATAAAGGGTGTCTTCAGATTTAGGAAGGGTTAATTTGAAGAGGGTGTGTGCACCACAGGTCAACTTCACCTACTGCAACTTAGAGAGGGTACAGGATACCACAGACTAAGAGACACGCGTTCCCTTTGTTAAAATTTATCAGACCAAGAAATATACCAGTTTCCCAGTGAAGAAGGATGAACTCAAGAAGGGTGAACAGACACCACAACTCAACTGCATGCAATACTCCACCACTCGATAAGCACAGAACTCCAAGAACCTGCAATAGAACTTAAACTTGCACAGTGTACCTGCAAGTACAAGAAAGGCACAAAGAAGCATAGAAGGATGAAAGGACCGAGATTAGTCACAAAACACACACTTTTATTGCTTCAATAACATGCACAATGCATCATACATTCAGAAGAGGCAATAGTTGCCATTACAGTCTTGAAGAGGAGGCTTGAAAGTTCTCTCAACACACAAGAACAACTTGCAGAAGAGAGAGGATTCTTGAAAAGTATACACTCGCCTGAGATATCTAACTATCCAACTTGTCTGAACTATTGGAACCCTTTGAAATGAGCTTCCAACTTACATTTATAGAAGAATATGTGAGAAAGAAGAGGAAATGGTCATAATTACATTCCTAAAATGAAGGCCCATGATGTATTTATTACAGTTAGTTGAACCACCTGAGAAGGTTCCATCATGGGTCATTAATTGTTTGATGACCTAGTCTTCTCAATTAATTAAAAGAATATTTAAATAAAATATTTAAATAATAATAATAAATATTATTATTAAAATATTTAAATAAAAATATTAATTTAATTAACATAATGTTAGGACCCCCCCGTTGACCCGTTTGACTTGAAGAGGAGGGGGGTCCATGTGGATAGAGTCTGCACATAGCCAAACTCGATGAGCTTTGAATCCTCTAACTCGGTGTTGCAATCGATTTTGAACCCCACACTAACTCTTTCCTTGCTTTGGCAATCAGATTCTTTTGCGTTGAGTCCTTTGAATGGTGAGCTATCAAACTCGATTCTTATCATTTTCCTCTATTAACTCGAAGCCATTTATGCATTCCACGTTCAAACTTCATGAAACATCACCACGAGCTCCCTGCGAAGTCACCGAGCTCTTCATCCAGCAAACGATCTTACCTTTCCTGGGCTCAAACTCACTTGAATGTCGAGCTTAACCCAACATTTCTAAAAAGAATGGTTTTACCACAATGCTCATGGTTCTTCCTTATCATATAACACTTGTAGTAAGAATGTTTTAGCTTGGCCATAATAAGCACAATTGTACCTTCCAAACGATGAGAAAATGCCATTACCAATAAAGACCTAATGCTGCCATGATGATGACCTAGGCTCATGCCCATAACATGTCGATAGACACCCTTAAGACTGATTTTTGGACAAAGAGCCCTTCGGTATTTTGGTAGTGCACTCGGCAATCTCGGCTCCAATCAACAATTATGCCACTATTGGGATCTTAGTATGGCATAGGTAGCTGTGAGCTAAACAATATACTCATTTTCCGGAAACTAAGAAGATCCTTTATGTTACAATTTGCAACACATAAAAGGAGCCCTTCAAAAAATACGTTGAACAACTGGGGCAACCAAAAGGACCTTGGAAAAATGTACAGGGAACAACCATATGAATTCTTCCTTAGTCGTGGATCAAAGCTAATAGAAATAAGCTAGATAAAATCGGCTTGAAACTACAGTATAATCGTCCATTGTTAAAAACGAGCTTCTCTGAACCTGGTAAAAGAATATTTTTATTGTCTGATTGGACGTACATAATGGAAGGGTATAAATATTGCTTACTGCCCACAGAGTTTCTCAAAGAGACCATTTACAAGTAACAAGGATGCAGCAAAACGGCCGACCGGGTATTTTCAGAGCTGACCTTCACATTTAATTCGTTTCTAGGAAAAGAAATGCTGAGCAATACGAATCGTTTCATTCTGCACCGTAATAAACCTTCATCTCCTGACTCGGGAAAATTTTATGAAGCCTTGAATGACGTGACTCCAATCCATCGTATACAGCAGTGAATATTTGTTTCCTGCAACTGCTTGTTTAAACGCTCGAAAGAAAGGCTTCTACTGTACTGCACATGCCTGCTGCCTGTGGTTGATCTGTCTCGCGACCACCGAATGCTCAGAGCCTGAATCGGAGTTGGGAGAAGTATGCTGGCAAAGGCGAACTGATCAGGTCGAGACATCCATTCGTGCATGCTGGCAAAGGTGAACTGATCGGGAGGACACCTGTCTGTTGCTTCGTGAGGAACAGTATCAATGCTTCGTGAGGAAACCCGTGTCTTCTGTAAGCTGCGATTATGGTATTCCATGAGAAGGCGTCTCTTTCTTGTGAAAGCATATTCCTGGAAATGCAGGTCTGCAATAGTTGAAGATATGTAGACGGGTTTACAGGGACGTTATGCGTGGTAAGCAGAATGTGTGGAGCTTTGAGCGTAGAACCGTGTCATACTCGATTTTGGCCAGGCTAGACCACCACGTCCAATCCTATTAAACACTTCAACTGCCTCATTCCCACGTTCTCTCGACTTACCTTCCGTGTGACTCGCACAACGTGCTCCGATCCTGTTTACACGGCCCGTGCGGAATTCTGATCATGGTTTGCCATCTTAATATTTCCCATTTGGCAGTGTTTGCCTGAATCTCCCCTACGCGGAGTGAACAGCTTGGAATGCCATCTTAATATTTCCCATTTGGCATACCAGCTCCAAATTCCCGCATAACGGCTTGGCCACATCAATCCACGGGCCCGGCCTCAGCTTTGTTCAAAACTTGGCAATTTGACCTGATTTCTCCACTTCACGGAATCTTTTCAATGGCTTGACATCACGTCATTTCCCTTGGCAATGCTCGCCTTATTTCCCGCTCCCTGGATTGGAGTGCGGGGTTTCGTTATCATTTTGGCCAAATCGTTTTGAATGAGATGGCCACCGATCTCCACTTTTCCACTAGCGCGCGGGATCTTCATGAATCTTCTGCCTTCATGAAGCCGAGTTTGATAACATTAAACTCTCGGAAGTGTAAACATGAAGACTGTAGCTTGTAAGGTGTGATAATTTCACATAATCCTTTATGCCTCGCCAACTTAGTGACTCGTTGAAGATGCTCATATAATTGCAAAGAAATTATGCCTCATGAATATTTCGATATGAAAGTGCAGATTTACACCTCTATGAGATCCACTTCCATGAATTACATCGTAGTAAAAGAAGTAAGGTCTCGATAGAGAATCTTCGTAATAAATTTCATCAGTGTAGTCTCCCAGTAACACTCTCACTGTCACTTAATCGATTTTCATAAAAATATCTTGAAGGAAAATCCCAAATTTGAGGATGCATTCGATGTTGAACAGATAAACACATAGTTGGACAACCTGCTTGTTGGAAGTGCTCAAAAGGCTTCTATTAAACTGCAACACACCTGCGCATCGAATGCTCGGCGCGGAAGGTCTGAACAATGCCAGTGAAAATATATATACTGTATTCACTAATACCCTGGCCCGGCATTCTTGCTACCGCCTGCATCGATCTCTACCGAGATCCTTATAGAGTTCCCTTCATTCGTCAATTTTCAACGAGCTATATTTTGCATTAACAAGACCTCGTCGAACTCTTACAACTGAGAGTCTCCACTGAGATGATTTCTGAGATGATTATCAATTTGACACCGGGTTCTTTATCAACTCGACCCTGAACTCTCCACTGAGTTGAGATCAACTGGGTGCCTTTCGATGCTAGGTGATCTCTTCATATGCAATTTAGGAATTATTTTTAATTATTGCATCTCGTTAATAACCGAAGGTGGGTTCCTGGGACTATTATTTCATTTTGAATGTGATAGGACCCCGTTGTCCAATCTTGCCATGTGTGCAAAATTGGATAACAAAGACATTAAGAGCAATAAGATTGTCCGATGATTTCTAGTTGGAAGTAGTTGGGACAGTAGTATATTTGCTAAATAAATGTCCTACAAAGAGTGTGAGGAAAAAATACCTCAAGAATCATGGAGTGGAAGAAACCCAAGTGTTGATCACTTGAGAGTTTTTGGATGTGTGGCAAAGAAGATCAAAATGGGATAACAGAGGAGAGAAGTGATTTTTATTAGATATAGTGAGCATTCTAAAGCTTACAGATTGTATAATCCAATCACAAAGGAACTCATAATCAGATGAGATGTTCAATTCATTGAGGAAACATCTTGGGAAGATACACAAGTAGTGGAGCAGCCACAAACAAATGTAAATGCACCTATCATTATGCCTGAACCAGCAAAAGGAAGAGCAAACAATGTACCTAGTTGGACACCTATTTCACAAAGGGGTGAATCTTAAAATGGCAGTAGCCAACAAAGCAGACAAGGACTAGAAAATGAAGCATCTTCATCATCATTAGATTCATTGCAATATCAAAGAAGAATGAATAATGTACAAGAGATATATGATCAGTTAAGGTATGAAGAAAATGAAGATGAAATGATTAATTTTTCTTTATTTTCGAGAGTTGATCCTATTTCTTATGAAGAAGCAATTAAAGAAAAGAAATGGTGTGAAGAAATGGATGAAGAAATGCTTGTAATAGAAAAGATGGAACATGGGAGTTATTAGATATTCCAGTAGGAAAATAAATTATTGGATTCAAGTGGGTTTATAAAACCAAAACTACTCCTGAAGGAAAAATTGAAAGACACAAGGAAAGATTAGTTGTCAAAGGCTACAAAAACAATTGTGGATGTGATTATAATGATACATTTTCTCTAGTAACAAGGTTAGAAACTGTGAGAACAATTATTTCTATAGCTTCTCATCACAAATGGATGTTAAATCATCTTTTCTAAATGGAGTGCTAGAAGAAGAAGTGTATGTGGGCCATCCACCGATTATGAAATCCCAGGGCATGAAAGAAAATTCTACAAGCTAAAAAGAGCTTTGTATGGACTCAAACAAGCACCAAGTGTTTGGATAGCAGGATAGATTCCTATTTGACACGTAATGGATTTAGCAAAATTAGTAGTGATCCCACACTCTACATCAAAGAAAACAATGGTGAGATTTTAATTGTTGTTTTGTATGTAGATGATCTAATTTTTACTTGGAAATTCGACAAAGAAATTGATCAATTTAAATCAGCCATGAAGAAAGAGTTTGAAATGACTGATTTGGGGCTTTTAAAATATTTTCTTGGCATTGAGTTCAATCAAATAGAGCATGGCATATTTGTTTCTCAAGAAAAATATGCAAAGGAAATTTTGCAAAGATTTATAATGTTGGATTACAAACCAACATTTACACCAACTGAATTAAGTCTGAAATTGACAAAAGATGATTGCAGCAGAAATGTGGATCCTACAAGGTACAAAATCATGGTAGGAAGCTTGATGTATTTAACTGCAACTAGACCAGACATTATGTATGTAGTTAGCTTAATTTTCAGATTTATGGAGACACCAAAAGAGTCTCATTGGCAAGTAGGAAAATGAATACTAAGGTATGTGAATGGAACAAAGAATTTTGGAATTCTATATACAACTAATAATGATTTTCAATTAGTTGGCTATATAGACAATGATTGGGCTGGAAGTCTAGATGATGGGAAGAGTACATCTAGCTATGTGTTCAATGTTGGATCAGGATCTATATCATGGGTTTCAAAGAAACAATCCATAGTTTCTTTGTCTATTGTTGAAGCTGAGTATATTGCAACAAACTCAGTCTTTTGTCAGATGATTTGGTTAAAAATAATCCTCTCAGATTTGTAAGAAAAGCAACAAGGAGGCTCTGTGATTTATTGTGTCAATATGTCATCTATAACATTGTATAAAAATCCAATTTTTCATGGTAGAAGCAAGCATATAGCTTTCGGATATCGATATCACTTTTTATTCATGTATAATCCTTAATGATAGATTTAGATGCGAAGAAGAAAGAAAAGAACCATGTGTTCATTCTAAGAGCTTAGGATGAGTTATCATATCAATGCATCCATTCAGATAACAAAAGAGAAGTATCAAACAAAAATACAAATCGATTCATAACACAAAGGAAATGCACTAGGGTTTATGCTCATGAACAACATATATTCTTTAGAACATAACCTTATATTCATATTAACAAGTTCAATAACCACATTACATTCATTAAGGCCATAACAAACCAATATAACAATGCAGATCAGAGTCATGCATTAGACCTAAGCTATGCTTTCCACATTACAAAACTAGTTATAGACCCATCCCTCTAAATATGCCATCACTCCTATAGTTCTCCTAATCCCAACCCAAAGGATCCTTCATTATTCCTAGTAGAGCTTCACCCTATCCAATGCTATATGATCTCTTGTCTCTCTCTCTCTCTCTCTCTCTTCTTCTACCCGAGCATCTCTATATATAGCTTTAGTCTCCACCGCCATGCCTTCCTGAGATAATAGATTGGTTTGCCAAGTGTCCATGTGGTCCTCCAATGGAGCATGCTTCCTTTGATCCGAGCTCTCCACTCTTTGCAATGATGTCTTTCTGGATCCTTCCATCACATGCATGGAATATTCCATTCTTGACCATACATTGCTACCAGGATGGCACCTTATCCACTCGCATGCTAGATGGGTCACACTTTTCTCATGTGTGCTGCCTAGAACACCAAATATGGCTAAGTCCCAAAACCCATATCTTGTCTCTTATGCATCCGTGTGTGTGTTTTCTACTAAACCCCCTACTAGAACCCCCCATGCCTTCACCTTCAACCCATGCCCTTCTTCAAATAGGTCCCGTGTGCCCATGTGCCTTCTTGTACTTAGCCAATATTTGAGGCCCAACATCACCCCACACTACGCCTATTCTCCATCCTCAAAACACTTCTCTTCAATGAATAAAGAATGGTGGGCTCTAAATAGGGAAAAAATAATGAAGGAATGAAGAATTGGGAGAAAGAATGAAAGAATGGGGAAAATGAAAGAGAAAAATGCTTATTTTTGAAGGAGGAGAGGGAAATCCTTCCCTATTTCTACCTCTAGCTTTTTTCCAGTGCATCAACCTCACTGTGCTTGCTGACAGAGGTCTCCGACTAGGTGCTCACCTCCTCAAAACTTAGTTCCTCCCCTTGGCACTCATTGTCTCAACAATACTCTCCAATTTTTTCCCAAGTCATCAAGTGCATCCATCCTCATGGGTGATCTGGGGGTATAATTCCTTTAGCCATCTTTTGATCGAGCCTCGCAAGGTCTCGATAGCTTTTGACTTCTTTTCTACCTGGCCAGGATTTTATCCCTTTCTCCCTATTCCCCTTATTCTTTTCTTGAAACTCCTTGAGTTCCATTTCATGTGTGGTGACCAGGATGCTTTTCCACTCTATCTCTATCAGTGCAATTGTCATATGTAGCTTCAACAACTTGCATGGTGGCCTTTACCTCTACAAGGAGTTTGGTATATCGAGAAATGATCTCGACAACCTTCATCTTCTCTTCTTCTCTCTTGTGCATGCCAATGCTTCTTCTGTAGTCTCTAAGGAAAGTGGTCACCTTTCCATCATGAGGATGTGAGTCAAATCCTCCAAACACTGCAAGGTTGATTCATATTTTTTGGGTGGCGCTAGGTTGGGATGCTTTAAGACAATGGCATCCATAATCATCTCCACCTTCTTAGAGACTTCATGCACCTTTCTTTTCTCTTCCTTTAGTTCATGCCTTAACTACACACTGATAATCTCTTCTTGCTTCAAGTCCTTTCTCTTCTCAATGAGCTCCTCCTTTTTCTTCTCCAATTCCTCCTCAAGAATCTCACTCTATCATTTCATTTCTTCCAAAATAGTCTAGCCTCAATCTCAACTAAAACTTTGTTGAGCATCATTGCAGACCTACTCATCTGAAAATTGTTGAGCATTCACCAAGGGATTTACTCCTTTTTGTCTCTGGCACCTTCATCATGCTCTCCTGACTTACTTCAAACTCAAGTTCATCCATGTGGGACTCGAATGCCCAAGATAACATCTTTTGGTTCATGGATATGCACCTTCTTCATCAAACAAAGTCATAGCTAGGAGTTTTTTCTATTGGTATGGTGCTTTGGAAGCACGTGTGTACACCTTGCTTGGATCATTGATGTATCCCATTCCTTTCCCTTGTGCTACCACTATGCCCTTCCCACCTATTCGTAGCCTTTGGGAAGCTTACCACCAAATTGGGATTCCCACCCATGCTGCCATATTCTTTCCCAATGCTTTCTTCTTCTATTTCCTTCAAAATTTCATCTGCGCTCCACTCCAACTCCTGCTCCACCAAATCCTTAATGATGCCCGCCTACTTCTCTTTCCATGGATTTTTCCACTTGTTCCTTGGTGAGGCTTGGGGTTCCCTGATTTTTGGTGCTTACCTCTTCACTCCCTGCCTTGATCTCCTTGCTTCCTCTCTCTCATTTTCTTCTCTCTTCTTCTCATCATTCTTCTCTTCATCTTCCTCCTCTCGAGTCATGTACATTATATACTAGATGGTCTTGACCTCCCTTGGGCTCATCATCATCCCTATCACCAATGTAGGCCTCTAGGCTCTCTGTTTCCTCCGAGTCTACCTTTTTTGCCACCTTCTGCTTCTTCCTAACTGGTGATTCCAAGTATAGAGATTCTTTCTTTCTCTTTCTCCTTAATAGGTGACATCTTCCTTGGTGATTCTTCGTGTGAGGGGTCCTTCATGCTGGTGCACCTCTTCTTTTGGGGTTTTTTCCTGACTGGGGACTTTCTTCCTATGTGTGTAAGTGCTAGGCTTAGTGATTGCTTTCGTGTGCCCACCATTGATTGTGTGGTTTGCACACTTGGTGTGCCTTCTTTCTCCACTCTCTTCTCTTTCCTTCTTTTTGTGCATGGCCCTTTTTCCTCCCCTATGGGGTCTTTTGGAATGGAGACATCACTCTCTCCAGATAGGCACCTTTCTCAAACTTAGGCCTTATATGTAGATATACCCTTGTTGCAGCCCTTCTTCGAATGATCGAACATGTTATGGCTTCATCATTTGTACTTTCATGGGAGACATACTTCTCCATGTATGTGCACTTCTTAGGGTATACGAGCTTTTGGCGCAGCTCGTGGTGGTCTTGGTCTACCTCACTAAGGTCAAACCTTAGCCTTTTGGCCTCCTTGAACCGGTGACCCTGCTTGGAAGTATTGCATGGTGAAGGAGAAGGGTAGCTTGCACCATGGGCTCTTAGTCCCATTTGTCAATGTAAACCTGCCAATGCAAAAATGTTGATAAACTACAAAAACTCTTACCTCTCCATCCATGAGCATGGGAAACTACTCTAGGATCCTCCATTCTACCCCCAAATGCATGCACATTCACTTGTACCACTTTTCTAGGTGTGCCTTGTGGAGCGACCATCATGGTTTCACAAGTATATTTTCAAACCTTTTTCATGGGTGAGGGATTGTCTTCTGGATACTCCCAAATAAACTTCTTTGGCCCATCGGGCACTCCAATCTCTGAGAAGATGATGGTGAGGAGAATGTTTCCAAATAGTATATTTTCTCCTTCTTTCCTGCATGCTTGCTTATGATCTCATCCACAATAAAGGTGGACAAGTTATAGATGGTCCCTTTTGAGATCTTTTGGCATACATTTAACCATGCCTTGTTTACTTGCATCCATATTTCTTGATCATTAAGCTTGGTGACTAAGCATGTGGCCATCCTCATAAATAGGGTCTAGAATTTTGTGATGTCAAAGTACCATGAACCCTTTTTGTAGTCATAAGCCTCCATAGTTTCCTTGATGGCCTCCTTATCACTCAAATCATCATCTATGGATTCTCCTTCACAATTCAAGCCAGTGAATTTGGATATCAACTGAGGTGTTATGCATCTTGTGGCCTGTAAAGTAGAAGTGGTCTTCATGTACATGTGACATCAACCACTGATATAGCCACACTGGGCTTGCCAAAATAAGGAAACTCATATAGTTGCAATAGCCCTACCTTTTCCAAACTTTACTTTCACCTCATCGCTATATATTGGCATTCCATCTGGTGTCCTTTGTTAGTTGGATGAACCAGCTCCAATGCCATTTATTTCTCTAGTAGTCTCTGTGTGATGGTTGTAATCACTCATGGCCATTTGTCTCAAGTGTGACACCCACTCTTTCCCAACAATACTCCATCTGGGTACTACATTTCTGCATACCATTCCTCATTGGAGCTAGTGATGATAGTAGTGGTTTGTTTTCCTTTTCCCTTTCCCTTTTGTTTCTTTGGTGAAATGGTCACCTTCTTTGGTGCCATTCTTCTTGTTGGGTTAAAATTTAAAATCCTTTCTCTTCTCTACTACTCTACTCAATTCTAAGGCTTAACTCCATGAAAAAAATCTCTCTTCCATGCCCTAGCTGCCAAACCCTAACTAGGAAAACCCTTCCACAAGACAACGCACTTCAAAAAAAAACTTTCCCATGCCCATGTACTCCTTCCACTCTGGTTTGCAGATCCACCCTAGTCACACACTTAGATCTCTATGATTCTTCTTCCTTTCACACAAATCTCTCTGGATGCCCTAGTTCACAAGAGCACTTCAACTTGTAATAAAAAGGTAAAATAATGACTTTCCCGACCTCATATTTATAGTTTTTTCTCCTCTCCAAACAATAAATGCTATACCACCTACCAATGTACTTAGCATTAAATGTGGATTTTCCCCTACTAGGATGACCTTAAAGCCCTTACCCACGTGCCCAATCCTGTGCAAAAAACCTTCTACAACCTTCTGGTGCATGCAAAAAAATCCAATCTGATCAAAGACTCTTACGCGCATCTACATACACAAGGCAAAGGCACTTCTTCTATCCTTTACCTAATTTTTTCCCTCACCTACCTCATGTTGTTCCTGCACTCTTCATTCTTTATATGTGGTCTTTGTTACAACCTTCTTGACACCATAATTCATTATCCACCATTTCCCCATGCTTTCTCAATCTTACGTGCTTCCTTCTACTAGGCCACTCAACTTTTACTATTGGCTTATACTTTACTTTGCACTACTCCACCCCACACTAAAAATAGATGTGTGGTCCTCTGCACATACACAACTTTAAAAATAATGTGGTTACTGTGCACAAGGTGTAAAAAAAAAAAAAAAGAAAGGAACAAGCAATGAGAAAGGGAAACACAAGAAAAGAAAAAAAAAGCTAAAGGGAAATCCTAAGCTAACTGAAAATACTACCTTATTTACAAACACCAAGAAGACTTATTTATAGTAGGGCTTCAACCTACTCCCATTGAAATGACCTAGTAATCTCATCCCATCTAGCACTTATAACTAGAAAGTGCCTGAATCAAGGATGTATGAGATGATGTAAGGTCCTAACCAATGGAATTTCAACTTCCCAGATGGTGCAAAAACTTGGAATCATACAACAACACCATCTTCCCAACCTCAAATTACTTTTTTTTGATATGATGATCATGTCATGCCTTTTGTCTTGCCTTTTTTTTTATCTTCTGAATCCATCTAGCAAGTGATCCTTTCATCTAACTACATCAACTTATCAATCCTCTCTTCCAATGCTTTTTCATCATCCAACCTCCTCCTGCATGCTATATATGATGATGATGGTAACATGAATTCAACGAAAAAATCCTTCCACATGCCAAACACCAATTGAAATGGTGTGGCCTTGTTCAACCTCTTGTAGGTTGTCCTGTATGCCCATAGAATGGATGATACTTTTTCATCCCAATCTTGTCTTTCGATGTCATAGATCTTGGTCAATGTGTGACTTAGTATTTTGTTAAATGCCTCAATAGTTCCATTCACTTGAGGGTGATAGGGGTAGTCTTGTGATGGGCCACCATAAATTTTGCTAACAAGAATCCTGACCATTTCATTGAGAAAATGTGTACCTCTATCACTTGTTAAGCTTAAAGGAAAACCATACCTACTGATTATGTTCTCCCATAAAAATCTAGTTTAGTTGTCACTGCATAGTGCAATCCTAATTCAGTAGTGCATTCCTCTCCCACCCATCTTGTCAGGTAATTAGTGTAAGTAATGATATACCATGAACCAAGTCCTTCGTGTGGCTGGAAAAATTGGCCCTACAAATTTGATTTCCCATTTTTCAAATGGTTCAAGATAGCTATTGGTCACAAGGGAATTTCATCCCTCTTTCTAGGTTTTCCAAGGGCACTGGAAATGGTCACAAGCCTTGCAAAACTCAATACAATCCTGGTAGATGGTTTCCCACCAAAGCCCCTACCATTAGAATCTTTTGTGTGGTAGCATTTCCTACATAGTGTCCTCCTACAATCCCACCATGTGCTTCCTCCATAATTCCACACATGCTCATGTTCCAATACACATCGGCGTAGAACCTCATCACATCCTAACTTATATAGATCTCCACTAATCAACATGTAGGGTGCAATGTGCATATTGCTAACTACTTCTCTCTCTCCAGAGCCTTCATCCATCATCACGTGCCACACCTATTTTCAAGAATACAACAATATCTTCCAAGTCTGAGGGGTGCATGCACCACAACCTAAATAGTTACACATCCAACATGGTATCCTCAATGCTTTTTGCATCCTCCCCGAGTTAATCCTTGATAAGTGGTAGGTCCTGAATTTCTTTTTCCTAGTTTTACAACCACCGTGAACTCAAACTCTTGGAATAATAGGACCCAATGACATATGTGCCCTTGCAAAAATGGGCTTTGTTCACCAAGTATTTCAATGCCATGTGGTCTGTATAGAATATAAAGGGTGTTTCCAATAGGTATTGTCTAAACTTATGTGCACAGTAGATCATTGACAGTGCCTCATGCTTAGTAGTTGTGTAATTTTGTTCTACTGGTGTCAACTTCCTACTTGCAAAACACAAGGGGTGATCAACAATCCCCTCACCAGTTGTGCTAGTACTACTCCCATGGTTTTCCTGAGGCATCAACATGCACATGGAAAGGCTTATCCCAAGAAGGAAAGCATGTAGTATGGGTGTAGTGACAAGCCTATCCTTCAAAGTGTCAAATGCCCTTTTTGTTGCCTCTCCCCAATGAAAGGAACTCTTGTGTTTTAGCAATTCCTCCAAGGGTGCATGGTGATCTTGGCATACCCTTGATGAATTTCCTATAGTACCCCATATGTCCAAGGAATCACACACACATGCACTTTGACTAGTAGGCTCCCCCAATCCCACAATAACTACAACTTTGGTGGGATCCACTAGTAAGCCTTCCTTACATATAATATGTCCTAACAGGTTCCAAATGGAGTAGAAAAGACACATTTCTTAATGTTGAGGGATATCCTCAATTTCCGACATCTCTCAAACATCAGCCTCAAATTGTCACAATGGTCTTTTACAACCCATACATAGTCCAGTCATCTAGGTAAACTTGAAGAAATTTATGGATGAAGTCCTGAAATGCTTGTACCATGATGCGTGAGAACACAACAGTGCACATTCTTCAATCCAAAAGGCATAACCATGTAGGAAAAACTTCCCCATTTAGTGGTGGAAATTTTTTTCTTTCTCTGGTCTTCCTTTGCAATCTGACTTGGTGATACCCTGAGAACCCATCCGTGAAAGAGTAGACCTCGCACCCAACTACTCCTCCATAATTTCTTTAGTAAAGGGGTTGGGAAAGGATCGATGACACATACTACATTTAGGTCCCTGTAGTCCACACAGATCCTTATTCTTCCATCCTTCTTGATATACTGATGACCATTGGGCTTATCCATTCTGATTCCTCCACAACCTCAATGATACCAGATGCTATCATCTTGTCTATTTCTTCCTTGACCCATATGCACAAATTTAGATTCATCCGATAAGGCCTCTTCCAATCGGGTGTGCACCTTCCTTCAACTTGATCTCATCTCCCCAAGGAATGGTGGACACCTTTGAGTTCATGGTACCCATGAGGGAAAAATCCTGGAACTCGCAACAGATCAATGACCTTTGAAAACTTTTTTCAACCAATAGTCCCCAATGATAGCTTCCTTAGGTTTTGTCTCTATCCCAATGTTAACCTTTTTTTTTTCAAGGGCTCATGGTAGGTGTGTGCTCACTCATCAGCACTATCTATGACTTTGTGCATGTACCTTTAGAATGGTTAACATCCAAACTTTCCATTTCTTCACCATCTACTACATAGACCATTTTTCCTTTTTCCTTTTCCATGCACATGTGCTCAAGTTGTACTTTCTTTGATTATTCTTCATCAAAACTTGTCTCTAAACTAGGTTCTCCTAGTAGCTCATGTATTCTATCTTCCACCAGCACTATCTCCCATTGTAAGGCACTTGATTACTTGTAACACCTTATCCACCGATGGCTTTGTACTCCTATACTCAAAATCTTGAATGAGATCAGCCACCAACTCCTGCCAATTACCTATTTGATGCGCATCTCTCGAATGAATATACCATGCACGTGCATAACCTTGTAAGGTGGAATATAACTTATGCACCCATAAAAAGGTGGTAAATGCTTCTTGCTTCACTTCCCATCTAGCCTTCTCACATGCTTGGACATGAAATGAGGTGGTCTCTTTACCATGGTAGTCTTGGATGATAGTGGGTGCATTGCTCCTAGAGAACCTTATAGAAAATGTGACTCTTACCTCATGCCATTCTAGGAGGCTCTCTCCGATGTGTAGCCCACCAAGCATGTGCACTATAGTTCCGAGTAGGTTATAACTGAGCATTCCCTTCTCTCATCCTCATTCTTCCATTGAGCCTCCATTTCTCGTAAGAAATTTTAGGGTATGCTCCTCCTAGAGTAACTTCAAAACTTCTTCCTCAGTGCACTTGATGAGTGTGCCTTCATTACCCTTGTTATAGATCCTCTCAACTATCACCCAATCAACTCATAAGTCCCATGTGCCCAATTATCACATGCCATGCTAGTGGTATCACTCAAGGATTGAGCATCTTCAAACTAGATAACTCCCTCCGTGGGATGAATTATCTCAAGATCTCGATGGAGTGCACATAGATTCTATCGAGGACTTCCTCTCCTAAGGGCTCAAGTATAGGGTGCTGATTTCCCATCTTGTTAAAGGGATAATCACCCTTTCTTCCTTGTTCTCAAAACTGATATACCCCTTGTTAAACCATAGGTCGACATTGTTCTTATAACACCAAGGGCACCCAAGTAATGCTGGGAAATTATCCACCTCGGTGAGAGTGCCAAGACTTCAAAGTCCCCTAGTGAACTTGGCCCCTTGAATAGTGATAACCACATCTTTCAAGACTCCAATGGGCATTTCCTTTGTCTTGTTTTCCATATACAACACATTCAAAGATGGTTGTAATGTGGGCCTTCCCATTTGATGCCATGCATCTAAGGTGAGAACATTGACCTCCACTCCTGTGTCGATGAGGATATTACTTAGAAGCCACCCATCAACAACTACATTCAATGTAATCTCTTTATCATAGTCAAGGTTGTGAGGAGGAAGGTTTGCATGCAAAACCTTTACCTTTCGCTCTGCTCTACTCGTGGTGCACGTGGTACCTTCTCCCACAGCCATTCTCCTAGCAAGGGAATAATATTCTCTTGCCTTAACATCCTACATACTTCCTTGACTTCATCCAGGTCCTCCTTGGAGCCTCGACATTCTTCCTTTGCTCCAACTACTTTGACTACTCCTTTAGACATTGGATCTCCCCTTGCAAACTCGAATCACATCCATAGTCTCTTGATACACTTCCTTATGATGAGTAGGGTCTGGATACTTCCCATGTACCACTTCTTCCCTAACAACCAGTTTTATCTTGGCAGCATCCCTCCTGTGTGTAGCCTCTACTCACATTGTTACAGTACAAGTTCTAATCCTGACTCATGTGCCACTCTTGGCATCCACTATGGGTTGGCCTTCTTTATACTCACCATCCCATGCCTTTGTCTTTCCAGTGTTGTTGGCTCATGTGTTCAAACAACTCAGGGAACTCCTCGTACTTATTTTTTTTTTCCACACCATGAGCACGCAATAATAGGTTAAGAAGACACTCATGCTTATAATGCTCTATGTAGACCCATAATTATAACAAGTTCTCATGGGAACTCACTTCTTCCTCCACCATGGTTATACGTGACCATGAAATCCTCCACAAAATCCTCTTCACATGCTCCTCCATCTGTGTGCCCTTCATAGTGATGATCATCATCCTTGGAACTACTTGCAAGACTAGTCTGGCACACACCAAGATCAATAACATCATGAATCTGGTCAATCATCCTACAATCCTTGGTATCATGGGTCGTAGAGGTATAAATCTTGCAATAGCAAGAAACATTTTTTATTGGATTACATGTAGTTGTAGTAGAGGACACCTATTTGCATCATGATCCCCATGGAAAATCTCATAGTCTACCACCATGTGTGTACCAACTTTCGAGGGAAACTATCCTTTGCATGCCCTTCCACTTCACAATTTTATACACCAAATCCCACTACGAACCTCTCATGCATGAATTTGATTTTATAGACAATTTCTCCAACTGCTTGGCCATTGCAAGCAATTTGAGCCTCCAGAAAAGGGCTAACACCAAGTATCAATCACTCCAACAAAGCCTCACACAGCAGGAAGCTTCCAAGGCCTCACATGGGTCTGTGAAAGTCTTGTGTGATAATGCCCTTCTAAATAAATGGTGTTATCAATCCTCCAAAAACCATTGAGCATGTTGAGAAGGGTGAATGTCATAGGATAGTTTTGACAAGAGAGTCTTGAACCACACATCATACTCCCCACACTCTCTCTTCCATTCCTTGTTGGATCTCCTTTAGAGTGTTGATGCTCTTCTACTCAAATTCAAGGATATGGAACTTCTACTAGGAAGGTTCTTCAATGTAGTGTAGTCTACCACCATTTTGATGGGGGTCATACTTCTGATACCAACTATATATGTGTGCCCCTTGCAACGTCATTTGCAAAACTGACTTGCCTTCCACTCTCTGGGGTAGTGATCCCTTTCACATGTGCCATAGTAATTCACACTTGTGGACATGCTCTACAACATCCTCAATACCCTGTAGTCTGGTAAGTGCAAAGACATCTCAAAAATACTTGTGGAGGTGGTTGAGGCCCTTGTCCTCCTGATCTAGAGCCTTGGTTCCTCTAGTGTTTCCTCCTCCACCAGATCCACTGGATCCACTAGGTCTGTTCCTCCTGACCCACTAGATCCTCTAGATCCACTAGGTCCACTAGGTCCTCCAGCCCCTATACCACCACTAGATCCACCTCCTGTAGCTAAAAAATGGCCTAAAGTGGTCGTGCCTAGTGTTCCCAATGTCCCACTAAACTACATGCCGATGGTTTGTGATATTGTCCCACTTACCTGTGTGTGTCCCATGCCACTTCCTAGATGTGATACCCAAACCTTGTGTATTTTCACCTTGTCCAAAAATTCCTCCAAATATGGGAATGGTTTACATGCAGCCATGGATGTCCCAAATGAGAAATTATATCTCCTAGGGCATAGATGGTTACTCCCACCGATACCAAACTAGGTTAACAATACTTTCTCCTTGATCTGGAAAACCAAGCACTAGGGGTTGGTCACCAGTGGGTTTAGATGCACACCGATGCTCTCCTTTCTCCATGACATGTGAAAAATCTCATCAGAAGCTGAAGGGGCTTCTCTCATGCTTTCCAAGATGGGGTAGCACAGACTACTCAAGTTCCACATCCTCTGCGTGAACCTCAACTCCTTCCCACAATGTCTACCTCCATAGATCCATCACACTTGCAACCTCACATTGTCTAGTCATCTCCCTTTCATGAGAGCTTCACTATACTTGAGTCATCTCTCCTCCCTTTCCTTTTTCAGCCACAATGTCTGCCATCTTCCTCCACCCTAGCTTCCTCACCCAATGCTCAGAGAAGCTTAGCCTAGCCATAGGAAATGCCTCTAAACTTAGGTAATGATCAAGATCTTCATATAGCCAAAGGGATAACATGTAAAAATGATCCTCTGGGATCCCTCATAAACTCAAACTCAAAACCTCTGGGAAAGAATATGTAGAAATGGCATATTCTAAAGTATAACTAGTCAAGACTCCTTTCCACCAGTGATCAACAACACGTGTCCAAGTCAGATCTGCATCCTGCAGCCTCTGGTAATCATCTTGGGTCCATATGCATGATCTATAGTACCATCTTGATCTGGATGCATATGCTGAAATCCATTCATATAGTTCTACTAAAAAAAGAAGAATGTCTCATATAACTCATGGTACATGTTCTCTTCTACCCATCTACGTGCATCAAACTCAGGTCCAAGTGTCTAAATCTTTGAGAAAACTCATCCTCCATGCTTTTGAACCATGCTTCAACACTTTCCAAGGTCAAATGTTTGGTCATCACACATCACAAGGACCAAGATGTATGTCATTTCTCACAACAACTTTGAAAAGAGGTCCCAACAATGGAACCAAGATGTAGTCATTTTTATACCCTAGAAACAATCTAATCTAATCCCATGCATGTACTATCACCTATCACCCAGTGGGCTGGTGCACTCACCGAGGCATGTGTGGTGCCGAGCCCCTCCTTTATATGAGTCTTGTGAGAATACATCCTTAATGATAGATTTAGATGTAGGAAAGAAAAGAACCATGCATTCATTCTAAGAGCTTAGGATGAGTTATCATATCAATGCATCCATTTAGATAACAAAAGAGAAGTATCAAAATAGAATATACAAAACTGATTCATAACACAAAGGAAATGCACTAGGTTTATGCTCATGAAAACATATATTCTTTAGAATATAACCTTATATTCATGTTAACAAGTTCAATAACCACATTACATTCATTAAGGCCATAACAAACCAATATAACAATGCAGATCAGAGTCATGCATCAAGAACCTAAGCTATGCTTTCCACATTACAAAACTGGTTATAGACCCATCCCTCTAAATATGCCATCACTCCTATAGTTCTCCTAATCCCAACCCAAAGGATCCTTCATTATTCTACAGAGCTTCACTATCTATCCAACTATATGATCTCTCTCTCTATGATGTCTCTCTCTCTCTTGTGTGTCTCTCTCTTCTTCTTCTACCCAAGCATCTCTATATATAGCTTTAGTCTCCACCGCCATGCCTTCTGAGATAACAGATCGGTTGCCAAGTGTCCATGTGGTCCTCCAATGGAGCATGCTTCCTTTGATCCGAGCTCTCCACTCTTTGCAATGATGTCTTTCTAGATCCTTCCATCACATGCATGGAATATTCCATTACTTAGTCTTTTGAGCCTTTTTGGCCGGGCGCATGTATTTTCATCAGTAACACATATTTTTGATGCGCCTCCTTAAAAGCCTTTCGCATGGTTTCCATGTTAGCACGATTCTCGGTCTTGTAATGACTGCACATATAGTCTCCATGTTACACCAAGGTTTGGTGCGCCAAAGGGCGCACATAGCTTCGTGTCGACAACTCATTTGGTGCGCCAAAGGCGCATTCTTTCTCCTGTCATCAATTACTTCCATGCGCCAAAGGGCGCACGCTTTACCTTGTCGACAGCTGTTTCCATGCGCCATTTCAAAAGTTGGTGGCGCATTAATGACAAGTTTTTCTATATATACCAGTGCCCGCCATGTCATTTTCATTCCATTTTGACAAGCACGTGATCGCTCTGGATTTGTCAGCTCTGCCTGTCGCTGTCATTGCTCTGTGGACCCACTCGCCACAAATTTTCGATATATATTCGAGGTAGGTGGTTCTCCTGGTTTGTTTTTGAAAGCTTTCACGTTCTTGGTCTGTTTTCTCTCCTTCGAGCTTATTTCTTTGTCGGGTCTGATTGTTGCTTGCGTGGTCTGTCTCTTTAGTGGCTAGTCGGTTTTAAAAATGAAATATGTTGGGCTTGTTTCTCCCCTATCCTGTCAGGTTTGTGTTTTCTTCCTCCTCTCCCTCCCTCTTTCCGGATTTGTTGGAAAAAGGGGGGTGGTTTTGCATCAGCGCCATCTGAGATCCTCTTTATAAAAACCTTGTTATACCAAGCCTCCTTTCGAGTGGAAGATAGAGTTGAAAAATGATTAAATGATTAAGTGTTTTCCATGGCGCACTGTTGCGTCATGTTGCAATAAAGACAGTCGCGCCCCTCGGCGCATCTATCAGCCCTGTTACATGTTCAAAACCCGCGCCTCCTTTAAACCTTTGGCGCGCCTTTTCTCCATGCTACATCATGTTTCCATGCGCCAAAGGGCGCACCTAGCCTTCATGTAACACAAGCCTTCTTCGCGCAAGTATAAAGCTAGATAAGGCGCGGGCGCATCCTCCATTGCAGTAACATAATGTTGTGTAGACCCTTCATGCGCCGCGCCATATTCCCTTGGCGCACCATTTATTAATGTTACACAATCTTCCCATGCGCCAAAGGGCGCACCGAACCTCAAAGTAACATGCACTTTCTGTGCGCCCTTCTATAAAATGCAGTCTGCTTCATTTATGCGCCATGCGCCTTTGGCGCCAACTTAACCTCTGCAACATGCATTTCCTGTGCGCCTTATACATTTGACTGCCATTCTTTGCGCATACAGGCCTTTAAATCTCTAATTCTTTCTTCTGCTAGCGTTCCAATGGAAAATCAAATGACTAATTCAACTTTCCTGGATTGGGTTTCGCTCCTTCTACATGCAGATCATCAGATAAGCCTTGAAGAACACATGTCTACGTCAAGCAAGAGACCCGCCAAACCAAGAGGAAAGGCTAAAAGATGAAGAAGAAATGAAGTATAAATACCAAAGGGTCAGAATGCCCGAATCACAGGCAGAATGTAATATGGATGTCAGGGACTCTGAATTGGGTCACATTGACATGGAAGAATTCTGGGTAAGAACTCAGAAAGTGACAAGAAGTCCATGGATGGACAAGCTAATAGGCAGTGCCCTGCACTTTGCCGGAGGAATCCCTGTCAGCGCTGTGAATAACGAGTTTATGATGGTTGTTGCACAATCCTTCAACAAAGACACAAGATGTGTCGAGAATAGCAAGGGCGAGGTAGTTATAAACCTTACTGCCCGTCGCTTTGAGTTAATGCTTGGCATCCCTCACCACCGGAACTATGTGGCTGTTAGCCAACAAGAATGCATCCAGGCCTGGGAGGACAACGAGGACCAGTGCATGCAGTTAATGAATGAGGTCTACCTCAAGAATAAGAAGGTAGTGACCCGGTGGCCTCAAACTATCCACCGGAGCGATTTCTCAGAGGAACTCAGTGATACTATCACTTTCCTAAGCAGAGTCTTCGGTCTTTCAGATGCTCACTACTTCCATAAGTGGATGCTGCGGTACCTGGAAACAATGAATAAGAATCTGCCCGATCAGCGTTTCTGCTGGGGGGAGATAATAAGCAGCACAATATCCGAGCAAGCGCAATGATTCACTAACAGAGTGTTCACACATGAACTCCTACGCGTCTATGCATCTTTGCCGCTTGATTGAAAGAGATTATCCAGGGCTGCACCGAAGTGGAACTTGGCCTCAGGCCAAAATATATGAATACTATCAAGAGCTGAAGCTGGAGAACAGCATCCAACACTTCGCTAAGATCAATGATGTTTTCTTCTATCACATCATGTGCATGTTGCGGCCAAATTTGACTCATAGCCGGACAACCAAAAACATAGTGGCAGTCACAGAGAAATGGGGAGCCTTGTTCACCCAATTCCCCACGTTCACCTATCTAAGGGCTGCCAACTTTTTGGGAGAACCAACCAGGTTACCAAGGTATGCTGGACCAAAGCTGATTTTATTGGAACTGTCAAGACAGCTCGTCACATACCATGAAAAGTGCCTCAAGAGAAAGAAGGGCGGAACTCCTTTCCCCTCACGGAGGCCATTACACATGCTCCGGCTATCACAAGGCGAAGGAGATGTTTTTTGAGCTAGAATTGCTCAACCTAAAGCATGATTTCCCGTGCCAAGGCTACATTCGACCCTAGGGGCTGTCTACCAAGGGCTAAGCTTGATCCGATTCATGTCCCTCAGATTGAGGATATCTACATTGACGTTCTCCATGAGGTAGAACTCAGAAGAAAGGATCACTCTCGCTTGGCATTAACGGAAATCATCCATTACGGAGTGGCCATTGTCCCAAAAGGCTTCCAAACCACGGAAGACGAAGTAGACAAAGTGTATAATGACACAGAAGGGGATGATTGGCCCTTCCCGGACATTGACAGAAGCAAGGCTCCTCAGACAATCGAGGAGAGGGTCAAGGAGACTATGCGGAGAACAGAGCATTGGTGCCGCATGAATGGGTTAATCTACCTCGGTGTAGATTTTACAACTTCTCCTTTGGGTAATGCACCTCCAAGGTCAAAGAAGCAGCTAAAAGGCAAAGCTGCGGAAGGTGAGCCTAGCACCATTCAGGAGGAAGCCCCTGAAAGTCCTCATCCTTCGAGCCCGAACAAGTAATAACCCCTGGATTCGCCAGAGAAGGAATTGACAGAGGATAGTCCTATACGCCCATCCACCCAGGATGTCGGCATCGCTACAACTTCAGAGGTCCCTTCTATCCCTTCTTCTTCTCTTCCTCCCCTTCCTCAGATATCGGCAACCACTCCTTTGGTTGTGTCCTCTCCCCCTTCTTCTACTCTCTCCCCTGCCTCTTCGTCCATCTTCTCCTCTCTCGCTGATTTGTCTTCCTCTATTTCTTCCCTCATCTCCGAGCTCCCTTCCCTTCCTATCTCTTCTGCTGCTGCGGTTTCCCTTCCCCCCGTGGACATCTCCGCGGCTGTTCTTTCAATGCCGCCGCCGCGTGTCTCCACGTTCTTTCCCTCTTCTACCGTTCTGCCTCCCCTCTGTCTCTCGGTCCTTCTTCAATAGGACCAGCTTGGATCTCAAAGAAATGAGCCAACCAAAGAGGAAAGTCCCCATCGCTCTCGATGGACTTTTCGATCATTCCGGCTAAAGGAGCAAAGAAGCACAAGCCGGTTACACGCTTCTCAAAGAGCGCTGTAGGGGAGAGAGTCATGGAAATTGCCTACCTGATCCCACAAAGAGAAAGAAGATCTGTCTCGGCAGATTTCACGATGACTCCAGTCACAATGGGGACATCCTCAGAAAGTCTCCAGGGGGAAGCTCTTTCCGCAGTTGATGCACTCTGCGAAAAGCTTCAAGAAACAAAGGAAGAAAAGAGGCTACTGAAGGAGCAGAATAAATACCTGCTTCAAGCCTTACAGAAGATGGGAAGTGCACCTCCCACAACTGCCGCCGAGACTCCTGAGCTGCTCAGTCAGGAGAAGATTAATGAGTATTCAAAAATCGGCGAGCAAGGTATGGCTGTTTCTGCTTGGAGGAGCCAGATCCTCAAAGATAGTGAAAAGGTAATCGCCGAATATATCAGTTTATACCTGAACATCGAGAAGGCGAATAAGGAACTCCAAGCATTAGCAGGCCCAATATCAGAAGAATTAGAGCATGCTAGACTCCAGCACGAGGCCTTCCAACAAATGTTCGACTGTTCAGTCGAAGATTTGGTCAAGTTCGGAGTATTCGGTCATCCAAGGACCCTCAACAAGACCATGTCCACTCTGGACTATCGGATAGATCAGCTCGAATTCGTGTTAGAGAAGATAGACAAGGTGAAGGAAGAGGCCCTGGATGCGATGCATCAAATGGAGAAGATTGTTCTATCTATGACTCCAGGGTTGCTCACTCCTTCCCTCACCTTGAGATCAGCTGATGATACTATCCGGATTTTCAAGGAGATAGCTACTCAAGGGACAGGGCCAGAAGTCACGTTCGACATCGAATCCATCAATAACCTACTGGCCTGTAGGGACTTCATCGGATCCCTAATCGAGGCGGGTAAAGATTATTCCAAACTCCCGGAAAAGCTCATAGACGAGCGGGAGACTTGCGAAGCAATCAGTGAACGGCACAAGGATCCATCACAAGATCAATTTGGGCCAATGATCAGCAAGTTCTTGGAATACCGCGCTCAGTTCCACATCTCATCTCCTGATCAGCATCAGAAACAGGCAACCCCTTTTAGGCCACAGGATGATGATGATGAATAAATTCTTCTTCTTCTTCTCCTCTCTATTCTCCGACTTTCTTTCCGTAATATCTGAAGTAAGTTGGCACAAATGATGACATCATCCATGTTGCATCATGGGATGATGTCATCCATCCAAGTTGTCAAAGTCAACATGACTTTTAGATATTTTGTAAATATCTTTGTAAATAAGTGGTTGGCTCCATTTTGCCTTCTCTCTCCCTGATCTTCTATAAATATTGGAATACTTGTTGTATTCAAAGGAGGTGAACATTTTTCAGATAGAAATAGAGGTGAGGAGAGAAAGACTTTGAGCTTTCTTGTAACAGATAAAAACAATTAATACAATTATTCAGACTTTGTGCTCAATAGCTGTGTTATACATTAGATCTTTCTTATGTTAGATCTGCATGTGTCTTTTCTGTTGAATTCATATCTACTTTTCCGTCACTTGTTTATCAGTATTGCTTTGTTTATTTATGCAAGTAGGTTTGGCTCTGTTTACTACCAAGCCCAAAGCATAGATTTTCTGACCCTTCCGCTTTGGAACTCATTTCTTTTCTTCCTTCGGATCTGTTCTTTCTCTTCTCCTTCTTTTATTCCTTTCTCTTCGCAGCCTAGAACACTCTACTGGGATCAGATCCCAACCCCCGAAGGCAGAATCTGTGAGACTTGCATAGGTTCCTGCTAGTAGAAGTAGCAATAAACCAGTTTCGCTTTGCTGTCTCAAAGAGGGGCTAAGCCCTGCACACCGTTGGCCCGTCTATCCATAGATCTGTCCACGCGACAGATTTTCGGACCAACAAGTTGTGAATTAATTAATAATAATTAATTAACCCAAGTAGAAGTGAATATTAATTAACAAAAGGTCGTTAATCGACATCCTTAATGATATGAAGACTAATTAATTAACGAAAGGTCGTTAATTGAGGAATATGAAGAGGAATGTTAGATATTTAGTGGAAAAATGCTAATTATTATAGAAATGATGAGAAAAAGGATAATTAGTGCAATCTTAACATTAAAGCCTGCGTAAGCAAATTTTAGGTCTCTACATTTGCCCCTCTTTAGGGTGGCGTAAGTGATGCCACTTAAAAGATAGTAGATAGGTAAAATTTTGAAGGGGTAGAAGAAAAATTAGTAGAAATGAGATATGTCCGCTTGAGTGTCGATGGGGTGATCAAAGAAGGTGATCGACGATCGAAAAAGGTGAGAAAATGGATAGAAGAATGGGTAGAAGTATGATGCCCCAGGTGACTCAGAAGGATAGTGTTGAGAAGGGAATGAGGTAGAGAAAAAATGAAGATGAAAAGATATGGATATAGCTATCATCTTTTCGATGTAAAAACCAACTTTATTTCATCATTTTTCTTATGATCGATGTCATTGGTCCTTATTAAAAAGAATGAACAGAAGTGTAGTATGACATGAAAATTCATATACGAACAAATGTCCATAGCTAAAAATACCAACTCCATGCAACATACAAAATGCAATGCAATATGAAAAATTAAAATATTCCTAACTCCCTGCAACATACATAATGAAATGCAATATGAGAAAGTAAACAATCTAACCTAACAGAGAAACATAATGCAATGTTTTTGTTATCAAGCTTTGATTTTGACCTATGCAAATTAACGACAAGGGTTAAAACATGGTGCCCCAAGAAAATATACATGCAAGGGAATAACAGAGGAAACTTGGGTCCTATGAAAAGCAGTGCACTATGAAACAAGTACCAAGCAACTCATTGTGCCCCAAAGTACAAACATAGTAAGCAAACCAACTTTGTTAATGGAGGTAAATCAAGATGATCCGCAACTCACGCACAAGAATAGGAGAGAACCAAAGAGTGATGTTTTGTAGGATGATTTTACTATTTTTGATTTTTAGAAAGATATTTGAATGTTTTTTATTTTTAAAGTTTTATGAAACTATGTACAGGAAGACAAAGAAGCGTGGATTCCCCAACGATAGATGGGATGTACAAGGGAAAAATACCACGTGTATGTGCAAGAAAGTGAAGATGTGAAAATGCCCCAGCAATTAGGTGGGAGTATTCAAAGGAAAAATCTTCACACGTTGAAGGGGGATCAAGGCCAATATAAAATAGGTTCAATCATGAGGGAGCAAGGATGCCCCCAACGTAAGCTAGACAATAAATACATGAGAGAAAGGAAGTAGAAAATTGTCTTATTAAAAGGGAACAAAAATGTTTGCAAACATGGAAAAGAGGACATCCTATACACATGGATGTTCTAAATGATTTTCGAAGAACAAAGGATGCTATGAAAATATTTAGAATGCGGTCAATGAAAAAGTGATTATCCCAAGACACAAATCATGAGACAAGACATGCGCTAAAGCAAGAGTTTGAACAAGGTCCGAAAATCAACACTTGGTAACATACTAATCATGTTTACTCATCGAGATCCTATGTGTGCATGTGGAAATTAATTACCTCTTGAAGGAAAGATTTGATAGACAGCAAGTGAAGACACTAACCAATGTGGAGGAATGATTTAGTTTGAAAGGTGATTTGTGAATGGATTGTGGAAGGAGATCCGTATATTACTTTGCTACAAGTCAGCGTACATAGCCCCGATGGAGATGCATTTGATTCTAATCACAACATTTCTCTACTATCAGGAAGGCCCATAGCCCCGGTAGAGATTATTAGAAGTACCCCAAGAGAGAGTTATATATCAATTTGTTTTTTCTTTTAGCTTTTGCTTTTTGATTGATTGATTTTGATCCTTTTACTTTTAAAAAACTTATTTCAGCTCTCTTGTTTGACAAGGGGTTAAGAACCATTGATGGCTTGATAGAAGGATGTAGAAGTGATTGTGATGACGACATTGGCTAGTGTCAACAAATATGTCGAAAAATTCTTCCCAACAATTTTACTACATGTAGATAGTGATAGGATCTCTAAAAGGTCAATCATTCTTTAATTTACCAAGGTGATAAAAGACAAAGGTCAAACGGATACCATAAATATAAATGTCATAAAATGTGTATGAAATAAGCTAACCAAAATATCATCGAAGGGATGAAAATGGAGGATGACTTGCAAGAGGAATATGAAAGAAGGGAAGAAAGAACATCCATGTGTATGTAATACCTAATTACAATGTTTGATCTTTGTACCTTTGATTTTTAATGTTTTTCTCATTTTTGTATTTTTGATTTTTTTTTTTTTATATTTTTAGTATTTTGGGAGATTGGGACCAACCATGTCACTCTACGTGATAGGATCCAACAATGATGTTTGTAATTTCCTTGATAAGGGAGACTAAGCATGTTTGTTTATCAAGAGTGATATTATCCCTAATCTCGATGATCGTGGTGAGTTCACACTCAACAAATGACTATGATTTGTTTTGAAACATGGGTTTTGTATGTGGGAGCTTGAGTTCCCTATCCATAGGTTTTTTCACTTTGTGCCATACTTGATGGGTACATTGGTGTGCATTCTGGAATCATGTTTGATTTTTAATTTTATAATTGTTTGAGTGTTAGGGAGCTTTGGAGCTCTTCAGATTTTTGATCTTAGCTTGATTAATAACTTGTCTAGGTTTCTTATAAGCTAATGTTTGACTTGTCTGATCCCGAGAAGTGGGAGAAGAATGTGGATGTTTAGAATTGATGAGAGGAATGATGGTGGGATTTCCACAATCATTGATAGCATAATGTGATGGATGAAAAGGATATGGTCTAAGAATTGAAGAAGATGGGCTACTAGGAGGTGAGCCATAGATAGAAGATGGAAGGTTATTTGGATGTGGCCCCAGTATAGAGTAAGAAGGGCTACTAGGAGGCAACCCAAGAATAGAAGATGAGGGGATACTCGGAGGTGTCCCATATATAGAAGACAAGGGGCTAGTTAGACGTGGCCCCAGAATAGAAGGTAATGGGCTACCCGGAGGAGACCCACAAGTAGATGATGAAGGGCTATTTGGAGGTGCCCCATATATAGAAGAAGGATATGGGCTACTTGGTGATGACCCAAAGTGTGATTTTGATTGAGGAATTGTGATATGTAAAGAAGAATTGGGTGATGAGAAGATGGGCCATGGCTCAATACTAGACCTAGGTAGTTCATCACAGAATGAAGAATGTGAGGATGAAAGAATAAGAGGAGGATCAAGTTGCATGCTCTTAGGATCTTCCTCTATTTCTTGATAAAATGAATCAACCTTTTCCCCATAATACACAAATGCATCGAGGTCTAAAGAGAATCCTTGCTCATAATTTTTTAGAGGGATATCTTAGTGTGCCCCTAAAAATTTCATGATCGCTCCATCGTTTTGGAATAAATTAATCAGTATGGGTTATTGATCGACCACAGGGGCTTTATTGGAAGAAAAAGGTCCAGCTGGTGTGAAAGACTTAGAAGATGTTTGATGATTATTGATAGAATAAGATGACTCAAGAGAGGAAGTAGACTTAGGGTTAGATGTCTTGTGAGTAGAAGAAGATGTGGATTTAGAATTGATTGGTATAGGTTTCCCTATAAGACGATGTCGTGGAGGAAGAATAGGAGGATTTCGTATCCAAAATTACGTAGATTATGACGTAAGAGTCGACTTAAACAATTGAATAGAATGACTTTGAGTTGCAAAAATCTTCAAAGGAGGAAGGGTTCATTGAGGTGACTGATAAAAGAGGTCCTACAAAGAAGGGGAGGACCACAATTGAAGAATCACATTGGATGTTTTATAAAGAAGGTCTTGCGAAGAAGGGGAGGACCACGACTTAGGATTCAAATTGGATGAATAATAAAGGAGGTCCCACGAAGAAAGGGGACTTAAGAATTACACTAGAAGTATGATGAAGGAGGTCCTACAAATAAGGGAAGGACCGTGACTTAGGATTTGAATTAGATGAATCTGAATAATAGTTTGGATCTAAATCATCAGAAGAATCAGAGGAAATATTTGGATTGAAATCCTCAGAAGAAGAGGAAATGTTTGGATTAGAATAGAAGAAGAGTAGGGGGATCCCAAATAATAATTTGGATCAAAATTTTCCAAACCATACCACCAAAAATGAGATGAAGGTGGGGAATGGGTTACCCTAATGGGTTCTCTAGCATGAAGAACCAAACATGGTTTATTCATGATGGGAATCTTTTGATGTGAACACATAAATTTTGATTCTTTATGGTCATACGTATAAGAACCCTATGATAATCAGTCATGGTTGGTATTCACTAAGTCCAAATTCCTATACCTAGATAGTGTGATTGAACTCCTTCAAATAGAAGGAAGTTCCATGTCAATTCGGGTAACATAATGGCAACCAACTAGGCATTTTTACAAACAGATAGGGATGTTTGTATGATTTTCCAAAGGGTAGCTAAGGAAAATGTACATTGGGTTGACATAAGATTGATAATCCAACAAGGTTTGGACAAGTTTTGAGGAGTAAATATTAAAGGATTGATCAAAATTTTAGCAACATAAAGGATACAAAGGAAATATTTCCAATGTTCGATTGATGCAAAATTTTCTTGATAGGAAATGTTTTTGCTAAGGTTTGAAAGATATGTTCAAAATGACCATGAATTTAGGAAAAAACAAGAAGATCAAGAGGATCAAAAGTCCCAAAGGATTGTCCTAGAAATGAGTTTATAAGATGGATAAACACAAGGAATAATCACGCAAGTTCAAAACACAAAGCCAATCTACAAGGAAATACCTCTTCTTGCATAATTTGTGTCGAAGGTAGGTTGGCATAAAATTATCAACATAATGTCACCACTTATGCCAAGTTCAAAAATGAACAAGACGTAAGAAAGAAAAAAAGGTTGATACGATTTCCAAACAAGGTATAGTAAAAGTAAGTTTAAGTCCAACCAAGACCTAAATAAAAAAAAAAAAAGTGGAAGTTACGAATATGAATGACACAACAATACCACTAAGATATGTTAACCAAACTTTACAGAAAATTAAGGTATTAGTATCAAAATAATATTAATACGACGTGCACAAAGGTAATAACAACACCTTTCAAAATCGAGGTAATGTTTGAAAGAAAACCAAGGCTAGAGTATACTAAGGAATTGTTACGATGCACATAGCGTAACGTTATAATCTAAACACTTAGGTCAAGTTTGCAAGAAACAAAACCTAAGTATCGAAATTGTTGTGATACAATACAAGAAAGATAATATTTTAAAGGAGAATCAAAAGACAAACCAAACCTAACTATGATGACGATTTTGACGTGGGTATTAAGATCAAAATGGTTTCCATTGATATGAGAATGTTCCCACACACTTTATACGTTTAACAACCCATCCGCAAACATGGATGAGTGTAAATGGACATAAAAGTGGTGACATAATCAATTGGAAATACATGTGTAGTCACTCTTATTTTGATCAACAAAGTGTCAAAAGAAATCGAAGGAAGTCGTACAAGTGAGGATGAAAAATGTTGGCCTCACTTCGGCATAGTTTCACCTCACCTTAGGCCGAGTGAAAAACTACGCAAAAGTAACACTTCATGAATTTCTTGATGAATTATGGCTCTTTACAACAATGATTTGATAAAGTTGGCTCCAAAGACTGAATGGATTTCCTAAGTGGTTTGCTTAACTAGGTGTCACACATTATCTAGATGCGAGCTCGATTTACTAAGAAAGTTGCACTGACTAGTCTTGGGTTATATCAGATTTACTTTACCTCCTTCAAGTATATTGAGAAATTAATGCATTCATCGTGTACTCTCACTAGGGTTATGATACAGATAACTTTGACGCTAAATCTCACAAAGGTAAAACTAGTCAAGTAGGTGTGCGGAGCACTTCCCATTTCGTCCACAAGGTTCCCTCTTACATGGACTACTTTAGGGTTCCTAGGACTACCCTCATTGTTGTATCTTAAGGATTATGCCAAAGGGGTTATGTCCTAGTTAAGCAGATGGGGTGTACCCTTATCCAAACCTACAAATATAGTGTTATGAATGTGGTGTGTTTTTAATCTTTTATTCTTAATGTGGTTTAGTTGTACACTATTTGGCAACCTACATCAAATTGCATTAGTATTTTGTTTTGATCTCGATTATTTGGAAAATGTATTTAGGTCATGCATTCAAAGTTTAATAGTTCTCCAAGAAAATCACATTATTTGAAATAGGATTAAGAGTTGCTTTTGATTCTCAAGATCATCCAATGATGTAAGAGAAGATCATACACAACAAATAATCCAACTAAAAAGTAAAGGAAAGCTTTGCAATTAATGAACCATACAAAAAACTTGATAAATGTTCATTCCTTAAGCCAAAAATGAAAGATGAAGTTTCCAATCAACCAATTTATGTCAATATATGCAAAAAGAGGGTTAGTAACCAAAATTGAAACTTAACTACAAAAACTTGAAATTAAGTGCAAAGGACAATAGAGTAAGTCCCACTGGGTGTGTCATATGTGCTCATGTATAATTAACTAAGTTATAAATTTAAACTAATATCTACATAGCTTCAAAAGTAAATGTTAATTAAACAATGAACCATCAAGATAAGAGCTTAAAGGAAATGCTTCTTCAATGCATAAATGAAATTACATGCTAAGTTATTTCCTACTCTCTATGATTGCTAATTTAAACTATGAACCTATGAAGAACATAAGCAATCAAAGTGAATTGTTACTTGATCTCAAGGATTGAGAATAGAATCTCACCAAGAATGGATGCAAGACCATTTTGGATCTTCCCATATTACTCAATTTTGAGTGAAAGGATCCAAGATGGAGAAGTTATGAGTCAAGATCAAAATGCTTATAATTTTCACTATTCAAAGCATTGTACAAAAGGAAAGGTAAGAAGGAGAGTTCTTTATATAGCTTTCTGAAGAGGCAAGGCTAGCAAATTGATGAATGTAGAATAAAGGTAAAATAAGATTAGGAATGTATAAGGTTTCTTTATAATAGGTAATATTAATTTAGAAGAGTTTAATTTGTAATTAGTAAGTCATGGGAGTTGGGGAATGTTTTAATTAATCAAAGGTGATTAATTAATAGGTAGAGGTAAGCTTATATAAGCTAATTAGAGGAAAATTAGTATGATTTGCGAGATGTAAGAGAGGAATTTGATCCAATAAATGGTAATTTATTGATTTAGAGTTGAGAGTAATTAATTAACCCAAGTAGAAATGGATATTAATTAACGAAAGGTCGTTAATCGAATCCTTAATGATAGGAAGGCTAATTAATTAACGAAAGCTTGTTAATTAACGAATATGAAGAGGAATGTTAGCTAATTAGCGGAAAAGCGTTAATTATTATGGAAATGACGAGAAAGAGGATAATTAGTGCAATCTTAGCATTAAAGCTTACATAGGCAGATTTTAGGTGTCTATAACTTCATTCATGAATTGGTTGCGAAAGGATAAATTGAGCTAAAATTTGGCAGGTCAGAGTAACAACTAGCTGACATTTTTACTAAAACTCTATCAATGGAAAGGTTTGAACATTTGAGGGAAAATATGGGCGTCATAAATGGACCGCCTAGCTCCGGAGATTAATTTTTGTTTGGCTCAAGTTCAAGGGGGTGTCAGAATTAAATGTGGTGGATAACCTTAAGCCCCACGTAAAACTTAAACCTCCTTTCCCGCTCACCCAACCACCTTCTGACGGAGCTTTATTATTTTGGTTGTATTTTTTCCATTGAATGTTTAAACCCCACCTATCCACTTTCCACGTTGCGTCTTTCCGTGTGCCTTCCCCTATTCTCCTCCCCATGAGACGTGATACTCCCAAAGCTAAATTGCAATGAATTAAAATTTGGGTCCATGTCTTTTTAAAGTGGCATGTTATTATGTGTGGCAATATATATTATTTTCAGGTTTGGTTTTAATTGTTGGTCATGGAATATATATATATACATACATATATACATATATACATATACATACATATACATACATACATACATATATATATATATATATATATATATATATATATATATATATATATATATATATATATATGTATGTGTGTATGTATGTATGTGTGTATGTATGTATGTATGTATGTATGTGTGTATGTGTATGTGGGTATAGTTTATGTATTTGGGTATAGCAAGGAAAAGTATATATTTTTATATATACGGAAATGTTTTAAACAAAAACGGTGGATATATATATGTGCAGAGCATAATAAAAATAGATATAGACAGAGAGCTGCAACTCAAACTATACAAAGAGAGAGGGGGGGAATATAGAAAAATAAGGAAATTTGTGTAGTAGCACAGTGAAGAAGAAAAGGGAGAATACAAAAAAGAAGAATAATACAAAAAAGGGGAATATTTTGCAAATAGAAATGTGCAACACACAGAGAAATTTTTGTAAGAAAAAAAAAGAAGAAATTGGACACAAGAAGAGAAACAAAAAGAAAACAGAGTAGCAAGCTTATGATTGTATGAAGTTTTTGAATTCATATTGTGTGTGTGTGTGTGTGTGTTATTTGTGTTTCTAGTTGTGTTTTCCCTTGTGTTGGTTGCAGTTGGCACTAAATTTTGCCAACAAATATTGAATGTAAAGTATGATACTTAAACTAAGAAATGAGCTATCAAATAATAAAGATTGATAATCATATCAGAAAATGAATATTACATGAACCATAAATACTTCATTAATGTATTTGGAATTATGATAAACCATAAGTAAGGGAACAATGGTTGTAAACTTATACAAATGATCATGAAAATTAAATAGGGGTAATACAAACCCATTGATATAGGAATGGAAAATATATACCCTAAACTTGTACGAAACCTTGAAATAGAGAAAATAATGAGATCATGTTTATATATGTCAAATTATATCTTAAGAGAATTATTTTTTTGGTAGATAAGAATTAATATTTAAACTGGTCAACATAACCAAGTGTAAGCATGATTTGGGTGAGAGGCATGAACCCCTAACCATGGCTTATAAAGGAGAATTATATGTTTTAAATCAGGATTAATAACATCATATTGATGAATAGAAATACCTTTCTCTACAAAATTAGAGATAGGAAAATGATAAGTTATCTTAATTGATTATCATATATATGGATGAAATGAAAATATATCAACCATATAAGGAAGTTATGCATGCCTCCCTAATTAAATTAAGATGATTTGAAACCATATAATGTTTCAAATAGCATAGATGACATGTTCTATACTTGGAATATGACTGGAAAATAAAATATAGTTCTCATGGAAATATGAATTTGTATGCAACATGCATAATATTATGAATGAGACTAGTATTCATGGTTGGATGGCCTAATTGGAAAATTATGTGAACCTACAAAGGATGGTTGGTTGGAAAGAACAATAAATTAGAGATTTTGAGGATAGGAATGTTGTTTAAAGAATTGAAGTGAAATTAAATGACCATGTATTTGAACGATACTTGTACCTCATTCAGATGAAATTAAAAAATTATAAATATTGATCAAGATATAGGAATATATAATTATTGTGAAACTAGGAATAATGATAATTATAAATTCTTGTATATTGTGATTTTCTTGATGGAAATCATATAGTTATGAAATGAAAATCCTTTGGACTTAGATTAAAATTAGCGAGATTTATAATCCAAAGGTCCCATGATTAGTACCTAGCTCTAAAGAATGAGAAATGTATATTATAGCTTGATTCAATAGAACCTATAGTTATGGAAATGTAATCCGCTATATTATTTATGAAGTTGAGTAGAAATTGGAATCTACTTGGTTGATATGAACATGCATATGGCATGTTTTTTCTAGATCTTGCGAGGAGCAAATCTAGTGAATATATTTTATGAATGAAACGATGTTGTGGATTATGAATATGTTGATTGTGGACATATCAATGAATATCTTAAATATTGGATATGACTATGGAAAATGGGGTTTAACATTTCTCGTAATCGTGATTCTCGTAATTGGTATGGGACAATTATGAGAGTTATTATTGCTTGATTGTTCCTTCTAGTTTGGAATAATATGATCATTATTAGACAATTTAAGACAAAATTAACATAATTATGAGGATTATGAGATGTGATGTTGACATTATATTTATTTTTATCATTTATAAAGAATATATGAATTATAATTGAACCTTGAAATGTGTATATTTGGAAAATAAGTATATGAAGACTATTACAAACATTTATAGTCCCTTGTATGTGATTGTAAATTTGGCTTAGGGTTCTTGCAATAATGGCTTCCTCAAGTGGTATGTGACACCTAAGAAGGTTCTGATTGCTTGTGGCCTATTAATGGTTTGGTTTGTATTATTTCAGGAATTACAAACTAGGATTGGGATCCTTACAACATTAATGAGAAAGGTGGCATGGGACATTCTGGAATGTTGGTGTTGATTGTGTTCTAGTTCTAGTTTTTCCAAATTGTTAACATGGAGATATATATGTCTTGTAGTGAATTATCAGTGGGAAAAGGCTTGTTAGAGAGATGTGTGTTGGAATAGGGAATGACCAATATGGATAGGGGTAGACACCCTAACACATTGGTTCACACATGACAAGTACTAGAAGCGTGTATTGGGGTTGGGGTTGACTACGGATTATGGATTATAGATTATTACATACCATGGGTTTACTCACATGATTATGGATTATTTCGTGCCCTGGTACTTTGTCAACTTTCAGGGATTAGGTGGGTACCTACTATTATACTAAGTCTTTGGCCAAAGCATGATCATTATTTATATGATTATTAGGAAGTACACATTAATAACCTGTTAATAAGTCTACCAATTGATTGGGTGACTATTTTACACATGGGAATCTCTCTTTCCTCATTTATTACCACATCTTCCTTCTCATGAAGGGTATGACTACTCTCAGATTGAGAGGTGTGTGGGGAACCATAAGGCTAGTGGTTGGAGGTAAAGTGCCTTGATCATACTCTTTCTTTCACATTGCATCTCTACAACATGATGGATCTCTGATGATGGGTGATGTTTGTGTCACAACGATGGATGGTTATATTTTATAGATTAATATCTTTTATACTATTGTTTTGAGACAAATGGATTTAAATCGTATATACTTGTAACTTATTGTAAAGATGAACAATATATCATGATGTAATTGATTATAAGTGATTAAGAATTTGAGTCTTATGTATATTGAAATAAAGGAATGTAACTTTGTATATTAAATACATGTCAACTATTGTGTATTGGAAATTATGTAAATTGAATCAAATATGTTTGTGTAACTAGTTGTAAACATAATACTTAAGATGTAAACTTAAGTAATGTTGTAAATGTGTGTAGATATGATTGAATGGAACTAACTAATTTGTATCACTATTCGTGGTATTTGAACTATGAATGATTGTATATGATAATATCATAGATGAAATTATTACTTGTCATGTTAAATTAATTTATTATTGAAATATACTAGAATGGAATGCACATGTTAGTGAATTGACTGCAATGTCTTAGATAATTGGATGTTCAATTATATGCGGGAACTAATAGGAGTTGTCACTTTTTTATGCACAGTTGATTCACATATGTAATGTAATGGAATAAAAATATAAAAGTTGAATGAATGAAACAAATTAATCTACAATGGTAGATAACTCTATTTACTTATATTACTTATATTTTTATTCTTGCATGTGTTTTGTGTTTAAGCGTTGGACTGGGAAATCAAGTGGAATCAATTTTTTTCTCAGTTGTTAGGTGATTTGGAATTCTGATTTTAAAAAAATATGGTGTTTTTTTCCGGTCTCCACCTAGAGGTTGCTATATTTTGGTATTAGAGAGGTAGGTTCAACACTACGACCTTTTGTGTTCACTACGTTTTGACATCTATGTTCTCATTTCATTTACTGTATAGATAGATGGTACAAGTGGGGAAGTATTGCCACTGGGTGAGTTGTATGTGATAATTGGATTTAATCAATATTAAGTGTGGTCATATGGGATTATTATTTAGAATAAAATACTATTTATATATCAGTTGAGAATCATTAGAGGATATAAATTACTATTGAAATAAACATGTTAAAAATGCATAAAATAACAATTAAAGCATGAACATGTAATGCTTATTAAGGTTACAAATTTTACGTGGGGAGTTGTGCATATAGGAAGGGTATTCCTATAGAGTTAGAGGTAGGGGATAATATTTGGTTTTTTGAAAGTAAAAACTTATAACATGAACTTTATTAAGTTTGGAAAATAATCCACACTAGCTCATAATCACATAGAACCAATGGATGTAATCAAAGTGATTAATTTAGTTGTAGATAGACTTGCACAAATTGAAGTGGTTAATTTAGATGTAGATAGACTTGCACTAATTAAAGTGGTTGATTTAGTTGCAGATAGACTTGCACTAATTGAAGTGGTTAATTTAGTTGCAGATGGACTTGCATTGATCCCTTACTCTCTCACTCTCTGTATGTATTGTGATTTGACGTTATTTTATTAATCTGTTGTTTTGCTGAAATATATCATGTTTTGGATGAAAATAATTTTGATTGAGGAATATATTTTCTTAATATCATATAGGATTATTTGGAGAATTTGTCTATGTTGGATCCATGAGCTACGACGATTAGGGGCATAGTTTAATTAATTGACATATGTATCATCAATTTGTTTTGAATAAATTGGAAAAACAACAAGATTGGTTGTATAAATTACCATTTATGATGTTTTGGATTAATATTTATTTATGATGTTTTAGTTCATTTCAATTAATGTTTTATATTGAATGGATAATGCACTAGGTATTGTTTTTACTTGTGTGCAGGTATTCTCGAAGTGATAAAGGGTATCATCGAGGAGAGATGGAAAGATGTGGATAATGGGTATGGATAGAGAGGTGCCATGCATGAATCAGTATGAGTGAAATGGTTTTAAATACCATAAGTGAATCCATATATTCCCTTCTTATGTGATTTGTTCTTTTTTTAATATGTTTTCACATCTATGATGGGTTAGTTAATTGCATTGTGACAATGAGATTGAATTGTGTCATGTCGCGGTGGCAAGAAGCACGATGTCGCTAAATGCATTACCAACGCATTGCATTGTCACTCTACGATGGTGGCTCACTTGCACTTCATCATTATGGTATACATCCTTTATTGTGTTTAGGATAATGTTATTATGATAGATAGTGGGAAATATAATAATAAAGACATTATTATTAAAAATAAATAAAATAAGAATATTTGCAATGTGAAAATCATCATCACATATCTTCCAATGTGAAAATCGACACATCTCTCCCAATGTGATAATCATCACCACAAACATATTTTTGTTCCACCTCTTCAAAGCATGACAATCTTACCTCATCACACTCGTAGCATGGGAATCCTACTTGAGGATTCCCTCACAATCCATGTCCTCTACCACATATCTTCCTCCATTTATTCATCTTGCACTCCTTTGGTCCCTTCTTTCCTCATTACCACCTCCTATCACCCATTCCTCCATTCTCACAAACAACGTCTCTTCTTCTCACATTCCCCCTCGTATCCATCTTCTGCTTGGTAATCTTACTTATGCATCCTCAAAGTATGAAAATTTTAATAAAGGGTTCCCCTTCATTCCATATTGTCATAATTTCCTATGTCATCTCTTCAAAACCAATCCTCTCATTGCCACATATCACCATCATTCCTCATCCTCATTTCCATCTTGGCAGTCTTACTTAACCACTCATGCAGTTTGGCAATATTACTTAAGGATCCTCTTGAGATAGATTTGTCATCCCACACTTCCCCATCAAACCACTTTTACCCCCTATCATTTGTCCTTCCCTTCTCCAGTATCATCTCTATCAACCAACTATTCAATCCCCATCCCCACTCCATTCTTCTTTGTCATTCTTCATCACCACCATCCTCTGTTTGGCAGTCTTACTTAATCACTTCCATCACATGACAGTCTTACTTAAGGGTTCCCCTTAAGATGGATTTTTCATTCTGTACTTCTCCCTCCACCCACTCATCATTCCTTCTGTTTATCGTTCCTTCCTCTCGGTATCCCCTACCAACCAACTTTTCCTCCCACCATTCTCGTTCACCAACCTATCACATACCATACCCATCGTCTTTAGTTTACAAATCCTACTTGATCACCCTTATCTTGAATACTTTCCTCTCCCCTATTTTCCCTATTCTTCTTTTCATTTTCCATTTCACTCTCTGAATTTCTTCTCATATCTTGCTTCTTGTTGTTCCTTCCATTTACATTCTTCCTCTGCTTTGTGCCTTCTTTTTCATCTTGTCCCAAATCATCACTCACTCTCTCAGTGATCCTTAATTTTCTTCTTCACCTATTCTCCCACAGTTCTATCCCTATTCCCCACCCCTCGTTATCTTTGGTCTCCCCCTAACAGTATTTCATCATCATCTTCCATTTCCTCTTTCACTCTCTTTGTCCTACTTCACCTTCTTTCCACATCCACCCATTTTTGTGCTTTCCCCCTCCTCTTTTCATCCTCAATTCTTCACTTTCAATATCTTTATTATCTTCATCATACAGTATTTTTCTATTTCACCATAACACCCTTTTCACCTTTATCTTCATCATTATCCACATATTCAGCTTCTCCATCGTCCTTGCACTCCATGTCATTCCTCTTTTCATTCTTCTCTTTACATTCCTAATGTTACTCACTCTCAAGTGTATATAATCACTCTCAAATCCCTTTCCATAAATCATTACTCCTCTTCTCTCCTATTTTCTCCCATTCTTCTCATTGTCCCTCTTCCTCACTCACGCTATCCCCGACTCCTCTTTACAACACCTCCTCCATATTTTCTCCATCCAAGTACATTTATCTCACTTTAATCTTTTCTTTCATTGTTGGTCCTCATTTTCCCCATTTTCCTCATGCTCCAACCACATCTCCATGCGATTTGTTTCATTTTATTTCTTTCACAATCTCCTACCCCTTTTCTTTTTATGCCTCCACCCTCATCTCTCCATCATCCTTTGGCAATACTTCTTCTATTTTCATCATACATTCTCTTTTCTTTCTATTTCAACCTCCTCTTCACCGCTTTCATCTCCATTTCACTTTCCTCTCATTTTTTCTCTTTTTTGTCTCCTATGATCCCATTCCTTTATCCTTCATGTCATATTCTATCTAATTCTTCCTCCTCTTTTGTGCTTCCTAATTTTCTTTCTTCCCCTAGCATCCTTATCTCTCACTCTTCATCCTAACATCCATTCCATTCCCTCCTTCTCTCCCATAGCCATTTTATATTGGTTTTCCCTCCTCTACGCTCTTCATCTTCTTCAAGCTATCCACTCGACTCTCATACTCTTCTTCTTACCTTGTCAACCCTTTCTTGTATTTTTCATTATCTCTCTTTCTCGCTATATATTCTTCCTCCTTTTCCCTCATTCTTCTTTCCCCGTCAATTTTTTCACCTTCCTCGTCTCATTCATTCTCTCCCCTCATCATCTACATGCATCTTCATGTGGTATGTTCCATATTCCTACCCCCTACAAGTTACACTTCTTTCCCCATCCTTCTTCATCATTATCCTCATCTCAATCTTCCTCGACTTTGATTCTATTTATGAACTTCACTTTTCTCATAAAAATTTATCCATCATTTCTCTCCCTTTATGGCTATTACACCACATATCCTTCACCTTTCCATTATCTTCCCCATCACCTCTGAACCTTCCTATCAAACCATTTGATCCATTTCAATCTTCATTCATGTTTATTTAAGTCCCTCAACACATCATCACACCTAACATTCAAGGCCGATTGAAATCGTCCCCCTCTGTGCACCCATACTACTCCACTCCAAATCACCCACTTCTCCTCCTTGTCTACGAGGAATTCCTTTATCACTTTCCCATTTTTCATCCTCATCGATGAGGCATTGACCTCTCCTCTTTTCAAGATAGGTGTTTCCTCTTCCATTCTCATCAACCCTCTCGAGGGGGAATCATCATATCCATTCCCAATCACATTTTCCCATGGTATATTTGTTTTCTAGGATACCATAATACTCATCAACCATACTCTTTTCCTCTTCCAATAATTTCTTCTATTCTCACAAGAAAGATTTTGTTATACTTTTTCTTAGAGAATACTCTCCCTTTTATTCCTCTAATAATTTCTTATCGAAGGAATGCCTTCATTAAGAAGAATATCTTCAAATCCCTAAATCCACCTGGGGTATATTCATCCATTTCATCTACTTTATTTGAAAGGACACTACTTTCATAGTACCCATACAAATATGGGAAAATGTAGACACCTCAATTTTACCACCCTCCTAAATCAATTCATTCCCCCACAATATTCCAACAAAAATCCATATCAAATTAATTGACATTAGTTGATTAATTAATCCTCCTCATTACCTAATTAAACTTCCCACATCACCATCCACCTCACATGCCACCATGACCCACTTTTAAATTAAAAATATGGGTCAAATATTCCATTATCCCCTCATGTTCCCCACTCTTGAACATAATATTCCGAATTAAACCTCATCCATTCTCCATGTCCTCAACTCACCTAATCACGGATACTTTTCCAAAACATGATCAATTAGGTTTTCCTAATTAATCCTACACCACAGACTATAAATAGAACTCTCCCCCTCCCTTTCAAACACACAAGAAGTGAGATATCTAGCTTGAGCTCTTACATTCTCCATACGTACAACATCAATATTATCATCTCATCCTAATGCCTGCATAAGTCCTCAAAATCACCCATTCCCAAATCCCTTGTCCTCCATTTGATTGGTGCAAAGTAGAGTTGTTGATTTTTGTTGTGTAGAATCTATCTTCCATGGAGAAGCGCCTACATTCCGATCTATTTGGGCATGTTCAAGTCATCACCTGATCCAAAGTTTGTAAAGGAAACACATTGGAGAAGGTATACATTTGATTTATTTTTCTTTCCCGTATTATTGTAGATTTTTTTCATATAGATTTAAGTTCCCAAAATAATATGGAACTTATATTTGTGGCTTGCTTCCAATCCTTGGGATTGCACACAAGAATCTATCTTCTTTCTCATATGCATTCTCTACTAAATCTTCATAATCTGTAGGTGCTCTCACTTCTTGTTCATCATCACTTTTATTTTCATCGATGGAAACTCCTCTATGTTTTTTGGTTCCATAGTCTCCAAATGATTTTGCATTCCTTTAATCACATCAGACAAGTCTCCAACCCTTGGTGCTTTGTTTTCCCTAGAGGAAATTTCTACTAAATGTGTCATTTCTCCTCACACTTGCTTGATTTTTAAGATTTTATGACCTCATACATTCTACCCAACAACCCAAAGCATTGGATATGTCTATAAATAATTTCTACCCACACCCCTATTATGAAAAGTATCCAATCTCAAGGTCACTCACATAACACATATTTATGTCTATATTGATCTCTTCAACAGGACTTTGGAATCCTTTCTCTGATACTAGATTGATGCAGTAATGGTCGAGTTCCCAATGAAGGGAAACCTTACACCACGTTGTCATTGTAAGAGTTAGATCACACCAAAGAAATAGCTCAGGCACATTTATTAACAAGGAAACAATAAATCTTTTCTATTAATGTAAGGAAATATTATAGTCTTATGTACAATGACTTAATACTCCAATTACAGTCTTATGAAAAGACTTTGTAATATTTCATCAGATAATTCTAGTCCTAAACATATCTTAATCTTGTAGACTTTGTGAAGCTTCTACAAAACCAGACTTGGTTCACACTCTTAAGGATGCCCACCTGATTCCCTAATTTGGAATTTGAGCTCTCTCTTGATATTATTTCCTTTACCCCTTACATGTTTATAGATCCTTTTTATTTATTAAATTCATAAAGGCTTTAGTGGGAGAACAAGACACCTTCAACAAGTGCGGGTTCCTTCGTAAAATATTTCTCAGGTCACCTGTTAAGGCCATTAATTTTCTCCATAAGTTCTCCTACATTGAATTGAGCTTAATAAGATCATTTTGTTGGTCCATGGCTAAAATAAACAGATCAAGAACCATAAGTATCCTTAACTAATTGTATGGAGGTTGAGATGTGATCCTATCTAACACAAATCTCAACATTGAAATGAATGGGAGTGGTCCCGCAAAAAGGTGGCCTTCCACAACATGGGTAGTGTTAATGAAAAATCACAGCACCCCCAAATGAGTTCTAAAAATATGCTTTTCTAAGGTAGACTCATTTGGTGTGATTACATAACATTGAACTTTCCCCAAGGTGTGGGACCTTGTAAAATGGAAAATCTCTCTAGATTAAAGGTTGGTTCCTTATTCCTCTATTTAGGTGCATACGTAGAAACTTGTAGAGGATTTTTCTTAATCCTAATCTAAACTTTACCAAGGAGACAAGGATAGAAGGAATACAGAAATTAAAACAAAGCTAAACTATGAGGTGATGCACCAAAGGAATGATGAACACTTGTTTTGCTAATAGACACAAACCAACAAAATGCATACAATAAACCAACACAGATAGCTAGATATATAATGGAAGGCCAGATGAAAGCAAAAGAGACAAGAGAGGATCTAAAATCGATCACAGACATGTTTTATTGCTCTGTAGATTGATACAGTCCATTACAAAGTAGCCAAGAGGCAGAAACGTATTACAATTTTAGTGGAAGGCTTGAACCCCACATATCCCTTTTCTAGAAGGAAGAGGGAGCCTGCAAAACAAAGAATGTCTAACCCTTTACAATGAATCCTGCCCCCATATTTATAGATTCAACCTGAAAGAAGGAAAGAGAGAGAAGTGGGAAAATAAGTTGAAGCTCAACCACCGTTGTTAATGCCTCTGATGAAATCTCTCCCCAAATCTATCTTTACTGCATCAATCCTTGGTTCGATGCCTTGAAGGAAGAGGAAGCAGCGGAAACAAATCAAATCCGATCTAATTGTTGAGACAAATGGATCCCACATTGAAGGTCTGAATATGTTTCCTCCATTTTCTTCACCTAACCTCCTCAAAATTAAAGTTTCAAAACCCATGGCATGCGTGAGGCCGAGATCTTTCCAACGGCATCAAATTTGTAATATTTCGAGCCATGAGTCAAAAGATACACCCCTTGAAGTTTGTATCGGGTCTGTACAAGAGGGTGGGAAAACAACTCAAAAATGGGTCCCCTTTCTTCCGATTCCGCCTTGGCTTTGACTCAGGCCTAGATGTTGACTTTTTCCTTGGGCGGAGTTGTGGGCCATTTTGCAACTTTTACCCCCTTTGAGATAACAAGGGGCAAAGAACCAACTTTTTTCCCCGATGGTCCACTTTTGATTTTGTTTCCTCTTATGCGGGATCATGGTTGATCCAATATTTGGCACATGGGAAAAATATGGATAACAATTTGGTGACTCACAAGGGTATCTGCCTGCTAGATGAAAAGACCAATTACCTTGTCATATCCGTTGGGCATGGAGTCATGGGTGATAGCCTGCTACTGAGATCGAACTTAGAAAGTTGACCCCTGGGCCGCTTGGAAACCCATTAGAACTAAAACTGATCTTGACCAAATGCCGAGTCCAAACACTATGAGAGAGAAAAAAAAAAATAGCACCACACTATATACAAAATTTGAAATCATACATGCTCCAAATGGAACATGCAAAGTGTGCAAAGCACTTAGGAGAAAAGCAATCTACACTACAACAAGACAATGTGCATAAGCACTTAGAGGAAAGAGAAAACTAAACTAATATGTAGGGTGAGAACTCCCCTTTTAGTAGTAGTGCTTAAGATAGATCCCATTTACTAGAATCTACAACTCTTCACCCTCCAATGTAGACAATTGGAAAGCATTGCTACTTTTGCATCCTGTGATCATATAGGGGCCACTCCAGATGGCATCAAATTTGGAATGCCTTCCTGGTTTTTCTCGATCTACATCCCATTTCAAAACTAGGTCTCCTTCCTGGAAGGTCCTTGCCTTTGTCTTCTTGTCAAAGCATTTCTTGATTAAAGCCTGATTCTTCTCTATTGCTTGGAGAACATGCTCTCTGGTTTCTTCTAACTCCATCAGCTCCGCATACCTGGCCTCCATTGGTCCAAATTTAGACATCTCTAGTTACTTCACGAGCTCCAATGCTGGTAACTCAAGTGATATAGGCAACACCACATCTTTCCCATAAACGAGCTTAAATGGAGAGCTTCTTGTATATCCTTTGGGCGTTATTTTATCAGCCCATAAGGTTATTTTGAGCTTTGTGTGCTAGGTCCTCTGATTCTCATCAAGAGTTCTTCTGATGATCTTTAGTAGGTTCTTGTTTGTGGACTCAGCCTGGCCATTACCTTGAGGGTAATAGTTTGATGAAGTACTCAAATAAGTCCCATTCTTGATGGCCCATCCTGTGATCTTAGAACCTATAAATGCTAATGCATTACCTGATATGATGGTGGCTGACACTCCAAATCTGGTCACTATCCCTTCATAGAAATCTAGGATAGTAGACTTGTTTGCTTCCTTGAGTGCCACTACCTCGGTCCATTTGGTGAAATAATATGTCACTATCAGGTTCCATTTGTGACCTTGGCTTGAGTTTAGATTGATGACTCAATGAAGTCCAATCCCCATTGTATGAAAGGTTGGTCGACTGAGATTGGGTGCAATGGAAGTGTTGTTAGCCTTTCCTTGCCTTTGAAGAATGCACAATTCTTGCACCTTTTGATCCATGTGTAGTAGTCACTAAACATTCTGGGCCAATAATATCCTACTTTCATGATTTTGAGTGTTGTCACTCTTGGAGCAAAATGGCCTCCAGCTTCTTCAACATGGAATTCTTGTAGCATTCTCTCCACCTGATTTTCCCTAATGCATCTCAACAGAATGCCATTGATGTCCCTCTTGAACAAGACACCATCAATAAGAACATATGGGATGGCCTATAGCCTAAAATGCCTTCTTTTTTACTTTACTCATCCCATGAGGAAACAAGCATGTTCAAGGAAGTGTACCATGTCTTGGGTCCAACAAGGAGTAGGTACATCATCTCTCCCTTCTTCTTGATCATCTTATAGAACAAAAACATCCTCCTTTCCACTATCTATCTCATCTTGTTGACCTGAGGCTAGTTGTCCACATAACCCCTTCCCATGGACCAGCTTGGTGACCTTGATCTCAATGTCATATTCCATGACACAAGTGATCCATCATGCACGCTTTTCATTCAGTTCCTAGCAGAGAAGGAATTCTTTAACTCCCACATGGGATACCAATAGTTAGATTTTGTTATTTGAAACCAAATTCTTAAACTTCTTCAATTCTCACGATTACCGCCAGGACTCTGCCTCTTAATGAAGGAGTACCTCGCCTCATAATCTTCCAAGCTCGATGAAGAAAGTAATTGGATGTTCTATACTTTCTTCGTTTTGATGCACCAAGATTGCTGAAATTGTGTCGCTACCACTAAAGGCATACAGTATGAAGTCTTTGGAAAAATATGGGTTCATAAGAGTTTGGGATTGTGATATGGCTTCTTTGATGGCCTCAAAACTTGTTTTTCCTTCAGTTTTCCACCTGAATGTTAATCTCTTCTTTAGCATCAATTTTATTGGCTTAACAAGGGCAGCAAAGTTTGGAACAAACCTGCAAACAAAATTGATTTTTCCCAAGAAGCTTTGAAGAGCCTTCTTGTGACTTGGCAATGGCAATGCTCTTATTGCTTGAACTCTTTCTAGGTCAATTGTCAATCCTTCCTTTGATACGATATGGCCTAGAAGCTTACCTTCATGGGCCAAGAATATGCATTTTTGGGGTTCAGTGACACCCCAAATCTCCTACATCTCTAAAAAACTTGCCTCAGATGGAAGAGATGATCTGCTGCATTCTTGGAAAAAATAGTGATGTCATCCAAATAGATCAGCACTATTTGATTAATCAGCCCCTTGAATGCCATATCCATTGCCCTTTGAAAAGTGGCTCGGCATTGGATAATCCAAATGGAATTTTCTTGTATGCATAGGTGCCCCACTTGGTGGTGAAAGTTGTTTTGAATTGATCATCTTCTTTCACCATGATCTGGTTGTACCCTGAGTAGCCATCTAGGAGGGAGAACCTTTCTAACCCAGACACTACTTGCAAGATCTGCTCCATTGAAGGGAGTGGGTAGTGGTCTTTGAGGGAGGCTCTGTTCAAATCCCTGAAGTCAACACACAACCTAATTTCTCCATTTTTCTTCCTGACTGGGACTAGATTTGCAACCCAACTTGAGTGTTTAATTGGAAATATGATGCTTACCTCTATCATCTTGTTCAGCTCCTTCTTCATCAGAGGCTCAATACGTGGGTTGACTAGTCTCTGCTTCTGCCTAATGGGCCGAGCAGCTGGATCTAGTTCGATTGTGTGTTGTGCTAGTTTTGGATTGAATCCTCTTAGGTCCTCATAACTCCAAGCAAACACATCAGGGAATTCTTGGAAAAGTTGTATGAATTCATACCTTTCTTGTTTGGTGGCCACTTTGCCAATTTGAAGTGTTTTGTCCTCTCCAACTGGGATCGACTCTGAATCTTCTCCTTTGATCTACATGTTAGCCTTCTCTTTTCTGAACTGATCATTAGGATTGAAAATAGATTCTAGTGTCACTAATCCTTTGGGAAGCTTGTTTTTATGAAGCTGTACTATTGGATTCCCATCTTGTTGTTCTAGTCTGCTCTGGTTTATAGCTGAGAATTCAGCTTCTTCTTGTATAAATTTAATGATTTTTTTATCATTCTCAAACACCTATCAAATGTATTATTATCTAGCACTGCTAGCCTCACAACCACATGGATATGTGGTTCTTCTCTGTCCCTCTTGATGTTGTCAACCACATCAAACGCTGCTCTAACCACTACAAGTCTATCAGCAGCTTCATTCTCCTTCCTAGGTATGGACACAATAATGAAGGCCTCAAAATCCTCCATGAGATCACATACCCTACTCTTGTATTTTTGATAGCATTAAGTCCTTTGACCTGATTGGCAACCAAATCACTGTCACCGAATACTTACAAGTTCTTAATTCCTAGCTTCCTTGCCCAATGAAGACCTTGGACTAAAGCCTCATATTCAGCAGTGTTATTTGAGCAAGCGAACTGGAATCTGAAGGTTGAATAATATCTCATACCTCTGGGGGACACAATCATGGCTCCTCCTCCAGCTCCTTGTCTACTCCTTGAACCATCAAAGAACAATTGCCATACCTCATTTTCGTCCTTGTATTCTGGCTTGATTAGGTCAGGAAGAGACTGGTTCTCTTCATGTAGGCAGTAGACACCTAGCTTAGATTCTTCCATCTCCCTATAGGGGTCAAAAGCATGGATTTTGTTGGCCCAATCATCGAGATTCAAGTCTGGGATATATCCCACCTTGGTATTTGCTTCAGAAGTGCTTAGGAGGTCCTCTTGATCAAAATTTGAGCAGTTGGCATTGATTGGGCTAGGCATATAGGATTAAATATGAAATTCAGAAATAGGTTGAGATCTGATTGTGTCCTTCACTCCATACCTTGTCCTAAAGAGCATATGTGACCAATCAGCAGACAAGTAGCCTCCAATTTTGGCAGTGAAGTCTCTGGACAGACACAAAGCAAAATGTGGTGGCAGGTCTATGATTGACACATTTTGCAAAACAATCACATTAGGGAAAGTGTGTAGAGTGAGACTCAGATCCTTGATGATTCCCATAGTAGTCATTGTTGTCCCATCTAATTGGACTACTCCTCTAGAGATGACCTCATATTGGAGACCCAACTGATCAGCTATTTGTTTGGGCATCATAGAACTACTGGCCCCGGAATCAATCATACAATTGTGCACCAACTTGTCTCCAATAATCAATGAGACATAGAAGGGAGGAGGTCTCAGGTTTTTACCTTGTTGTTCTCCATGGTTCCTCCCAGGTTGAACTACATTGGCAAGCACTCTTTCTTGCTAGTTGGGGGTGATTTGAACTTGACCAATTCTGAATGGCAGTCTACAACAGATCCCTCTACCCTAGAATGGCCAGTGACTCCCATAGTGAAATGTTCACACTTGTCCTTTTCATCTGCTCAATAATATTGAATGAGCCATCTCTTTTTGCCCCTTCCCAGACACATTTCTTTCTTGCACATGGGTTGTTACAACTAGTGCTTGACTGGGTTTGGGAGGTGCTCTAGATTGGTTCAACATGTTGGGAGTTATACTTGGAGCACCAGGACCTTGTGGAGTGATGGAAGGTTGAGGGTCACCTAAGCTCAGTGGTTGGCCCTCTCCAATATTTCTCTTTTTGGACCGTGTATTGGTAACTACACTTTGAGGAGGGAACTGATTCATCCCACAGAAGTCTTCAGCCTGCCAGTTGACAAGCATAGTCTCGTTTGGGGGGCCACCTTGCTGTTGATCTTCCTCTTGGTCAAGTTCTTGTGGTGCCACACTAGTTTGCACCATCAAGGCCTGATTTAGAGCACCATTAAAGCATGTTGATTGGTTATGTGGCTGTCTGCATGGAAAACACCAATCATATTCATGTGCCATATTGTTCTGTGCAGGAACCAATGCCCTAGATGTTGAAGTTGTGTTAGGATCATACGGCCTGAAAGGTCTAGCAGCTTGGGGTTGTCCTTGGTTCTGGCTCTGGTTTATAGTCTGAGGTGGTGGCCTATTCTGCTGATACTGGGGTCTAGCTTGATATTGAGCCTGGGGCTAGTATGGCCTGAAACTCTAAGCTTGTTGTCTTTTGATGGTCACTAGCTCATTCCCAAAGTTATGAAATTGCTTCATTACTACTTCCTAAAACTCTTTATCAGTATTAGATGATGAAGTGGAAGCTTTGGTGAGCTTTGACTCCTGGGGGTGGGTATAGGAGCTAATGTAGGTGCTTGGCTAGAATCTAGGCTTCCTAACTCAAGGTACAGAGACATGGATGGCCTAGGAGCGATTTTGCTAGCTTGAATCAAATGGTTCTCAGCCCCTATGGAGAGGCTATAAGATGCAGGTAATGTAGTGCCCCCATTGACTGAATCATAAGAGAAATATCAGAATTCAAAGCCCTAAGAAAGTATAAGAAGGCACCTTCATTAGTGGGTTTTACTATTGTTGGAATCCCATCCAGGTCCGCTGGAATCTAAGGTTGAAGTTCCGTCAGCTACTCGTTCGGGGCTCTCTTGATCATTGTTAATTGCTCCAACAAAGACAAGTTATCACCTTTTTCCCCAAACTGATCGTGAAGAGTTGTGCACATCTAGTTCCGGTTCTGGATAGAGCCTGTTGTAAGACTCCTGAACCATTGTGAAGCTTTCCCTTTGAATGAAGAGGCAAGTAGCTTGACTGCAATGTCCATCTCATGGATCTCATGGATTGTACAGACATTTGCAATATCTTGGACATGGTCATCGGGAGAAGTTTGATTTTCCCCAGTGAAATATGGGATATTTTTAATGCTGCAATCGAAACTGGGTTTTGTGTAATCAAGGCGAGTGGACTATTGTCGATGAAGTTGACATATGGATTTGGTTGTGCCATTCTGATTGGCCTAAGAATCCTTGCAAACTGAAAGAAAGGCCTTGTAGGTGGAGGTGTTGACAAGGTTCTTCTTGGTGGAGATGGAGACCTCTGAATTCTTCTTGGTGTAGATGGAGACCTCTGAATTCTTCTTCCTCTCCTTTCTCTACCTAGGGATAGATGCAAGTATTCAAATATACCTTCTTTCCTTGCTCTAGACCGGGTTTTTCTCATGAATCTTCCAAGCTTGGGCTGCTGAAACTAGTAGATTTGTTTCTTTTGGATTCGCAGATGTACAATTTTAAGGCTTCTTAAAATCCAGAATCACAACAAGTGTACATCAATTCCTACTGTAATAAGATGGAGACTTCTTAGTCCCACCGGGTGTGCCAAAACTATTAATGCAAAATCACAACACCCCCAAATGAGTTCTAAAAATCTACTTTTCTAAGGCAGACTCATTTGGTGTGATTACATAACATTGAACTTTCCTAAGGTGTGGGACCTTGAAAAATAGAAAATCTCTCCAGATTAAAGGTTGGTTCCTTATTCCTCTGTTTAGGTGCATACGTAGAAACTTGCAGAGGTTCTATTCTTAATCCTAATCTAAACTTTACCAAGGAGACAGGGATAGAAGGAATACAAAAATTAAAACAAAGCTAAACTACGAGGTGATGCACCAAAGGAATGATGAACACTTGTTTTGCTAATAGACACAAACCAACAAAATGCATACAATAAACCAACACATATAGCCAGATTTATAATGGAAGGCCAGATAAAAGCAAAAGAGACAAGAGAGGATCTAAAATCGATCACAGACGTGTTTTATTGCTTTGTAGATTGATACAATCCATTACAAAGTAGCCAAGAGGTAGAAACGTATTACAATTTTAGTGGAAGGCCTAAACCCCACAAATCCCTTTTCTAGAAGGAAGAGGGAGCCTACAAAACAAAGAATGTCCAACCCTTTACAACGAATCTTGCCCCGTATTTATAAATTCAACCTGAAAGAAGGAAAGAGAGAGAAGCGGGAAAACATGTTAAAGCTCAACCACCTTTTTTTAATGCCTCTGATGAAATCTCTCCCAAAATTTGTCTTTCTTTGTATCAATCCTTGGTTCAGCACCTTGAAGGAAGAGGAAACGGCTGAAACATATTGAATCCGATCTGATTGTTGAGACAAATGGATCCTGCATTGAAGGTCCGAAGATGTTTCCTCCATTTTCTTCACCTAACCTCCTCAAAATTAAATTTTCAAACCCCATGGCATGCGTGAGGCTGAGATCTTTCCAACGGCATCAGATTTTCAATATTTCAATCCATAAGTCGAAAGATACGTCCCTTGAAGTTTGTATCACCTTTCTTCCGATTCCCACCTTAGCTTTGACTTGGGCCTAGATGCTGAATTTTTCCTTGGGCGGAGTTGCGGGCCATTTTGTAACTTTTACCCCCTTTGAGATAACAAGGGGCAAAGAACCAAATTTTTCCCGACGGTCCGCTTTTGATTTTGTTTCCTCTTATGCGGGATTACGGTTGATCCAATATTTGGCACGGGGTGAAATATGGATAACAGGTAGTTTTTGTGGTTTGTGTAATCTATCATGGTAGTGGGTAAGCATTAGCAGTCTACACAAGGTTATGTGGTTGTTCTGCACAAGTGTAATGTGTCTTGAGGTTTTTGACGCAAGAGTTTCACACCTAGGTTTGGTTTTACCCACCATTGGGTAAGCTTACACAGCATGGGAAATCTTGCACAAAATTCATATTATTATGTAATATTGTGAAAGCTTACACGACATTCAAATTATTGTGCAAATTTGAAAAAACTTTTTTTTTTTTTGCAAAATGAAAATTGTAAAGGCTCCTTGTGCGTCTTGTTTAGGAGTGGCATTGTTCAAGTCTTTATTTGCGAACTCTAAATATTTTTTGGTGATGTAGGACTTCTCCATCATCATTGTTCTTGTATTAGAGGACCGAGATGTTTTTTATGTTAAGGTAACTTGGTTTTAAAAGGGGGTCAAGATATTTATGAAACATTGGATTTTTGTTTTGACCCTTTGGTGAGACCCTTTCTTGTGTTCTTGTATGGGTAAGGCTTCCAAATTTTAACTTGCATTTTTGGATGGATTTGACTTTAACATAAGTAACATGATAAAATTCATTTCCATAGATTCATTGAAAGAAAAATACATTAAGACAACTTTCCCTATAATATTTGTGGAGATGGACCTCGGTAGAGGGATTCCTACATATTTTGCTCTAGTTGGGGGTCATCAAGAACCCAAAAATTGAGTATGAAAACATTTTTTTTCAAAGTAGGGAATATGTTGATCTAAGAATTTTTTTGCTTCATATCCATGCATCAAAACTCTATTTCAAAAGATACCGGTAGCTAATTCATTCTCGTTTGATAAAGGATTTCAAGTTATGCAACATAAGAGAAATAATAAGGCCAACTAATGGAATAGTGATACTAAGGATCATAGTAGTGTAACAGAATAAGGAAAAGAGAAATATGTGTGTGGGGAATAGTTTGGTCCTCCTTTTAAATATTAGATGATCTAAATGTGTGCAATAACAAGAGATCCCCAAGAAGAATGACACTAGAAAGAAGGATGTCCCATCTAATTGGATGAAAAAAATAACCATGAAGAGAATAAACACAATAGAATCCCCTTTCCTACTTCATATCATCAATCTACAAGTTTTGAGGAGGGTCAAGACTCATATCTTCAAATCAACTCAATAATCAAAGTGGGGGAAAGAAACATAGGATAGAAAACTGATGGTTTCCTTATTTTTCTTCTTGTTGTGGGTGGCTTCATTTTTAAAAAAAAACATGCATACATATTTTGGAAAGATATAAAATTAAAAAATCAGGAATGTTATTTTAAGTAAATACTTGGCCTTAGAACTTATGCATGTTGGATCATGTTTTGTGCATGTTAGTTACTTAAGTTACGGTGCCAAGGGATATCTAAATGGTCAGCATTTTTTTAGTAAAAAGCATGCATACATGACCATACATTCATGCACACATTTCATGCAAGAAAAAAGTAGAATATTTCTAAAAATTAGTGTGGTCTTTTAAGTAAACTAGTTTTTAGTGCCTTATCATTTTGAATCATGTTTTTTGCATGCATGTGTTTTTAAGTACCATGCAAAGGCGGTACTTGGATATTGGATAGAATTCTTTCTTTGGAAGCTTGAAACTTGAGTTAAAACCAATATAATAGGAGTTTTTTATAGGAATACATTTTTTAACTATCAAGAAAAAATTGATGACTTCTAGAGGAATTTACGATTGAAAATACTTTTCAAATATATAAAAACTTATTAAACAATAAAATTGAAATACTTTCAAAACATAGAAAAAACATAAATAATAAATTATTTACTTGTTGTCCTTCTAGAACATTGATGTCTTTTAGGAGTGTCAATCAATCTTCTATCATTTCCACCTCTATGTGATCTTATGGTCACAATTATTTGAAAGGGTGTTTGTTATCTCAAAATAATAACAAAAAAAGGTATGGTATTTACAAAAAGTTAAAATTAAAAAAGGTAAACTATAAGTAAACATTTGTTTGGTAAGAAGTGAAAATATATGGCCTTATCTAGGAGAATATATATAAAAACAAAAAAAAAATAGAATTGAAAAAATGGGAATGCTTAAGCTTTATTTTTTCAAACCATGGGTCTATATGTTGAAAAATACATATTTAGGTTATGATAAATAGAAACACCATAAATATTAATGAAAAACACCATTTTATGTATTACAAAAAAAAATTGAAAATGACTATTATGAAACCATCATTTCTGTTGAGAATGGAGCTTAATTGCTTCACAAGAAACTTTCTTTTACATGTTACTAGTTCTAACAAAGAATCTTGACATTGGTCGAGAGGTGTAACGGGTATTGATCAGCAAAGAATCAAGCGACAATTACTTATACGACACATTTTTTTGTTTTTGATGAAAATTAGAATAAATCAATTATTTTAAATATGATTTATTGATTGTAAAAGCAAAGTTAAGTTACCCAAAATAGATATATATGCATGTATGCATTGTATGAGGGTAAGTAAGGAGGAGAGAATATATATAACAATTGTTTTGCATGTAAGTTTCTTGGTGAGCAAGAAAGAGTAGCTGAGTGAGGGAAAAGCATTGAACATCATGTGAGGTGTTGGAAGACAATAGATCTTCATTGTATCTCCTTTGTAAAGCACTGAATAATAATATTGGTCGTTTCTTGGTGGACATAGCCCACACTGGGTGAACCAAGTTAAATCTGGTGTAATCTTTCTCTTGTTTATTTTATCTTCTGGTTATTTCACATTCATTACCTGTATGATTGCTTTGATTATAGATTTGTGCAACACTCTTATATGGTTTAACCCCAACAACTGGTATCATAGCTTTGTTTGGAGGTTTTGTGTGTTGACAGGATTTACTCATAGAGGGTTTTCTGATTGAGTGGGAGCTACAGCAATGGCATAAGAAAACAAATACAAGGTAGAGGAATTCGACAGTCGTAATTATCAATTATGGAAGATGAGAATTGAGGATTATCTCGTATCAAAAGATTTGTATTTACCATTAGATGAGAAGTCTAGACCTACAAAGATGACTGATGAAGAATGGAAGATTCTTGATAGAAAGGTTTTGGGATCTATAAGATTGAGTCCAGCAGCATCCGTGGCTTCCAATATTACAAAAGCAAATTCTACGGTAGAGTTAATGAAATCTCTTGTTAATTTATATGAAAAACCTAGTGCTTCAAATAAAGTTTATTTGATGAAGAAAATATTTAGTTCTAAGATGCATGAAGGTGGATCTGCATCTAGTCATTTGAATGATTTCCGATCTATTTTAAATCAATTAAAATCGGTTAAAATACCCTTTGATGATGAAGTAAAAGCACTCTTATTATTATGTTCTTTTTCTGATAGTTGGAATAACTTAGTAATGGTTGTTAATACTACAACATCTGCTAATAATGTTTTAAAGTTTAATGATGTAGTTAGTATAATCTTGAATGAAGAAATTCACGGGAAGAGTACAGAGGAATCATCATCCTGGAAATGCTTTGAATGTAGAAAGTAGGGCGGGAAAGGAGAGATCAAAGAGTAAGAGTAATGGGAAATCAAATTCAAGGGATAGCAAATCTAAATCCGAAGTAAGGGAATTACTTATTGGAAATGTGGAAAGAAAGGACATGCAAAGAAAGATTGTGGTCAAAAGATAAAGAGAACCAATAACCGAGACAAAGGTAAAGAAGCAAATCTTACTTCATCGGTGGTAATGCAAGATGCTCTTATTATTTCTTTAGATAATAGAATTGAATCATGGGTTTTAGATTCTTTCCATGCAACCCCTAATAAGGGTTATTTCATAAATTATGTCCAGAAATTTTGGGCATGTTTATTTGGATGATGATGAACCTTGCGGTATTGGAGGAGGGAAGTTCATCTAAAATTGTAGAATGGAAATACATGGGTATTGAAAGATGTGAGGCATGCGGGAGGAATCTTATTTGGGAGGAAACTAGGTGAATTTCGGTTGCATGGTTACTTTTACATGAGACTCTTGGAAATTCACCAAGGGTGCTTTTTTGTTGAAAATTCACCAAGAGGTAAGAAGGTAGGAATGTTATATTTATCTACAAGTATTATCGATTCCTTTTCTATATTATCTACTTCACATTCAGATGTATGCATGTGGCATAATCAGTTGGATCATATGAGTCAAAAAGGAATGCCAGATCTTAAAGGCTAAGGGTAAGTTATCAGATTTGAAAGATTTAGATCTTGATTTTTGTGAGCATTGTATCTTTAGAAAGTAAAAGAGAGTGATATTTCTTAAAGTTGGGGTTGTAAACTTAGATGTGTGGGAACCAGCTCAGGTAGCTTCTCATGGAGGATCTCAGTATTATGTTACTTTCATCGATGATACTACAAGAAAGGTATGGGTTTATTGTATTAAACGTAAATCTGATGTTTTTGAGACTTTTAAAAGATGGAAGGCCCTTGTTGAGAATGAATCAAATTCTAAGTTAAAGTGTCTTAGATCTGAAAATGGTGGTGAATATTGTAGTAAAGATTTCAATGATTATTATTCAGTGAATGGGATATGTAGAGAAAGAACGGTTCCAAGAACACCACAAGAGAATCGTGTTGTAGAAAGAATGAACAGGACAATCATGGAACGTGCTAAAAGTATAAGAATACGTTCTAGAACGCCCTTACAGTTTTGGACGGAAGCAGTTGATATAGCGGTTTATTTGATTAATTGTGGGCCTTCAAGTTCACTAGATGGAGGAATACCAGAGGAAGCTTGGACCGAAAAAGAGGTAGATCTTTCTTTTCTTAAAGTTTTTGGTTTAGAAGCTTTTGTGCATGTTGATAAGGAAAATAGGAAAAAGTTGGATGCAAAATCCAAGAGATGCACTTTCATTGGTTATGGATCTAGTGATTTTGGTTTCCATTTTTGGATTTATAGAATTCTAAAATTATTAGGAGTCGTGATGTTGAATGGAATGAAAAGAGAATGTACAGGGATCAAATTTTGGTACCCAAGGATGAACCGATTGAGAAGTTTGTAAATGAAAATGAACTCTCAGATTTCAAAGTATTACCTACAGGGTTACACAGTAACCGGTGTCGGTTTACCCCTAACTGTCATCGATCGGAAGAACCAAGATATCGATTATAGAAGATCCAAATCGGCATCGGTTAGCGAGTAACTAGCGTCGGTTAGAGGTGACCAGCGTCGGTCACTATCGATTTGGATAGGAATTTCTAGGAGGTCCAGATTGAGCCTCCGTACCCCAAACTCCTGTGAGAAGGTCACAAAGGGTAAGTAAACCTCTAGAAATATTTACACCTCTATTTTATTTATTATTGAATGATAATGGTGAACCAGAGAGCTTTGAAGAAGCAATGCAGGATAAGACCCACGTCCAATGGGAGCATGGCATGGATGAGGAGATGGACTCCTTGGAATAGAACCAAACTTGGGATTTGGGTAAGTTTCCAACAGGTAAGAGAACATTGTAGACAAGTGGGTTTATAGGATTAAGGAAGAAGAGGGTGGACAAAAAATATACAAGGCAAAGCTTGTAGTAAAAGGATTTGCATAGAAATCAGGTATTGACTTTGGTGAAATATTTTCTCTTGTTGTTAAGATGACTTCTATTCATATTATATTGAGCTTAGTTGTAGTAGAATATTTGCATTTAGAGCAACTAGATATGAAGATGACTTTCCTTCATGGTGATTTGGATGAAGAGATTTATATGCAGCAATCGTTTGGTTATGAAGTCAAGGGTAAGGAGAAACTTGTGTACAAATTTAAAAAGAGCCTATATGGGCTCAAACAAGCTCCAAGATAATGGTATTTGAGATTTGACAATTTTATGCATGAGCATGGTTATATGAGATGTGAATCTGACCATTGTGTTTATTTTAAAAAGCTTGAAAATGGGAGTTATGTTATTTTGTTATTGTATGTGGATGATATGTTGATTGTAGGATCTAGTATGTAGGACATTGGTAAACTTAAAGAAAGGTTAGCTCACACATTTTCAATGAAGGATTTGGGAGCTGCAAAGAAAATCCTTGGCATGCAAATTCACCGAGACAGGAAAAACAAGAAGTTGTATTTGTCTCAGGAGGCTTATATCAATAAGGTGTTGGAAAGGTTTAATATGCAAAGATCAAAACCTGTTGGTACACCTATGGTTGGACACTTCAAATTGAGCAAAGATTAGTGTCCTTCATCACACGAGGAGGTTGAGTACATGGCACATGTTCCCTATGCTTCAGCAGTAGGAATTCTTATGTATGTCATGGTTTGTACTAGACCATATTGCACAGGCAGTGGGAGTTGTGAGCAGGTTTATGGCTAATCCAGGTAAATAACATTGGAAATCAGTCCAATGGATTCTCATGTATTTGAGAGGGACATCCGACATGGAGTTATGTTATGGAGGGTCAGATACTTCTTTACATGGTTATGTTGATTCAGATATGGCTGCAGATTTGAATGGCAGGAGGAGCACTATTGGATATATTTTCACAGTAGGTGGAACGGAAGTTAGCTGGATTTCAAGATTGCAAAAGGTTGTGGCTTTGTCTACTACAGAAGTAGAGTATGTTTCAACTATAGAAGCTAGCAAGGAGATGATATGGATGGGTAGGTTCATGGAAGAGTTGGGTAAGGAGCAAGAGGATTGTAGATTATATAGTGATAGTCAAAGCACAATTCATCTGGCAAAGAACTCAGCATTTCATTCAAGAACAAAACATATTTAGTTAAGGTATCACTTCATACGGCAGGTGTTGGAGGATGGACAACTAAAGTTAGAGAAAATTCATATGGATGAGAACCCTACGGACATGCTAATGAAGCCATTGGTAAGGGATAAGTTGGAGCTTCACTCCACTTTTGTTGGTCTTTGAGTTTAAAACTTGAAGAGGAAGAAACGGGCCAAGGATGGTGATGCACAGTAAAGTGCAGCAATTGATCTCCAAGTGGGAGATTGTTGAGAATGGAGTTTAATTACTTCACAAGAAACTTTCTTTTACATATTACTAGTTCTGACAGTAACCAACATCGGTCAGAGTGTAACCGATGTCACATAGTAAGAACAAGCGATGGTTACTATGTATCGACATAGTTTTTTGTTTTTGACGAAAATTAGAATAAATCAATTATTTTTAAATATGATTTATTGATTATAAAAACAAATTTAAGCTACCCACAATAGATATATATGTATGTATGCATTGCATGAGGGTACGTAAGGAGGAGAGAATATATATAGTAATTGTTTTACATGTAAGTTTCTGGGTGAGCAAGAAAGAGTAGTTGAGTGAGGGAAAAGAATTGAACATCCTGTGAGGTGTTGGAAGATAGTAGATCTTCATTGTATCTCCTATGTAAAGCACTGAATAATAATATTGGTTGTTTCTTGGTGGACGTAGCCCACACTGGGTGAACCACGTTAAATCTAGTATAATCTTTCTCTTGTTTATTATTTCCGAATTCATTGCTTGTACGATTGCTTTGATCATAGATTTGTGCAACACTCTTATATGGTTTAACCCCAAAAATTTCACTCTATTAAAATCAAACTAAAAAATGATACAAGGAACTTACAAAAAAATCATTCCTCTACTCGTGTATTTTGGAATTCCTTTTCAAACCAATCACCTCTATATTTTTTTTTTTTCATTATCTTTCCTTTTCCTCTTTCTAGTTTTTTTACTCCCATTTTGAACAAAAAATACAAACAAGTATAAATAAGTTTGATCATATGATAATATTTAAACAAGTTTCATGCATATAACAGTTTTTGTACTCTTTCAAAATGCTTATTTTGCTCTTTTTTATTATTCTCTAGCTTATAGCTAAAAATTATCTTTTTAGACCTAATATGCATTTGAGAGTGGTTTTCTTCAACCTATGGCGTTGTTTACCACACTTGGGTTAGAGAATTTTTGTTGACTTCCCCATTTTTTTAAATGGATCAAATTTGAATTTTTAGGGGGGGGAATTTTTTGCAAGAAATAATTGAACCATAATTTCTGATTAACTAAAATTAACTAACTCGTAGTGTGGGATAGTTAATCTAAGCTATGAACAATTGTGAATAAAGTAAATAAATGGATTTAAAAAGTATGTAACTAAGCTAAATAATTATGCAAAAGGAAATGCTAACCCTAATATGCAAAAGAGAAGAGGAAAGAACTTGGTTGAATAATAGATGCTCGTGAAAATGTGTTACAGAGGTGACTAGAAAATACAGAAGAAAGAATGACTATGCACGAGTCCCAAAAAGAATGGATCTGAGTATCTAGCTAGATTGGAGTGCCTGGAGAAGGATTGGGGTGCCCACGAGCGCTCTGGTCTACAAACCGGTCACCTTGGTCTGTGTAAAAGCTTTAAAACTAATCTTCACTAGTTCGGCAGATGGTTTGAAACCCTTATTGTTTATCACATCAGATTCGTTGTCCCGTACCATGTGTCTCCAATAATCCAAGATGAAAGAAAAACCTACAAGACCCCAAAACAAACATCAAACCGTAAAAAAATAAAAATGCATATGAAGGGGTCGGGATTGACCTCAGCTTCCATAATCATGGACTTACTAACTGAGTGTTGCACTACATCTCAAACTTGATGTAGTTCTATGTGCAAGTGTGTGTGAACATGCCCTCGGTTGCTCTTGTTCCAGTCACACTTTTTGAAGTAGCAAGCAATAACTATATGTAGAAAATGTAATAGAATTTGTGCATGGAATAGAATAGAATTCATCCCCCTATGAAGTGTGTTGCAGATGTCCTAGCCTTGTGCCTTGATATTAGAGCTATGTGGATGCAAGTGATCTCTAATGCAATAGATGGATGTAACTCTAGATGAGTGATAGGAGTAAGTGATGCTAATTCCCTCATTATGGTCTTATATATGTATATTTATAGGGTTCTCTTGATCTAATTTCGTAATTAACCCCGAAATGGTCGACCACAAAAATGATAAGAAGGAGAAATGGCTAAAAAGAGCCCAAAATTGGTAGGAAAGTGTCAAAAGGATCATGGTGCACCTGGTGGGACTGGGGTGTCCATGGGCACCCCAGTACTAATATGGGTGCCCCAGTCAAGGCTAAAATAGTGCGGGATAACAGAAGCTGACTGGGAATGTGGATGTAAAAGGTCGATAATGGAGAAATAAAATAAATCAAGATGGTCAAAAGACGGGGGTTAATTAGTACTTTCTTCACTCAAGAACCTTCTAAATAGTAGTATGAGACTGGAATAAATAATTCTAAAGTGCATGATTTTGTGACTACATTTTTCCCCCACTTTATGTTGGTGAGAGGAAAGCTTGGTAACATAAAGTAGATAGAGATGTGTACCTTATGCCAATGTAGAGTATTGAAAAAGGCATGTCGAATAACTAGACAAAGTGTGGAATGAGAAAAAGATGGAGGAGCGTGGAAACTAAAGATGAAAAATGTGCAAAGAAAAAGTGATGAGAGTGAACCTAGGGCAGATGCATGTGCAGCGTTGTGTGTGTGATGAACCTGCATGGTTAGTAAAGTATGTGTTGTCATGAAGTGTCGTTGTTGACGTCATTGTTTTTTGTTGCCCCCATTTGACTACTTGTTTCTCATGTTTCTCATGACAAACCTGCAAGGAGAAAATGATCAATTAGTTAAATATATATGTATGTAAGTGTGAAAACGCTATGTAAAAGATGCATGTGTATGCATGTAAAAATGCATGTAAATGTAAAGTGCACAAAATGAAAAGTTTAAATGGAACATGTGCACCTGATCCATGTTAAGAGAAAGGGTGTATAAGGATATCCTATACTGTCGAGGTTTTTGGGCGATCCGATGCCATAAGCCAAAGAAGTATAGGGAGGAAATTCTCTGTGTCCTCCAACCTTTAACTTTTTCCCTGAAATGTGTTAAGAGATCTCTGTATTATCCTAGTTTTTTGGGTGCTCTGATGCCAGTGGTAGAAGAAGTATTGGGAGGAATTTCGTTGTATCATCCAACCTTTAACTGCTCCCCCAAATGCTAAGGACACCATGTTCTATAAAAGCCGCTTTGTATGGATTTCATACACTGGTTTGAACTGACTCACTGTATGTAAACCCACAATGCCAAGGGTAGAAAGAACATTGAACTCAACTGGTGTAAACACACTGTGTAGAATTTAAAAACCCCAAATTATTCCCCCTCTTTGCGGGCACATGTAACGTCACTGATAGGAGAATGTGGCCCCAAAAGAGGACCAATTGCATGAACATTGTAACTCTTCCCTACATGAGGAAGGGAATGCACTTGGTAGAAACCAAAGTGTGCACAAACAAGGATGGCTAGCCAAAGAAAAGTATTAGTAGGATCAAGCATGCATGTAAAAGACAATGTGCAATCTATGCAAATAATGTAAAAGCTTCCAAGCAAAGTAGTGTAAATACGCAAGAAGACGAGTAATCCACATAAATCGGGTTGCAAACATGGGACATCACTCACGATGTCACAAGACACACAAGGTCATCATGGTTGCAAACAACAAACAAGTGTGTACACCAAACATAGGGCAAGGCCCACATACAAGAAGTATTCATGGAAACATGTAATCCTGCAAAACAAGTGTTGCACATGGGACACCCATTAGCATGTTAGAGAAATAACCAATATGTCCAAGCATGAATAACCAAGTAAGGAAAAGTGTTAAGTACAAAATGAAACAATATCACCTAGAAGAAACAAATTTGGATGTCCCCAATGACCGGTATAGGAAGGGTAGAATGCGAGCATCCATGTTGCGTGTAAAGGATCTGTATCTATGATCACAACTAAACAAAGACATGAACATGTATGTGTGGATGATATAGATAATGACATATAATAAATCAATCTAACATGTGTAGTAAATTGATCATGTAAAACACTAGTAAACAAGAGTAAATTCCCCCAAGAAAATGTAATATGATGTGGATGGATGGAATGGAATGCAAGACGGAATGATAGGAGCCGCGTGCCCCATGAGTGAATAGAGATGTATGCAATGAGTTTCATTTTTTCCCCCTCAGCAATCAAGAATGAACCGTAAATGAGAGTGCACCATCGGGAAATGGTTGAGTAGTGTGTGTGGTGTCTAGCGCGTTGTGATGAATGTGTAAGTGTAGTGATGAGATGTGACCTAGCGACGGTGTGTGCGTGAAACCTATAGCCGAAGCGTATATCATGACCAGATGAACGTATAAGTAATGATTTAGCCTAAGCGTATATCACAATGAGATGAATGGATGAGTAATGATTTATCCTAAGCGTATATCACTACAAATGAAAAGATGGAGTGGTGATGTAACCTAAGGTGTATACCACTACAAAATGATAGAATAGGTGATGATTTATCCTAAAGCGTATGTCACTAGCCTAGGAATGTCGCATGATGAAAGGTCAAATAGTAAGTGTGTGATGAGTGTAAGGTCCATTTGATTTGTAAACCCTCAACAATCGAGTATGGACCGAGGAACTAAAGTGCGTCATAAGGTAGTGAGTGCAACATGTAGAAGATAATGTAGTATATGTAATGATGAAAGATGACCATGTGATGAGAAGAATGTGTAAATGTGTGGTGTGTAAAATGCAATGCAAGATGTAATGTATAAAGTGGCATGTAATGTATGTAGATAGACTAGTAGTGTAGTATGTAGGATGAGCAGTGTATGATGTTAGACGCGTAGTATGATATATGCATAATGAAAACTAGTATGATGTATGACCCACGATATGTGAATAGATGCGGTGTGTAAGTGCTATAGTGCAGTGTGTGGGGCTCATGTGTAGTAAGCCCTCAATAGTTAAGTGTAAACCAAAGCACAAGAGTGTGTCATTGGGTAGTGACGCTAGAATGTATGATGAGTATGCCTAATGCAAGGATATGAATGTATAAAAGTTTAAAAGATGATGAGTGTGACTATGCTAAGATGAGGTGGGGGATGTGAAGTGCTATGCCCCCAAGGTGTGTGTGAATGAATGAACTATCTGATGACTGTGAAGGACAGAGGTCCTTCATCTATTATAGGAGATGAAAGCATATGACTATGCTCTAATAATGGTGGTATAGTATATAAATGTTATGGTGGTGAATTAATTATATGTGCATGCAAGGGATGACTATATGAAAAAGTTTGTGCCATCACAAAATTCATCGGTGATGGAGATCTATGTGATTCGGAAGGTGGAGGTAAAGAATATCCACATGGAATAAACCGAGGTGGTGATTTATGCCAAGATACAATAATTGTTCGAGGAATAGGCCTATACCAATGTGTAGGACTAGTCGAACAATGTAGTCACATAGTCAATGCTCGAGTAGGTTTTCTAGGGGTAGATTTTTATTTGAGCAACATAGAATGTGATATGCTAGAAGAAGTAGGTGGTTTCTTAGGAGGCTCTTGACTGGCCGAAGAAGGCACACTAGAAATAGTGGCATAATGCTCAATAGATGTTGAAGGAGTAGTCTTTGGAGCCCATTTGGATGTAGCATTTGGAGATGGCCATGCAATATAATGTTGTGTAATGAATGAGATAATGCCCTGATGTACAGTAGGTAGGTAGTCATAAGTAACAAGGCCATTTTTTAGGATGAAATGACTGACGAAATCATCCTTCATGTTATAGTAAGTACTGATGGATCCAAAGGGGAGATGAGTGTAACAGTATAATGCCTCAATGGTAAGACTATGTTGAAATGCCTTGAGTAATAATCTATCATTAGAACAAGAGGTCATAGCCATACGGCAATGTAGAAGATGAGCATGAGGATCACCAGTACCATCAAAGCAAGTGAATTTAGGAAATTTCAAATTATGAATCTTCTTAGGAATAGGGTTACCATGTAATGAGTTATTGTCAATAGAAGCATAGTAAACTGTACTTGCTAGAGTAAGAGACTAGACTTGAGATTGTGACTAACTTATGACATACATGAGAGGGATAATATCCTATGAAGGAATATTGGAATATCATAATAATGTATTAAGAGGTTGCAAATTCTCATGGTGAGTAATCATAGGGATGTCAGGAGATGATAGAGGAGATTCTGATGTTAAATGCAAAATGGGAGTAGGTGCCAAAGAAGCTATAGTAAACGATGTAGGTGGAATATCCATACCGATGGTAGGACTAGCATCAGAAACATCATTAGGAAATGAGGTAACCGATAGAGATATAATAATCAGAGAAGATGAACTAATAGGCATGAATGATGGAATGAGAGGAGATGAAATAATAGGAGAAGAATAATTGATAGATGGGGGTGAGTCATGGAAAGTGCTAGTAAAAATAACATGCGGAGATGAAAGTGAAGGAGAAAGTCTCGCCGTCATCCAGATGAAAAGAAATTGAAGCATTAGTAGCTTGTGGCTCTACAATATCAGATAAAGATGTAGGAACAAAGATTGCATCGAGAGGATCATTAACATGCAATGTTGGAGAACTAACATGTGAGGCTGAATGAGAAACATCTAGAAATTTAGTAGAAGTTGGAGATGTAATTATGTGATCAACTTGAATAACTTGTGCTTGTGTAGCCTCATCTAAGACTTGTGCTAAAACATTAGGATCAATAGTACACATATAAGCAATGAAATAATCTTCTAGAACTTGAAGATATATATCAAAAGATGGAATATGAATAAACAAAGGGCAAGGCCTATAACCAAAGAAATCGGCCAAAGTGTCAATATAGGCACGACAAGAACTGTCGAATTGAAGATTGAATTGATAATTATCCTTATCCATGAGGGTTTGGAGTGGATCCTAAGGCAGAATATTCTAAAGGAAGGGTTCACTAAAATGATTAACTAAAATTAAATAACTATGTAGTGTGGGGATAGTTAATCTAAGATATGAACAGATGTAAATAAAGTAAATAAATAGAGTAAAAAAGTATATAGCTATGCTAAACAATTATGCAAAAGGAAATGCTAACCCTAATATGTAAGAGAGAATAGGAAAGAACTCAACTGAATAACAAATGCTCGTGGAAATGTGTCGCATAGGTGACTGGAAAATAAAAAAGAAAGAACAACTATGCAGGAGTCCTGAAAAGGATGGATCTTGAGTATCTAGTTGGACTGGAGTGCCTCGAGAAGGACTGGGGCACCCACGGGTGCTCTGGTCTGCAAACTGGGCACCCTAGTATGTGCAAAATATATGAAATTGATCTTCACTAGTTCAACAGATAGTATGAAACTCTCGTTATCTATCACATCAGATTCATTGTCTCGTACCAGGTGTTGCCAATAATCCAAGATGAAAGAAAAACCTGCAAGACCCCAAAACAAGCATCAAACCCTAAAAATGAAAAATGCATATAAAGGGGTCGGACTGACCTCAACTTCCATAATGGTGGACTTACTAATTGAGTGTTGCACTACATCTCAGACCCGATGTAGTTCTATGTGTAAGTGTGTGTGAACATGCCCTAGGTTGCTCTTGTTTCATTCACACTTCGTGAAGTAGCAAGCAATAACTATGTGTCTAAAATGTAATAGAATGTGTGCATGGAATAGAATAGAATCCATCCCCTATGAAGTGTGATGTAAATGTCCTATCCTTTTGCCTTGATGATGAAGCTATGTGGATATAAGTGATCTCCAATGTAATGGATGGATGCAACTCTAGATGAGTGATAGTAGTAAGTGATGTTAGGTCCCTCATTATGGTCGTGTATCTTTATATTTATAGGGTTCTCTTGATCTAATTTCGTAATTAACCATGAAATGGCTGACCACCAAAAAGATAAGAAGGAGAAACAGCTAAAAAGAGCCCAAAAGATGGTGGGAAATTTTGAAAAGGACTGGGGTGCCCCTGGTGGGATTAGGGCACCCATGGGCGCCCTAGTACTAATATGGGTGCCCCATTCGAGGCTAAAATAGTGCAAGATGACAGAAGTTGACTGGGCATGTGGATGTAAAAGGTTGGTAATGGAAAAATAAAATAAAACAAGATGGCCAAAAGACAAGGGTTAATTACTAATTTTTTCACTGAAGAACCTTTTAAATAGTAGCATGAGACCAAGATAAATAATGTCTATAATGCATGATTTTCTTACTACAATTTCTCCCCAATCGCATCAAACTCCAAATATTGAGAATTGATATGGTGAATGCCTCATTCAAAGCATTAATGTTATGTGTTGATACAAACTATGATGTTATTTGCGTTAAATTTTCAAAAGTTTGCTAAAAGTGGAACATTTTCATCGTTGTGTAGGTGTTTGCTATTTCTCCAACTCAAATTCATCAAAGGTCACAAAAAATGTAAAAAGTGACTTTCTCTAACATGTTTTCATCGTAAAATGGTAATAGGTTTCTTTAAATGTGTCAAAAAATTCTTCCCAAGTTCTAACATGTATAAGTTCATCCTCGTGCATTGTCAACAAATTTTCCCACCAATATTCACTTTAGAAAGAATTCATACCATCGTAGAAATCTACTAGATAAAGAAATTTAAAGCATCACTGTATATCTTACCTTTGAATATTGAAATGTCCAAATATACTTTTAACCATATGGTGTTTGACCTCGAAATGGCTTCTTGGTTGATGAAAACAAGTACACATGAGATTGCAATCATTATAAGCACTTAGCAAAGTGATCGATTATCTTAGTTTTTTTCCCATGCATAGTTTTGCTCCAAATCATTTTTCACTACAAAATATATTTGTATCATCTTTAGTACCATATAAGTCTACCATCTCTAATGTTTATTTTCTTCCACATGATGCGATTAAGGTAAAAAACTATGATGATATGTTGAAGGGTCAAATATTTCAATATTGAATTTCCTATAGTAAGACCTCATGGATGGGCATACAAGCGAATAGCGATGGGATAAGACTCAGGCTCTAACACCACTACATCGAGGCCCAAGGGTGACATGGGAGACCACTCTAAAACAAATTCTAGTATTTTTTGGACAGAAATGGCTCATGAAGAAAAATATCACTCAACAACATTAATCAAGATGCCTTAACAAAGAGTGAAAGAAAAAGGGAACACAACACTACATTTATAACACAAGATTGCATTAAACTTAGACTTTGCAAGTTTTATACAATGACATGAGAGGTTAGATGTATCAAACAAACTATAATAACTAACTATTCGATGAATACTTGTACTACATGGTTATTATTGGGGTTTAAAATTGCACCCTAGCCTAAATCATGGGAGATCTAAAATTTTGGGCCAACGTGGGATTGTATCTAAGTGTGGGACTTGCAGCTTGAGACAAACCTGTGGAGAAGGTTGACTTAATATGTTTTGTGGGTTAGGAGAATAGGTGTAACATAGTCTAACCTAGTGCCAAAACTACTCATATAGCTAACATAAAATAATACATCCAAGGAACTAGGAAGAGATAAAGGGAAAGAGATGCAAAAAGAAAATCCTAACATAAAAGGGTTGGTGATATCACCAGACTTAAATGTGGAGCTTCTCCAATCTTAAGGGACACAGATGCAATTTTGTAAATCAAGATCATGAAGAATGCACACAAATCTAATGCAAGCAAATGAAATAATGTGAAATACACAAGAGGGCAGATATATTCATGCCAAACATAGAACGTTTTAAGAAAATAAGAAAGACACACTTCAATTAATTAATTCTTATCAATTTACACACATATTCAACACAAGAGAAACTCCATTCACAAGTTGTAGAGGTTGAAAACTTGAAATTTCAAGTTTATGAGAGTGAAGCTCTAAAATATGTGAAGGAAGAAAATAAGAGAAGAACCTCTACAATGTGCATGAGCACTTACATTTATAGAATTTATGGAGGAAGAGAGATAAATAGAAGAGGGAAAGGATGACTACCACAATGGAGTATTGATCCCTAAAATCTTGTTAAACAAGCATGGACGTCATGATTTCTTACAGTGTTGACTTGTGGTACATGCATGGGCACCATCTGAAAAGAGGCAACTCCCACAGCACCGTGCCTTGCTTTAATCGGACTGCATAGGACGACGTCGTGCTTCATTAAATTCTAGTTGTTGAGGTGGTAGGTCATCTAGTTTACAAATAGGTGTGGATTTTGCTCGTACGTCACGGGCTCACTTTGATCTATGGTTTTTCACGGAATTTCATGCTCCTTAAGTGATGAGCGGAGTTTCTTTTTCTTTGTGACACTTGAATTTTTTTGCACCTAGCCATTTAATGCTCCTTCAATATTGTAGAGGAATTTCCTCCTTTCTACAGATCTTTAAGTTGGTGGACTTCATCCTTGGTTCCATGGAATTAGAAGACTTTATGAATTTCTATGTGTTCCAAGTTTGTGTGACATTGTGTTTCTCCATACCACAAAGAACTGAGATTCTCATTCATTTACCCAAGGATGATCAACTTCCCCAATGCTGCAAACATCTAACCAATCCCAAAAATCACTAATTCTGTCTAAGTCCCAAGCGTTCTTTCCTTTGTTCAGTGAGTCAGGAGGACCTGCGGAACATTACATTTTCATACTTTGCAGAAGACTCGCTTAGTGTCAAGTAGATTTCTTGAGAAAAATTTGTCTAAGTCTCAACTTAGATGAGTTTTTCAAAATTACATGGAGTGTAATTATTGGAAGCACAATGACTGAGGGGGGTGAATTAGTCCTTGAAAAAAATTCATTAATTACTTTTACTTTTGTGAACCATTAAACTAACCATTCACCATTCATTAACCAATGTGAACTTATTAATCATGAAATAACCATCCACAAGAACATAAAGAAAGAGAGAACACATGAACACAAGATATAAAGTGGGAAACCCTCAAGGGAATAAAACCCATTGAACCTCTGCATATATTACTCAACACAAAGGACTCTTATGAATATTACACATCACAAGAGATTTCTTTAGTGAGGCACCAACACCACAAGGAGCACTAACCCCTATTTAGTAGAGCACCCACTCTACAAGGAGGCTACAACCCCTAAGATGACCAAGCACCCACCTAGCTACCTGAATATGAAGATCACCTGATGTTATTTTTTCTCAACCAACTAGTTGTGATCACTTTTCCAACTCCTTCCACTCAAACACCTCTCAAACCATGCCTTCTCCTTCTTTTCTCATACATTCACCTTCATTTGTTGATTAGGTCATATGACCTTGAAGATTTACTCATATTTTCTTCTCACATTCTCATGCCTCTTCTTAGCTATGCTCTAGATCCCTCTAACCTCTTCACTCACTTCCCCTTGCTCACTCAAAATTTCATCCACTACACTAGCTCAAATGAGCAAACACAACTACCTTTTATACATGACTCATGCCAAAAAACCATATAGGTCGGAAAATGACCATATGACCATGAAAGGTTTGTCATTAACAACAACAATACACACTCTAAGCATTCATATAAATTGCATAAAGAGACCTTATAGGTTGGCATAGGCCTAAACAATACAATACTTCTCAATTAGGCCTAGAAACAAGGTCTTTACTCCAACAACAGCTTCTTGGAATTCAAGCGCACTTAAAAACTCCATCATGACTCCAAAAACTCTAAAAATTTCATCAAAAACCTCTCAACACCATCTACAAGCATAAGCACCTCTGCAACTTCCATCTTCATCATGACTCACTTCATTTGGCAAGCACCATGAATTAGGTCTCAAGAACCTAAATATCAGTCTTCGAAAGTGAGTTGGTTCACATATCAAATCACTTTTTCATGACAAAAATAGCACATCAACAAAAATATCTCAGCTTCAACTAACTTACAAGACTCATTGTAACCTTAAATTCAGGTCATAACACTCCAAAACACCTCCTTCATTGAAATTTCTCAAACCTGCTATAAGGTCTCAAGAACTAGTCTTGAGAAATCCGACCTCCAACACCTCCAAGGAAACTTCCAAGAACTTCCACCACTTGGATCACTTCAATGGCATCCTGACACACCTCCTCAAACACTCATATGCATATGTTACATGAATAATAATGTACTTGCATACATGTTTCCACAGCACCTTCTTGACAAGCCTAATTAGGTTGATTGGGCCATTAGGTATTTCACATAACAACATCTCATCTGATCAAACTAGAATATCAAACACATCATGTCAAACCTCTACAAGCTCTCCATCCTCATAATACACTACTACAACATGCAAAACATCACAAACCATCTCAAACCTCCATGACTAGTTTTGACCTCATTAGGCCATTAGTGGTAGGTCAAATTGGAAGAGAGATTTCACTCATTTCTTGCATTGAATCTGTCCCAAAATTATCATGTACATTTAGCACACCTCCTTGGCTTTCTCCCACAATTGGTCTTTCATCATGACACTGCAACTCATACCTATACCTAAAAATCTTCACAAAACAGGGTTTTGTTGTAGCTTACCATCATACCTAGAGCATACCACCACCACCAAAATGAGCTCTAATGAACTCTCTACAATCATGAACCTTCACACTAGCCTTCCCAATTCATTTCATGGACAAACTCTTCATATTTTACATATCTATCTAAAACTAGGGTTTATACCTGCTTAGCTTCTAACAATGGTTCATAAAAGTCTAACAACCAAATGAACCCATTCCACTTGTAAAATTTTCTTAGACCCATGCCCTAACATCCAAAAAATTCCCAGGAACCCATTAAAAGTACACATGTGTGGGTGAGCATTCCAAATTGACCATCGAGGTGGAAAATAATGTTTTGAGAGCTCGGTAGAGCCAAAAATAGTTTTTCATGCTTTGTCTTCAGAATCCTGACTTCAAAATTTTCACAAACTTTTGTAATGACCTTATTTATGATCTCCAATGGTCATCCATATTTTCTCACTTTTGAAACTCATCCTGCTACATTGGTTTCCCATGTCATCTTGCCTTATCTTCTTGTACTTACCTTCAAAGTACCTTGAACATGCACTATACACCTAAACCATGACCTTGTACACATTCCACACATGCTATGCAATGTCAAAACACTCCTCTCATACTTAAATTATCATGTTTTTCCTCATACTCCATGCTACCATAACATCTTCTTACATTAGGTCTAGGACTGGGCCTAGTTAGTCTTGCTTCAACACATGCCACACATTAATTGACATGTTCTTCATCATTCAAGATCTTTAACATCTTTTCCACATGTCTCCGAACATGTTAGATATCATAGAAACCTTCATACAACCTTTGAATTTCATACACACCACCTACTTTCTTGAACAATGCATCGAGAACATGTACTTACACCAAGACATCATACCACTACAACACTTTATGACACCAAAACACCTCACTATGAATCAACCTTTACTTTTCACTTTTTTTGAAATCAATGAAAATCAATGACCACATCATGTACTCACATATGCACAATAAGACACTCTTTGACATCAATGACAACAACATGACACATGTCCAACAATCTCCCCTTTATCATTGATGGAAACCACCTTCAAAAACATTGATGGCAACCATTCATGAAAGCACCTTCAAACCACTCTTCTCTTGTTTTTGAGTTCACTCTCCCCCTTTTCCATCTATGAAAAAGGATCCTACAACAACTTGAAAAGAAATCAACATCAACAATGCATAAACTCATACTTACAGGCTCCCCTTGGTTTGTGTTCACCTTATTGACTTCTAATGCTGCAGATAATCCATGGACCTATCTTCAAACATCCACAAGACTCCCCTTGAGAAAAAAAATACCTCATTTTGACTTATCACTAGCTGAAGATCATCTTCTAGAACTGAACCTCTAAGAATCATGCTCTTTGTTTTCTTCACCTTGGACTTTCTTAACTTGCATCACTAAAACTATCTCCCCCGAGATGATGCATCCCCCTACAACTCATAGACACAATATAAAACCTACTTCATACCTCTTTTATCATTATTTATAGCCATGAAACTAACTCCCCCATGGATCATGCTTTCTAAAACCCTGATGACCTAGTGGAATTGGTTTGTCTCCTTAAATCATAAATGAAACTCATACCATGCAACATCCCTTCATGAATTTAATGGTCTGATCAATTTGTCATAAAACATGAAAGAGATACTTCTTCCCAAATCATGTTTACCTATTTTGGCATATCAACAACACACCTAGCTCTGTCAAAACTCCTCCTAAGTTGGGAAACCTCTTCTTGATAGTCATTTAGACCTATTCGTTCTGTCTTCCTAATTTTGAGTCTTTAAACCTCTTCAAACCCATCTTGTCTTGATACATCAGATGCAAACATGTACCATCATCATTCTTCTTGGAAACAACCATTCAGGACTTCTTCTAAGCACCATGCTTCAATTTGAGCACTACTTTACTCCATACGTATCTAATTACAATATTCAAAAAAGAAACAAATGGACCTTCAAGCCTTTCAATGCATACCTTACTTCTTGATAGACTGAGACTTCAAACCTCTCGAATACATGCTTGAGAACATACCTGATTAGCTCAATGAGTTCTTGACTTGTTTAGCTTCAACCTTGCTGAGATTGACACACCTGCTCATGGAGCTTAACACAATGTACCTAAGTCCTTATGATGCACATCAACATGATTTCATAGCAGGTCATACCCTTTTGCAACAACATCTCAAAATAATTTTATCTGCCTTTGATGCTACTTCTACCAATAATAACAAAACATACCTTGTGATCTCCTTTTACAATCCTTATGCCCAAATTTTTTTTCTTCAAGCATCCTCATGAGTCATCACATCACTTGACCTTAGTGCATTCTACCAGTTCCTCTAACTGACTATTCATGACTTGATGTACTAATAGCAAGAGCCTCCACATTTTTATTTTTAGAGTACACTGCCACTGTATTTCACTTTGGTGGACCTTCAAACACTTATCATAGTCTTTCTATCACACCTGATTCTCATTCATTTAGCCTTCAATATTCAGACCACCGTTTGAAATCATATCTCAAGAATTCTCTAAAGCCCATCTATGAAGATATGATTCCTTCCTAGATTTCAGAACCTGTCATGAGGTTTATATGACACTGGTATACCCATTACCAAGACTTCATGTGACTTTAGGAGCTTCTTCAAGAACTCTTAGACTACCTTCCATTACAGATATTACCTAGTAATTTTGAAAAACAATCATGTTATAGGTCATATTCTTGTCCTCGACCATCACCATTCTGGAAGACCCAGAAACCTCAACTTGACATCAACATTTTGGGCACTTATACTTAGTTTCAAGGCTTGTAATTGCTATTACATGATGAATATATTATGTAATCAATCTGCATGCTCTCACTGTACTCAACTATCTCACAACAAGACTCAAACAGTCTAAGCCAATTACTAAACCTTCTTGGTGTACCACTCCTAACAGCATACCTCCAGGATGCTTCTCGATCTATAGCATGATCACATAAATTGAATAAAATAGATCAAGTCAACATAAACATACCTCATTTGATCTTCATATAGTTATATTAGTTGAAAACATGCCTTCATTGCTTCTCTAACTGATGAATGTCTTCATGAAGCCTAATGAAGACAACCCCATGCTTCTTAGGGCACTAGAACAATACAAACTCAGGAGATCCCCAAGTCTCCATGTCCTTCTTCTCATCCAACATGCAGTCAGTTTTTAAGGTTCTCTTGCTCTTCTTAGGCACTTTAGGCTGTATGATTGCATCTATCTTCCCTTCTTCTACAGATTGGAAACTTGTTAAACATATATGGTTTTCTTCAACCACAATTTTATTCTTGATTAAGGCTAACAATCCTCTTTTGCTTATACACATCAGAATTAGGATTGACAGTCTTGATTTCCTCCTTAGTTGGATCTTCATGATCAGATTTCTTGATTGTCTTGATTTTTTTCTTCTTTGACTGATTTTGGTTATTTTTCTTTAGATTCTATTATGATAACATGCTTTGTCTCATTCTTCACTTCACTCACAAGTTTAGATATTTTGATGTACACCTCTTTGACTTGTCTTCCTTCTTGAACATTCTTATTCTATCTAGATGGCCTATCAAGACAAAATCTTGCTATATGACAAATATTATGACAATTATAGCACACAACATTATTCTTACCTCTTGACTGATATGAATTGAGTTTCCTTCTACAATCCATAACCCTATGACGATATATGTTGCATGCATAACAATAGCCATTGAAGGAGCTTTCACAATCCCGTGAATACTTATTCCTTGAGAACCTTATTTCACATTCTCTTGCCCTATGACCAAATTCATTACAAGCATAATAATAATTGTTAACTTTTCAAGTTACCCTTGCCAATTTTGCCTTCTTTTTGAAACAATTCCTTATAAGAAATTTTCCTTTTATCAAGTGTTATTTTTTAGCGATTTTTTTAGAAATTTTCCTATGTACTAAAATTTTTTATGCATTTCATATTTTGCATTTCGGGAATCAATTTGCAATTTTTATGCAAATTGCTTCACAAAATCCAAAACTTGAAATACAAAGAAAATTAGACCATATCAAAAGTCGTGTTACAATTTGAAATTTGCATGCAAATTATAAGATCAAACCAGAAACCCAACTCCCGACCACCCAATACCTTACAGGTTTTAGAACCCAATTTGCAAATTGTAGCTTGAGTCCCAAAAACTGAAATACAAAGAAACTTAGACCAATTCGGGTTTCGGGTTTGACATAGCAGATTACATACAATATGCACATCCACTTCTAAAACCCGAAACCCGACGCAATGCAAAAAGGGAGCTAAGTTCTGACGTCAAGTCATCGTATTAAATGCCACCTACCCACATGTGTCACATATGTGGTAATTAATTCATCCTTTTTTATTTAAGGTTGATTTTTACATGTCATTTTCACCTGACATTTTGTACACTGGCCTGTTAATGCCTCCTCAACTTCTGACCATACCTCTTGTGTGGATTTTTGAGAAATTTTTGTGATTTCTTCTTCAACCCACTTGATATTTTCGTAAGTTTTATGTTTTATTTATTTTGCAAGGTTTTTGCGTTGTTATTTTGGGAATTATTTTTCATCTTTCACCGACATTATGGGTGTTCTTGGTGTTTTCATTTTTGGTTCATTTCTAGGGTTTTCCTCTTTGTGTCTTTGGATTAACTTCTCTATTTCCCTTCCTCCTTCACTTGTTTTGTTTTTAATGAAGCTTAGGCTTCAAAATCTCAATTACTTGAAAAATGGAGGAGGATTTGTCATTAGTTTCCAAACCGGAAGTGTTAGGCTACAAAATAGGTCATCATTCCCACCATGGAACTTCGAGTTGGAACTGCAAGGCTGTAAAATAGGTGCCAACATCCGTAATTGGATATCAAGGGTGGCAAAGCACATAGCAACCTTCGCTCGTACATTTCGGAGGTCAAAGCGTGGAAAGTGGGGGTTGACTTCCGCAGGACTTCGAATCGGAATTACATGTTGTAAAGCAATGTTCAAGTTTCGATGGTGCTTTTCAGGGAATTCTTTACTACATTTCAAGTGCTGACTTCCGCCCTCAATTTCAAAGAACTTCATGATTTTTTAGATACCCTTCCTAAGGAAAATTTTTGAATCATCATCTAAGGGAAAAGGGAAAATAAAGTATAGATTCCAAGGGGTTGTTCCCCTTCTAGCATCATATCTGACATTGAAAACATTGGAGACACTGATCTCATCCACATTGATTTGTCAAAGTTTTGAGGTAGGGTTAGAGCTCCATCTAAAAATTCTTGGATGAAAAGTATTTATGACAATGGGATTATAGTTCCTTCCGCTTTTCCACCCTTGATGTAGTGTCTTGAATTTTTTCTAATAGCTACAGCACATTACAACGTAGATTCTTGAATGGTAAAAGATGATGGGACAATTGTAATTAGACTAAATACTGATTACTTTGAAAAAAAATTAAAGTTTCCTGATGTCGAGGGATACGCCTCAATTTCTCCCAACTCTACTCTTGAATATTGGAAAATAAATTATGAAGCTTGTGCAAGGTTCTTAACAAGAGCTATTTAACAAAGCCCAAGTTTTGAGTTACTAGATTTCCAAAGACTATTCCTTTCTCATATATTATTCAGGTAGTGAATGACATTATCACCTTGTTGAGTAGAGTTACAGGGCTCCCATATTTAAAGGATTTTCAGGAATGGATGTACTTATATATCTCTATCATTCACAAGAATTATGATCTCATTTGATGAGCAAAGCACATTAGCGATGTTATACACGCCTAGATGTTAGAAGTACCAACCACATGAAAATTATATATGACCTCTTATCTGGTATATGTTGTTACGAGAATGAGAAATTATCTAGGGTTAACACCCATGGGAGTGAGGAATTCATCACATATTTATGACTTCTACCCCAAATTAACAATGAAGGAAGGATCAAGCCATTTCAAGAGGGTGAATGATGTTTTCTTCTTTGCTTGCATTTGTGTATTTGATAAGGAACTTTGCAATCTAAGGATATCAGATAGTGCTTGGAATGTAGTAAGGATTTGGGATTGTATTTCTCTACAATTCCCAACATTCACATATATCATAGTAGGAGGATTCTCAAGTGCTCCTTATAAAATACCAAGGTTTACCACATACAAGTGGGTATTGATAGAATTAATTCGGCAATTACTACATGTTCACAAGATCCAACAGAGCATGAACAAAGCGGGGTCCAATTCCTAGTAGTTTTGGGTTGATACACTATTCTATCCTCGTATAAAGAGAAGAATGTTGAGGGTGAAATGAAACAAATGACCATCAATACTTATCACCCACAAATCAGCTTTCATTATTAGGGAATAGTCAGTGCACTTGGACCAACTAGTGTTCATATATCACAATTGGAGGATATCTGGATCAATTGTAGATATGGAATTGCAATTTGGGAAAGAGACTATCAAAGGTTGACTCTTGATGAAGTATCCAAGTACATAAATACATATGTACCAAACGGTCCCCAAGATGATGGAGAGGTTTTAGACCCAGTCTATGAATAGAAAAATGTGAAAGATCAACAACTGTAATGGATCAATTGGTCACTTCAGGAATGCAGCAATTCTATGGAGTGTGCAACTCATATTCTTAATCGGACCCACCAATGGTTGATTTCCTTGGGAATTACACCAAAGATGTCAGAACAAATCACTACTATAGAAACATAGGTACAACTAGTGGTGGGCCACCCTAGTTCTTCAAAATGAGGAAAACCCACTCCCAAACCTCAAAACATCACCATTGTCTGAACAAGGTCTGCTTCTTCCAAGGTTTCTTCCACAGAATTTGCTTCTTCCAAAGTTCCCTCCACAAAGGTTATTGATATGAGTGTTTCTACACAATCCACTAATCAAGAGTTGCAGTCATCACCTCCACCTCCACTTCCTTCTTCCCCATTATTAGCTCCTCCACCTTTCACTCTTATTTTTCTCACATCTTCCATTTCTTCTCTTCCCATTTCCCCTACTCCCATCACTTCATCTCCTACCATGGCCCAAGTATTTTCTTCTCTTCCCTCCATTTCATCTGGGGATGCTTTGGCCCTGCATTCCCCTCTTGGAAATCCCCTTCCTCTGTAATTTCTTCCCACTTCCTCTCAGATCACCCTTCATGTTTCATCCATTCCCACATCTATCCTTTCCACCCCTTCTTCATTTTTCACCACTTCATTATCATTGGTGATTACTGTGACGACTGTCATTTCATCACCCATCCAGTCAAATACCATGATGACAATGACTATGACATCTCCTGAGAAGTTAGTCTCTTCTTCTTCTAATCCTGCATGGCTAATAAGACAAACCCCAAAGTAGAAGAAGAAGATATTGATCGGAGATGATGTTGATCTTAGTATCTTGGATCTGACTCCCCGACACAAAGCAAAGAGACCAAGGATTGTTTCTCACCTTTCAATCAATCAGACGGGGAAAGATTTATCAAAACAGCAACCCATGTTGTTGGTAATTCAAAAGAATATATCACTGTAGCTAACTATCATATTTCTAGGTTCTCTTTGGGAAAGGATACACATGAGGGTACCAAATAAGATGTCCGAGTTTCCCTCGGCAACCTCCTAGAAAAATTTGATAAGGATAAGATCACCAAGGAGGAGCTAAATAACAAGGTGGTATAATTGAAATCCATCCTACACAAAATCACACATCCATCTTCCTCAACTGCTCTCGCAATATCCACAAGCATTGATACATGTTCATTCCCGTGGTTGAGAATATTGGACAGCAAGGTCGAGAAGTTGGGGCTTGGATTGAAAGCCATATCTAGGAGGGAGAACAGGTGATAAAGTATGATGCCACCTTGTATAACGAGATTGAACCAGAAAAAGATGTGTTTACTAACTCACATTGGAGGCATGGAAGGAAGTTCAAAGCATCAAATCCAATATACTCTTAGAAGAAGGGATCATTCACAATTCTTCGAAGTTTTTTTAGTATAACGAATCTATGGAGTTTCGTGTTCAGATTTTGCAAGAGGCCATGTCAAAATTGGTCGATGCCAGGAACGAGAGTATTAACGGCCTCAACAATATCACAAATTAGTTTGGCACCATTCATTGTAGGTTTCTGAATGAAGATCTGTATGTATTTCAAGAAGATCATATCATTGTGAATTTTAAGATCTTAGGTGAAGAGGACACTGATATAACGAATTCTTTCGGCCTAGACTCCATCAACAAGCTAGTGACCTACCAAAACTTCTTGAGTTGGCTCCGAAAGGCCATAAATCGAGCCAAGAAGTTACCTAGAAAGCTAAATCAAACAGCTGAATCTGTCGAGGTCTTGAATCACTACGCATGCAAACCAGATGATAAATATGTACAATAAATCATAAAACAATTTCTTGATTACTGGAAAACACGAGATGGAGAAGAAAAGGAGGAAACTGACACGGATCAGGAAAAAGGTGGCACCAGTTCTAGCTAATTCTTTGTTGTCATTTTCGCGCAGTCTCCAGCCATGGTGCACCATTCGAGTTGTAGGTTTGACTAGGTCAAATCTGCATAACTACTCGGCTATTTTTGTGGGAGACGGTTTCACAAATATGAATGCATCCTATTTTTAGTATGTAACAGTTAAGGAGGGTGGCTATATTTGCTCAACCTTCTTAATCTATAAATAGGAGGATGCATTAGGCAGTACAGGATTTTTTTTTATCATTTTTTATAAAAAGGCTCTACCATTTTGAGTACTTGTATACATGTTGAAGCCTTGATGTGATAAATGAAGTGATATTTAGCCTTCTTTCGCTTTAATGTGTTGTGTATTTCAGTGGTTAATTTTATACTTGTGAATGTTTCTTTCCTAGTATTTGATGATCTCTTTTACCTCCTTATTAAGTTATTCAATATTTCATGTGTAGCAAGTTACATGTTGTGATTTATAAAGCTTATTGGTAATAAGTTATTGAATCAAATTGAATCCCTTACATTCTTATTAAGTTTTATTTTCATGTAAAGACTCTTGTTATGATCAAAGGTAGAAAGTTATGCAATTCATTATCATCTTGTTAAATATCATGTGCTTGTAGAATTTGATCGTGTGTCCTTTAAACTATTTGGTACATCACCATTTTTAGTTACTTCTCTCCCTTTTCTCTGAAAATTTGGATAGTATAGTTTGTTTACATCATCATAGGTTTTGTAACCTGATCTTATATCATATCCACATAATTTAGAAGGAAAACGGCCTTCTTCGGAGGTTCATCCCAAGGAGCCAAGGTCCCACACCTTAGGGATGTTCCCATGTTGCACAAGATCATATGACGATTAAGCGGGTATGCAATCCAAGTGACAACAATAACCATGAAAATACTTCTCATACCTCATTGCATTAGGTTGCCTAATAGTGTTAGACATTATTGAATTTGTCTTCTTGGTTAGGTTGGCATTCTCCTTGTTCTCCTTCATGTCTTCATAGGTTTTGGACCTGCCTTGTTATCTACATAACTCTTCATGTGGTCTCTTTTGAAACCTAAGCTTATTTTGTCACTAGCTAACCTCTTATTGTTAAAAATATCGTCTAGATCCTCAGAGCTCTTATCCAACCTCTCATAGATCTTCAACCTGCTAAATGCTTCCACCAACTCATCCATCAAAGATCTTATCTCTAATTCATTCCTGGTGGATTCATCCTTTTTTACTTTTAGGGATTTTATCTCCTCTTTGAGTTTGGTACACTCTTCTTATTTTCCTTTTAGAGTTTATGTCACTAACCCAACTTGAGATTCCAACTCTTTGATGGCTTGATTATGCTCAAAATTCATACAACTGATATGTTCTTCTAATCCCTTGACCAAGGACTCCAAAAATTTGTTCTTCTTTCTTTAACACATCAATGTTGTTTATACCTTCAATATTTTTCCTATATTTGTGCTTCAAGGATCTCCTTTAAGTAGTTAAACTTGATTCAAAATGAAATTGCTCTGATACCAATTGTTGCAAGCAAAATGATTGAGATGGGGTGAATAAGTCCTTAAAAACTTTTTCTTTCATTACTTTTACTTTTGTGAACCATTAAACTAACCATTAATCAGTGTGAGCTTATTAATCATGAAATAACCATCCACAAGAACATGAAGCAAGAGAGAACACATGAACATAAGATATAAAGTGGTAAAACCTCAAGGGGAAGAAAACCCACTAAACCTCTATATATATCTCAACACAAAGGACTCATATGAATATTACACATCACAAGAGATTTTTTTAGTGAGACACAAACCCCTATTTAGCAGAGAACCCACTCTACACGGAGGCTACAACCCCCTAATATGACCAAGCACTCACCTACCCACCTAAATATGAAGATCACTTGATGTTCTTGTTACTCAACCAACTGATTGTGATCACGTTTTCAGCTCCTTCCACTCAAACACCTCTCAAACCATGCCTTCTCCTTTTTTTCTCATACATGCACTTTCATGTGTTGATTAGGTCATATGACCTTGAAGCTCTTCTCCTATGCTCTTCTCACCTTCTCATGCCTCTTCTTAGCTCTACTCTAGATCCCTCTAACCTCTTCACTCACTTCCTCTAACTCGCTCAAACTTTCATCCACTACACTAGCTCAAATGAGAAAACACAACTACCTTTTATACATGACTCGTGCGACAAAACCATATAGCTCAGAAAAGCACCATATGACCATGCAAATTAAATCATTAACAACGCCGATATACACTCTACACATTCATGTAAATGACATAAAGAGACCTTATAGGTCAGCATAGGCCTAAAATTTACAATGCTTCTCAATTAGGCCTAGAAATAAGTTCTTCATTCCAACGACATCTTCTTGGACTTCAAGGGAACTTAACAAATCCATCATGATTCCACAAGCACTGAATATGTCATCAACAACCTCTCAACACCATCTACAATAATAAGCAACTCTGCAACCTCCATCTTCATCATGACTCACTCCATTTGGAAAGCAATACCAATTAGGTCTCAAGCACCTAAATATTAGTCCTCAAAATCGACATGGTTAACATATCAAATAAAATTTTCATGACACAAATAGCACATCAACATAAATCTCTTAACCTCAGCTAACTCACAAGACCCATTGCAACCTTCAATCCAGGCATAAATCTCCAAAACACCTCCTTTACTAAAATTGCTCAAACATGCTATAAAGTACCAAGAACCAGTCTTGAGCAATCAGACCTCTAACAACTTCAAGGAAAATTACGAGCACTTCCACCACTTATAACACTTCAATGGAATCCTGTCACACCTCCTCAAACACTCATATACATATGTTACATGAATAATAATGTACTTGCATACATGTTTCCACATACCTTCATGACAAGCCTAATTGGGTTGATTAGGCCATTAGGGATTTTACATAACAACATCTCATCTGATCAACCCACAAGCTCAAACACATCATTCCAAACCTCTACACACTCTCCATGATCATAATACACTACTGCAACATGCAAAACATCACAAACAATCTTAGACTCACAAGGTTCATAAGTTTCATCCCAAGGGTCATATTGCAAGGTTTTTCTCTCGTGACTCATCTAAGCAAGTGAAGAAGGTTGAAGCTCACAAAATGAAGGAATTTTGGTTTCCTAAATTAGTCAAAGTTGAATCTGATCCAGTCAAGGAAAATGAAAAAATTTGGTCATGGATGACAAGAGGTCTAACCATGCAAATGAAGGCAAGAACCTTGAGTCAAGGGTTGAAGTAAAGCAGTCTCATATGCTTGAAAATTTGAGAAGATTAGGAGTGTGGGACACTTCCACAGTGATAAGGTATGTTAAGTGATCTCTCATGTGTTTTTGAGTCTTTGATACTCGTAGGTGTCTAAGTGTGCCATGTTGTCATTAAAGTTTATCATTATAGGTTTGGGTTTATTGACATAATATGGTCTGAATATGTGGTTTGAGTCAAGTAGTATTCATGTATGTTTGTTTGTTAACTATGAAAATATGAGTCTATGAGTTCATAATGGTTTCTAAACTGAAGGGTGATCTTTGAAGGATGGCTGAAGGTTTATAAAATTTGTGTATGATATCATGGTGAGAAAATTTGAATGCATTTTTCCCTCATTAGGATAGATGGTCTAAATATTTTGTTTTGTCCAATGTCTAGTTGTTATTGGATATTTGAGGTCAAGAAAATATTACCAGTCTTGTCAAGATGCTAAGTTCCATAACATGGGGTTGAAAATCAAGAATGCAAATGCTCCAAGATTTTTGTAGTATCCTAAGTCTCTATGAAGATGTCTCTATTGCTATGAGTTGTATCAAGGTCTGATTTTGCATCATATCCTAGTCATAAGGGTATGTGTTCTATGCCATGTCTTGTGAATGTGATTCATTCATGTAGTCAAGTCAAAGATTCATATGATCTTTGTTTAGTACAATGGGTTTTTTGTTTGTAACAATCCATGAAGTATGAATAATGTGAAGTGACCTATTGAAAATATTGAGTTAAGGTTGAATCCTCTTAGTTGTTCAGGGATTTGTTTTATGGTTTTCTTGGTCTAATATACGGCATTGGGGTCATTCATATGTCAATATGTTATAGATCAAAGGTATATTGAAGTACGACAATCTGATGTAAGTCATGAAGTTATAAGATCTAAGAAAGTTAACATCGTGGATCTATGAAGAGAAGAAGCCTCAATCAGTAAAGTCGTGTTGAAATCCCGATCTGTGCATCCAAGAAGTACTTGTCATGTGTCAAGACAAGAAAAACTGAGAAAGAGGTATGTATGTGACAAAAATGAAGTTCAAATTTATTGTTGTTGGTCTTAGTGTCCTAACAATCTGCATATTTGAATATGTTATCCTTGAAAGGTCTATGTTTTTTCATGATGTATTTATCATCAAAAGGAGATGGTCCAGTCTAAGCATGTGGTCTAAGCTTATAAGTTGAAATCTGGGAATATTCCTAAGTCATTGTGTGGTGTTGGTGTCATGAGAACCCATGGTGTCTAACCAAGTGTGATAATCTCATGTTGGTGATAAGAAAGTATTATATCATCATAAAAGAAGCTTTAAGGTCTTGATAGTCATAAATCTAGTGTGTATTCAGTTTGTGTTGCCATCATGTTTTTGTGGAAAATGGTAAAAGTTTGGTTTGTCATGTTTGTAGTGGGCTTGAAATAAAGGTTGTGTATGTGTCAAAATTTTGTGAAACACCAAATGGTCTTGAGTCAATTGAAATGTGTTCACTTCATCAAGTGTTAAAGTCTAAACTCAGAAGATGATAACGTATGAAGGGTCTGCAGAGACATCTCTGTTTGGAGATAGGTGGATGAAGTTTCATCATGACCTTAGAAGGATTGTCATAAGAAATTAATGGGTCTCAAGAATACAGAGCTTGGAGATTGTAGAGAAAAACTTGATACTGTCAAAGTGAAAATGTATTCCCAGGATATTGAAAGGTAAAAGACATAATTATGGAGAGTCTTTTAGTTTGATTTATCAAAGTGTAGCAGGACTAATGGTTTGAGACAAGATCTCCAATGTTAAGACATGCCTAAAGTCAAGCAATTAGATCATGAGAATCAAGTGTATGCAATGCATGGTGATAATTGGTTGGTCCAAATGCCCTAAGTTTGTTATGAAGGCTTCTGAGTTTAATATCTCACTAAGGTGACAGAGTAAGCTTCAAAATGAATCAAGGTCTGTGATTATTGATTTTTGAATTCATAACAATGGTATATGAGTTTTAAAGAAGCTAGATTGCTCAGAATTGAAAAGGATAGCATAAAATAATGTACTTCAAGAAGGATCTTCATCTTTGTAGTAGGGAGCATGGTATCTTCAGACTACTTGAAGTCTTGATGGCTTGCAAGTCTATTCAAACCCAAACAAGGTGTATATTGTGCTCAAATTCTGATAAGATGATTGTGGAAGTTGATATGTTTGTTTCCACAAAAGAAAAGAGAGAAAAGAGGTTACAGTGGAGCTAAGATTGTCTCAGTGCACTGAAATGAGCATCTACAGGTGATCTATGTGTGAGAAAATAGATTATAGTTGTATTGTGGCATGTGTGGTTATGTTTCAAGGTCAAGATTGCCTATGACAAAGGTAGCCATTGATCAAGTGTGAAAGATTTGGTTCATTATTCTTTGAAGTCTGTGCAGTGTTGGTTAGCCACCCAAGAGGAGTACTTGATGGGGAATATAATTATGGGCTCTATGAGTTTGGAAAGCTCTTTCTTCATTAGGAGATCTATCTTGGGGTTCACTGGCCTCTATTTCTGTCTAACTGGCTTGGTTGCAGGATCAAGATCAATGGTGTGTTGAGCAACGTCAGGGTCAAAACCTCTAAAGTCTTCATGGTTCCATGAAAATATATCATGAAAACTCTGCAATAAGGAAATAAATGTTTGTTCTTCATCTTGATCACACACTTTTCCAAGCAAAAACTCCTTACCTTGTGCAATGGTGATTGTTTGCAATCCTCTTGGCTCACGAGATATGCTCTTGTTTTTCCCTTTGATCTCATCATCGGGATTGAAGATGTCCTCAAGGGTTACTAACCATTTAGGCAACTTGTTATTTCGCAGCTAGATGATTTGATCACAATAACTTTCTTGCAAACTAGGTTGCAAGCTTGAAGAGAATTCGACCTCATTTTGGATGAACTGAACTATTTGCTCATCATTCTCAAACACTTTCCAACTGACTTCATTAACTAAGATGGATGGTCTTACAACCATTTTGACATGTTGTTTACCTTGGACGAGGACTTCCACAGGGGAAAACTATGAGCCAATGGTCGTCATTTGATCTTCTTCTTCGTTTTGTTTCCGCAACACTACTTGAAGGTTGACAACATCAAAACTCTCCAAAGGGTCCCAAACTTGATTCCTATAAGCTTTTAAAAGCTTATTCTTGGTTGCACGCTTCCCTCTGACTTAGTGGATGACCAATTCAATATCCACAAATATTTGCAGGGCCTTGATTTGTCTTTTATCCACAATGAGCAGACCATGAACCAATGCCTCATATTTCACCATATTGTTTGAGCATGTAAATTGCAGCCTATGTGCAAAGAAGAGTTTTTATTTGTTGGGGAGACAAGAACTACACCCGCCCTAGCTCCATTCCTACTCCTTGAGCCATCAAAATACATTTTCCACATGTCAGAAATGTTGTTCTCTTCTTTGAGTGGCATGAGGGAGTGAATTCTTCTTCGTAGATGCAATAAGTACCCAGACCTACTTCAATTACGGTGTCATAGGGGTCAAACTCATAATGCTCTTTAGCCCATTCATCAAGCATGAGATCGAGAACCGAATGAGATGAATGCACTGGCTCGGCAGATTCAGGATCACTACTCACTTCTCCTTGTACCAAGCAGTTTGCATTGATAGGACTAGAATCATGAACTTCAACATGATAAGTTGAGATGGGCTCATATTTGATTGTAAACATAGTCCCATACCTTGTTCTCAATAGCATATGAGACCAATCTAAAGATAGGTATCCACCCACTTTGGCTGTGAAATCTTTGGAGAGGCAGAAGGCAAACAAGGGTGGAAAGTCAATCACGAAGATGTCTTGCGTTATAGTTGAGCTTGGGCAAGCATGAAGAGTTAACTCCATGTCCTTGATCATACCCAAGACTTGCATTGTTGATCCATCAAGCTGCAAAACACATTTTGAGGTTGGATTGTACTCAATTCCCAAGATATTTGCAATCTTCTTAGGCATCACTAAGGTACTAGCACCATAATCTATCATAATAACTAGAGACGTGTAGAAAGGAAGAGGTTTGACAACTGCACTTACATGTTCTTCCTTAGGCTAACAGATGTTGACCGCACGGAGTTTTCTTTGCGCATGGTGGGTTTGGGAGAAGGAAGTTGCTTCAAGGCTTCTTGCAAGAGATCCCTTTGAGATGGGATAGATAAGGCATCCCACATTGTGACATTCAAGTTTGCCCTTTTCATTTGTATAACAATGTTGAGGGGGATACTTGTAGCCTTTTACAATGAGGGAATGGTATTCTCTTTCCTTGTTCCATTTGCAAAAGCTCTTTGGATGGCAGAATAACTTCAATCCATGGATTTGTATTGAGTTGCGGGTTTTGCTTGTCCCGTAGAAATTTTTTGCTCTGCAGTTGTTGAGTGATCAACGGCTAACTAGGTGAAGCCGAACTTCCGCCCAAATCCTTGGGTTGGCCAGAATTGCTACACGGAGTTGGAAAAATAGCGAGAGGAGACCTTATGTCCATTTGTCTCTTTTTGGACCTTGTGTTATCTGCCACATGAAGTTCCAGCCTATTTAAATTGTTTACGGCTTGGTTAACTACACAAAAATATTCCAGTCCAAAAAACATGAAGTTAAGCTCAAGAGCGGCCTCTTGTATCTCTTCTACAATGCTTTCTGATGGAGCCACGACTTGTTCGTGTTGATAGGATGGAGTTTTCACCATAAGATATTTCTCCCGCAAAGAATTCATTCTAGCTTCACATGCATATTGATTATGGGGTTGATCACAAGGATAAGCACCACTCAAAACCTTGGGGCATATTGTTTTGGACTGGAACAATGGCTTTGCTTAAGCTAGGAGTCGACAGAGATTGTGGTTTTGAATTTGGCAATCTCCTTAGCAAGTAAATATGTCCAAATCTCTAGTTTGGGTATTAAGAACTTTGTTGTGGATAACCCGAGGAGGATTAGGATAATTTTTAGGGGCTTGAACTTGTTATCTCTTAAGGGAAACAATCCCATTCATTAAATTTTTAGTTGAACACTAAGGCTTTCAATTTCTTCTTGCTTCATGAAGGAACCAGACGTGGATGCGAGATGATGAAGCAGATAGTTGAGGAATGGAGCAATGGCGGGTTGGGTACTTTGTGGCAATTCAAGGAGAATGGGCATTGGCAATCTAGGGGCTAGCTTACCCGCTTAGATCAAACAGTTTTCAGCCCTAATGGCTATTGCATAAGCATTTGGTAATTGGATAACACCCATAGACTGAATCATTATTGTTATATCATAATTCAAAGCTCTAAGAAAATACGAAATGCACCTTGAGGAGTTGGTCTTAAAAGGATTGGAATTTTGTCCCATGTTTCTCTGGAATTTGAAATTGAAATCCTCCATAAGTTCGCTTTGAGCCCGTTTGATGGTGGTTAACTTGTCAAGGAGAGAGATGTTGTCCACCTTCTCATCAAATTTCTAACAGAGAGCAATCCCAATCTCATCCCAAGTGCGGATTGAAATGGTCAACAAACTTCTATACCATTGCAAGGCCTTCCCTTTGAAAGACAATGCCAAAATCCGCACAGGGACGTCATCTTCTACGATTGCAAGTACTAAATAGATGTTCAAACGTCTTGAATAAGCTCATGGATGTGGTAGAGTTTTCACCTGTGAAGAAGGGGATAGTCTTCAAGGCGACTGATTGTATATCATGTTGAGTGGCCAAGAGCAATGGACTACCACCAGTGAAACTTACAAATGGCAAGTTTCTTTGATGCACCATAAGGGGAATAGGCCTCAAACTTCTTATAAGAAATGGAAATAGTCTACCGGAGGCGGAGTTGAAAAACTTTTACTTGGAGGTGACGCGGATCTTCGTGGATTACCTTCTCTTCTTCTTCTTTGCGAGGAGAGTTGTAGGTAGTCGAATGGGTCGCCTCTGGATACACTTAACCTTGCCTCCACTCTTGTCATGAAATGGGGATGATTGAACTGCTTGGAACCAATAGATTTAGCATTTGGGAGTCATCATATTTGTTTAAGTAACATCTCTGAAGGCTGAAACTAATAAGTTACACACCAAACTCAGTAGCAATGATCTTAAGCTCATCAAACTTGTCCCAACGAACGTGCCAAAACTATTGGGGCTCAAAATTGCACGCTAGCCTGAATCATGGGAGATCCAGAATTTTGGGCCAATATGGGACTGTCTCCAAGTGTGAGACTTGTGGCTTGAAACAGACCTCCGGAGAAGGCCGACTTCCTCTGCTTCGTGGGTTAGGAGAATCCACTGAACACGATCTAATCTAATGTTAAAACTACTCCTATAACTAACCTACACTAACACATCCAAGGAACAAAGTGAGAAATAAAGGGAAAGGGATGCAAAAAGAAAATCCTAAGCTAAAAGGGACGGTGATAACACCAGACTAAAATGTGGAGCTTCTCCAATTCTAAGGGACACATATGCAAGTTTGTAAATCAAGATCATGAAGAATGCACACAACTCTAATGCAAGAATTGAAAGAATGTGAAATACATAAGAGGGCAAGAGATATTCACGCCAAACACATAACATTTGAAGGAAAGAAGAAATCCACACTTGCATTAATCGATGCTTAGCAATTTACACATAGAGTCAAGGCAAGGGAAACTCCATTCACAAGTTACAGAGGTCGAAAGCATGAAATTTTGAGTTCACGAGAGTTAAGCTCCAAAATATGCGAAGGAATAAAATAGGAGAAGAACCTTTACAATGTGTGTGAGCACTTACATTTATAGAATTTGTGGAGGAAGAGAGAGAAAGAGAAAAGGGAAAGGATGACTGCCATGCTGGAGTAATAATCCCTGAAATCTTGTTGAACAAGCATGGACACCATGATTTCTTGCATTGTTGACTTGTGATACAAGCACAGACGCCATCTAAAAAGAGCCAACTACCACAACACTGCACCTTGCTTCAATCTCGAACTACACAGGATGACGTCATGCTTTATTAAATTTCAGTTGTTGAGGCGGTTGGTCGTCTGGTTTAGAAACAGGTGCGAATTTTGCCCGTGCCTCATGAACTCACTTTGATCTATAGTTTTATGTAACCTTCCATGTTCCCTGAGTGATGAGCGGAGTTTCCTTTTCTTTGTGATGCTTGAATGTTTCCACACCTAGCCATTTAATGTTCCTTCAATACCGCAGAGACCTTTGGTGGACTTCATCCTTGGTTACGTGGAATTGACAAACTCTATGTAATTCTATGTGTTTCGAGTCTGCATGACACTATGTTTCTCCATACCACGAAGCACTAAGCTTCTCATTCCTTTGCCCGCAGATGATCAACTTCCCCAATGCCGCAAAGGTCTAATCAACCTCGTGAAGCACTAATTCCGTCAAAATCTGCCCAAGTCCCAAGTGCTCTTTCCTTTGTTCGGTGGGTCAAAAGGACCAGCAAAACACTACATTTTCATACTCCGCGAAAGAATGACTTAGTGTCCCGCAGCTTTCTTGAGAAAAAATTGTCTAAGTCTTAACTTAGATAAGTTGTTCAAAATTACATGGGGTGTAATTTTGAACGATAGTTATACAAGTGAAGGAGATGAAGGGACAGCCAAGCAATTACAAGAAAAGTGACCACTAGTCGTGTTGGTTCATATTCTTCGTCCTGTCATTTTATGTAGTTACCACAAAACAATTATGCATTGGACACAATACAACAAATTTAAAGAGCATAGTTAGATAATACATTTTAGTGATGATGATGAAGCCATAGGTTGGAGTACCACCATGAAAATGTCAAATAATCGAAGTTCCAAAAACTCCTAAATCAATACTAAATACACTTCCATTGCATATAGGGAGTAAGAATTAATACAAAATATAGTTTAATAATGAAATCTTATTGTGATTATTTAACATACCTAGACCATATGTGCTAAGCAACGTAAGCTCAACAAATATAATACTCAGGTTGGCATAACACGTTTGTGTAATCCTAATCGCTCACTTGGGACGCAACAAAGAATCACTAAGGCCCTATTATGAGAAGAATCACAAAGACTGAACGAGGGTTTTATAGAACACTAGCAACATAAATCACACACGAAGTGTATATTACATTACCATCCTTTAATGTCACCTACAAATATAAACTAATAAGTCACTTACACAAATATATAAACTAAGATGTCACTTACACAAATAAACCAAGTATAAACATGTGTCACAAGTAATACTACTCAAGCTTCCATTCAATTATATGTCGTCACTTACACATACAAACTAAGTATAAACATGTGTCAACTAAACTCCTCATTCTTTGATTCAATCATACAACCATCTCAAAGTACAACATATTAAAGAATAGTTCATGATGTTACAAGAACTCTTATGTGTGATATGCGCAAAATGAACAATACACCAAAACATAAAGGTTGGCTTCCACACTTTAACTTCTCCCTCACTCTTTCTCTACATTAAAAAATCAACCTATTCTACGTTGTTCATGATAGCAAAATCTAGGTAGATATCTCTAGAAGATTCCCTGGATCATCTCATGTGCTCATTTTTTGTTCTTCTAGATCGTTCATGCACAGGATTTCTTGTTAAAATGTAATTTGGGTGTCTATGCGCAATTCCTTTATATATTTTTTTTTTGTGGTCTTCTTTATCCCTTTGTAAGAACATCACATCTTTCTTTGTCAACCTCACTCCTATGCATACCCTTCATTTCCTTCTCCCTATTATGTGCATGTTGATTCTTTACACCTATCTAGTACTTAAGTCAAAATCACACTCTTAACGTAGTGTGTGCAACCTTGGGAGTCTAAAATATCCCTAGTCGGATACCACTTAAAAATGCACAAAATATTGAAAAATTGTAGCCAAATAAAATACTGATTTTTGCAGATTTTTACAATTAGGGCAGCGAACACTAGAAAATTAATATCTCCCAAAATATCCACCCAAATTACTTGAAAATTTAAAGAGAGCTTGCTAATAATATAAAGAACATAAGAAAATTGTTTTTGGAATTTTTCAGATAATAAAATGCTGCCAGAAAATTATTGTGTGCCCTAGATAGCTGGAAAACTTCTAAAATTCATAACTCTTTGATTACAAGTGCAAAAATTATGAGATTTTGGAAATAACATTTACAAATATAGGAGATAATATTCCAACCTTCATATTTGAATTCGTACCACTGGAAACCCCTCAAATAAAAGCTGCAATATTCCAAACAAGTCGCCTAGCTTGGAAAAGGGTTGGAAATTGATGAAAATGCCTTCAAAGTGATGTTAATCCCTGCTCAAATGGCTGCCATAAATTTGATCTAAAAACCCTCTGATTATCTTCACCAAATGTCTCCAAATCCCTCTAAACCCTTCCTCTGAAACCCCTGAAAATATCTCTGTAAATCGGCCTGAAAACGGTTCCAAAGTGACAAGCTAGGGTAGATCGCTCACTACCGAAGAATGTCCTGCTAGCTAGGGATAGATCTCTCACCACCGAAGCTAGGGTTCCTGTGGGATTTCACTCCACAAGCTATAGATTTGCAAACAACAGTTGCACATGAAAGAAGATAATTAGGTATGCAAGAATGCCTTTCCTTTTTCCCCCAACTCCTTATATAACTTCTTCCAAGGCAAAAGAGCCCCAATAAATCCTAGTCGCATTTTTCCCTTGGAAGGGCCAATAAAATAAAAGTAACTTAAGTTACTTTTCTCCTTTAAGTCGCTATGGTCCAAAAGTGACCCCCAACGCAAAATTAGAACATTAGTACCATGTGGCCCCTTCCTAACGACAAAACATAAAATCTAGTCCCTCTAAAACACCTTTTTGCTTATGTCAATGAAGAATTATAACAAAATGGACTAGATATTCATACCCAATAGCTCCCAGCGTCCAAAGCCCCTTGGGTATGACCAAGGCTTGGACTCGAATTGGCCCTTAGGCCTTTGGCGTAGGAAAGGGGACATTACAGTCCTCCCTTCCCAAATTTTGCTTGTCCTCGAGCAAATGCAAATTAGGATGCTACAAAATCTGCTCTCCCTCCCAAGTGGCATCCTCAAGTAGCAATATCTTCCATCGCACCAAATACTCGGTGATCACTCTACTCCTAAGCCCCCTCTGTCTCTCCTCAATAATGGATTTTGGTTCTAACACTAGCTTCCCCTCCTCATCTAGTGGCAACAACTCGTAGATGGTACAATATGTTGTCCGAGTGCCTTCTTAAGGCATGAAACATGGAAGACATTATGTATCTTATTGTGCTCGGTAGCTCTAGCTCATATGCAACTGCCCCACTCGACGAACTACCCAGTACGGACCATAAAACCGTGGTTTCAATTTCTCTGCACCCTTCTACTTTAGTGAGGACTGCCTATATGGTCTGCAAGCATAGGAATACTAGATCCCCAACATCAAAAGACCTCTCTATCATGTGCCGACCTGCATATACCTTCTGTTGATTATGTGTCTTCTAAAGATTCTCCCTGAGAGCCTTCAGAATATCTTGGTTCTCATGTAACCAATCTTGAGCTTTGGGAGCTCGGCTATCTAGTAATACCAAATCCACAAATGTCATAGTGTCATACTCATACAAGGCTCTGAAAGGAGTCATACCTATGCTCATCTAATAGGTGGTATTGTAGCAATACTCACCCATGTGTAACCATCTAATCCATGCATGTTGATGTCCTGACACATAACTCCGCAAGTAGCCCTCTATCCACTTATTGACTATCTATGTCTTCCCATCTATCTGTGGGTGGTAGCTAGTGCTAAGAGTCAACTCAGTACCTGTTAATCTGAAGATCTCCTGCCAAAAGGTGCTCGTGAAGATCTTGTCCCTGTCACTGACAATATTTTTAGGCAACCCATGTAGCCTAAAAATACTTGTATAGAAGATCCAAGCCACATCCACCGCCTCATGCCCCTTGGGTAGGGAAAAGAAATGAGCATACTTAGTTAATCGATCAACTACAACATAAATGTAACTATGCCCATGCACCAAGGGAAGCCCTGTGATAAAGTCCATAGATATGCTTTCCCATTTTTGTTCGAGAACGAGGAGAGGTTGAAGTAATCCTGTTGGAAAAGACTGCTCGATTTGGTTTGTTGGCAAACCATACACTCTCTGACATGGTTAAGGACATCGTCCTTCATTCCCTTCCATGCAAATCTCTCCCTGATAAACCTGTATGTTTTGAAATACCCAAGATGCCCAACTAGTGGTGTATCATGTACTGCTTGAAGGATCTTCTCCTTCATCTTGGACCCTAGTACAAGGAAAATCCTATCCTTGTAGAAAATGAGATCATCCACTACTCTGTATCGATCATCATGTATAATACCATCCATGATCTCACATGCAAACTAATTTTTGGAATACTCAACAAGTATATGAGCCTTCCAATCCGCTGAAATCTCAGACATAGAACTAAGCATAGAAGTGAGGTAAGGCCTCCTAGATAAAGCGTCAGCAACAATATTATTCTTACCTCTAGTGTACTCTATGTCGAAATCATATGTTTGTACCTTGTTCACCCATCTTTGTTGGTGATCGTTGAGCTCCTTCTGTCCCAAGAAGAACCTCAAACTGTTGTGATCCGTATGAACCACAAATTTGTTGCCCACAAGGTATTGTCTGAATTTGGCCAAAGCATGCATAATGGCCAACATCTCCTTGTCGTAAATTGAATACCCTCTTTCCACGGGTTTCAATTTCTAACTCTCATAGGCAATGGGATGCTTGTCCTGCATAAGGATTGCCCCAACACCCTCTCCTGATGCATCACACTCTAGAATGAATGGGCGAGAGAAATCTGGTAATGCGAGAACGGGACACGAACTCATCACCTCCTTGAGGTGATCAAAAACTGTTGTGTTGCCTCTGACCAAGCAAAAGCCCCTTCTTGGTCAAATCGGTCAATGGAGCAGTCAACCGAGAGAAATTCTTCACGAACCTCCTGTAGTATGTGCACAACCCCACGAATCCTCTCAAATGTGTCAATGTCATAGGTGGCGGCCAATCCACAATTGCATGTATCTTCTCTTTATCCACCTTCATTGTCCCTCCACCAATCATATATCCCCAGTATAGAAGTTCGGTCATGTCAAACTCACACTTAGAAGCTTTTGCATATAGCGAATTAGCTTCTAATATCCTTAATATCTCACCAAGGTGCCTGATTTGGTCCTCCCAAGTCCTGTTGTAGAGTAAAATATCATCAAAGAAAACCAATACAAACTTCTGCAGGTGGCGGTTGAACACATGATTCATGCAAGACTGGAATGTAGCCGGAGCATTCGACAATCCGAAGGGCATCACCAAGAACTCAAAGTGACCATAATGGCATCTAAAAGTTGTCTTGTGCACACCCTGCTCCCTGACTTTGATCTGATGATATCCAGATCGCAAATCTATTTTCGAAAAATAGATTGCACCATGTAGCTCGTCAAGCAACTCATCAATGTGTGGTACTGGATACTTGTTCTTTATTGTCTTCTTATTCAAGGCACGGTAGTCTATACACATCCGCATGGTCCCATCCTTCTTCACCAATACCACCGAAGAAGTAAAAGGGCTGGAACTCGGTCTAATATGCCCCATATCAATGAGCTCATGTATAGTCTTCTCTATCTCATCCTTAAACTGTTTGGGGTGACGGTAAGGAGAAGTAAACACAGGTCTAACATCCTCGAGCTCAATCACATGCTCAAATCCCCTATCTGGAGGTATGCCTGGAGGTATGTCACCAAAAATCGTACTATGTTTGTCCAATAAGCCATGTATATCCACATGATACTCATGTTGTCCATCCTCTGATATCTTAGTCAAAACCAAACAATGTACTGCCCAATCCACCCCGTTGTGCCTATAAATCCTCTCGATCCTCTTGGTTGTAACAACTCGGGGTGCCTCTGAAGATAAGCCCCTCGAGATCACATTCCTCCCTTCAGACTTAAACTTCAGCTCCATCATCTGAAAGTTAGTCCGAAACTCACCAAGGGAATGGAGCCACTATACTCCAAGCACTATGTTGGTCTCTCCAATACCAACAATATAGAAATCATCGGTAATTGTATAGTTACCCATCGTGATGCTCAATCGGGAACCCTGTTGTGTGCATCTCATAGAATCTCCATTGGCTACAACCACGTTGAAGCCCTCAAACTCCTCTATCTATAACCCTCGCCTCTCAACCAATGAGGCATCAATAAAGTTGTGGGTTGCCCCACTATCAATGAGTACCACTACTCGTTGTCCCTACAAAACTCCCCTAACTCTGAATGCCTTGTACCTCGGGGTACTAGACAAAGTGGCAATAGTCTCCTAGGGAAAAGTCTCGCTATCTTGCTCAACACCCGCACTATCTAATGCCTCATCATCATCATCCTCTAATCCATGTGTGTCCAACTCCTCGTCACCATCACTCTCCTCAAAGACCTCTATGAATTGGGCCTTCCCTCTACCCCTGCAATCATGTCCTGGAACCCAAGGTGTGCGGCAATCGAAACATAGTTTCTTTCGCCTCAATTCATCTCTATCCTCTCTAGATACGAATGGTCTCCTGGTTGTATCTTGCCTAGGTGGAGGTACCTTCAGTTGTGAACCATCGGATCTAGAAGGGAAACCCTTAGGCTGCACTCGAGGTGGAAACCTCAACTTAGGAGTGGATAACTCCAAGTCACGAGTTCTCCTAATAGCCTCATGCAAAGAAGAAGGCTCAAATGCCTTCACAAATCTAGCGAGATTGTCTGTCAAACCTGCTGTGAATAGGGAAATCAAACTCATCTTTGTAACATCAAGTACCATGACCGATAGTCTCTGAAAATCTGCGATATACTGATCCAAGGAACCGACCTACCTCAATTGAGTCAACTCTCTAAAATACCTATCGGGGTCCCTCCTATTAAATTTGCTCACTAACCTTTGCGTGAACTCTGCATAAGTAGTAATGTATATGTGTCCCTGTGTAATCAACCCATGATGCCACCAATCATGAGCGTCTCCCTCAAGATGTAAGATTGCAAACTTAATTGTATCTTCGTCGCGCATAGGATTCAAGTCGAAGTATGTCTTCAACTTTTGAACCTAAGACTGTGCAATACACTTCTTATAACCATCGAAGTGTGGAATAGAAATCTGTCGCAATCTCCTTTGCAACTCTGGTACTTGTACCTGATGATCTCTTCTAGGCATGTTGTCAATCTTCATTTTGCAATATTCCTGGAATGGCATGTTGTCACGAAAGTCATCACTCAAGGTCTGGTACTTTTCCCAACAAGACTCCTCATTTACAATATCCACTAGTTGCCGTACCTATGAAACTTTTGGATCCTTCAAGAAAGAAGGTTCGTGAAGCCCCAAAGGCCTGGTAGAAGAATGGGGAGATTGTTGCCCTGAATGTTCACCCCCACTTCTTTGACCATGTTGTCTCATATTGTTATTTTCTCCTCTTTCCGTATGAGCATCAACCCTGCCCTATGCTAATCTCTCAGTGAGCTGACTCAAATAGAGATTGGTAGTCTCGTGTTGTTTTACCATGTTTGTGAACAATTGTTTCATCGGATTCACACCCATATCCTCATTGTTTATGTCTCCCATCTTTCAATTCCAACAAGTTGGAGAATCAATTGCTCGATACCACTTTGAAATATCCCTAGTGGTATACCACTTTAAAATGCACAAAATATTGAAAAATGCAGCCAAATAAAATATTGATTTTTGCAGATTTTTACAGTTAGGGCAGCGAACACTAGAAAATTAATATCTCCCAAAATATCCACCCAAATTACTTGAAAATTTAAAGAGAGCTTGTTAATAATATAAAGAACATAAGAAAACTATTTTTGGAATTTTTCAGATAATAAAATGCTGCCAGAAAATTACAGCATGCCCTAGACAGCTGGAAAACTTCTAAAATTCATAACTCTCTGATTACAAGTGCAAAAATTATGAGATTTTGGAAATAACATTTACAAATATAAGAGATGATATTCCAACCTTCAGATCTGAATTCGTACCATTGGAAACCCCTCAAATAAAGGTTGCAATATTCCAAACAAGTCACCTAGCTTGGAAAAGGGTTGGAAATCAATGAAAATGCCTTCAAAGTGATGTTAAATCCCTGCTCAAATGGCTGCCGTAAATCTGATCTGAAAACCCTCTAATTATCTTCACCAAATGTCTCCAAGTCCCTCTAAACCCTTCCTCTGAAACCCCTGAAAATATCTCTGTAAATCAACCCTGAAAACATTTTCAAAGTGACGAGCTAGGGTAGATCACTCACTACCGAAGAATGTCCTGCTAGCTAGGGATGGATCTCTCACCACCGAAACTAGGGTTCCTGTGGGATTTCACTCCACAAGCTATAGATTTGCAAACAACAGTTGCACATGAAAGAAGATAATTAGGTATGCAAGAATGACTTTCCTTTTTCCCCCAACTCCTTATATAACTTCTTCCAAGGCAAAAGAGCCCTAATAAACCCTAGTCGCATTTTTCCCTTGGAAAGGCCAATAAAATAAAAATAACTTAAGTTACTTTTCTCCTTTTAAGTCGCTATGGTCCAAAAGTGACCCCCCAACGCAAAATTAGAACATTAGTACCATGTGGCCCCTTCCTAACGACAAAACATAACATCTAGTCCCTCTAAAACACCTTTTTGCTTATGTTAATGAAGAATTATAACAAAATGGGCTAGATATTCATACCCAATAGCTCCCAGCATACAAAGCCCTTTGGGTATGACCAAGGCTTGGACTCGAATTGGCCCTTAGGCCTTTGGCGTAGGAAAGGGGACATTACAGGGTTAAGAAGTCCACATAAAATTGAAGCATTATATGTTCCTCTATAAAAAAATAAAAATAAAAATTATCTGCCAAGTGGTATACTTGCATCGGTCAAAAGATTCGTCCATTTTTTGTGCAACAATTTGAATTTTCCACCCATTCACTCTTTTGTAACAACTAGAAATCAAATCATGCAATTGATTAATGTACCAGTTAGATTATGCTCGATTTCCAAACCTTTATTTATGTGCGCCTCTTATTCATGACATACCTGTGTTTTTAATGATATTAGTGCCAAGTTCATATAGAAGTAAAATTTTAATTTTCAATTTTTCTAGTTGGGTGCTTCAAGACTAGCAAAGCAAACTTTTGTATTATTGATCTTTTAAACTTTTTCGTAACGGATTTATATAAGTACTTGGAGGTGCTAGTGTGCTTCACATGCAACCCCCTTGCCTAGTGATTATTATTTTTAATTATAAAAGATGTAACTCCTCATGGAAATCTGTCGTCAAAGAGATGACTTAATACACACGGCTGAAAACATGTAAAAGTTACCTTGGAAGCTCACTCCAATTATTAAACAATATAAATCCAAATTAAAAAAAATAACTAGTTTGATGTTAAAATAGCTGACTTTATTGTCCAAAACCGATATATGTTACAATATTTGTTGGAGGCTTCGAACAAATCAATGCTTACCTTTTTGTTGATAGTAGTACAATCCCAATTCTGCTAAGCTGCCAAGATCATAACTCTTCAACTGAATTTCCATTGGACATGCACCTGGCCTCATGATTCGCCCCATTTATACCCAAAGCTATTTGGTTATTGTTGTAGATTTGGTCCAATACATTGAAAAACAGGCAGTTTATCTGTGGGGGCTAAAGAAATATTCAATATTTTATTCTTCAACTGAATAGATTCAGTCAGACGCAAGAATAAGGATATACATAACCAAGTAGCAAGATAGCAGGCTTTGCTGCTTATTCTGCATGAATTAGGAGATGCTGACTGTACATCTTACTCACGTTAGTACAAGATTGAGCAATTCTTCCTTACACATAGAAGACTTGGCCTACATTTAAAAGGCTTTCGTGAGGAATATTAAGAATGACACTGTTTTCCCTGCATATCCTCCTAAGGAAAGCATAGATATAATCAACTGCAACTTTCTTAATGAGACCTGACTCCCTCCTTGCCCTTACAACTGTGTTACCAAGAATGTGAACCACTCCAGCATCCCTACACTCATTCAAAAACTGCAATTCATCTTTGTAGGTTGGAGGTTGAGGAGCAGTAAATCTAACATGGTGCCCTAATCGTTGTTGTGGAGAAGATCTTGCAGACATAATTGAGTCATTGGATGAATCTGCTGATACCATGCCTAGAGAGATTGAATTTCCATTTTCTATGACAAGAGGAGGGGCATTTTGAGACTGCTGTGGATGCTGCCCAGATAGGGTATAGTCCTCAGAATCTGAGAAACTGTCCATCAGTGACTCATTCCTGATAAATTGGGAGAGAGTATCCAAGAGCATTTTCTCAAAGTTGTCATCCTTCTTATGCAGGTCTTTGTAACCATACCTTGCAACACATCTGAACATGTGGAACTCCTTAGGCCCAATGCGCCTTACAAGGAAACGTTCTTCTTTAGGAACAGTATTTACTGGTAGATACTTCACGCAGACAAATACAACCACAGAGTGAATTGCAGGAAGATGAGTAACAAAATGGGAGAAGATGTGGGGCACTCCATTTGCAAGCTCTGTATATACAAGCCCAACCCCTGGAACTCTAACCAAACCAAGGCTAGGGCCTAAACCCAGAATCCACGCCATAGAAACCTTGCTCTCCATTTCAAATTCATATCTTTTTACTGTACCATAATGCCAGACATACATGATTATGAGGAATACACCCGCAGTCACAAGTGGAGCCCACCCTCCTTGGTCCACTTTGAATAAAACAGATGAGAAGTACAGAAGCTCCACAAACAAAAAGAACCCAGTGAATATGAACACCAGCAGCCAATTACTGTTCCACACAATTAGCATGATAAGAGCCATCAGAAGTGTTGTTACCAGCATAACAGCTACAACTGCAGTACCTGCTTGTAAGCAACCCAATTGCTCATTAAAATCGTGAGATAAGATCTTATATCATAAGTTTCAAAAAGTTTTCATAAAACAAGTACAAAAAACAGAATCATTCTGTGAGACAAAACTCTTCTTATACGTTTAATACTCACAAATTGGTGGGTATTATCCCAATTAAATGGTCCTAATCTTATGGTGCTTCTGGTCAATAACTAATTTGAAACTCTTTAATTTAAAATTGGAAACCTTTAATTGTAGAAGGCCCGACCCTGCTTCTAGATTTGATTTACACAAAAAATTATAAGAGATCAGATGGATTCTAGGTCCTGAAGTAGCATAAAGTTTAATCCAGTACATTGGGCAAACACGAGACTGTTACGAAAAGGATGTTTGAACCCGACAAGCCTCTTGGTCATACTTTCTAGCTTCTACCATACTTCACGCCGCACGGCCTCACATAGAATGGCTCGTTATGGTGTTTCTTCCGAGTTCTTTTGCATTGTTTCTTCATGACTAGTTTTAGGTGCTGCAAGGAGCAAAACTCCAAGGTTATTGTTCATATACCCTCTTATGATTTATCAAGAATAAATTTGATGTGCATCTAAATATCAAAGATAGATACATGATACATAGTGAGGAATAACCATTTGAGAATATCCTTGTTATTTGTTAATGCTTGCTTCAAAATGCTTTCTCCGTAGTTCTACATTTCTGTCACTTCCACCATGTATATGAATACTCACACTTAACCTTGGATCCCTCAAATGACATATGTGTGCAAGTTTTTATTTTTTTAAATTGAAAAGTGCACTTTTATTAATAAAAAAGATATAGCACACCGCTAATCATACAAAAAAAATGGGTAGAAAAAGTCACTCCTCAGAATGCAGTTCACGAGCCAAAAGGCCTCAAGAAAAGGCCAACTCATCTCATGAGGGCGTCAAAATCCAGGTATACATGATAAAAGTGTGTTTTTTAACCCAAAAAAAGGTACAAGAAAACAGAGGCCATTTAATCACGTGTGTATTGAAAGATAAACCTTCATGGGGAACAAGATAACTTTTAATATGTCTCCCATTCACATTCCACACTCAATGTATTGAACCATTATAAAAATATGGACGAACATGAATGTAAGACTTGCATAAGTTGGAATAAATTGTCTTCAGAGATATGATTTCCTTGTGTAGAAACATTCATTGCAGATACTTACAGTTCACCTTGACATTTTCCATACGCTCAAGCATGATATAGTAGTTTCAATTCCAACAATCCTTGTGTACAACCATCATAGAGATGCATGATACTTTGAATTAATTTTCCTATGGTTAAACTATGGCATTTGCAATATACTAGAAGTAAACAAGTGTTGTTGATGATGCTAAATACTAACATTATTAAGCATAACATGCTCAGAAGGCATTAAGGAGTAGCAGGATGCAAGGCCTCGCTGTTAATTTGATGGAATTCCATAGGACTAAAAGAGGAGTGTTGTTTTGACACCCTACTTCTCTTTCCAAATCCACAATGTTAACGCTCTTGTATTAATCACCAATTAAGTCATTAGATAATTGGACTAGGTTCCTTTTTTCATTTCATATTTGCTAGAAATCCTCATTATTTATTATTATCCAGTCTGCTGGAAAATACTAGCAACCGATACAAGCCAAGCTATAAGAATGACTGTTTGGTTTGTTGAGACTGCAACCTATGTAACATCTTAGATTGTTTTTCAGATGCTAACCTATCATGTTACAACACTGCTAAGCTTTACAATGTTTTATAAATGTGGTTAGGAGCTCCCCGATGCTGATGCACTTTGATCACATAGAAGGATAGACAATACTTCCTTGTTAGTAATATGATAGGTCACCGTCAAACTTCTCCCCACTCTGGAAATGTTCAAATTAAAACAATCAAGTCCTAAAATAAATGCAAGAGAGAAGGTGCTGGATTGTTAATCCTATCCTTATGCGCATTTTATTGACTGGTGCAAGTGATTTAGTTAAGAACCTGTAATGTGGTGGAGCAGGTTGGGTGTCAACTCCCTCATCCTCCAGTTTTAAGAATCAATAACAAAAGCAAAAACGATGTGTCTAACTTTGCGTCGGTATCTTGGCATGACTTCCTACCATATTTCTCCAAAAGTAATTATTTATTTGTTTGCTCATAATTGTTCTTCTGGTATTTTCTAGGATTTACATCAAAGGTTCTCCTAAAACCATTATTTTCCTCTTCCCACTTTTGAAACTTTCTCGTACTTTTTGCCTCCTTGTTACAGCCACAAATGTCACAAGAAAGTCTTTAGATTTACACAATCTGGATCTGTGAGAATCATATAAATTTCTGCACCATGGACTCAGAGGTTGGCGTCTAGGGCTAAACTGTTATTGCCTAAATTGTACACCTGAAAGAGTGCTCAATTAGGTTGAGATTGTTTTATGGCAGTATTACACTCAGGATTAGATGGTGAATATTGCCCCTTTGAGATAAGGTACTCCAACAGATACTGTATCTTATCCATTCTCTAATATAGACGTGATATCCATCTCAAGTTGCTCTACAAAGCTCAACTCCACTTCGGTAGTCCTACTCCTTACCATCCCATCAACGTCATGTGCATGTCAATTGGTCTAAACTTAAGAATCTCTTTCCTGGTTGTAAAAAATATTATATTTAAAAGCCCCTTTAACGAATGCCTTTGATAATGGCTTTCCAAATCACTTGAACACCTGCAACCAATCTTATCCTCAACACATTAATATTCTTACTGAATAAATTTGGTTGGCTAATATGTACTGTTTAAACAAAAATAAGTCCACAGAACAAGTCATGGCAACATAGATGCACCATAAGTGGATCATGTAATGCACAAGCTATAGAGCAACCCTATTTTCTTTATATTTGCAACCCCCTCTAATGAATTCCTTTTAAAATGGCTTTCCCAATCACTTGAACATCTGAAACAAGAATCTTAGCTTCAGCACATGCTAATATTCCTAGTGTATAAATTTGGTTGGCTGACATATAGAGTTTGAACAAAAAGTAGTCAATAGAACAAATCATGCCAAAAAAATATGAAAAAATGTCATGACGCATACACAATAAGTGGATCACTTAATGCATAAGCTATGGACCAGCCCTATTTCTTTTATATTTAAGACCCCTTGTAATGCTTCAAAATGGCTTTCTAAATCACTTGAACACCTGAAACAAAAATCTTAGCTTCAACACATGCTAATATAAAATATTATAGTATATAAATGTGATTGGCTGCAATGGCTCTTAAGTAGGCATAGCGGACCCAAGAACATAAGTTGCCCAACTTTTGGCATCCCCCCTCTTCTAATCAGGAATGTCATTCATCTCCAGATAGGCAAATATGACCACTCAAGACCAGATGATCTAATTCAGAATACTAGTGATATGGACCACAATCTCGAAAATTGGATCCTATCTGTAATTGGGAAAATAATGTTGTTCCAAATGGATCCTTCTTTTCCCATGGCATTTTACAATTCTTGATCCTTTATGGGATGATTCTGAACCATTCCAGCTATGTTTCAAGGGGTAAAATAGAACTAAAAAAGAAAAGTAAATTTTCTTTTCATTTCTTACTAGTTTAACATTAAAATCAAAAGCTGCACTCCTTGACTACACATATTGTCACTTAAATCCTTTAGATTGCTCGTGTCTTAGATGGCTTTACCTTCACAGTGCTTATTTTAACTGGCTCTTTCTTTTCTTGACCCTTCTTGCACACCTATTTCCACACTGTTTAGAATTCTTGGTTGACTCGCCTAATCAAAATTACATATACTTTCTTGCATCTTGTTCACTTTGCATATTCTCATTTTGGTTCTACTCAAAAGTAGTGGTTCTTGTATTTTGCTAAACATTCCATTTTTCCATGCATTTGTTGTTTAATAGTTGTGCAACTTTGAACCCCACATCTTTGAGATCAGACATATCTTGTCATATGCCTTTCAATGGCTGAAACTGAAAAAAGGAAACCACACAAACCCAAGTGAAGTAAAATCTGATTTTATAACAGCAGCTGTAATATTCTTTAAAACCCTAGCAGCAAACTGTATAGGGACTCAAATGCACCCTAAAACCATGCACAATAACTTGAAATTACTTCTAAATAATTACTTCAATTACGGCAACCAATATCCATCCAATTTGCAACAAATAAATGGAGAAAATCAGCGAAGATACATTGTTGTAATTAAATCTGTGACAGCAGTAGGGCAGCCACAAACAAGGGCTGAAAACATAGATAAACTCCTCCAAAAATAGCCAAATTATGGATTCCGGCCTTATAAATTATGGAGAATCAGAATATAAAATCAGATATGAATTATGTGCCCTAGAAAGCACCGAACCAACACCAAACCCTAGTCGCTCCCCTAGGGAAGAGCTCCAAAAATCATGTAAAGCTTTTGTAATCCTTCTTCTTGATGTCTCTGATCCAAATCAGCAAGCAAGTCTTCAAGAGATGTCTTCAATGAACCACCATGGAGAGTTTTCGTTTCTCCACCAAGCCACAAGGAAGGTTTCCGTCCTCCTTGGATGCCACACAAGAGGGTTTTCGTCCTCAAGTGGAATGGTATTGAGCAACTAGCCCAACAAACCAAATGTAGATGTAAAATGCGCCAAAGATGGTTTGCAAATGAAGTCATACAATCCCTTTTATACTCCTTGCTTGGCGCCAAAGGCCAATTAGAAGAGGACCGACCTCTTAAGCTTCACTTTATCTTTTAATTGCCTCTTTAATTCCTCCAAACCCAATCGACCTGCCTCCTAAAGGAAAACACTAAAAGAAAACTGAAACGAAGTGCAATTCCTTCCCTTGTTCACTTATTCTTCTTCACCATGGAAAGGGAATGGCAAGAAGTCTTCATTAGGCCTCAATTCGAAAAAGGGACGTTATATTTCTTCTACCATCAACCTCCAAGCCCCCATTTCCTGTACCACTGCTATTTTGTTGTTTAGTTTCTTTTTCCCATTTCTAGAAATATAAGGTGTATAAGCCAGTGTTATGCGGGGACGCATCCCCCTAAAACCAGACGTCCCGCATCCCCCCTAAAACCAGACGTCCCGGATGTCTTGGGGACACCAAGATGGGGGGAAAACGTCCCCTTGATGTTTCCACAATGCAAGAGAAGAGGGGAAATGTCCCCGAGACGTCCAAAATAGTTGGGGGACGTCTGGGAAGTTTTGGGGATGCCGGGAAAACGTCCCCGATGTCACAACATGTCTTTAAAAAGTTTTTCTTTAAAAGAAACACTTTTTTCAAATAAATTAGTGTCAATGAGATCATTTTCTAGAGGGTTTGAGAAAAAATATCAGCTACTTCATCAGTGAAAGCAAGGCCTCCCTTTCTCTCTGGTCTATATAAGAATGTGCTAAAGTCTTCTTCAAAATAAATAAGGGGGAAGATTCTCTACTCTGTTAGATAATTTCACACGGAGGAAAAGGCATGTAGTAGAAGAAACATTTATTTCCTAATCAAATTCAAAGGAAACAAAGACTTGGCTGTAGTTCCCCAAATTATTTGTAGGACCATAGTTTTGTCATATGCTAAAGAGCAACAGTCCCTCCCAATCATCTATTTGATCTCCACTGCAATGATCTAGGCTACTGGCCGAATATGTTTAGATGAATAAACCATTTAATAAAGAGACTAGAGCTTTGCTTCTCATGGAGGAAGCATTTCTTACTGGGTTTTTGAAGAAGTGCTTTAAGAGCTCATTGTTTGAATTTGAGATCCTCACCTTGAATATTCTGTGAAATTATCTTTATGGGGAAATATATAATTGTTTAAAGCTTTTTAAGGCTTGATGTTATATTGGGTCTCTGACTCCCTGCTGACTTTGTTGGATGTTCTATGAGTTTGTTTGAATAGGAGACACCTTTTGTGCTTACATTTGAAGGGAGTATTCTCACACTCAACTGGATTTTCTAAAGCAATGTCCTCAAGTCTTTCTCAATCTTTTCTGGAAGGGGTTTATCCAAATCAATATTCAGTGTTCACACAGTTTTTGCATAAGTGAGTACAATGGTGCAAAGTGATTTCAAGCACAAATTCACCCAATGCATTCCCATTCTTATGGAAAGATAGCCTTCTGTGGAGCTGGACGGTTAGCAGGCAATGCCCATATACATGACGATGTTACATTTGACGGGAGTATTCTCACAGTCAACTGAATTTTCTAAAGCTCTGTCGTCCTTCTCATTTTTTTCTGGAAGAGTTTTGTCCAGATCAGTATTCATTGTTCACACAGTTTTTGGCATAAGTGAATACAATGGTGCAAATATTAGGAAGCTGGTGGTGCAGTTCTTCATATATAATCCTTGCCTGTTAGAAAACTTGGGAAACATCTGAAAAATAATTAGCCGTCCCGAAAACCCCGTCCCACCATCAGCTTATTTATATAGTTTAGTCACTATATTTTTATATTTTAAATATTTATATATATTTTTAATTAGCCATCCCCCCACCGTCCCCAAAATTTAGAATTTTTTTGCCATCCTGGAAAACCCACCCCACCATCCCAGAGTCTTAAGTAACACTGGTATAAGCAACCATATTTCTTTCATGGAAAACGATCTCAAAACTTATTAATAGCTTGGGATCATCAGTTTTCATAAGAAATGTGAATCAAGAGACTTTCAAATAAGACAAAAAAGTAGTGCTAAGGTGATAAGAAAACCTGTAAGCTTACCATATGCATTTCCAATTTGAGTTGTGTTATTGAAGCCAGCAGTAACTATAATGCAGAGAACCATGAGAATCCAATTGATTTCAGGAATGTAAATCTGTCCTGAGAAATCTTTTGACGTGTGAACCACCTTTACTCTTGGGAAACAACCAAGTGCAACTGACTGCTTGATAATTGTAAAAGACTGAAGTTGCAGATATAGTTGCCTGACTAGCAACAATGGCAGCTACCGTTGCAATGATGAACACAGGCCAATAAACTGGTTCTACAGGACAGCATAACCACCATCAACTAGTACTAGTTAATATTACATTATTATTAGCTGAAACAGAAGGCATTGGTTTGTACATAAATAAGACCAACCTGGAATAGACCTATAAAAGGCTTCTTTAACATCATCTTGATGGTGCATAAGATATGCAGCTTGTCCCATGTATTGCAACAACAGGCAAGGGAATACAACCAATGTGAATGCGATCTGCATAAAGAACAAGGAAATGTTTTCATACAGGGACACTAAGGTGAAGGAGAAAAAAACTGCCATAGGAAATTGAAAAACCGAGAAGACTAGAGAACGCTTTAATTATAACAAACATGTTAGCCTTTACCTGAACGGCTAAGGTCGAAAAATGGCCCAAATCAGCAAAGAGTGCTTCCGTACCTGAAACACTGATGAAGTTTATTGCGAGAAGTTTTTCCCTTCTAAAGCAAGTGAAATGTCATAATGAGATAACAAAAACAATATATATAAGTGAACTTCTCAGAGAAAATATCTGCCTGCCTGTTATACTGAGCATAATCCCTCCTAGAGAAACCCAGCTCTTCTTCTTTCCCCTTCTGAAATATCTCACTATGTGGAGAGGAGAGAAAGCTTTTAAGACTCGTATATCATGCTTACAAATATTATAAGCTCCAATACTTCCAATGGATAGGAACCAAAGGAGAACTGCTGGTGCAAACAACCATCCAACTCTGTACCATAATGTTGCACACTAAATAGGCCAACCAAGATGACCAATGCAAGAACAACCACTACAGCTGTAAGAAGTAAAAGACTGTCAGTGCTATCAGAAATATCATAAAGATAGTCTCACAGTTTTCTCCAGCCATTTCTATAAACATAAACAAGAGACAGAACAGGTCCATTTTCTAAAACATAATATATTTGATGGCATTTAATTCGTATTAAATAGCTATTTAATGAAGCTCATCTTAGAAAGGTCTTCTAGTAATTTGACTTTAGCATGTGAAATGTAAATATGGACTGCCAAGCAAGAGAGATGAGGTAGAACCAGCACAAATTTAATGTTTCAACCCAAATGACAACCATCTTTTCCAGTTTCCTTGAGTCATTTCTCTTTTCTTTAATAAAAATAATTTTATTTCCTCTTCTGTAAAGAATGGCAAAGCTCTTAAATAAGAGAGATGTGAAACACAAAACCGGTCCCAAAATAATTCCAAAGTGATGCTTGGTTAACCACTGATAAGAATTAAATTATTAAAGTAACAGGACACTTAAGAAAATAACAGGATAAACATCCATGGCCTGGCCTATAAACAAGGATAACAATAGCAATTTATACTTGAGAAGAATTTGATTAGCTTACCAGAGCTCATATAAGGATGGTCTAGCTTGATACCACCAACAGAGGAAAGGACTGCAACAACATAAAATTTCGTGAGTACACTCCTGTTTTTAATGTCCTAAAATAAATAAATAAGCTGTAGACAGATAAGCAGATATTTAAATTAACCAGAGAATAATGAAAAACAAGAAAAATCCTAAATGATGACATAATGGATTATTCATACAGGCGACAATAACTTTTGAGTAATGTGAGCTGGTATGTATCCAGGAATGTCTCACCAAGACCCTGTGTATGCTATAATGGTCAGACTATGATATAATATCAGGTCTTCCTTGTATGAATGGATTTATAGAATTCTGGCAATTAATTTAAAAGACTGTATTGCTAAATATCAACTGAACACAGAAATACAACATGGCTCTCGACCTAGAGGGAACCATGGGAGGATCATGCTTATCATGTTAACAAAGATCCCATTTCCCTCCTTATAGGTGCTTATGGGGTCCAATCCACACCATAAGTTGTTTGTGCATATGGATGATACCATTCAATATATTAACAGTAATACATAACTTTCCAGAACACGTGGACGTGTTTCTGTGAACAGCAAAAAACAATTCCACAATTTTGGAAATCAGAAGAATGATTTCAACTTTGTCTGAAAAACAAAATATAAGTTGCCAATAATAAATTTAAGGTTGCCTTCATAAAAAATGTATGCATGTCTGGAATCTGAAATTGAAATTATAAAAAACAGGTCTGACATTCCAGGGGTGTGAACGTTTTGGGGACATCCAAAAGCTTGAGGACGTATCAAGGACATCCCCATTTTTTAACAGGCTGGATGGTATGGCAAGGGGACACTTTGTCCCCATCACCAAAATGTCCCAGATGTTTGGGATGGCCAAAAAATGTCAGTGATGTGTACCTGGTTAACACTAATTAACAAGTAAACCAACCCCAAAGCAGATTAAAATCAAAATGTACAGAGAACCTGTTGTCTAAAATGATCCCCCCAGGCCATTTTGGCAACTTCCAGAACTAATTTGGGACTTAGGGGGATATTTTTTGTTAAAAAACCGTAGAACACTAGTTTGCAGTGTACCGCAGACTTAAGGACTCAGTGTTCCGCGGGTTCTCCTAACCCGCGGGCCAAAGGAGTTAAGTCCCAAGGGAAATGGAGGCCTTGGCAGAAAGGAGGTTTGCATTCACCAAAAGAAAATCTGAGACATGGGTTTTGTCCCAGATGTTTGGGATGGCCAAAAAATGTCAGTGATGTGTACCTAGGTAACACTAATTAACAAGTAAACCAACCCCAAAGCAGATTAAAATCAAAATGTACAGAGAACCTGTTGTCTAAAATGACCCCCCCGGGCCATTTTGGCAACTTCCAGAACTAATTTGGGACTTAGGGGAATTTTTTTTGTTAAAAAACCGCCGAACACTAGTTTGCAATGTACCACAGACTTAAGGACTCAGTGCTCTGCGGGTTCTCCTAACCCGCGGGCCAAAGGAGTTAAGTCCCAAGGGAAATGGAGGCCTTGGCGGAAAGGAGGTTTGCATTCATCAGAAGAAAATCTGAGACATGGGTTTTGTCCCATATGTTTGGGATAACAAGTAAACAAACCCCAAAGCAGATTAAAATCAAAATGTACATAGAACTTGTTGTCTAAAATGACCCCCCCGGGGCCATTTTGACAACTTCCAAAACTAATTTGGGACTACGGGGAATTTTTTTTGTTAAAAAACAGTGGAACACTAGTTTGCAGTGTACCACAGACTTAAGGACTCAGTATTCCGCGGGTTCTCCTAACCCGCGGGCCAAAGGAGTTAAGTCCCAAGGGAAATGGAGGCCTTGGCGGAAAGGAGGTTTGTATTCATCAGAAGAAAATTTGAGACATGGGTTTTGTTCCCCTCATGCCACGATGCAAGATTGCAGTTGGTCTCGAGCTGCGAGGAAGTGGTTTTGGTGAAGATTTTTCTAGAACAAGTTTCAAATCTGTGGAACACTGTGGTAGTGTTCCGCGGACTTAACAAATTTTCGGTGTTCTCGCGGACTTGCCACAGTCCGCGAAACAAAGGTTTTCATTCCCCAGTCTTCAAAGGGAGATAGGCTTCCGCGAGTAGGGTAGGAATGTGAAGACTTCGGCGGAGCTGGTGACAAGTCCAAAGGCCGCGGGACAAATGCATAGGCTTCCGCACGGTTAACCGAGTTAGTAAAGGCCACAGGTAACTTGGTGAATCCGCCAAACATACAAAATCTGCCAAACAGGCCGCAGAACACTTGGGAATGTCGTGGAACGTTAAAAAACGTTCAAACATTTGAAAAAACCAGTGAAGCAAAGGGAGAAAACGGGGAAGTCAACGGAATACAACAGGATGGGTTTTTGGCCATAACTTTCGATGCGGCCAACTAAATTTGATAAAATCGGTGGTGTTGGAAAGGTCTCCTCGTCGTCTTCATTCTAGGATCAAGAATTTCTGGTTTTAATCAAGTTTAAAGGTCTAAATGCCAAACACAAGTTCAGGGCAAGAAAAAGCATCCTTGGCATGAAAAACGTCAACTCATCTTCAACCACGAAAATTAATGAAGAATGGCACTCCTCCATCTGTAGGTTGAGTAACATGTAGGATGGTTCAGCTTGGCGCCCATGTGCTCTACAGGTGAATTAATGAGTTTTTATCGGTGGTTGGACAATTGATGTTGTGTTCTCCCTCTTTCTCTCATTTTTGTATAAAATGTAAGTATTGCAAACACTATGGGGGTACTTTTCTCTTCGTTTGGAAGCTCTAGCTTAGAGTTTCACCATTCTCCACCTTCAAACCTCTATAACTTGTGTTTTGTATGAGATATCAAACATCAGCGCGGTAATCATAGTGAAAACTTGCTAATGCAAATGTTTGTGGTTGTTTCCCTTTCAAATTCTCTGTGTTTGTTATGGGTGTTTGCCCTTCTATTTTGCATTAGTTATATTCATTTTATGATCTTCAAGGTTATGTGTTTCAACAAATCTCTGCAAGTGCAACTATCTTGTGTCTTTCAGCCGGATTTGGACCCTCTTCCAGCTTTGGTGCATCACCTCTTTCTTCATTTTGTAACTTTCCTCACTTTTCTCACCTTGGTCCCTGCAGATTTTAGTTTAGGTTTAGTTTAGTTACAGTTCTAGAGTTATAGGTTAGTTGTGGCGGACTGTTAGAGAAAGAATCAGCTTCCTCTGGAGATTTGTCTCACTTGCAAGGTCCCACACTTGGAGACAAATCCATGTTGCACAAGAATTATGTTGTTCTTCATGACAAATGCAGAGGTTGCTAACTTTTGTGATAACAGTTTTGGCATGCCGGGTGGGACACTGAGTTTTTCTTGTTACTTCACTAAGTTATGGTGTGTTTCTTAGTGATTGTCAGTCTTTGGAGGCTTTGCAAAACACATCTGGCGACTCCGAGTATTTTATCTACTGGTTTCATGCAGAAAAGTGTCTATTTCTTATGAGAAGGATTCAGACAAGGTCAAGTACAGCTAGAGAAGAACCCTTTGACTACTTGCAGCTATCGCCAAGGACAAGGACAGAGCAGTTCAGAGATCACCATCACCTCCCAATAGAACTCTTTCCACTCCCCCTCTTGGTAGGCCTTTTTGTTTTCCTCTAGGGTTTTAAGACCCATCCCTTTCATTACACTCCAAAGAAATTTGTCTTTTTTTGTTCAATGGTGGTAGTCCTTTGGCTCTAAATGCCCAACATGACATACCAAGTGTCTACCCTCAAAAGTATTCCCTTCTTCACTGGTGAAAACCACACTACACCAACTGATCATATCCAAGACGTTGCCAATGTTTGCTCAATCTATTTTGTTATTGAAGATAATGTAGCAGTCAGACTCTTAGCTTCATCATTCAAAGGAAAGGCACTTCAATGGTACAGGAGTTTGAGACATGTTTCAATTCACAATTGGGATGAACTTGGCACTGCTTTTTACAATCATTTTGAGGATAAGTCAGACCATTTATCCTTGGTGGAGAGACTAATAACAACAAAGAGAGCTCCCAATGAGCAAATGGTTGATTTTAACATCAGATTTCAAAAGACCTAGGATCAAATCCCATTAATGGTAAGGCCTACACCACACTATGCTTTCCTCTATTTCTTAAGAGCTTTAAACAGTGATTGCTATTAGAGCATAAAATAGTCTTATTCAAGATGGAAAACTTGCTCCTAGAACTTTAATGCCTGTTTTTCCAGAGATAGAAACACCCAAACCCCATCACACTCCTGAATTAGCTCGCATTCCATCTCCAAGAAGTCAAAGTTCTAACCAAGCATCCACCTCCTTAAATACTTCAACCAAGCTGCAAGAGGTAATGAAGCAATTACAAAATTTTGGGAATGAGTTGGTATCATTAAAAAGGAAGCAAGCTCAAAGTTTCAAACCATGTCAACCAAACAAAATCCCATATCAACCAAAGCAAACCTTCATTCCAAGCTCCACAAAATCATAATCAGTTTCCTTCAAGGCCATTTCAACCATACAATCCTAATGCGGCCAGCTCATCTAAGGCTTTGGTTCCAATTCAAAATAATCTAGTGCAAGATTATGAGTGGTGTTTCCCTTGCAATCTTCCCCACAACCAAGCAAAGCATGCACCAATGGCATTTTAAACCAAGCCTTGATGGTGCAAACTGCATCTATCTCTCAAGACGCACCCACGGAGGAAAATCAACAGCAAGTAGTCACTCAAGAGGTGCCACCAAGTGATACTTCACTTGTGAATTGACAAGTAGATGAGTTTTGTGCAATAACCTAGACTTCTCCTCAAGGTGTGGTTGCTAATACTATAGCTAAGAGAAAAGTTATGGAAGAGGGGCAATCAGCAGATGTAGGGCCTTCTCAACCTGCCCTAACACTCCAAAAGGGGAGTAGTCTAAATCCAGCCTCTAAAATTCAAGGGCAGCCCAAAGGTCCTTCTACATCAATCCAAATGCAAGAAAGGGTGGTTATAAGTAAGGTCCGGCAAAAAGATAATTCAACATCCTTGAACAGATGAAGAAGACCCATCTAAGTATCTCCATGTGGGAATTCTTGGCAATTCCGGGACAAAGAGACCTCTTGCAAATAGTTGTGGCCAATTTCTCCATTCCAAGTGAGTCACCCAAGGAACAAGCCAAAGTTGTTCTTACTAATGCAATATAGTAGAAAGAGGATCAGTCAAACAAGAACATGAAACCCCCTCCTTTCTATGTATCCTTGATCATTGGCAATCATTTAGTCCACAATTGCATGATTGACTCAGGGGCAAGCAGCTTTGTAATGCCTAAGCAGATTGCAGACCTGCTAAGTCTCAAATATGAGTCTCTTTCTAAAGGGGTGGTACACTAGATGGAGCAGCATTTGGGACTGCTGGGGTTATCAAAGGTCTAGGCCTCACATTGCATGCATGCCCCAACTTTTCTATTCCCCAAGATATCTTCATAATTGATCTACCTCCACTCTTTGCTCTATGTCTATCTAGAGACTTCAGCGCCAAAATTGTAGGATATCTATCAGTTGATTGGTCTCATATGCTCTTTAGGACCAGGTATGGCACTAAGGCTACTATCAAGTCTGAACCAATTGCTACATACCATATAGAGCCTTACGTGCCCAGCCCCATCAATGCAATTATACTATTTTTGATCAAGAAGATTATGCAAGCGCCAAGATGCAGATACTCAAATTGAGGGCATTCCTAATTTGCTACTTGATGAGTGGGGAATGAACGTCATGGTTTTGATTCATATCAGCAGATTGAAGTTGGCCTTTGTATTTATTGTCTACATAAGAAGAATTCACCTCTGCCTAGTATTCTCAAAACAAATGATGAAGAGGAGGATGGCATTTGGCAGATGTTTTTGATGGATCAAGAAGCAAACAAGGAGGAGGTGTAGTTCTTGTATCTCCTATTGGCATGAAGTATTACTCCTCTTTCAGATTTCAATTTAGTTGCTCCAACAACACAGCAGAGTACAAATCCCGCATACATGGCTTAGAGTGGGCAAGAAAGAAGAACATAAAAAAATTGCAGACTTTTGGAGATAGTGAATTGATTGTAATCCAAGTCAGAGGATCAAATGCAGCTAAGAATGACTTACTAAAAGCTTACAAGCATAGAGTATGGGACCTTTTGGAGGATTTTGAAGCCTTCAATATCCACACCATTCCAAAGAAAAGTAATGAAGTTGCTGATAGGTTGGCTGCAATTGGAGCATATTTTTGACATTGTTGAGAACGTTAAGAGAGACAAATTGCAACCACATATCAAGGTAGTGGTGAGGCCTGTCATACCAGACAATGACACCAATTGGCAAGTGTTTGAGAGTGATCAACATATTGTGAATTTTATCAGAGAAGAGTTTGAGTTTTCTTCAAGGAATCAGGATAAGTTGGTGCAGCAATACAAGGACCAAGTTGTCCAACTTGGATCAAATCAATTGCCCAAAGGCCTAGTGACTTTGGAGTCCATCTTCAACTTTGATGATCAGCTCAAAAGGAAAAGGCAAACATGACAGTCAAGGGTGAAGATTATAAACCCATCTCAGTTGGCAAGGATAAACTGCTGAAAATTGGCAAGGTGAGTACCCCACAAGAGAAGCATGCTTTTGTAAAACTTTGCCAAGAGTTTGTTGATATTTTTGCTTGGGGTTATCAAGATCTTAGAGGTTTTGATCCTAATCTAGCCCAACACACCATTGAACTAGATCAAATGGCCAAGCCCATAAGGCAGAAACAACGGCATGTCAATCCACGCATTGAACCTTTGATGAAGAAGGAACTAAACAAACTGATTGAGACAAATATATTTTTTTCATTAAACATTCATCATGGGTTGCTAACTTAGTTCCAGTGTGGAAAAGGAAAGGAGAAATCAGGTTATGCATTGACTTTAGAGATTTAAACAAGGCTTCCTTGAAGAATCATTACCCATTGCCTTTGATGGAACAAATTTTGCAAATGGTAGCTGGATCAAAGAGGTTTTCTCTTCTAGATGGTTACTCTGGCTACAATCAAATCATCGTGAAGAATGAAGACCAATTTAGGACAGCTTTTACCACAAAATTGTGAACCTATGCCTACAAGAAGATGCCATTCAATTTATCTAACGCAGGAGCAACTTTCCACAGGGCCATGGATATAGCATTCAAAGGACTAATCAACAACATTGTTCTCATGTATTTGGATGATATCACAGTGTTCTCCAAAGATGCAAACGATCATCTACTTCATCTCAAGCGGGTGTTTAAGATATGTAGGCAGTTCGAAATCTCTCTCAACCCCAAGAAATGCATTTTCCTAGCTCATGAAGGTAAGCTCCTCGGACATCTCTGTTTCTAAGGAAGGATTAACCATTGATCCAAAAGAGTTAGCGTCATACTTGCATTGTTGTTACCCAGTCACAAGAAAGCACTTCAGAGTTTCTTAGGGAGAATCAACTTTTTGTCAGGCGATTTGTCCCAAATTTTGCCAACCTCGTCAAGTCATTGACATTAATGTTGAAGAAGAATATGGCATTCGAGTGGACTACTAAAGGAAAGAACAACTTTGAGGCTATTAAGCAAGCAATTCACAGGCCCCAACTCTCATCAACCCAAATTTTACCAAAGATTTCACCTTGTACACTTTTGGTGGCACAGACACAATATCCGCCATGTTGGTGCAAACAAACAATGAAGGTCAAGAATAACCAATTGCGTTCTTTAGCTAGGGTCTCGAGGATTACGAGGTGAGATATTGATTTGTTGAAAAAAAAGTATTAGTTTTTATAAGAAGTTTGAAAAAATTCAGACATTTGGTATCCAATAATAAGATTCACCTCATGATATGTCACTCTGGGATAAAAGACTTTCTTTTAAATAAAGATTTGAATGAAAATAGAGCTGGTTGGATAACCAAGGTAATGGAATATGATGTGAACATCAAGGTGACTAAGTTGGTCAGAGGCAAGGGGTTGTGTGAGCTGGTTCCAAATCAGCAGATTGATGAAGGGGTTGTCCTCACGCTCCAACACAATCAAGAACAACCAACTGATGCCTTGCTTACCCCTTGTTGGACTCATGATATAGTAAACTTTCTCTAAACAAGTTATTATCCTCAAGGCCTGAGTAAAGCCAAAAAGATACTTTAGACTCCAATCCATCCCTTATGTGTTGATTAATGGAATTTTGTTCAAAAAGGTATAAATGGTGTCCACTTGAGATGCATTAAAACAGATCAGATGGAGAAGGTGTTGCATGAGTTTCATGATGGAGAAGCAAGAGGACACTTTGCTCCAAGGACAACAACCCTCAAGATCATGAAGGGTGGTTATTATTGGCCCCATCTCTTCAATGACTTCCATGCATGGGTTAAGATAAGTAAGAAATGCGTTTTTACAGGAAAAGTGAGGCTAACAACCCTTCCACTCCACCCCATCTCTGTAAATCAACCATTCATGCAATGGGGTTGGATTTTATTGGAGTAATCAATCCAAACTCAAGCTTGGGTCATAAGTGGATCCTCACAGCCACTGATTACTTCACCAAATGGACAGAGGCAATTTCTTTGAAGAAAATAAATGAAGCTAGCGTCTTGGATTTCTATGAAGGTATTGTGACCAGGTTTGGTGTTCCTTCCACAATAATTTCTAATAATGCTCTAACTTTCCTTGGCACAAAAATATCCGATTGGGTTGTTAGAAATGGCATTTATTTGAGTACATCTTCAAATTACTACCCCCAGGGTAATGGACAGGTTGAGTCCATAAATAAAAACCTATTGAAGATCATAAGAATTTTCGAGGGAAATCAGAGGACTCGGCATATGAAATTAAAATTAGTCTTGTGAGCTGATAGAATCACTTCCAAGAGATCGACTGGTAGTTCACCTTTCAAGTTTAGTTTAGGTTTAGTTTAGTTGCAGTTCTAGAGTTGTAGGTTAGTTGTGGCAGCTGTTGGAGAAGGAACCAGCCCTCCTCTAGAGATTTGTCTCGCTTGCAAGGTCCCACACTTGGAGACAAATCCATGTTACACAAGAGTTTTGTTGTTCTTCATGACACAAATGCAGAGGGTGCTAACTTTTTGTGATAGCAGAACCTATTAAAAAAATGGTTGCATCCATAATAGCAATACCAATGTGTTGATAATTCACTAATCCACAACAATGTATCAAGCACTATGTGTGATTTCATCTCACACAACAAAATATCCACAGCAACTAGCCATGATCTATAAATAGCAGTTGATAAGGACTTTCAACATTTAAATTTTTGCAACTACCATGGCATCACTCTAAAATGTGTTTCTGCTTTGAGGCTTGGGTATTCTCTATGCTAAATAAACTTTTTAAGGCAACACTGATAGAATGGACTGATTTGCTTCCCTTTGTCAAGCAGCAAAGCATTCTTTATACATAGTTACAAAGCAAGATACTGTGCGATAGACGGATTATGTTTAATATTCAAAGGCATGAAAAGAATAAATGGTATATGGATACAGCTTATAGACAGTCTTGACTAGACTATAGGGAAACTAAAGCCTAGTCATCTTCTCGGCACACTCTTTTTCGCACTGGTATATGCATGTTGCTCATATTTCAACTAACTCAACACCATCAAACATATATCAACTTTTCAATGATGATTTCAATCTCAGACTACAAAGCAATATGACAAATTGTAATGTCCCCAATGAGACAATTTCTGCCCCTAAACGGAACAGCAATAAATCCGATCCAAAATAGTAATTATAGACGATGTACTTGAAATAAATAGTGCAAATCTGAATTATTACTGAAAAGTGCGACTTGCCTTGGTGATGGAAAACATTCACAACTGAAGCAAAATCACCCAAATATTATGCAAAACAGATCAGCAATATTTATAAGGACAAAAACATTAGAAAAATACCAGATTTGGATCAACTGAAGGCTGGAATTTATTTATTAAAATCTGCAGATGAACAGCTCTCAGACAAGCCTGAAAACAGAGTTTCCTCAGCCCAAAAAATATGCAACTTAGCTGATTTTGGCCTCTAAAAATATGACAAAGATGTTGGTGATGAGATCCGGGACAGCCATGCCCTAGAATGTATCAAACTCCACCCACAAGGGTGTAGATAACCCTAGATATGGCTGAATTTGAAGGTAGAAATCTGACCCAACACTTGTGTCTTCAAACCCTAGCTGAAAATGCCTCAGATTTGCAATATTGGGCCTTCAAACACTGCTGGAAATTCCACTTTATCCTTGAAATTCAATGGAAACCCCTAAGTAGAGCTTCCTCTCAAAAAGGGAGAAGAGTTTTCGTTCTTCTTCCTAAGCTTAAAGAGGGATTTCATCCTCTCAAGCAAAACTACAAAGGGTTTTCGTCCTTTGGAGTAAAAATGGAAAGCATGCAAGCTTAGACCAAATATCAAAAATTATAAGATGTCAAAAGATGTCTCTCCAATGCATGGCAACTTGCTTTTATAAGTTGTCTTGGCCTTTTTGCCACCCAAAACAACCAATCAGCTCACTTTGCCTCATTTAATGTTTTCCACTTGCTTTATTTCATCCGTATATGGGTTACATTTTCCTAGGGGAAATAAAATAAAATAACGTGACTTTCTTTTTCTGATTTTATTTTATCACTTTATCTTTTCTTTTTTTAACTTTAGTCTTTAATAAATTAATAAAAGTGCTTGTAATAATATTTTATGATGCACTTTATGCTTAATTCATTATGACAATGTTTCCCTTTTTATTCCTCCCTTAGCCATCGGGAAACAAAATTGGGCTAATGGTTTTCGACCGAGAAGGGGATATTACACAAATTGTGACAAATGGAATCAATGCTTTAATTCTACATTACCGAAAACACAAGAAACTACATACAAGAGCTCTTATAGTCGGGTTAAAGTCCATTTTTGTGTGATTCTTGGATGTGGGATTAAAATTTTCCCTTCATCAAATAACAAAAGGTTGCCTAAATTCAAAATTATGGAATTTATAAAAGAGCAAGACAAAGCAAATGTAGTGACTGCAAGAGCTCGCAGACATGCCCATCCTTTGCAAAGAAAACCCTCAAGCAGGCCACCTAGACTCTTTCTTATGCCTTTTGGAGGACAACTCATACTTCTTCAGATGAAAACTCTCCCCATTCACCTAAGAGAACAAAAAACGCGGGTCTGCGAAAAAAGGTTTTCAGCAATGAATCAAGGAGATAGTTGATGTCAATGAGATGATTGTGTGATGCATTTATGCTAATGGGCTTCTATTTAGCTAGGTAAAATGGGCAAACTTGCAACACATGGTGAGTTGCATGGACGACATCAATGAAGCCCCAAAAGGATACACAAGCCCTAGTTATGAGAAGGTTCTAACCACATTGTTGGCCATGGAGAGAGCTAATGTTGAGAATGCCCCAGAACCAATTAGGGATTCTTGATAAGAAACGATGTTGTCCATCATTTCAAAAGGATGAAAAAATTACAAAAACTGCCCATTAATTAATGTTATTGTAATGTACCCTAAATGGGCAATGCTCCTAAAAGCGGTTGATATTGAGGGGCAATTGAATAACATTTTTTTGTTGACATGCTCAAAGAGGCTATTGAGTCCTTGGGGCCCAAGAACATTGTCCACATAATCATGGACAATGCGAATTAATGTCAAGCAATGCTATCCATTCAAACTAGTAAAATCACCATACTTGCAAAATATGGCGATCCACATCAATGAAGGCCCGAAAGCAGGGTTCAAAATTGAGCCCGTCATAGCCCTTCCTAAGGCCTCAAACCCGTCAGAAAAGGGTGGGTAAAAATTTGCATGTAAAAAAAAATCAAAATGTAAAAATCATTTGACAATAGAGAAGTGCAAGTTACTTTTAAAACTTTCAAAAGAAGGGCTATGGTGAAAAATGCTTGTCAACAATTTGTGTGAAATTTTTAAATCTTAAAAATATTTTTGATGACTTCTACAAACAACAATCACCTCCAACTTTCCAGGATTTGTGCGTGACTCGCAGATATGTTAGACAAGACATATTAAACAATTATTAGAAAATTTAATATAATAAATATACTACTAATATAATATTATTAAGGTTAAATCCCAAGTTTCTAGCAAGTTGGTGATGCCAACTTAATGAATAATTGAGTACAGAATACCTAAACACCAAATATTTAATATTATTGTTTAGGGTTTTGGCCTTTGCTTGGGATTCATTCAAACGTTTTTTATCTGCCACATTATATGTTTTTTGCTTGTTTGTTGCAGGAGCCGCCTGAGCCACCTTGAGAGGCGAAAATAGAGCTAGGATCGACTTGCACACGAATATCTACCCACTTGGGAGCCTGCACAACATGAATTGGAACAAATCGAGCGTGCAGAGTGGCCACGAGCTCGGTATGGGCTGAGATGGATATATGAGGTTAGGGAAAGGCTTGGAGAAAAGTGTTGAACTAATCTCAATGGGTGACTTCAATTCGTGACTCGCAATGTAGGGTGTCGAGCAAGCTCTATGGGAGCCACATTGGTGCCAAAGGGCGGGATGGCCCGTAATGGTCTCGATCCAAATCAATTCGATTTCGATGAGTAGACAAGCTAGGGGACGAGAGGATTGGAATAGATCGATTTGTATGCAACAAAGAAGGATCCCGACGAAAAGGTATTTGGGGCTTTCTTTCATGAAAAACAAAGGTCGAGTCACTTGAGAAGCTCACCCGTTATGACCCTTACAAAGAAGAACCAAACTAAGTGTGAAGTTGCTCCCTAATGCAAAGGTTGATTGGACCTATCCGAGATGGCAGAATGCGGGGGAGGAGAGGATGTCTTTGCAGAGGGGGCAAATAGGTAGAGATAAGCTTATTTGTCCATTGAAAGCATCCGTCCAAGTCATCATTGATATCTTCTCTCTAACTGTTGTTCAATAGTAGTGATGTGGAGGCCAACAAGAATTTTATATTTGTTGTGCTTAAGACAATGTGGCTCAACTATATGCCTAAGGAGTTGAGGAAGAGGGTTGTGGAAAAATTTCAGGGAGGATTATGAAGGGTGAGTGTGTTTAATGGAGTAGTCTAATTTGGTAATACATCATTTGTGTGTAGTAGATCTGAATGCATATTGTGCACGAGGTGAAGCTCTTGGCTCTAAAATTTGACCAAGAATATCTCGATGTATCTGTTGGTGACATAGTTAGTGTGGGTGTTTCAATGTATAGATGCACATTTTCTTTAATTTAGTTGAAAAAATCTAATTTAATGCATTTTACTAGTTAAAATTTACATGGGTTTTAATTTTAGTGGTTAAAATACGAATGAATTTTTTTATTGAAGTGATAAGAATCCAAATGGGTTTTAATTTTAGCACTAAAATCCAAGTAGAAGCTAAAGTTATTTATTTTATTATTTACAATTTTTTCATAATGATTTTGATAAGAGATCCCAATGTCCCACATGCAATTTGATGGTTTTTATGTGTTTATTGATCTGCATGTCTTCTCATCTAATTTCAATTGTTTGTTTATGTATTTATTTATTAAATTTATTTAATGCTTATTTTAGTTATGATGATTTTTAAAAAATTAGAATATTGCAAATTTGGGCTTTCATTACATCATAATTTGATTATTTTACCAGTTTAAATGCATCTTAATTTTACACCATTCGATTGAGGGGTCATTTTGTTTGGATTACTGAATTTTTCCTTTTATTTAAGGTGCCAATCAACTTGTACTTGATTTTAAAAAATAATTTCTCATTTAAAAAATTATTCTTAATTTTTATGACATGGATACTTGATTTATTCTTGTCATATGAAGTGTAAAATATTCATACTACTTTTCATTATCAAAGGGCTGGTCCAATATTTACCCTTCACAATAAAATTCAACCAGCCCTTCAAATTTGATCCCTGCCCGAAAGGATATGCGAGCCCTAGTTATGAGAAGGTTCCAACCACATTCTTGACCTTAGAGAAAGCCGATGTTGAGAATTCCCTGCAGCCAATTAGGGGTTCTTGGTAAGAAACACGGGTGTCTATCATTTCAAATGGATAAAACAATTACCAAAGCCGGCCATTAATAAATGTTAATGTAGTTTGCCCTAAAGGGTCAATGCTCCTAAAGGTGGTTGATAGTGAGGGGAATGACTAACACTTCCTTGTTGACATCCTCGTAGGGGATACTGAGTCCTTGGGACTCAAGATCATTGTCCAAGTAATCACAGACAATGCAAAAAAATGTCAAGCGATGGGATTGCTAGCGAAGACAAGGTATGAGCGTATTTTTCGGACACCCAATGTATTCCATTCGCTCAACTTGATGCTGTAAAATTTGAGCGAAAACCTATGGAACGAAAAAAATTATGCAGAGGCCAATAATTTACAGGAGTTTTTCTATATCATCTCAAATGAATAAAAAGATTACAAAAACAGCCATTAAAAATTGTTTTTGCAGTGTGCCCTAAAAGGCAATGCTCCTAAAGGTGGTTGATAGTGAGCAGCAATGAATAACATTTCATTGCTGACATCCTCATTGAGGCTATCGAGTCCTTGGGGCTCAAGAACATTGTCCAAGTAATCAAGGACAATACAAAAAAATGTCAAGCAATGGGATCATTGGTGGAGACAAGGTATAAGCATATTTTTCAGACACTCAATCTATTCCATTTGTTCGCCTTGAAACTGCAAAATTTGGGCGAAATCCTATGGATGGAAAAAAATATGCAGAGGCCGATGATATACAAGTGTTTGTGACTAACCATCACATGCCCCAAGCCATCTTCAAAACATTCTTAAGGTTGAAGTTGTTTAAGGTAAGTGAGTTGATATTTATTTTAAACTTTTAGCAATTTTAATTTACATCATCTACTTTTAGCAATTTTAATTCACATCATCTACTTTTTTTTAAAAAAATATAATTTTAAAAACAAAGTAGATGATATTGTAGATTTTATAATTTCAACTATTTTATTTCAATTCTTTTTGAGTTGTACAGCCTAGAATCACCTCCCACACAATTGTCTTGAGATGACTCGTGATAGTGAAGGATGCCTTAAGCAGCATGGTAATCAATAACCTTTGGAGTGTGTGGAGACAATCAAACTCAGAGAGCCTAAAAAGTGAAAAGTCTAATCCTAAACAAGTGGTGGGCCAATGTCAACTATATGTTCAATTTTACGTAGCCCATCATCAGTATAATTAGATTTGCAAATCAGAACCAACTTTTTTTGGCTGAAATTTATAAGAGTGTCGACTCTATGCTCATTCTAAAAACAAAAGAGCAAAATCCTTTTGAAAATTTTTGAAAAACAAATGGCAAGTCTTGTCGCAATGAGGTTCTCCCCATTTCATCTCCTTCCCTATGTTAAATCCAAAAGATTATATAACTTACCATTTTCTTTACTAAGAATGGCAGCACCCTACTATCATAGTGAAGTTTCATAAGGATATAAAACAGCATTCAGAAGATTTTTTCATGATTCAAAAGTAGAAGATAAAGTGCACATTGAGTTTGGTATGTTTATAGCCTCAAAAGGCCAAATGAGAGAGCTTGGAGCTCTTCAATACAATTATTCAAAGGCTCCACAAACATGGTGGTACCTCCAAGGCCAAGATGCCAAGTACTTGCAGTCTGTTGCCATTAAAATTTATCACAGATACGTTTTGTAACACTTATTATTTTTATAACTTTTTAAATCAGAATTTGAATTTTCAATTAACTTTTAATGTAAACTCATAATTGCAATTTCCTGTAGACTTTACCTCTATAGATTGTGAGTTCCTCTTTAAATGAGCAGATTGGAATACATACTTCTTTATCCACTCAGTTAAACACTGCAGGTTGGCAAAAAAGAAAGCGGAGGAATTGGTCTTTGTGCATTCCATCTTGCTCCTTCTATCCACACAAAAAACCAGAGTATAAGCAGGGTTGACCATGCTTTAGGATATACAGTGGGCAGCCTAACTTGGATGCTTCAATAGCACGCTTTACTCATCTTTCATTACTTGAGGATGATGGGGAAGGGACTTCTACACGAGCCGCATAGCGGAGCTGGTGGGAGTGACACCATTGCTATTGCATCTAGTTCTAATGACCTAAAGGATGATTTTGGCGCTCTGTGTGGAAAGCAAGTTGATGATTGTTTATGTAGTTCTTGGCTAGGATAGTTTAATACTAATTATGCACATAAGATTGATACTACAGTTATTTTTCCGTATATATTTTCTCACACACACGCACACACGTTTATGTAGTTCGTGACTAGGATAGTTTAATACTAATTATGCACATAAGATTGATAATACAGTTATTTTTCCATAAATATACTCTCTCTCTCTCTCTCTCTCTCTCTCTCTCTCTCTCTCTCTCTCTCTCACACACACACACACACACACACACACACACACACACGCATGCACACACGCACACGCACACACACACACACACACACAAAACCATAACCAAGGCCGAAAAAAAGACAACCATTTTCTGGCAACTTGTGAACAGTTTCGAATTTTAATCTTGAATTTTAGAGTATTCCATTTTAAAAAGATATTTTAATTTTCAAGCAATTGATCTCCCCATGAACCTTAACAGCTTGTTTTGGTTCCACACTAGGACTTTTTCCTCATGAACATTAAAAATACTATTCGGCACAAGTCTACCCCATCTTCATCATTCTTATCACATAAATAAGTTTTCAAAATCTGATGGCGCTTCCAAAATACATATATTTGCATACTACTCTAGAACTGCATCAATGCCCAACATTGACGTTTTAAAGCTTAGCATCTACAGCATCAGAGATTTCCATTTATCACTAAATTTACAAACTATTACTAAATGTAGAGCTCCTGGATGGCAAATAACAGGAATCTAAATATTCTAAAAATGAAATTCTTAAATAAAAGAACATTTTGTTTTATATAAATAAATGTTTATCCAATAGTATAGTTTTAACTCTTGCCAATAGAAAGAACAGATAGAAAATGCATTTTATGAAGATCCAAATACCTGAGATAGCAGGAGTGAAAATCCCATCACCAATAACCATACAAGTGCCAAGAATAACAAGAATAAGTAGTGCATTTCGACGGTAGAGTTTGGCTTCCAACCATTTCTTTGTTCTTGCGGCAAATGATTTATCTTTAATTTTTTGTATGCTGTAGGTTGTAAGCTCTTCATCTGTGCGGTGCTGATTTGGAATAGTTTTAACATTAGCATGCCGACAGAGTAATGAATATAGAGCAAATGTTCCACCTACAACACAGCAATATAACATACTATTATTAGAATTAGACTTATGGTTTATGCTAAGCGGAAGGAGAAGGAAAAAGCTTTATAAGCTTTGTAAACTGAAAGGTACGACAAAGATTAAATATTGAAGTTAAGACACAAAATTCAGCAGAAAAACTCAGAATGGATCCAATCACATATTTCAGTATATTTCACATAAACTGAAATACTAAGCAACATATATTCACAACATTTTCATTTGATTAAATGCAGTTTCTATGTCCAGTCATAATATGTTACCTTCACCATTGTCATTAGCCCTCATGACCACAAAGACATATTTCAGCAAAGGAATCAATGTTAAAGTATATATGATTAATGATAAAGCTCCCATCACGTCTTCACTATCATGAATGCCTGATGGAAATGTACTGTTAAAAACATATAGTGGGGATGTACCCAGGTCTCCATAAACAACCCCGAGACTTTGAAATGCAAGACGCAGAATCATTAAAGATGTTAGATCCTGCACAGGCAATAGAGCAAATGAAGATGTTACTGTTTCGATATTTAAAAACGTCAGCAAGATATTTAACACTTGAGTTTCGCACCAGCTAAATTTGCCTGAGAACCTTCTATGCAATTGATATTAGTTGAATCATATGTATTCCAACAAAGACATTTAATAGCAGTTTATTTTTTAAATACAGTTTGATATAAAGTATATTAATCTACTTATAGCACATCATTTTATCTTTCAGCTTGATTGGCAGCAACTATTTTCCCTTCTTTGCTAGATTTTATTATCTTCATAAAGATGATGTGTGTGCTTAAAATGAATGAAGCTTCTTCACTTTCCCCCCATTATTTTACTACTTCTTAATGTGGCCTGCATTTTTAAAATGCTCATACTTTGTTTTTCTTGTTGTACAGATTCAGTGATTTCCATCATTCTGTATCTTCAGATTTTGAGGGTTTCGTAGGTTCCAAGAACCACCTTAATTAGGTAACTCGCCAATTTTCCTGCCATGACCGGTCCATTAGTAAATCAATCCCACAGTTGACTGCTGGAAGATCCATTACTATGTGTCCAATTACATAGAGATGAAGTAAAAGAGGAATTTACTATATTTAGTACTTAAAAAACAAGAGCAGCAGGAACATGCAAGACTTAAATGTTGAGAGGAATATATCCCTATTCAGCTGGTACAATTTTGAACAGTATTTCAAGCAAATAAAGTAGGTATCCCACACAAAATTATTGCCCATGTACCTTGCAACAATTGAACCTTTGTGGTGTTAACTATTGTGATCCCAAGCATGACAAATCTACAAGAAAATGCAGTGGAAGTGATACGATATCTTATAGAAACCTTTCAAGAAGCATTACCCTTTCATGTGCTACTCACCATAACTGCAAATAAATAATTCAGATCTTATTCACTGTTCTTACAGCCAATATGCTTTTAATGCATACTAGTTTCTTCCTTAGTTACCAAGATATGGGTACAGGGGTTTGCGGATTTTGTTTGGGACCCCAGGTTTGGTACATTTTGGATACGTCCATAAAATATACATATATATAGCCAAAAAATTAACAATAATATGCATAAGATAAACATAAAAATAACCATGATTTTTTTAAGTCATTATTTTAAAACATATATTGAAGTCTTGGATTTCTCTGATAATTTTTTGTTAATATTTAACTCATCTAACCATAACATTAACAAATAAATAAACAGAAGTAATGTTCATCTTCTTCTAAGGCCATTGGGGATAGAGGTTGGATTGACTGGGGGACTGCTCCATTAACCACACCTCCTCCTTTCTCCAGTTGTTTCGCAAGTAATTGGCCCACATCAGAAGGACACACAAAACCACCGATAAGGAATTTGCTCACATCTCTCACGAGCTTGAATCAGCCCCATTCAATGATACTTCACAAGTTCAGGCCACGGCGTGTGGCAGTCAAACCCAAACGCAGATGCACATGCTCAAAACTTCCAGCATCTCCATGCAACAAATTATTTTGATCAGCTGAAGGCAGTGAAGGAGGCCAAGAGGGGCTTGCCAGGCTCCGTGCAATTTTGCATGCCTTTGTGCCCCACTATACACAATTTTTCACAACCCAAGCTTGTAGTCCCACACAAGATGAAGCTCTTCTTAAGTTCTTAAGTGTGGTGTCTTGTAAAGTGTTCTAAAGCTCAGCAGGTTGCTCCTCTGACCTCTCCATTAATGACCTCCAAGATGTAGTTAATCACATGGTGCATGACAAAGCTCCAAAGATTGATGGTTTCCCTTGCGCGATTTATTAGACCAATAGTTACTGTTGGTTCTGATATCCACAAAATTTGTTTGCAAGCTATCCAGAAAAAACTCGATGTGGAAGCCAATCGATAAAGGCAACATTAATTTCACCCCTAAAGCCAGCAACCCTGAACTCATTGCTAGTTGGCAGCCTATCACCCTTCTCAATGTCAAGATCATTGCAAGGGTTTAGCCCTTAGGCTGCAAATTTCTCCCCCACTTATTGCCCGGCATGAACAAGCGAGTTTCATTCATAATGGATATATTATGGATAATATCATTGTGTGGGAACGGCATGGAGTGGGCTTGTTCCTCAGAAAGCTCTCTTTGTCAATATTTTGAAAAAGCTTTTGATAGGATTGGATAGCCTTTTATTATGGCTAAGCTTCAAGCCTTCGATTTGGACCTAACTTTGTGAAGGCCATTCAAGTATTCTTAAATGATGCCTTGGCCTGAATAACCATTAATGAGCAAAAATCTAAACAATTTAGCCTTCATTGATCTATCTAGACAAGATGCCTCTTGCCCCTTCTTTTTATGTCTTGGCAGCAAAGGGGTTTGGCTATTTGTTGAGTGACGTCTCAAGGGTCGGTCAAACCCATCAATTTACCAGGGCTAACAGGAGCTCAACTCATCAATGTCCATTATACTAATAATTCCTTTCTAACTCTTGCCAATGAAGACTTTGTACTCAATGCCATGGAATACCTTTAAATTTTGTCTTGCCTCAACATCAAGCATTTAGTGGGCTAAAGCCCCGTGTTATAGATTTGATGGAAATGGTTAGCCCATGGTGAGATGTTCAATTTTTTGGGCATTCTTTTTGCCTTCCAAGCTTCAACATTCTTTGGAACTTTGTGGAACAAAGAGCTGAGAATATATCCTACTAGATTACCAAGTCTCTCTCCCTTGCTGCTAAATTTCAAATTTGTTCTAAAGTTCTCTCTACTAGTACTGTTTATTATTCTTCCTATTGTGCTCCTAAAGCTTCCTAAAAAAAATAGAAAAGCTACTTGAAGATTTTCCCCAAGCCAATCCTAAAGGGAGTAAAGGCTTCCACAAAGTGACTTGGAATGTTTGTTGTATCCATGAAGAAGTGCAGGCATGGGCCTTTTGGATATCATGAATCGGGGCATTTCTCATTGCGCTAAATGGAAATGTCTTCTTCGTCATCGTGTTTCTTCAAGGGTCCCTTATGGATACACAACATAGCAGGTGTAGACACTCAAATTTGGCAATTAATCTTTGACACTGCTGGTTGTGACAATGCTCCTTTACTTAGACAAATATCCACATTCTATTGTTGCTCAGTGCATCTTATTGTCTCTCTCCCAACTTGTTTATTCCTAAACACTAATGTGTCGTCATATTCTGAATATAGATGCATAAAATCAGTACTCAAACTTTGCTTATCATGATACATCTTTCAGATTGCAATCACAATTTTCCTGTCCAAAACTGTACAGTATGGTCAAGATGTCATTTCCGATCCTGGCCGACCTAAACGGTCTTGGACTGACACATCCTCCAACCTTGCTTTCAATTCTATTATCTTTGTTGGGTCATTTTATCCTCTTGGGTCAACCTTGTCATAATGATTTACCTTTGGAACCCTATATAAGCAAAGTTCATATCACTTCATTTACTTACCTGGCACTCTCATGAGCTCTCATTGCAAATACTAACACAAAAGGCACTCAAGACTCCCTAAATCTTCCCAAAGTTGATGCACATCCATTAGGGTAGTCACTACTACAATTCTAAAGCACTCAACCAAGTCAAGGAGTTCAGCTTCCCTCATTTGCAAGAATCCAAAGATCCAACTCAATGTCTTAGCAAGAGCAAAATCATCTTAAGCATTGTCAAAGCGGTTCAAGTTTCCAATCTAGCTACATCCATATAGATATCACGTGCTAGGTGGAGAACTATGTATGATTTGAAGCCTCTTCGGAGTAGTGCCAACGTAGGCGATGCACGGATTGCACTTCAACCCAAACACTAACCTTTTTGCAGGATCTTCCACCCATGGTTAGGGTTTGTGTTCAATTCAAATTATTTAAAAGGGTTTAGCAATTATGTGACACTTAGAGTTTGACAGCGACACACATTGTCAGGCAACCAAAGGACACAAAAAGTTACAAAACCACATTCTGAGAAGGTCCTAAACCATACAGAAGGTCCAAGAACGTACAGTTGATCCTGGAAAAGCTATACAGTTCCATACCATGACATTTTCCAACTACAGTTTCAATAACGAAGCATCTTGAGTGTTCGGTACTCCTAATTTATCTAATCAATGCACCCAAATATCTCCTATTTCACCTTGTACAACTAGGTGAATACAACCACGGATTCACCTGCGACTACTCAGCTTCCCCTGTGACCTTTACACCTGTTGCACCTGCGACCATTTGAGTTTTGCTTTGTCGTCGAGCTTGGTCGTGAACTCGAGCTTGGGCTTCGACGTCGAGCTTGGGATTGACATTGAGTTGCTTCGAAGTAGGCTTCGTGTTGGTGGTTGTTCCCATTGAACCATCCGCCACTTTCCCTGCTCCCTCCGGGCGGTTCGTCTGTCATTCGTGGTTGTTTCTCCCTGCTTCATCGATGCCTATCTTTTCTTGGGTTATCCTTGGTGTTGGCCCCCTTATCTGTGCATTGATGCCCTTCGGCGGTTCCTCCTATAACCCCATCTCCATATCTCCCTTACAGGTTTTCTATCCATTACACCTACGTGCCAACATGGAGTCCCAGGCGGGGGGGAAAAACAGTAACTTTTGTATAACAACTGGCAAACACAACTCAGGCGAAGAGAGCCCCACAGATGATGCGGATTTCCTACAGGAATTGTTTATCCGGGTTCAACGGATGGAATCTAATAACCAGGCCCTCCACTCAGAGGTTCTTATCCTTACAAACTATATATCTGAGGTTGAAGCTGAAAATGCAATGTTGAAAGAAAAGATACTCAACAAAGTGTAGACAATCAGACCTCTCCCAACGACAATGATAAAATAGAAGTTGAGATAATGAACCTCAAAAATAATTAGGAGGATGTCAGATTACAAGTCACGCTCACATAAGAAACGGAATCACACATTCAGTCTTGGGCTTAGGTGGTTGGAGGCAAGGACAAATACACCCCCCTTTTGCCTGCTATTGAAGAGGTAGTCCAAGTTAAACTGGTCGAAGAACGAACCAGCTGGGATCACGAGCTGAACCTTAAGGTTAGGGGCTCCCCCACCCCAACCATCACAGGACACCTTGATAGTTGGGAACTCTTTCATCAAAGAGACCCTTGGTATCCACGATATTAGTTTGGACCGTGCCTGGCTTGGGTACGAATCAACCCTCTTCATTTGATTCGGTCAGCAGCAGACAGGATGAGGGCTCTCCAAGCCAAAAGTTGCTCTTCTCACTTCCTAACAAGATCTTCCTGGATGAGGATCTTACCAAATCACAAGTGGTTGAACTCAAAAACTCCAGAGAACAAGTTATGGCAGCAAGGAAGGTAGGGAAATGGGCAGTTATCCGGAATCTCCGGGTTGTTATTAGAGACACCTTCCCTCCTAGGTGGGGTCCCGCCCTGGGACTTCCAAATGACGGGGTTGGGGGAGAGGCAACGGAGCACAGGCATGACTATTAGGTGCTGGAACGAGAACGGGTCTTTTTGGTCCTCATCGGGCCTTGTTGAGGATGCTCTTGGACCCACTAGCATCCTCTTCATCACAGAGACTCACGAGAGCCCTGTGCGGCCTCTCCCTAGTATCACGGGATGTCAGTGGTATTCCGCATGTCGGTAGGAGACTAGGAGCTCAGGCGGTGTCAGAGGGTCAAGTGGTGTCGCATGTTTGTACAGAGATTCCTGCAGAGCAAAATTTCCTTAGTGGCTAGAGATGAGTTCGCCAAGTTTCTTTGGGTCCATTTATAGTGAGTAACTCATTGTTCCAAGGACATCTATATCGCAGTATGTTATTTTCCTCGCCCTCCTCCCCGTATGCCATCCACAATGGGGTTGATGGTGACCCTTTTATTGACTTGCATGATAGCATTACTCATTACTCAGCAATTGGTGATATCTTCATGTTGGGTGATTTCAATGCCCGCACCAAAACCCTTCAGGTCCCTCTATACAACTGCGGTAAAGATTTGCTCTGCACGTAGACGCTTGATCCAGAGTCTGTTGGTCTGCATAGGACCTCGGAGGATGATTCGGGACCCCTCGCAACCTATGGCAAACACCTTTTGCAACTTGGTGAATCGCAGGATTTAGTGATCCTTAACGAGATTGCCTACTTTTCGGACTCGCATCTCTTCACTTGTTGGCCCATGGTGGGGATGCGAATGTTGTTGATTATGTCCTTTCGAGCCAAAACTCCTTATCCCTCGTCAGCCACTTCTCTATCTCATCCATTCCCCTTGTTGATCATGCTCTTCTTTCCCTTTCCCTCCGGTTCGACACCCCTCCCCCTCCTCCCATCGATCCCTATCTTGGCCCCCCTCACACCACCTTCCGGTTCGACGATGGGGACTCCAACACCTTTTCCTCCCACCTTCAGGCCCTTCTCCCTTCAAAGTCCCTATTCTTTTCCATGGATAGTGTCATTGCCAAGTACTCTCGATTGTCCACCATTTGGGAGGTTGCCCTTCTTTCTTTTCCTAGCTCTACTCGTTCCCCCTCCACTTCCCACCACCAAAAGGCTTGCCCCATGAATAAGTGGTATGACAACGAGTGCAAATCCCTCCACCGCCAATTACGGCATGCTTTCTACCTGGCCCACCCCTCTTATCACACCTTGAAAACCTCTTACCGGCATTTCCCTTGCGCAAAAAAACGCCTTTATATTGCATAGCATAGACGAGCTCTTTGTGCTTCCCTCCGATACTCGCCTAAACTTTTTTGGCGCAGCATTTTCCCTCGCACTTCTCCTCTTCACGTTGATCTTAGCCCTAGAGCCATGCTCTCCCACACCTCCAATCTTTATGATATCCTTGGCCACCTCATATTCAAGTTGATAAGCCCCCTTCCTCTTGTCACCTATTTACCTCCAGGAAAATCAAAGAGGCCATCAGAATGATGAATAGCAGCAGATCAGCAGACAAAGAGGGGTTTTGTTGGCTCCCAAATTCGCACCCCAAGGAAAAGAGCAGCTAACCGGAGTGGATTGGCTTTGAGAGAGTGATGAACAATGAAAAGTTCTTTGTCGTTGATAGCCAGGATTTGTTCAACACTCAACCTACTAACTCAAATCTGGGAGGTGATCAAGAGACACCTTAACAAAGGGGATGGCTTAACCCTATTACTTCTAGCTCTGCTGGACCAAGGTGAGAGGACTGGCAGGAGGATCGAATAAAGGAAAATATATCCGGCTTGGTTTCCTTTATGATTGGTGCAACTTAATTTGAAGAAAGTGCAGCCACATATACAATACTCACTCAAAAGAGTTGTCACTTGATTATTGTACGCACTTGACACATCAAATACAGATCAAAACAGACAAATAATGGACAATTTCAGATATTACGTTTGCGTAATAGTGTCAACCAAGGGTGCTTTAAATGATATTGGATCACAGACTTGGTGGGATTCTCAACAAAGCTTACTAGTAATGAATAACTCTTAAACACAACTTTGCAGAATAAGCATATGTATGGTATGCAGGTATGATATGCTTAGTAGGTATGAAGATAACTAGATGTTTTTAATTGAGATTTGAAGGGGGGAGGGTAATTGCTTTTATGACTTGGTGTTAATGTTCCCATGGAAAGAATCCATCCTTAACGGTGATGCTTGAAAAGAACAATCAATTTAACATAATCGTAAAATAACATTTGCATTCATTGATACTCAATTTGTACAAACGTTATCAACAGTCTTCAGAATCCTAACTACAAATTCTTGAGTTGGAATTTAGATAAAGCACTTGCTATATTTGTTTCATACACCCAAAATACCCTTAAGGGATAACAATAGTCTTTCAAGATGGTGCCCTTCGGATTTTACAACCAGACTGAACTATTGTAAAGTATACACTACTCTACAATATTCTCACAAAGTGACCAGAAGAATGCAACAATGAAGAAGGACCCTTGTGTACTTAACAAAGTAAAGCCAGTGCAAGATTGTAATAGAGATTATATTGCCTCATTCATACTTTTAAAACATGAGAAACAGGAAGTATAGTTTCATCAAAACAAATAGTATCTATTCATGTAAGTTTTGACAAGGAGACAAACAAATGCCTTCAAAACCTACTAATGGTTGTACAACGCAACCACCTTAGCTCTTCCTCACAAAACTGGACACATACAAAATGTTTTTCAAGAAACTAGAAACCGGAACTTAACTTAGCTTGATCAACAAAATTCTACCACTAACCCCCTTCGCCTCTTGCACAAAATGAAAGGCATTTACAACATATAGCAGATGAGAGAAAAAAAAAGAGAAAAATTTGATCTTCCTCTTCAACCACCAACAAGATGCATTAAAACTCTAAAAAGAGCATGGGCAGCCTGCCAAGGTCATTCATTCCTGTTGTCTTGCTTGTTAGAGAAGAAAGAGCACCATACTTCATCAATTCGGGTGGTTGAAAATACTGGAACTGCAATTGTGAAAGTTAGAGGACGTTTTCTTATTCTTCTCCCACCAACCACCATCAATTTCTGAATTGATGATGCCAAAGTGAAGGGCTTGAAAAGACCTTTCCAACAATATAAATTTTTCAAGATTTGGAGCATGGAATTGAAAGATATGGCCTTCTAAAGTTTTGCGTGTCGGGATGAACAGGAGAATGACACGTGGCAGTGTTTGATTGGTTTAGGGATTGCCTTGCCAACGTGTACATTGCTTTTACTTTTGCCATGTGTCGGTCTCTGGTTGGGTCGCAAGTTCGGGCTTTGCTTCCTTTTACTTTTCTGCATTCCTTTGTCCTTGCAAGCAGGCATGTTCCCTTGATGATAGGTTAGCCAATAAGACAACACCACGCTCCTTTGACTTGTCAGACTCTTCTTAGCCCTTGCGAAGCGTGAGCCAATGAGAAAGCTCCACGCTCCTCGCAATGTCAGTCTTTGTCAAACCTGTTGAGAACCTTGACTGGCCTCTACGAAGCATGAGCCAAATGGGGAAGCTCCACGCTACTTCATATGTTAGTCTGTTTGATAGCCCCTTCTGACTGCCGTGAAACACGAGCCAATAGAAAAGCTCCATGTATGACACGCATTCACCTTTCATTGGTTGCGCCTTCGCGTCGCAATTTCCATTTGTGGTGGACTTAAAATTGTTGGCTACATAGAATGCTGCCATGTGTCCGCCTTGACCGCCCTTAACTTTCCGGACCCGAAGCCTTGCTAAACTTGGTTTATTTCGCAAAACTTCAGGTCCGCGAAATGCACCTGCCTTGAAGTTTGCCAGAATGGTGACACATGTCCACCTTTGGTCGTTGATCTTTCGTCATATATTGTTGCCTTCACAAGCCATGTATTCTTTGACCTTCGCTGACCCAAGCTCGGACCCGAAATGTTTGTTAAATTTAGCTCATTCCGCGGACCTTAAATGTTTGGTGGATTTTAAAATTCGCGGTGCTTTGAAAATTGTCGGGGTCTTTGGATATTTGGCGGGTTCACCAAGTGTAGCATGGCCTCCAAATTTTAACTTTTGCTCTACGGCCTTAACTTGCTTCCTGCGGGTTTAGTAAAAACCCGCCTAAGTCCCAGACCAATGTTCCTTTGTTTCACAGGTTAGGAGAACCCGCGGAACACTTAGTTCCTGATCTCCGCAGGTAAATTGAATCAATCTCCCACGGTTTTGTTAGAGCAAAATGGCTAAGTCCATTTTGATGAGTTATCCAAACTTGCAAGGGGTGCAAATTTGGGATAAAAGTTACATTTACGGAAAGTCTAGGAGAAAGACCAGCTCAATCCATGGGCCTGGATTGAGCACCAATAGGTTTCAAGCAGAATTTTTCAAGTATGGGGTGGGGGTTCTTGGTAGCTATTTGGCTGACCTCTTTAATCATGTTGTGTGCTCCGGTTTTCCGCCAACATGGTCACATCATACCATTTACCCGATCCACAAGTCGGGCCCCAATTCAGATCCCAATAACTACAAGACCATTATGGTGGGTCACACTTTCTCCAAACTTTACGCTATTGTCCTCCATATGCAGCTTTCTAAGGAGTTGGAACGAAGATGCCTTAGAGCTAGGGGGAAGGAGGTTTCGCCCTGCTCACCAGACTATTGATCATATCTTCACTCTCAGGGCTATCTTCGAGGAGGCACGCCACCGCTCGGCGAAAGTTTATTGTTGCTTTGTAGACTTCCGGAAGGCGTTCGATTCTGTTTGCACGTTGCACTTTTTCAATGGCTCAAGGACATCGGCATTTCGGAAACCCTTCTCACGGCCATCATGCACCTTTATGAGACAGTTTTGGGCCGCCTTCGTACGGCGCACGGGGATTCAAATTTCGTCAGGAGTACCATTGGGGTTAAACAAGGGTGCCCCCTATCCCCGACCCTTTTCGATATATATCGACGAGCTTGAGTCCTTCCTCTCGTGAACACATACAGGACAGCGATGGGTGTCTTCTCCACCAGGTTTTGATTTACATTCTTTGTTTGCATGGATGATGTAGTCCTCTTAGCTTCCTCTCCAAAGGGCCTGCAGAGACAACTAGATGCCCTAGCCCTATTCTTTGTAATCTCCAACAGTTGACTGTTAACCTGGGTAAAACCAAGGTTATGATCTTCAATGGTTTGAAGACCTCTCACCTCCACTTTTTCTTCAGGGGTGAGGAGATAGAGATCACCAGTGCTTATACATACTTGGGAGTTCAGTTTTTGGTCCTCGATTCAGTATGAAACAGGCCCTTCTACCCAAAGTCAATAAGGGTTATGGTTCCTTAGCCCTCCTCGAGAGACAGTGCTTTCGCCATCATTTCCAAGATGTCTCCTCCAAAATGTCCCTCATGGAATCTCTCATCAGGCCCACTGTCCTTTATGGATCTTGTTGCTTGGGGGCCTTCTTTACTCGAGTCTGACTAGGCTTTGGTCAAGAGAGTTCAAACTCTTCTCCTCCGTCGGTTTATCCGATGCAAGCAAACCGTCCCTCATCATATTATTTTGGCTGAGTTTGGTGCTCGTCCTTTCAGATTGGAGGATATATTTGATATGATCTCTTTCTGCACCACATCAGAGGCTTCTCTGTTTCGGTGGAAGGGCGAGATAGGTATCCATTCCTAGCCTACTGCTCTTCAAAGGCTATTGCTCGCTCTGATGCTCCCCACCGTGGTCATTGTTGGTTTGCGGAGGTTTCGACCTTTTGGGGACAGTTGGTATTCAGATGGACCGTCTCCCTCCTTTTCAGTACTCCTTAGATGCACCGCACCACCTTCTTCCCACTAGACAGGTACTGAATAGGGCCATCAAGGAGGATATCTATAAATATTTCATCCTTACCACCTAGGCGAAAGTCGAAACCCCAAGGGGTCTTCGCCCCAAGATGGTCTTCTACGCCGAGCACTTCATAGAGATGAGTGATGGCCTTATTATTCGCCCACAGTATACTCGCAATCACTGGCGACATGTGTTTTGTATCACTCTCGGCCATATCAGAGTTGGTTCCCACAAACTCCGGTGCGAGATAGACCGTCACCTTGATCGCTCTGACAGGATCTGCCATCTATGTAATCTCCAAGAGCGTGTGACAGAGATACACTTTATTTTCAAATGCCCCATATACTATGAGATCAGAGGGAGGTTTCACTGTCTCTTCAGAAGGGCACAGAACCTTTCGGACTTCTTCCGATATGAGGATCAAAATGTCTCGCTTTATACATTCAAGAGGCCATGAGGCTTCGGGAGCACACTCTTCAGCTACAGTCTAGATCAGATTCTACCCAGTTGATCACTTCCTTCTTCAAGGTGTTACCTTCAACGAGAGGCACCAAGCGCCAATGGACGAATAGCTCCACCTCTGATTCTAGATCGGTCCATCCTAGGGATAACGCTCATAGCTCACCGAGCCATCATCGTCACGTTAATATCAGGCCCGGCACTAGGCGACAGACGAGACCTACAAGATCTTCTAGACAAAGACGACGGCCAAACAAGCAGCTTAGTAGACGACCCTTGCACTCTGCCGCCTCCTCATCCGGTCGTCTCTCCAACCAAAATAACTTTCAATCGACCTCGAATGCTAGGAGAGCTAGGTCCACCATCCCCTGATGGACTCTCTTCTCTTCTTCGGTCCAGCCTTCCTTCTTCTCTTCTTCTCGTTTGTATACCCACACCTAGGCTGGGTGTAAGGATTTTTCTCTCCATTGTTGTTGCCTTCCCAGGCCCTCTGTTTCCTCTTTGTTTTGTTCTTTCTTGGGACTGTTTGGCCCCCCGCTTTGTATTTTTGCCCTAACTGGCCTTTTTAGTCCCATTGACCTACCCTGTGGTCATTTGTTGGACATTAATATATTTATCTTATCTTATCTCTTTGTGTTTTTGAGCTTATAGCATATCGTTATCACTAGTTGCAAGTATTAATGTGTTGTTCTGATATTGCATATTTAATGTTGGAAGTTAATTAATCAAAATAACCCCTTGTAACAAAAATTGTTGTGCATTTCCATAACATTATATATTAAATTAAATAAGGGTGTAAACAGCAGGGGACTTGGTTTCCAGACCCTCCTCAATATGCTTGTGCCCATTAAACTAACATGAACCTATATTATCGAGATCATTAGGAAAGCTTGGGAAGCTATTAAACCCTAGCTCCTTTGGAAGTTCATGACGAGTCTTTCTATCAACATCCACTCGTTACAGTGGTTCCCCATTATAAACAATCATGTTATACCTTTTGCTAAGGTGCCATGGGTCAAGGCAATTAGATTTTAAAAGAAAGGCATCCGCACCATGACTAACCTATTCAATAAGGTCACTTGGTCATGATATTCTTCGCCAAAATTAAGGCCAAATTTCTCCTCAATGGAGGGGATTTTGAGACTTACAATGAGATTCAGATGACCATTCCCAATGAAGATCTACACAAAATTGCTATGAAGCCTCGACTCATTGGTGGCAGGATTGGAAGGAGCATGTGGACACACCTCTTACCAATGGCTTTCCCCAAAACTTGTACCATATGAGACAATCGTCATTTGAATCTCAACTCTATAGCAATGGTTCGGAACCATAGATTCACCACCATTTGGAAAGTCATTGTCAAATCTAACTTAATTTGCTTGGTGTTTGCTTTATCAAGGCCTTTCTATATGAGATAGGCTCACACGCATTGGTATGTCAAACCCTCGATGCCAAGCATATAACAAATCAAAATCTCTTAAGCGCATTTTTTGGTTTTGAGCTAGAGCCTACCACACCTGGAAATGGATCCATTCCTTCTTCAATCCCTTTGGACCTGAGTATTTTGCATGGAAAATGATACTCTTAGGGGATTCTTCCATGACACCTACAAGATATGCACATACTTGGCACATATTTCACATTGATATTATTTTTCAGCTTTGAAAAGACAGAAATCATGCTATGTTCAATCACGAAATGTTATAAGATCATTTTCCTATTTCTAAAAAAATAATTGTGCTATTGAATTCTATATACTACAAATTCAAGTGCAAACAGAAAAGGTGGTGATGGAGGTGAAGAATCTCCACACTCTGATCAGCCACGAAGGCAATGACCCTTATGCCATAACATGTTTGTCCCTTGATTCCCCAAAACATAGCTCTCCTAGAGAAGAGCGTGGGCATTGAAATCATGGCAACTGTAGGCATTGTTACCGCAGCCAGTCCAACTTTTCATTGCCACCCCACAACCACTCTCTACATGGCAGCCATGTTGGTTAGGCTCCCCTCCACAGGATAAAAAATTCAACAAATTGGCGCTTGCAATCCATCCAAGTTTCCCAAGCGGCAGCCCAAGCAAGGAAATAAAAAGAAAAACAAGTACAATGGGGATGAGATCCTTTACTTGATACTGCTGACCCTACCGGTAGAAGTAAGTGGGAAGACAAACAAGATGACCCTCCACCTCCATTTGGAGCTAGTTTGGCAGTGCTGGAGGCCTAATAATTTTGTGTTTAGTCATATGCCTTAATAGACTTGTGTGTCGTGTTGGTACTACTCTTTTTGTAAACCTTGTTAATTTCATGATGTTTTGTAATTATGTGGTGAAACTTTCTAGATGGTACCGTAAGCACAATATCTCAGGATTCTAGCCTGATGTGTTGATCCCATTCCACTCGTTTTTTGAGATCGGCTCTATAATACTTTATGATTTGATAGATGTTTTAAAGGCTTTTCAATAGAAAAGAATAACAAATAAATAAATAACACTTATGTTTCTTAGTTAAAAACCTATTATTAGGGTTAAACTCTATTATAATTAATAGTGCCAAGTCAAAGTTAATAGATATTATCTATATTTATCATTATTAACTATAAACATAAATAATATTAGATTTATGTATTTTTGTGGGATTTTTACTTGTGTGTTTTTTCATCATCACTCAAATGATCTCTATGAGTAGTCATTGTACTAAAGATAATTTTTCTCGTGTACTTTTGGTAACAATTATATGGCAAGGGGATCGACCTTAGCACACAAAAGCACCGTAAGCATTTGTTAGTAGGGATGAGGAATGGTGAATATAATTCATCACGTTGACCTTCTCACCCTCGAGCCTTTTTCCCCATTGGCAAAGTTTTTGGTGAGTGTCGTAGTGCCTAATAAATCAACCTTGTTTTACAATTATAACCAATGTGGGATTAACCCAATTACAATTCGATCGTGTATATAATTCACCACGTTGGGCTTCTCACCCTCGAGCCTTTTTCCCCATTGGCAAAGTTTTTGGTGAGTGTCATAGTGCCTAATAAATCACCCTTGTTTTACAATTATAACCAATGTGGGATTAACCCAATAACAATTCAATCGTGTATTTTATATTAAGTTGATGGTTTCCACAAGCAATTTAATTAGCTTATTTATTTTTGTGGGATTCGTACTTGTGTGTTTTTTCGTCATTACTCAAACGACCTCCATGAGTAGTCATTACTCTTATGACAATTTTCCTCGAAATAGTGTTGGTAACAATTACAAGAGGACCCACTCAACTTAACATAAAATACATGATTGGGTTGTAATTGGGTTAATTCCACATTGGTAATAATTGTAAGACAAGGGTGATCACTACACTCACCAAAATTTTCGCCAATCGGGAAAGAGGCTAGAGGGTGAGAAGCCCAAAGTGGTGAATTATATTCACCATTCCTCCCCTACTAACAAATGCTTATAGTGTTTATGTGCTAAAGCAAGTCCCCTTGCCTTGTAATTATTACCAAAAAAACATGAGGAAAATTGTCATTAGAGTAATGACTACTTGTGGAGGTCATTTGAGTAATGACTAAAAACACACAAGTGAAAATCCCACAAAAATAAATAATCTAATTAAATTGCTCGTGGAAACCATCAACTTAACATAAAATACACTATTGGTTTGTAATTGGGTTAATCCCACATTGGTAATAATTTTAAGACATGGACGAATCAAAAAAAAATTGTAAGACAAGGGTGATTTATTAGGCACTACACTCACCAAAAGTTTTGCCAATGGGAAAAGAGGCTAGAGGGTGAGAAGCCCAAAGTGGTGAATTATATTCACCATTCCTCCCTTATACTAACAAATGCTTATGTGCTAAAGTTGGTGCCATTGCCTTGTAAATGTTGCCAAAAATACATGAGGAAAATTGTCATTAGAGTAATGATTACTCAAGGAGGTCATTTGGGTAATGACTACTCATGGAGGTCCAATGAGTAATGACTAAAAAACACAAGTTAAAATCCCACAAAAATAAATAGCCAAATTAAATTGCTTCTGGAAACCATCAACTTGACATAAAATAAATTACAATAGAATCTAATATTTAAATATTCTTTTCAATTTGAGAAACTAAGATAATAATAAACATGCTATTCTATTATCTGTTTATCTACAATATTTTCAATTTTGTTACATTATGGACTACAGTTTGAACTTTACAATAAGCATTGAAATAGCAGTATGTAAAGTGCAGATCTACCATCAACAGAACCCACGACTAGATTCAACACAAAACCTGAAAATCACTGCAAATCACAAATTATGTGGACCCAGAATCCACCACGAACAGAGCAAGGATATACACAAGCAGGAAAAAAGGTGCAGCCATGTTTTAAGCAATGAAATGAGAGTTGAAGATGGAGCTGAATACAGCCACAAGAGAAAAATAGGAGTAAAGGCAAACTGTAATCATGAATAGAGACCAAGAAATCTAGGCTGTACCCGAACCAAGGTATGGGTACCTAGGATACCAATACGCTCCCGGTATGTCCCTGACATGGGTATGGTACATATCTGGTACAAATATTTACTAGATACGCCTGTGAATACAGTCAAGTTACGGGGTTGACAATCCGGATACACCTGAATATGTTTGCATGCATACCAAAGCGAAAAAATGGTTTTTTATTTTTATTTTTTTTCAACATCAAAAACATGAAGTACCAAAAACATAAAACACAATGAAACCCCTAAAAATTCAAGAACATAACATAAAAGTTAAAACTTATGTTTATTAATTAAAAAATCTATTATTAAAGTTAAATTACATCATAATTAAAAGTGTTATGTCGAAGTTAATTTAAAAGTGCAATATCAAAGTTAATAGATATTATCTATATTTATATTATATTAATATAGATAATTTATATTATCTTACGTATTAACTTTGTTTATTACAATAGAATCTAATATTTAAAAATTATTTTAATTAGAGAAACTAAGATAATAATAAACGTACTATTCTATTATTTGTTTATCTACAATATTTTATTACATTACGAACTATAGTCCAAACTCTATTGTAAGCACTGAAATAGCGGTTTGTAAAGTGCAATATACTATCAACAAAACCCACAGCTAGATTAAATGCAGAACGTGAGAGTGAAACTCTAAATCAGAAATTATGTGGACCCAAAATCCACCACGAACAAATGAAATGAGAGCTGAAGATAGAACTGAATGCAGCCACAAATGAAAAATAAGAGTAAAGGCAAATTATAATTGTGAATAGTGGCCAAGAAACCCCAAGTTAGGTGTAGTTAGATTTTTGTTTTGTATTATTGTTTTTTGTTTTTTATTGGTTGTGTTAACAGCCAAGTACAACTCAAATTTGTGCCAAGTACCCCAAGCAAGTCCCATATTTTCAACAAACCTAGGTCATACCCCAACCAAGGTACGGGCACCTAGGATACCGATATGCTCCCTGCAGGTCCTGGATATGGGTGCAGATGCCTGCCAGATACACATGTAGATATGGTCAAGGTACGGGGTTGACAATTTGGATATGCCTAGATACATCTGCAGATGTATCCAGGTGTATCCAAACTGTCAACCCCGTACACAAGCCATATCCAAGCAAAAAATGATTTTTTATTTTTATATTTGTTTTCTTCAACATAAAAACGCAATGAAAATGCTAAAAATTGAAAAAGATAACATAAACAAAAGCAAAAAGTCTTACCTCTCATTCTCTAGTTGCATATTTACCTATCTAAGCTCTCTTTGCTCATTTAAGTTTGATACTTCATCAAGGAAATTGTTATCATTTTCCTACGCTAGTATGAGTGCCCATTTGCTGCCAAGGTGATTGAGGAGCTTGAAAGGAGGAGGATCCTTGGATTATTCATTGAAAGTAAGGTTTTAACCTTTAATTTTATTTTCATTTTGTTTTCAATCTTCACACACGTTCTTCATTCTTGTTTTGATGTTTATTGTTTTCATTTTAAATTTTTAAAAACATTTTTATTTAACAAGTTGTTAACTACATACATGTTATGCCCTAGGGTTTGTTATTTTCTTAACTTATGGTGTTGGTTTTTAAACTCGCATGCACAAAAGAGAATATAACTACAATGGCAACAAGAGCTACCTCCTCTAGCCAACCCCGATTCAAAATCGATCTGCATTCACCATTATGGAGGCACGTCACAATGTTAGAGCAACTTCTAGGTGGTGGGGATTTTCTTTGGCAATGTTATGATTGCAATAGCAAATTTAAAGGCTCATATAGTCGGGTAAAAGCCCACTTGTGTACAATACCAAGTCAAGACATTAGAATTGGCAAGGGGAGGAACAATGTAGAGATGCCAACATCAAAATTATGGAGTACATCAAGGAGCAAGAAGATGGAGATACAGCATATGCCATGAAAGTGGGTATCTTTTGTCAAAGAAAAGATTTTCATCTCAATTGATCCAGCCATCGGTTGTCCCATCTTGTAGTGGGTCCTCAATCATGGCCTCGATATGTTTGTTTGTGACGACACCCTCTACGCAAGACAAGATTCTCCTCTTGCATGAAAGAGGACAAAAGGACCATTGGAAAGGTCCTTTCAAGGTGAAAACAAGGACATTGCGGATGAGCACATCATGTAATATGTATGCAAATGGTTTGCTATTCAATGTTGTTAGTTCATCGTATTGGCAAGATATTGTGAGAGCGATTGATGAGGCCCCAAAAGGGTACAATGATCCACGTTATGAGCAGCTCCACACCACCCTGGCAAAGGAAAAAACATGTAGAATCCTCATTGAGTCCAATTAAGGATTCATGGGTCGAAACAGGAATGTCCATTATATATGATGGAAGGAAATAAAGATGCAAAAAATCGGCCTTTGATCAATGTGGTTGCCATATGCTCTAAAGGGCCACTATTTTATGAAGCAGTTGATGCAATTGGCATGTGAAGGATGCCAAAATCATTGCCAACATCCTCTTCAAGGCCATTGAGGTGGTGGGGCCTCAAAATCTTGTCCAAGTCATGACTAACTATGCTAAAAAATGCAAAGCCACCGGAATGTTAGTGAAGGCAAGGTATGGGCACATTTTTTGGACACCTTGTGTTGTCCACTCAACTTAATGTTGAACAACTTGGGCAACAAAATTGAGTGGATTAAGCAAGTGTATGTCGAGGGCTAAGAGATCCAAATGTTTGTAACTAACCATCGCAACCGCAAGGCATCTTTAGATCCTACTTGCATCTGGAGTTGTTGAAGGTAAGGGAAACTATCTTTCTTTTATTTATGTTGTAAGTTTTTAATATAGTACTTGTAGTTTTTAAAGATTTCGAAAGTTTCTTTTATTTTTTACTAGGTTTTTGAGACTCGATTCGCATCACACACAATAATCTTAAGACAACCTGTGAAGGTGCGAGAACACTAAGCAGGATGGTCGCTAGCAACCTAAGGGTTGTATGGAGGCAATTTGATGACACCTTGCACCTTAAACCTGTGCTTACATGTTTAGTTATCAGGATCTGTTACAAAGACATCAAGAGATTCATCAGAAATCAATAATCTTTCTTTAAAAACTTGAGATTGAATCAAGGTGTCCAAGATGAGGATACTTTTATCAAGAAGTTTGCAATTGACTTAGAAATTTCATTCAAATGAATTTGATCTTTAGAGACCTTTGGTTGATGTTTCCAACCATTGGCATGTACTATTGTCTTCCTGATAATTCAGTGTCCTTATCTCCAAATGAAAAACAACATCAAAGAATAAGAAATCAACTTTTCTTATCAACTATTTACACTTTCACCTTTAGACTGTCTAGATACCCTTCTTGTGGTCTTAGACTGCTATTTTAGATCCTTCTTTGTTCTTAGCTATCACCATTCATTGCTTAACTCATACCTCCTATTATACAACTTCTTGTGTCCTCTGCCCTGCACAGTTTCATTCACTGATGAGAGAGAGCCTAAATATGAGTGTGAACAATACTCTGTCCTGTTTGATCATGACTTTATTATTCCTTGAATATCACTGTCTTGGTTTCTCTAAGATTCTCCATTAACTTTACACTATCTCTTCATTCAACATACGCCCTAGACTCTGTCCTTTTACTAATAAAATAGGACTGTCATGACATTATGAGACTTCAGATCTTCCTCTTACCTGTCAGGTCTATTCCTTTAATATATGATGCCTATCTCTTCCTTATAAACCCCAATTTCATTCAAGTCATCACTGTTAAGGCAATTGATAATGAGGATTCAAATCATCACCCTTCTAGGCTAAAACATCAAAACCTTGTAACATAGCAACATACAACAATCTCAATTACCTGATTACAGTCATACCACCATGCATCTTCAGTTACAAAACAATTTGGAATCATTTGACCAAGATCTTTCTTTGACCTTCTAGTGTTCTGTCTTAACTCTATGCTAGTAGGTCTGTTTTAAGACACATTTAGGTCTAGATTTCATCCAAATGAGTTTCCCATATCACTGTTAAACTTTTCAAGCACCCTTTATCGTGTTCAAGAAGTTCACAAAGTTTCAGACCTCAATTCTTAATAGAATTTGCCCAGTTCACATTTGTGTAGGTCCAATTAGGCCTTAGGCGGATTATAACCTGCTCCTGAAGAACTGTCATGAATAACTTTCTTCCCCGGCCATAGAACTTCATAAGACCTTTTGCATCTTTGAGAGCATCCTCTACAGGTTATTTCTTCCAAGTTTTAGCTTCCAACTCTTTCTAATGGCAGAGATATAAATATTTTAATTTAAACCCTAGGTCAGGATTTCCAAGAAGCCAATAGGAGAGATTTTGGTTTATCTTTCTTGTTTATCCTTTTCAAGGCCTAAAACTGATTGAATGACCTCTATAACACTCCTATGCAGCTTTCTCCTTTAATATTTTAGGCCTGAGAGTGCTTATTTCAGTCTATACAATAAGCTTTACTTAGAAATACTTAAGAATTTACTAGAATACAGGCAGATTTGCGAGTAAAAAACATTTTTTTTAGAGACTATCACTGTAAGAGCAATTTCCTTCTCCTCACAGACATTATCATACATCTAATGGATTCAAGGAAGAATGAGTTTACAACCAATTTTTATTATTTTCTTATTTTACAACTTGGCTGGGCAGAGTGTCTCACACACTTACAACCAAGACTTGCATTGATACTCTTCATACCTGTAGCTCTTCAAACACCTGCAGACTTTACTTCATACATTTGCTCATGTCTCTGCAGTCATATGCAATTCACATGCATTCAAATATGGAATCAAAACCAATCAACTTTCATAGTAACTTTCATGCAAAGCTAATCTATCATTAACACAAGAAACCTATTTTGAATCAGAAGCAAATGCAACATCAACATTTAAGGACACCACCTGTCTAGTTCAAGACTCAAAATGACAAGATTATATATTGGAAACAAAGACTTATCTGTATTTACATAATCTCCTTGAATTTCATACAGATCTTGGAGCCTTCTTGGCTCTCTCACTTGATTACAACCCCTATTTTCCTAATCTACTTGCATCTGTTGTTCTATCTGCATTACTTGTTCTTCTTACATTTTTATAGCTTATTTTGGCTTTTACCAAGGATGATTCGCTCCTATCACCCAAACTGACTTTCCAAACTTAGTTCCCTCAAAAATCTTTCCTAAAATCATGGGGTTGGCTTATCTTCATCTCCTTCTACGTTGGTTTGATAAGTCAAGAAGATTCTTGAAGTGAATTTTCATTGACATGGAGGTGAAATACATTTTCAACACAATAATAGTGCCATATGACCATTTCAACATATTTTAGGCTTCTCACATATGCTCATTATCCTTATAACTCATGCTAAGTAATTCAAATTTTCAAACTTACTCATTTTGGAGGGAAAATGAGTTTTGATTCCTATAGACTCATTTGGACAAATTTGACTCTCCACTGACATCTAAAGACTCTTCAAACCTTATTTCATCACTTGAAAACATATTTACAAAACTTATACAAGATGCTTATGATGCTCCTACATCACAATCAAACACTGGCCGATCCCAAAAAGTGAAGATGTTGATCTTAAATGCTAGTGGGATCATGAAGAATACTTGTTGAGTTTCACCAAGCCCATTATGAATATGATCCACTTTATTGGCATGGATCAACCATGTTTGGGAGAGATATATATGATGGCACCGACTCAATGATTGAGAAGATAAAGACCATCGTAAATGAAAATGAGTAAGATCCTAAGGAAATATTTTTCAAATAAGTAAAATCATACCTCATTGAGAGGTGGAACAACATGACCACCCCATTGCATCTCCTTGCCTTTGCATTGATTCCTAGAATCCACAACATCGAGATACTTTTTTTGCCAAAGAGAGTGCCACCATATAGGGATGTTGAAGTTGGTGAAGGGTAGATGTTGGCGTTCTCTAAGCTCTTCCCTAATTTAGAAGTCGAAGACATGGTTTATGACTGAGTTTGGGAATTTCATTGCCTCTATGGATCAAGGATCCATGTACCTGCAACCTCTTGCAATCAAGGTCTTGTCATGGGTAAGATTTTTATTTTTGAATTCTCTTTCCTTTTTGTTTTAGCTTTCTTAAATTTGAGTTTGAGTTTTTACTTTTATAAATTTTAATTTTGCATTCAATTTGTCTTACGAGGTTGCAAGTTCATCTTCCTTTAAGCACAACTAGAGTACATATAGCTACATCCACTCTCAGAAGCACAACAAGCTAGGGGCAAAAAAAGACCAAGGAGTTGGTGATATACATTCCAAATTGTGCCTTCTATCCTACAAGCAGATGGGGTACAAGGAAGGGGCAACAAAGCATTATATGTAGACCCAAAGAACGTTGACTTAGATTTTGAGCACAGTTGGAGAACATACAGCTACATCCACTCTAAGAAGCACAACAAGTTGGGGGCAAAAAAGGCTGAGAAGTTGATGAATATACATTCCAAATTGTGTCTTCTATCCAGCAACCTTCTATCTTGCAAGCAGACAGAGTACAAGGAAGGGGCAACAAGGCATTGTATGTAGACCCAAAGAATGTTGACTTAGATGCTTCCATTTCCCACATGTCATTACAAGACATGGAGACTTCTTTGGCGCTGCAGGACCTACATGGTGATGCTAGTGGTAGTGGAAGTGCTTCAAGTCCATGTGGTTCTAATGAACCACATCATGATGTTGATGTTGATGCAGAGCAATATGATGAATATAGAATACTAATTTGATGTGATAATTAATTTAATATTTATTAAAACATTTGTAACTTGTCGTTTGGTGTTTGGTAGGCTTTATACAAATTATGAGTAGTGTTTTGTAGTCATTTAGCTTATTTTGTTTTTTATATGCATAATATGTGGTTAATTCCTATTTATTAGGCTAGAATTTATGTTTTTTTAATTTTACATATATTTTGTAAGGCCATATTCAAAGCCATATCCGGGACCCAAAAAAATTGCCATATCGGTGTATCGGATTCTTTGCATCCATAACCAGTATCCAAAATGTAAGGAAACTTAGATGGGTACAAATGGCATGGGAGGCAATAACCGACCACGTGCACTCTATTGTGCTATTTATGATGTACTTATATCTAATGAGAGCGTAAAAATTGAATCATGTAACAGAAGTGATTTGGAGATAAATTGCATGATATCAGTCCAAATAGACCTATTTATCTTCATTGAAGACAATCCCATCAAGACATGTTACCAACAAAGACCTCAATAGACTGGATCTGAGAGTAGGCTTTACTGAAGCAATCTTGCCTGTTTCTGCATGAGTCCTGCATACCTAAAGATGACCATTTTAGGCTTATTTCTTATTTATGATCGTGTGAGCCAATTTAGGCTTACTTCTCACTTAAGACTTGAATTAGGTAACAAATAATTAAAAATAAAATGCATAACAATGCTATTTTAGGCTTACTTCTTACTTATAACCATTTTAGGCTACCAGCTACCGACAGACACTTTTTAAAGGTGACCATTTGTCACAGGTCAAGGAAGTACTTAAGTTTATTTGCACCTCTGCACTAAATTCTGTTAAGGAATTAGGTAGCCCGTATTCCAATCTCATTTACAAGAGAAGCCTTATTTCCTTGGCAACATTGCACACACACAATGCAGCACACAGTATGAAGTTGCAAATAGATCTGAATCGGAAAAGAAAAAAAAGCCTCTCCCCACTGCTAAATAAGGTAGTTTCAGTGAAATTATATCCATTCTCTTCATCTCCTTCACTGCTTTCCTTCAAGCATCTTGTTTGAGTCAAATTATCGCTTTTCTGAACCCTTTAGTTTTTTGTGCTTTTGTAGAGAAGCTTATAATATACTTTAGCAATTTTAGGAAACTCTGCTCTGATTATGTCATTAGATGAGTAAATAATGTTAGATACAAGCATCAAGCAGCCATGTATCAACACTGAAGTTGAAAGTTGTCATTATGCTGCCTTTGTAAAAATTAAGAATGTTGAGAAGGTTCACTGCAGAAAATATCAGATCACTGAGTATATTCCGATGCAGTATCATATTGTCAAAATTTTGCCAAACGTCATGTCATAGTACTGCCAACACTGCAGTCCACATGGCCGAAACAGAGAGTAATGACAAAAGAAGCACTTTTAAAAGTATTAAATATGTTTCAGGGCAGTAACACCTAGCTTCAAAATTATTGAGCAATACGCATCTTGTTGCATCAATCAATCAAGTGGTTTGCATGGCTGCATGGAGATTGAGCGGCTTATTTTCCTACCTTTTGGATGCAGTGAGCAATAAAGATCTCAATTCGATTGAGATTATATCTCTTTCATGGTTTATTGCCCACACCACTCAGGTTAATGCTCCCTAAAAACATATAATATGGGTACAAATTCATTTAGATATTGAAACCTCTGGTCTAAATCGGGTCTAGCTTACCCTAGACATCAGTTCTGCAACATGCACACATACTGATATCTCGAAGGATATAGAAATTATGAATAAGAGTAGCAAACGTCAAAATGATTAGTGATTTAAAAGATATACTGTTGTGAAAAGATTAAACTGAAAATTACCAGCTTGGCATTTCACAAATAAGTCCGCACTTAACCCAAACTTATTATACAATAGACATCCTCTTACAACAATCAGTCAAGTGATTTTCATTGTTAAACAAACTCACCAGGAGACTCCGGTATAGGGTCCTTGACCCTGTTCCTGTTTCATTATCAACATCTTCTGGTGACTTTATTTATAATTTTATATATCATACTGGCGTGCCCAATTTCATTTATCCCTAAACCCTGGATTTGAAATAGGACCCTCATCCATCTCGTTAGCCACGCCTACACGAGACTATGCAATGCTGAATGGAAATCGAGCATCCTATTTTAGTATTTTCCTACTTGACTATATGCAGGTTACTACCTAGTACCGGACAAGTTTACAGGTAATACGTGAAAATTCAAAGAATCTTTTAGGTCGCGGCCAAGCCAGATACCAATTTGGCATTCAAAACCCTCTTGTGGAAATCCACAATGGAATTTATTTTCCCTTTACCTTCTATATTTTTCAAATTTTAGGACCCTGGCGAAGCTTCCCAGTAAACAGAACCTTACCAATCCACATATATCCCCAAATGCCTCCATGGATGTAGCACTCATGACCTTAAATGAACAATTATCTACAGATTACACTAAACTCTGCAGCTTAAACTAATAAACTATCACTTTTGCGCCTTTCACAAGTAGCAGTTCTATTTTGGCAGTTCAAAAATTTAAGGTCTCCCCAGTACAACATCACTATGCAAAGACTTCAAATTTCCAAAATCTACAATTTGTCGCAAATAGGTATATTCTTAAAATCTATTTACAAAGTTTTTTAACAAAAACCCCAAATTATCTTATAAAATCTAAAAAGTTATTTTTTATAAGAAAAATTAAAGTCAAGTTATTTTGAAAGATTTAAAGTCGCCCTGTACAGATCAGATATATGAGACCACACCGTACTCCTACAGAAAACTTGCCGTTTCTCTGTACATAGAATTGAAGTATGAACCAGACCTTCATACCAATTAGACAGTCATAAGTAAACAAAGAAACAGACCTTCTTTCCGTCCATGGCTCTAACATGCCTGGCCTCCGCATCGTCAATGGGCTGGTCGATTTTCTGATCGAGAGACCACATAAGCCCTCTGCTGCTGCTCCCACGCGTGCTCACAATCTCCATTGATGACATTTTACAAGATTTATTCTCCTCGTATCATACAGTATGAACAGAAGAAACCCCAGGGCAGGGCAGGCCAGTTCAATTGAGAGTGGTTCTTATTAGCAGAAGGCAAGTTATAGGCGTCTCAACAGGGTAAGTAGTCAGACCAAAAATAGGATTTGATAATTATGAAAGGGAATCGGACAAATTTGAGGCTCATCCGCAGGACCCCAGTCCCACTTGAGCAGCTGTTGGCGTCACCACTCATTTTTGAATGGCCCCAGGAATCGATCCCTCCACCTGTGACCCCGCTACAATTTTTTTTTACTTTTTCTCTTCCGTCCTAAATTTGAGGGTCTACTTATCCGGTCCGTCAAATATATTTCCCCTGCCATTAGATACCGTTTTCAGAAAAAAAAAAATTAATGTAGAAGTATAACCGTCACATTTAACCAATTTTATCTGTTATGTTTTTTATGGAAGGTTGAGCGGTTGGGCCCGGTATTTTGAACAAATTATTGAAACTCTACACGTGGGAAAGCATGATTTGACAGCGAAATAAATCAACAGCTTATTTGAATAAATTAAAAACAAAAAGTCAATTAAGAACCCATAGTTTTCCAAATCATTATCAGTGGGTGCATTACAAATGTTTATGTAAATGTGTAAACTCATTTTTAAAATGATTTGAAGAATATGGAACAAGTATTGAGAAATTCAGTATGGAGACAGGAATCTTCGCTTGAGAATTTCGAGGAAATGATTGGTATGTTGTGTCACATCTTAAAAAAAAAAGTTGAGGAGTTGAGTATGGTTCATATACCTACGTGTTAGAATTACAAGGAACATTAGTATAGATCCATTTGATAAATTTATATTGAGTATATATGTTTGATTTCATTTTTTTTAATTAGTGATTTTCTATTTTTTTTTAAATTTTTAGAATGTTTCTAATTAACATATATAAAAAGATGAAATAATGTTATAGGTGGATATTCTGGTGTAATTAATTTGTAATATTAATTGTATAAATCAAAATAATGTTTTTCAAAGTGATTATTAATTTAATAATTATTAAAATATATGGGAAAGAGTGCATTTGATTGATTCTGCGTGGATCTGGAAGAGTGGATGATCTGAGTGTAGGAACAAATTGATCTGAGACTAAAAATGCTTCATCTAGGTCTAAAACTGAACCTGATCAAAACCGTACAACTAGGTCTAAAGTGTTTGTACGGTCTTGGACCTGCTTAGAATATGGGTATGTAACTTCCTAAGTGTTTTGCCTTCTTGAAAATGTATGTCATTGTGTGTCAGTTTTCTTTGCTCACCTTCAAAATGGCTTTGTAAGTGCAAGGAGTTCCTACAAAACAAAGTTAGGTGGGTTGTGGTTACCCTTGTGCACCGTCGACATTGCCACTACTTGAAGAGGGCTCAAATCGCACGTCATTCTCCTAGCATGTGATATCTATCGTAGTGCAATCAAACTTGACAATCGTACTTTAACAATACTTTGCTTGAGTTTCACACTTGCTCAAATACTTGGGAAGGGTCACTTTGCTTGCTTGTAGAATGAAGATGGAGACTCTTAGACATGGAAGGAGACTTCAAACCTATAGAGGATGAGTAGCCGACTTGTGGCTTACCATATCATTTTATTATATCATTTATACTTTCTCATGCTTAATAGGTCGGCCTTGGTGATGGCCATAGCATATGAATAGTATATATAGGGGATTGTAGGTAGTATTTCATTATCATTTGAGCATTTGAGTCTTATTATATGGTTTAGAGGTTGCCCCCTCAAAGTGGCGAAGCTATTCTAATTGCATATTGAGATCATTATTATGAAATATTGTGTTATTTGGTGTTCTATTGTTGCTCATAATCTGAATTATATAAATAATTTCATTACAATGGTATTATTGTTTTGATATTTTTAACAAAAAAATAATTAACACATGTAATACTCTAATAACCAAATGTTGGGGATAAAGCAAAGTATACAAATGTCCTCTTTCCCAACTTTAAATAACCACACAAATTTGATGTCATTCATGTGATAAAACAATAAGCCAAAGTTGAAAACTCAATTCATTGTTTTCTAAATTGAGGATATTCAACCACTTTTATAATGATGAGCAATTTAATAAAATTTAGCAAATATTTATATTTAAAGAATGTTTTAGCATTAAGTTGCATCTTTTTCAATATAGCAATGGCCCTTCAAAGTTCAATTTATACATAGAAAAATATATTAGTCAAATTTGGTTTTCAAACTAAATAATCGGAGAATGAATAAGTAGTTATATCAAGATAAAATATAAATATAATTGATTACAAATTTAATTTATCACCATACATGATCTCATTAATATCATAGTTTCAAAGGTAACAATAATGTTAAATTGAACATTTGAATCTTAGAACACAACCATGACATTTTCACAAAGTTTTGGTCATTTGATTTCTCAACATTTTGTACTTGACAAAATTATAGAGAGCAAAAGAAATACAACTAGAAAATTATGGGAAAAAATGCAAAAGATTTTTTCTAATGTCTCTTAGCAAGACCACCCCCAACTTGGAACATAACTAGCTTAAAACTAACACCACCCACTTGAGGATTATCCTCAAATCTCTAACAAAGATACTATTGTCAAGTAGACATCAAATTTCAATTAAATTGGCATACAATAAAATTTAAAAAATTATATATGGGTGTAGACACCTAAATTCCGCTTTTGCAAACTTATTGTCAAACGCACACAAATCACTCTCATTCTTATCAATTCTGTTATAATTAGTGATTTTCGCTAATTAACTAACGTTTCTTGCCACTTTGGTCAATTAACAAGTGTTTTGTTGATTACCTATCCTCTTTCGCATTTAGGATGTCACTTTACAATGAATCGTAAGCCAAAATCCTCTTCAAAACAAACAAATAGTGTTTATTAGCTAATTAAGCCTATTTTGCCCTTGTTTTGGTCAATATACCCTACTACTGATGCAAACTCCTCTTCCAACCACTCAAAATCACCTCACTTTCCTCCACAACGTCTTAACAAACTTCAAAAGCTTATTATAGCCTCCTAGTTGACCCTAAGCGATTGATTAAGGCTCCACACATCTTAATCACTTGGTAATTCACTAATTGTGATTAGCAAAGCTTAATCATGATTAGCAATTCTAATATAATTTGGGCCTTTAGTCCCACATGCACAAAAATACAAGTTTTTCCCAAAAGGAAAACTATAAAAAGAGTTCACCTCTTACCTTAATACTTTACACCATACTTTGATTTACATCTCATATAAGAAATATCATATATAGCCAAGTTCAATCCTTGCCTAAAGCCTTCAACAAGGTTAGTAGATGGATATCTAAAGTGACTTTGTAAGTCATTTGGAGAGGTCATTTCACCTTGTTTGGAGTAGCAACCATACCCATTTGATTGCCCTCTTAGGTCTATTTAGGCCCATGTTAGGTAATTGAGCATATTAGTAGGCATGTTTAGTTAGATTTTGAATTGTATTCATGTTAGTTAAGCATTCATTTAAGCTTCTATCTTAATGTTACATTCCTAGACTTACATCCTTGACTAGAGGTGTCAATGGTGTTAGCCTTCCTTAGTTAGTCATGCAATTTTCTTTGTAAAGTTTAGGATGCTTTCAAGGGGTTAGCTTGAATCAATAGAAAAAGACACAATACACGTGATTAAAAGTGAATTCTATAAGAATGGTTGAATTTATAGAGATTCTAAATAGAACAAGGACATCAAATTCAAATCAACATAATAGCCTCAATTGTTTAAAAAAAAAAGAAACCAAATAGGTTGTTGCCAAATGAGTGATGCCCTGGTATTGCTACAAAGTAAAAAACAACCAACCTAAAGTTTGGGAAGAGCTTGGGAATGTGAAGGAAGACACAAGATATGAACTACAAAATGAAATGTTATATAGAAAAAATAACGAATTTAATTTTCCGTCGACTGTTCTTCGTATAAACACAAATAAAAAAGGAGGCACTACTTGATGGAACCCATAAGAGAATAATAGTGCTACATAGTGGGGGGATACCATATCTATAATATCAGGGAGAACTAACTGGATAAGAAGAGAAAAGCAAAAGATCAGGAATTAACACTAAAATTGGTATGCTACTATTTTTGTAAAGCTGACAAGTTTGAATATAAGAGAAGATATGTGGCAACTACATATGCTTTAGTACCTGCAACAAATAAAATAAACACACCCATGCAACAGTTCGTGAAAAGTCGCATAATAAGGTCGAGTTGAAAATCAATCCTTATATTAAAAATATATGGCTCAGATGATTGGTTAGAGACAAATTAGATAAGCTTAGTGTTGTTTTGACAACACAATAAAGCCTCTATTTTATTTAGCCATTTAACAACCAAGGGGAATTTTAATAAAATCTCCAAACTTCAGTGTTACCAATGCATTAAAAAATGGTTGTTTTTTATTAGCTGGAAGAGAAAAAAATTGAAGAGGCTCACAAATATAGTACCCTCAGTAACTTAATAATGCACTACGACTAACTACGTCAAATTACAACTTATCTAATTTATGAAATGTAGTTTTGCACTAAACAATGTAAATTCAAATCACATCTAAGAGTGACTAAGGCTCTAATTAGATTGATTTGAGAATATATGATGATCTTAGATAATTTAAAATAATTAGAAATATCAAATGTTTAACTATGTTTTAATTGAATTACATCAAAGTATAAAATAATTAAAATTAAGATTATTAATTCAAAAATATATAGGTCGTAGCTTTTATCAAATTTAAATTATGAAACATTGATAAATAGAATAGTTCACTCATTATAAAAATATGTAATACCCTTAATATTCATACAAATGGCATTTGGTAATTATCATTGGCATTTATCTCAACCGAGTAATCATTATGCACTTAAATGCACATAGTTTTCCAAATCATTTGGTGCTTACAAAGGTTTTATGTAAATGTGGAAACTCATTTTTAAAATGAATGGGGCCAATAGAATATGATTTGAAGAATATGGAACAAATATTGAGAAATTCACTACGGAGACAAAATATTCCCTTGAGAATTTCAATGAAATTATTGGAATGTTGTGTCACGTAAAAAAAGCTAAGGAGGAGTCACGTATGGGTTAGACATGCATTAGAATTACAAGGAACATTAAATTGAAAGAGGTAGCTAGATCCATAAATTCCCTAGGATAAATTTATATTGAGAATGTATGTTGTAGATTTGCTATAAGGTTGTTGTAGGTTTCGACTCATCTATTGTTTCGTGTTCAGGGTTGATTATTAGCCCTTGCTTCTTGTTGTCCTATTTTGTGCTATCAATTTTTTATCTTTATGGTTTCTTTGTATAAGGGAGGAGACCCTTTCAAAAAACCTCATTACCATTAATCATTTTTTTAAGACAACACACACCTAAATGTTTTGTTAGTGTGTTGTCTCACCTTTGGCATGTTTTTTTGGCCCATGACTCTATTTGTGACTCTATCCAATGACCTTTTTATGGTAACCTCTTTGATAGTAATATAATTGTGATGGTTCCAATAAATTTTTGAGAATTTCAATTAATTCCAATAACTTCATTTAGGTTGATTTGGTATTGATATCATCATGGTATGGCATATGGTTATATTTAATTAGTTAATATTTGTCAGTTATTGCTTCTCATTAAACTCTTTTACGTGTCCCTTCTATATGAATAATATAACATTCACACATTTTCAATCTCAATTGCATTATTAGGCTATTTTACATGGTAGACCACCATTGGCATCAAGTTATAGTAATATAGATTGTATCATATGCTTAAAATGGACTTTGTAGCTTCAAAACACTTTAAAGTATTATTGTTTTGATATTTTTATCAAAAAATAATTAACACATGTAATACTCTATTAACCAAAAATTGAGAATAAAGCAAAGTATACAAATGTCATCTTTCCCAACTTCAATTAGTCACACAAATTTGATGTCATTCATGTGACAAAACAACAAGCCAAAGTTGAAAACTCAATTCATTGTTTTCTAAACTAAGGATATTCAATCCCTTTTCCAATTACAAGCAATTAAATCAAAGGTATCGAATATGTATATTTAAAGAATGTTTTAACATTAAGCCTCATTTTTTTAATATGACAATGGTCCTTCAGAGTTCAATTTATACATGAAAAAATTATTAGTTAAATTTGATTATCAAACTAAATAGGACAATCTTTTCAATCAAAAAATGAATAAGTAGTCATGTGGAGATAAAATATATTTAAAAATGATTTCAAATTTAAATTATCACCATACATAATATCATTAAGATCATAGTTTTAGAGGCAACAATAATGTTACACTTGATGCAATTTTAGAATGCAACCATGACGTTTTCATAAATTTTTGGTGATTTGATTTCTCAACATCATGTACTTGACAAACTTATAGTGAGTAAAAGAAATACAAATAGAAAATTATGGAAAAAATACAAAAGGATTTTTCTAAAGTCTCCTGGCAAAACCAACTCTAACTTGGAACACGAGTAGCTTAAAACTGACACCACCCACTCAAGGAGTATCCTCAAATCTATAACAAAGATTATGTTGTCAAATAGACATCAAAATTCAATTAAATTAGCATACAATTTTAAAACAAAAAAATTACATGGGGGCTAGCTTGAATCAACAAGACATAATACACAAGATTAAAAGTGAAATTTATAGGAATTGTTGAATTTGTAGAGATTCTAAATAGAAAAAGGCCATCAAATTTGCAATTAACATAATAGCCTCAATTGTTTTTAATTAAAAACAAAGGAGCCTAATGGTTTGTTTCCAAATGAGTGTTTTAGGCAAGATTTTCTACAAAGCAAAAAAACAACTAGCCTAAAGTTTGGGAAGACTTTGTGAATGTGAAGGAGAAGACACAAGATATGAACTGCAAATTGAAATGTTGTATAGAAAAAACAATGAATTTAATTTTCTCTCGACTATTCTTCATATAATCACAAACCAAAAAGGCGACACTACTTGATGGAAACTATAACATAATAATAGTGCTACAAAGTGGGGGGAAATAAACTATCTATAATATTAAGGAAAACTAAGGAATGAGAAGAGAAAAGCAAAAGATAAACAATCAACACTAAAAATGGTATGCTACTGTTTTTGTAAAGTCGACAAGTTTGAATATAAGAGATGATATGTGGCAACTACAGATGCTTTAGTACCTACAATAAATAAAACAAACACACCCATCTAAAAGTTTGTGACAATTTGTATAATAAGGTTGAGTCGAAAATCAAGCTCTATATTAAAAACATATGGCGTAGATGATTGGCTAGAGACAGAGAGATGGGCTTACTATCGTTTTGATGACACAATAAGGCCTTTATTTTATTTAGCCAAATAATAACCACATGACTTTTTTTAATGCTTCTCTCCAGGAATAAAAGCTCCAAACTTTAGTGTCACCAGTGCATTAAAAATGGTTGTTTTTATTGGTTGAAAGATAACAAATTAAATGAAGAGGCTCATGAATATGGTACCCTTGGTAAGTTAATAATGCATTATGACTAGACACGTCAAATTACAACTTATTTATTGTATGAAATGTAGTTTTTCACTAAACAATAAAAATTCAAATCACACCTAAGAGTGACTAAGGCTCTAATTAGATTGATTTGAGAATATATGATGATCTTGGATAGTTTGGATAATTTAAAATAATTAGAAATATTAAATGTTTAACTCTATTTTAATTGAATCACATCAAAGTATAAAATAACTAAAATTTAGATTATTAATTCAGAAATAAATAGGGCATAGTTTTTATCCGATCTAAATTATTAAACATTGATAAATCAGAATAGTTCACTCATTCTAATCACTAACTAGTCAAAAAACCCATTTTATAAATATAGAATGCATCTTCATACACCTAGCCACTTTCTCCAACCAACACAATTCAATTTACACCTTAGCAAGACAAAGTCACCAATGATAGATGAATCTATTTGAACATATGTTTCTTAAGGTTAAACAAATTTGTCCACCATTATCTTAACAATTACTTTATTAACTTCACAGATTAGCCCAATGTCAATTGATCAAGAAAGCGTTTCTCAATAGTCATCTATAAAAGCACACTTACCCCACCCATTCTAAGGGAATCTTATCTCATATCTTTGTGCTACCTAGGTGATAACAACAAAGCACATAATTGCTAAATCAATCTTTTAAGCACATCAGCTAACATTAACTTTGTATAAATATCATATTGATATTCAAAGCCATTTTGTAAATCTATATCCTACACCAATTATCATTACCAAGTTTTGGAGTTCCTATTAGGATTTTTATTACCAAAACACATTGTTACTATCCATATTGTATACATTCATTGGGTTGGGGAACTACGAGGGTTTGATGCCTCTTCAGAGTATTGTTATGTAAGCATTGTGAGTGAAACTCAACCCAAATTAGACTAACCCCTTTAGGTATTCAAAGAGGAGAGATATGGTTTGAAGAATGAGAATCCCTTATTTGCCACACAAGCATGATTGTCGAATTACGAACACATGAAACAAAACTACAAACATAGAAGATAATAATGCCAAAGGCAGAATTCAACAAAAACCCTTCAAGGATAAATCCATCAAGGTGACTTTTCCTTAGACAAGTGAATTTTTCCTCCCTTAAGTTCCAACTCCGTGTAATTTTAGGACATCTTGTTAACGTGAAATCACAACACCCCCAAATGAGCTCTAAAGGATCTGCTTTTCTAAGGCAAACTCATTTGGTGTGATTGCGTAACATTGAACTTTCCCCAAGGTGTGGGACCTTGCAAAATGGGAAATCTCTCCAAATTGAAGGTTGGTTCCTTATTCCTCTGTTTAGGTGCATACGTAGAAACTTGCAGAGGGTTTGTTCTTAATCCTAATCTAAACTTTACCAAGGAGACAGGGATAGAAGGAATACATAAATTAAAACAAAGCTAAACTACGAGGTGATGCACCAAAGGAATGATGAACACTTATTTTGCTAATAGACACAAACCAACAAAATGCATACAATAAACAAAGCACATATAACTAGATATATAATGGGAGACCAGATGAAAACAAAAGAGACAAGAGAGGATCTAAAATCGATCACAGACGTGTTTTATTGCTCTGTAGATTGATACAATCCATTACAAAGTAGCCAAGAGGCAGAAACGTAATGTAATTTTGATAGAAGGCCTGAACCCCACATATCCCTTTGCTAGAAGGAGAAGGGAGCCTGCAAAACAAAGAATGTCCAACACTTTACAATGAACCCTGCCCCATATTTATAGATTTAACCTGAAAGAAGAAAAGAGAGAGAAGTGGGAAAAACAGGTTGAAGTTCAACCACTGCTGTTAATGCCTCTGATGAAATCTCTCCCCAAATCTATCTTTACTGCATCAATCTTTGGTTTGGTGCCTTGAAGGAACAGGAAACGACGAAACAAATCAAATCTGATCTGGTTGTTGAGGCAAGAAGATCTTGCATTAAAATCCCAAAGACGTTTCCTCCATTTCTCTTCACCTAACCTCCTCAAAATTAAAGATTCAGACCCCATGGCATGGGTGAGGCCGAGATCTTTCCAGCGGCATCAGATTTGTAATATTTTGAGCCCTGAGTCGAAAGATATGCCCCTCCGAAGTTTGTATCAGGTCCGTACAGGAGGGCGGGAAAACAACTCCAAAAATGGGTCCCCTTTTGATATGGGACACGTGGCAGCCAGATTAGAACAAAAATTGGGCCTACGGGTCCGCAATTTATCTTTTCCCCTTTCTTCTGATTCCCGCTTTAGCTTTGACTCGAGCCCAGATGCTGACTTTTTCCTTGGGCGGAGTTGTGGGCCATTTTGTAAATTTTACCCCTTTTAAGATAACAAGGGGCAAAGAACCAAATTTTTCCCCGATGGTCCGCTTTCCCTTGGGACACGCGGCAGTCTGGCGCTCATTTAGAAACCTTTTCTCTATTCACCCCTTGAAACAACGCCATACTGACACTTGGCATTCTCCGCTTACACCTTTATACTTAGCCAATTTTGAGGCCCTTTTCTGTCCGCCTTTTGACTCTGTTTTCTTTTATGCGGGATCGTGGTCAATCAAATATTTGGCATGGGGGTGAAATATGGATAACACATCTCAATAAGAGTTTGCACTACATATTTGCACATTCCCAAAACATTATCACTTCATCTCAACTAGTAAATTGGTGCAATCTCTTATAACTTTAACTTATACTTATTCTATCTAGTTTTCAAGAACTTGTATGATATCATGGTACACATGAATCTAGGATATATGATTTATTAATATTTCCTATGTTTCTTAGTGTAGATCATGGTTACATATAGTAATTAATCCAAATTGAATAAGCACCTAATTTTAATATTACATTTTGGTGAACTCATTTATTTAAAATTATACGTAACCTATGACTTTGTGCCTTATCCATTGGGTTTCAAAATGTTAAAACTTTGTTTGGTGTTGACACCCAAATTTGACATTTAACACTTGATAATGCTAATTTTTACCTATATCTCGTGTATATGACTTATGTGCACGAATAAAGCTCAAACACACTATCCTACACCATGTTAAGGCTTGTAATCCCTCATTTCACTACTCAAACACTTGTAATAATACCTCGGTTAGTCAAAATAACCTTATATCACCTATTTAGACTTAGTGAGACCATGAACTGAGCTTTCTACCCCAATAGACAAAATTGTCTAGCAATGACAATATCAACTAGTCGATTATCTCCTTGGTGGTCAATCTTTTCCTTAGTTTTACAATTGTCAAATTTTTAAATGGGCATCTTATTATGAGTCAATATTTTCCCTCCACATTAACTTTAGTGTGAAATATTACTCTTGGATTCATATAACTACAAACCAAAACTACTTATGTATTCACTTGGCATTCACCTAACACTTATCAAGACCTCCTCTAGAAATATTTATCAAGCATCCAAATAAGCTTCCTTGTTCTTCCCTATTTCAAGATTAGACACTGGGAGTAACCTTTATACAAGTCTAAAACACTTTTATCCAGGTTAAGAGAAAGTAAAGCCAATTCAAGAGCATTACAAGCCAAGTTAAAGAAGGAATCATCAAATGTTTAAGGGATAAATTATAGTTGCATACATATAGTTGAAAGGAGAATACTTACATTTCGAGTAGCTAGGAGAACTACATTTGAGGTTGTCTACCAACTAAGGCTATGTAGGTGGCACATGGGTGCTTTCACTCAAATATTCCCTTAACCATATTCCCCACATCTCATCACAAGAGCTAGGTTTGTTATTACAAGAATATTCTCACACATCTCAAGTGGTCGCAAATAGAAAAGGGTAGAGCAATATAAGGCGAAAACACCTAAATTAAAATAGAAGTGAAAAAACCAAATGTAAAAATCCCCACAACTCTAGGTATGTTGTGTTGGTCAACCCTATCCTGTTGATCAATCTCGTCCCAAAGAAGATAAAAATCTAGTTTCAAAGACGAAGCAAATACAAAAGATTTCCATCATGTTTCCACCATTTTCCCACCCAAATCAATCTCTAAAATGTAGAATATTTAAGTGCATTGTTCTCTTTTCAAATTTCTATATTTGAAATATTCACTAATTATATTGGATGCCCTAAATCATTTATTACACTTCCATATCTACTATGAATATGTAGTATATAATCTAAAGGTACGTAATTTATATATTTTAACCCTAATTAATATAATACCTCCTTAAGCACCCTTATAATATAAATTAGGTTAAATAAATCAGTTTCATACCTCTTATTAGGGTTTCTTAAAACCCAAATTTACTTTTTGGGTCATTTACACTACTACAATGGCCAATATCCATGTAATTACAATGGAAAAAAATTAGCTAAGAAGGATGTCCTCACATGTATTTGTGTGGGTTGTTTTATATAATGGAGATATTTTAAGATTAGTTTGTTAGCCTAAATTCCTCTTAATATGAGTGCATTAAGATTTATATATGTAATATTGTCTAAGCTCCACTATGCTCTCATTTGGTATCAAATTCAAAGGAAAAAACAAGGGGCGGCTCCATTTATGTATGTTGTCCCGATTAATGAAGTCCAGACTAGTGTTAATTGATTTTCTAGACTAGAGATTTTTAACCAATGCCTTCCACGTGCACATATCCATTGGAGTGTTGTTATGGCGATCGGGCTAAGTTATTTTAAGTCATTGTAGTTGTCAATTCGTAGTTACGTGGTAGGCATTTTTTTTTTTTTTTTTGGGAGGCACCTTTCCGATTTTTTCGTCCTCCTTGCCACTGTTTTGGCCAATCCTAGTGTTGCTGACCTGTCTTCAGGAAACGACGTTTGTGAGGTGGTGAGCGCTGAGTGGGTGGAAAGTAAATAAATTAATTGATGGACGTGTGTGTCAATTGATGGATTTGTATTGTTAGACACGTCCACCACAAGCCCCTAGCTGTCAAATCCTCAATCCACAAGTCTTTTAACTTGTTTAGGTTTCATTTAGTCTTATCTATCTGAAATTAATTTATTATATTATTTATTTATGTATTTATTTTTCTCTAATGTCGATATCTAAAATATTCTTTATAATTAAAGTGTTTGTTGTTTTGATCTAAGTTTTATAGACACAACCCAAACGAAATTTGAGATTGGCATTTTTATTGCGCACAAATCAAGTTTATGATAATATAAATCTCGTAGTTATTAAAATAACGTAACATAGGTTAAAGATTTTACATGAGTATTTTCATGATGACAAAAAAGATATATATGACAAATAATCATAAAGTTGTTCTTCTGTGTATTTATTCCTTGGATCTTAGATTTCATATTCTGTTATAGTTAATCTTTCAACTTAATCTAGAACTTGAACTCGGGAACCACAGTCTACAAGTTTTTCGATGTTTACCTACTTGCTTTGTTTTAACTACATTGTATCTTATGGATTTCTTCTTTGGACTAACCACATCATCCACTGAATACACAAATTTGGAGACCAATATGATCGTAATTATTGCACCATCATGATTTCTGAGGCAAGGTTCTCTTATTGAACAAAGAATTCTTATTTGTATATTATTCAAAAAGATTACTTTTTTATTGCAAATTTGACACAAGTTTGAGGTGGTGCACAAGCATAGAGAGTGTGCCAATCCATTGTTCCAACTCCAACAATTTCTAGATCACTAAATTTACAGTGGAATCAACATACATGGAAGAAAATGAAAAAGGAATATGAAAAGAATTTTGATAACAAACAATACTACTGTTGCCAACCTCCATATCTTTGTCATGTCCGGTTACAAATCTCGAGCATGCGGATTTTCAAGCAATCTTGTACATTTGTTTGTACCTACGCCCACCTCTGTAAAACCAATAAAAACTAAAAAACTAGTTTTCTCCGTCAATGGCTGAGTTTACTATTGTTTTTGGGTTTTGCCACCTTCCAGATCCAATAGATCCCTCCATTTTGCATAAAAAGCATGCTACAATATAATACTAAGAAATTCGAATATATAAATATAAAAACCTTTGTTTGTAAAATAAACTTATAGATGGATGTATATATCATATACCAATTTGATACCATAAAAGGAACAATAAGAAAATTGTTCCAAGCCTCAAAGATCTACAATGATAATATATCACGACATTCAACAAGCTAAAAGAAATTAATGAGAATAACTTTACAAAAAACTTTGTAAACAAAGATAATCAATATTATATCTCATGGAACTCCATGAAGTACAATGAGAATACTATAAATCAAGATCATAGATTAAGGAAAGAAATAGAAAACAAAGAACTATTCAAGACCATAGATCAAGGAAATAAATATACCTAACAACTAGATAATATCCTCCTGATATCTAAATAAGATAAAATAAATATCCACACGTAAGTGGGTGAGGATAACTAAAATAGAAGGTAAATAAAGTACCTAGGTGAAGGTAAATAACCCACTCTAACAATAACCAAGTCTCTAAACAAATGGAAGTTGAAAAAACATTAATTGAGAAGTATCGATATGAAGTGGAGTATTGGGATGACATGTTACATAATCTTGAAGTTATTACTGTCATACATGGTGAAGATGTGGAGAAATAAGGTATAGTACCCATGGATTGTAAAGGAAGACAATATGAATATGAAGGGGCTACCAAGTTGTAGGTTGAGACTCTGGAAGATTGCATCAACAAGCTCCATAATATGAGGGATAAGGCATGAGTTTATTTAAATGAAATTGAATCCAAGATTGAAAAATTCTTCCCCTAGAAGTTGCATAAACTTCAGGGAATGCAGATGAAAAAACATTAATTGAAATTTTGAAGCAAGCATGTTGCATGGGATTTGAGAGCTCCAAAATATTTTGATTATTCTTTTATTCTAATATTTATTCTTTTGGAGGGTTGCATCAATAAATTGGACAAGAGAATAAATATGAATAAAGTTATTTATGTTGAAATGGATAATGTCTTATTAAAAGAAGAAATAATCTTTCTCTACCATGCAAGGCTGGATGAAGACCCCATTTGGGGATGTTTGAACATGTAGATACATATATGAATAAGTTGTAAAATAAGGAAGAGAGTGAACATATTGATCTTGATCCTTCCTGAACAATTCCTTTATTCTTTATTCTTCATCTCCATTCTTTATTCTTTTCTATTCATCATTCTTCCAAGTAAAGATAATCAAATAAAATGATGGCATCAAATAATAAACTCTCCCTAGAAGTGCATGTATGATGGTGATAGGGCAGAAATAGACAAAGAAGAGTTTGTTAAACATAATATTCTTCACTTATACACAAGCTCCATCATGATCCAAAGTTGTTCCATCCTGGTGTATCAATATTAAATATTGTTAATTGGAGCTACCTTCCTTCTCGTTTTGGTGGATTGAGGATCTTGATCCAACATTTTGGATAGATTTAAAGGGTTTCTTGGGGGGAATCTAGGCATATTCCCTTAGGGGACATTTTATATAAAAATGAAGGCTTGTCTTTATTAAAAGGGTTATGGTTCCAACTTTTGAAGGCTCTAGTTCTAGTCTTAGGTTTTTGCTAAGGTGATTACATTGTATAGTCATTAACAGTCATTGATAACATCATGTATATGTCTAGATTTTCTAAATAAAAATACATAGAAACATTTGCAATGCTTTAGTCAGGCATTCTAGATTATGAGTAAGAGCATAATTGAGGAATGTGATCTTCGTTGTAATATTTTATTTATTAAATAAATGAAATACAAAGCATTTCCATCTAGTTGTTGCATTGTGATTAGTTACATAACAAAAATTGTGTTGTAGTGTTACCTCACAATGTATGTTTGGTTATAAAATTCCTTCTTGCAATATTATCTCAGAGATAAGCGTTTACAACCTTTGAGTGTATCTTAGGTGTTGTGGAAATGATTTAATAGATATCTTGAAGTTTCACACACGAGTGTTTATGTTAAAATATTATGAGATTATGTGTTAATGTTTGCATGAACTTGTTATCAATGAATGCAAATGTCCTTTTAAAGATTATGTTTTTGTGATCTTTGTTCTTTTTTGGATTATGGAATAAATAGGCTAACATGGAAGACTACGGTACCCCTTCCCATTAGATCCACCACCACCCACTTCATTTAACTAAGTAACTATCCCATCCTACCCCTATAGACTTCATATCCCTTTTCATATCCAACATGATTTCTTCTATAAATCACATTTATCTTGCGTATTTTGAGTGAATTTTTGTGAATTGTAAAGATCAACATCTCAAGTATCATTTCACCCCAAGTTGTAAACATATCCCTTTCAAATTTTGCTTGTGATCACATTTAATCTATCTTCAGTGGCTTGTGTATTATGTATTAAGTGTCTACAATGCTTGTGTGACCATTATTTTGAATGAGAATTACATTTAGTGGTTGCATTTGATCTCAAATTGAGGTTATAACAAGTCTAAGGGTTTGAAGCATAATATCTCCCTCACTCTTTCAAGACACCATTTAGGTTCTCTCACCTTGGTTCAAGTAGAGCCATAAAGTAGCAGGATAACAACCACATCCTTAGTCACGTGCCTCCCTGTCATTGTCACAAGGCAATGTCAAGATATATAGGTAAACCCATCCCTAGCTATAAAATGACACATCAAGAGGTTTATATTTTCACCTTGCCTACTTCCTCATTGCTTGCCTTATTTAGGGTGTTAGATTGGGAACCAACAAAACTAAAAATACCATTGTTTAAGAAACATGTAATGCAATCACATGTAGCAAACCATCTAAATTCTTGCATAAATATTCCTTATAATCTAGGTCACTTCACTTAAATAGATAAAACGAGTTGTAATATTGCACATGACATTCAATTATGTATGATTATAATGTTCAAAAATTTATATCATTATGTCACTACATCTTTTATTTGTCATCACTTAAATTGATAAAAACTTGTGTTTATGATGGATTTTTGTTTTCTTATTATATAACAAATCACCAAAAACTCGAGAGGATAGTAGGGGAAACTCATTTTAACAATCAAGTGATAAATGATAAATGGTATAATATGGTAGCTAGACAATGGAAATATAAATCAAAATTCTAGAGGGATAGAGAGATCCTATTGTTATCACGTGAATCACGCACCCGCTGAATCGTTAGATGATCCAATGAAACATGGGAACATCCCCAAGGTGTGGGACCTTACATCCTTGTGATGAACCTCGGAGAAGGGCCAAGGCTGACTTCCTTTTAAACTATGTGTATCTTATTGAAGAACAAGGTGGAAAACTACAATACTTAAAGTAAACTGCACTGCTGTCTAATTCTTCATAGGAAAAGGATAGAAGGATAACCAAAAAATATGCAAAATAAGGTAATACACCAATAGTTGAAGGGACAAGTAGATAAAATTATTAAGCACAAAATAATTTTACACAAAAATATATCACATGCACAACTTCTTATTCTTTTCTCCAGCAAGAACTTTTATGACTATCAAACTTAGAAATAACAAAAGGGTTTTGTTACTCTACAAATGAAATAAGTAAATTCACTAACCAAAAACTATAATCTCACATAAGGATAATATGAAGGTATGATAGCTCATCACATATAAAGAAATAATGACATTCACAAGTATCGAGTGAAATATGTAAATACACAACATATCAAATATACGAAGGAAAAATATTATTTTTGTATTCAGTATTGAGGCTAAAGCCTACATATGAGAGCTCAAAAACTTGCAGAGGATCTTTACACAAAGATCCAAAAGTCCTGGATTAAAAATGCATTCTTATATTTATAGATTAGGAGGGTTGATAAATTGTAGCTACTCCTCTTAATCATTACATGCTAAAAATAAAATGCAATTACATTAAGGAAATAGTCTCCCAAAAAAATAGCGAAGTGGTTGTGCTAGTTTGACTGGTCAAAATTGCAACTCAAATGGTGCTCAAGCTTAGAGACTGTGCAAAAATGGCAACCAATTTCAGCTAGGGATGGTGCCACCCTTTCCTTGATCTGATTCCTCCCTTCCTTCTTCACAAGCCGCTTTGTGCCTATAGTCTAGAAATCGTTTGATGATTTCTTGAACTTCTTTATCATCTTGTCCACACATGTAGTGATTCAAGACATTGATCGATTCAGTTGCTTTGACTAACTTCCAAGGTAACTTCTTGGTCGATTTATAAATTTCTTGAGATGACTCAAGAAATTTTGGTATGACACCAACTTGTGGATAGAATTGAGACCAAAGGACTTGGTTACCTCATTGTATTTATTTACCAGGATCCTGACCTGGGAAATAATTTGTTCAATCGAAAGTGCATCAACATTATCATCCAAAACCTACAATGGATTTTATCAAATTAATCCATAATGTCATTATGGACATCAAATGCCTTTATTCTCTTCTCATTTAACTTAGATATTTCCTCCTGTAACATCCGGACCTGCAACTCCATGACTTCACTATATTTAAATAGTTTTGAGGAATCATCAATGATCCCTTCTTTCAGAAGTAGATCAAACCTGATGTTCCATACCTCTTTCAGGATTCGAGCGCGAGCTCCAAATTATCAATTTCTTTAGTAAGGATCCTATCCATCTTTGAGACAATATATTTTTTAGAATACAATTCATTATAAAGATCAATAAAATCTTTGATTACCTGCTCTCCATCTTGAATCAAGCTTTGATCCATACTCCTACTGCTCGAAACTTTGTCTAATTTTCTCGAATATGGAGAAAGAGGTGTCATCAAAACTTGGAGGTATGGAAAGGGAAGTGTATCAACAAACTACATGATCTTATTCAGAATAGTAGTCAACTATTCGACCTTGTTCTTGAGTTCATACTTGGTCACCTTGTCTTTGTCGAACTTATCCAAAAGATTACCAAGGGAAACCTGAACATCCTGCTTGGCTCCTTCATGAGTAGCCTTTCCAAGGAAAAACATTGAGATCTAATAATTTAGTACAATGATAGTTTCTTTTATTTTTCTAGTAGCTAAAGTCGTTATTTTAACAAATATTTCCCCAGTTTGATTGATGACAAGTTAGAAATGACCCTTGTCCTCTTTGCTTGTCTCTGAGGAGTTATATCTAGGACACTTAGGTCAAAAACATATCCAATTATAACCTTATTCTTATACTTTGGGGTTTTCCTGTTCAACCATATAGGGATAAAAGAAGAAGCTAGTAGTTCAGTTGATGATATATGCACATTCATCATAATAGTATATTGGGTAGGTGTTATTAGGGTAATTTGTGTAGGCATTGTGAGTGGAAATGATGTGGTGGCAAGAGAAGGTGGAGTGGAAAGGATGGTCATAGGCATGGATGAGATGGGAGTAGAAATGGAAGGAGCTTGTTGAGGAAGAGGATTTCCTAAAGGAGGTCCTAAAGCTAGAACATATCTGGATGATAGAGAATGGAGAGAGGAAAACACTTGTGCCATGGAAGGGGATGAAGTGAGGACTGTAGGAGAAATGTGAACAAAAGAAATGGAATATGTGGCCAAAGGAAGAGTGAGTGGTGGATGGGAAGGAGGAACTAATAATGTTGAAGAGGGAATAGGTTGGGAAGATGGTGTCTATAATGTTTGGGAAGTTGTGGGAGAAATATTAAGGTCAATGACTTATGTGGATGACACTTTGGAAGATAAAAATTTTGTTATGGAGACCCGGAGGAAGATCTTGACCACATGTAGAAAATGGTAATTCTATGAAGTTTTGGAGTAGGTTTGGGAGAAAATCTTCTTCCTTTTGATGGGGTGGAATGGCCCACTAGAGGTTTTACTTGAACTGTATCAACAGGGAGTTGATATGACACTTTTGGCATGATTCCCAATGATGTCAAGCCATTGGTAGGTCTGATTGAGAATAGGGCACACTCTTTCTTTTGTGCTACTACATTCCTCAAGAGATCAATCAATCCAAAGAAAGGGTTGATTTATTATATTGTTTTGATCGTATATTGGATCTAAAACCTATTCGTCATCATGAAGTCCCTCCAAGACATCTAGAATTTCATACTGGGCCTCTTTTTGAAGAGTCAACCTCTCAAAGTCCCTTTCCTAGATTGTGACTTCATCCCTGCAATTAATCTAGATATATTCTAACTGAGGTATGTGAGGATTGACTTGTTTACATCCGCTGAGTTTGTCCCAATAATCGAAACTGACACTAGGATGAAAAGTCCTCAAAGTCATTTTTTTCATCTCCCCTTCAACATTATTGGCCTTGTATGTTGACTGTTGATGCACAAGTATATTCCCAATACTTTGGGAAATTGGGCTCATGTCTTGTGTCTATCATGCTAGATCTTGTGATAATGTAATCGTTTCCAAACCAACTCAATTAAGACCCATTTTTCTATGGGACACCTAGGTAACTTGTAGGGAGCATCTGAAAATCCTGCCACCCTAAGATATGTGAATGTTGGGAATTACAAGTATATGCCTCCCCATTCTCTGACCAATTGCTAGGGATTATCGAAATTCTTTGATTGTATAACTCCTTGTCAAAGAAGTACAAGATAATAGTGAAAAATACATCACTGACTCTTCTGAAATATTTCACCCCTTCCTTCATCATAAGTTGAGGGTAGAAGTCATAAATTTGAGCTGAGTTTATCGATCCCATAGGTGATAAACCTAAGTAATTTCTCATTCTGTAGCCACATATACAAGATAGGAGGTCATGAAGAAATTCCCAGAGGTTAGGACATCTGATAGTTGGAAACAAATGGCATCATTGATATGTTTTTCACATATGATAAGATCAACATTCTTGCGGACCGTGACAATTTATAAATACATCCACTCTTAGAAATCCTTGGAAGAATACAATCTTGTAACTCTACTTAAGAAGGTGATGATGTCGTTAACTTCTTGGATGAAATCCGACTGTGGGATAGTCTTAAGAACCCTAGAAAATGGAGCCTTAGATTTCAATTGTTGAGGACCCTAGTAAAAGTATCAGTTTATACATCCCAAAGTCTTTGAAGAGCATATTCTAGGGAAATTCTGGCGTATGCTTCGACATCGGGAGTTTCAACAAGTATACAAAGTAATCAATGTCTAAATTAATTACAACTATCCCATCATCATCTTTCATTGTTCAGGAGTCTTTTTCAAAGTGTGTGGAAACAATGAGCATAAACTATGGGAATTGCATTGATGGAGGGAAAGCAATAGCCAAGAAAATTCCACTGTCAAAAATACCTTGCATTCATGTCTTTTTTTGGGGCTTTAACCCTTTCCCAAAACTCAGGCAAGTCAATATGCCCAAGATTTGTATCTCTAATGTTGTCCCCATATGATGTGATGCTTGAAGGGGGAACTACCCCTTGAAAACTATATTTCATACTCTATTTCTCCATCGAAGATGATCCATACATATGTCCTAGGAGAATTATTTGAAAACTTCTCCAGAATGAAATCAAAAGTTGGGGGCAAAATTTCACCCCTGCAATGTAGCCCTGCAAACTCGATCTATACTTTTTTCATGCAATTCTGCTCTAGAGTTTCACTAGAAGAGTTGGGACCTGCAACACAACCTTACAGTTTTGAACTACACCCCGCCGCTAAACTTTGACTACAGTATAGTGCTATAGTTCCGACCCAAAGTCTGATCCGCATAGTGATTATGAATCTCTGATGGTAGAAGTCTAATCCTATTTTGTAGTCTTTGAATCCTCATGCCAATTTCTTCTTCGCCTCTCCAAATGATGTTTTGAAGCCTAAGCTCAAAAACAACAGAATCCATGAAGGAAAAAATCCACAAAACAAGTAAGTCAATTATACATGGATAAAACCTAAAAAAATGAAACAAAAGAAGAAACGCGAAGGTTCACCATCAACCTCGATAAAAAATTGACAATAAATCCTAAAAATAATGCAAAATGAACTTGCAAAAGATAACTTGTGAACTTACCCAAATACCAAATGAGAAAAACATAAAAAATGTCTTAAAAATCCACGTAAGGAGTACAGTTGGAGATCAGAGCAACGTCAGTAGGTCAACGTACCAGTTTGTTAGGTGAAAATGACAAGTGAAATCTACCCTTAAATAGAAAAGTGAAAATTTATTATTGTTGGGTTGGTGCATGTGGGTAGTTGGCATTAAATGCTGACCTTCTGTTGGAGGTCATAAGTCAAAAATCCGTGTGCAGTTTGCATGAAATCTACACTTCGGACTCCGAAATGCCTCTGAAATGGTTGGGGACAGAAGTCGGAAGTCTGCATGCAGTTTGCATGCAAATTGCACGTCGGATTCCGAGTTCCAAAATGTAAGTGGGGGATTGGACGTCGGAACTTGACATGTAAAATGCATCTTGAGTTCCGAATTTCAACTTCCGCATTTTTATTATATTTGGCGGGTTTTGGGTTTCGAAACTCAACATGTAGTTTTCATGCAAACTGCATGTTGAATTCCGAAATCTGAAATCTTATGAAATTTTAACAATTAGGCAATTTTTGACAAATTTCTGGGAGAAATAAAAATTGGTATAAGGAAAAATCTGTAAGAAAATTTCAAAAGTCCTCTTAGAAAGGGAAACTTGTAAAGTTAACACCTACTCCACGTGATAAATAGCCCAAGAAAGGGCTAGGGAAAACTCAAACTCCTAGAATTATTCAATCCATTGTTGCTCAATAGTATCTTGTTCTTCTTAGATGATTTCAAGCTGATCAAGCACATCCTTGATGTTTGGTGTCAAGAGGATAGTAAAAACACTCATCTCGTACACGATGTCAAATTGTTCCTAGAAAAAGGATCTTTGGATGATCGGAAGATCATAAATACTTGTGATAAGATGTGATTGTCCTAATGGAGTCATCTACAAGTAAAGAAACCTTGGAAATAGATATATCATAGAAAAAAGTGATTAATATATTGATTGAAGATATGTAAAATGTGATTAAATGAAAAAAATATAGGGATTGCTAGCGATTCAATACGGTTGCTGGTGATTCAAAGGAATCATTGGTGATTGTTGTGGAAAAATCTAACTTCTTGTAAGATACAAATTGGATGTAAAACAAATGATTTGTAGATTGATTTGACCTTTAATATGATGCAGGGACATAACAAGAATAAGAATGGATACAAATGAATTAGCTTTGATGTGGAATGTCAAGGAACAATATTATAGAGGTCTTATAAGATTTGTGAGACTCCCAAGGATGTGATATGGATGAAGATGTCTAGATGTCCAAAATGATGTCATCTAGGTTGCCAAAGAGCCAAAGCTTTGATGTAGTTTTTTTGGGGATCATATTCATGAAAGTTGATAATGTTTTATAGAAAGTGATTTGAGAAAAGTAAGGAAACCTACTTGGAAGTGGTTTCAAACACTTCCAAACAAGTTAATTTAGGTTTGGAAGTGAACAAGGATGGATAGGAAGATGTTGAGGATGTTAGGAGGTTAAGGGGTTAAGCTTAAAATGGGCTAGGATGGTTTCTAGGTGGCTAGGGAGGTTTAGGTAACTTAGGATGGGCACAATAGGTATTTAGTAAGGGTAAAATGTGATTATATATGGATAAAATATGATTTATAGCATAATAGGATAGGGTTCAGTGTTTTAAATGAAAATGTGAGGGATGTGGATTAACAATGTAAGGTACAAAAAGTGGGTGTCTAAATTTGTCCATTTTTGTCAAGTGGTTTTTAATGAACAAGCCGCTAGAAAAAACGAGTGAAATGGTTGGGTTTGTTATAGATGGGTTACCCCCTCAAACTGGAGTCATTTCAATGAAGTGTAATGGTCACCAATTTTGTTACGTTATTGAATGAAAAGGCTTGTGTAAGAGTGTGTTTCAATTTAAGGTGCCCTAAGATTGGGAATGAAATAGATTACCATAGAGTTAGGCTTGCATGAATAAGAAGTCAAGTGATAAGCAAACCAATGGGTTCTCAACCTATAGATGTATGGATTTTAATGAGGTGGTTATGGGAAAATGTTATCAGAGAGATTATAACATCCATGGTGTATTGAGAAACATGAGATCAATATGAAAGATGTTTCCACAAAGGTGGGATTACACGACCGTGAAGTCAAGTGATAGGGGAACCATTGGGTTCTCCACCTATAGACATATGACTTATAGGAAGCATCGGGGAAAGGTTCCTAGAAAGTTACAGTATCCACGGTGTGTCGAGAAATGTGGGCTCAATATGGAATATATTGCCAAAAAGGTGGGCTTAAATGACCATGAAGTCAAGTGATATGGGAACCAATCGGTTCTCAACCTATAGGCATATGAATTGTAGGAGGAAATGAGAAAAGGTTTCGAGAGACTATAAAGTCGAGGATTAATAAATAAATGAACCATAGGATGAATATGGATTTTAAGAGGGTCCAGGGGCCCAAAAAAGAAGCACATAATTTTAAAATGTGTGATTTTGATAATGGATGTGTAAAACTAGAGGACTGCTGAATGGGTAAAAGGTGACACAGAGGATTGAATAGATAGTTGTAGGCCTATTTTGATAGATTCCGATGTATAGAAATTTTTATGTATGAGGCTTTTGAATCCTTGGATGATGTATAGATATTGATGTATGAGGCTCTCAGAGCCCTTGATGATGTATTGATATGTTGATATGTTTGTGTATGTGTGTGTGTGTGATTTTGATGTTGTGTTATATTTTGAGTTGTGCCATAATTTTGATGTGATGGATATATGTTTGCAATTAGAGATGTGATTGATGATTATCATTATGTTTTTGATGCGATGTTTTATTTGAAATGTTTAGTTTTATACTAGAGATAAATGTGTTATAATATGATTTTGATGGTTTTGGATATAGTTGTGACAAAAAATTATCTTATTGTTTGATAAATGCATTATATGATGGATAAGAACACAATGCGAGATATTTGGTTCCTTGTTGTTCTTGACATATATAGTGTATGATGGTAAACTTGGTATATGTATGATACTACATGTGAGGCTTAGTAATTAAGGTTAACATATGAATCACAATGGTTAGCCATACTAGGATCATAGATAGGTGTGGGATAGTTATAACTATCCGTTTCTGACATGGGCAAGGTTTGTATGTAGTAAACATAGGGAAGTGGGTTCTTCTTGATAGTTCCCAGGTTTTGCCCCAACTTTATGATGCTTTACACAAGTTGATTGATGTGGGAAGCTTGTTTTTTTTTTATAAAAAAGCTAATCACTGTGTGAATCTTTCCTAAGATGGTTGATTTATTGATTTTGATATGAGGGTTGATCGATGCGGGAGCCCTTTTTGATATGAGGACTGATCAATGCAGAAGTCCTTTTGTATATTTGATTGGGTAGCCATCCTTTGAGGGAGTGGTCTATAATTTTGTTGACTTTTTGATTTAATGGTAGCCATCATTTGAGGAAGTGGTATACAACTCTATTTAACATAATTGATTTTTAATAACCATCCTTCGAGGGATCAGTCTATACTTTGATTGTATCCATCGCATATATATTTTGATTTTTGAGCTGAGGTAAACCCTGGCTAGCCTATTTAGCAAGGATTAGTAAACATGCAAGCTACACTTATATCCTTGTTATGTCGTTAAATATGAAAGATAGGGGGATAGTGAGAGTAATGATTGTGGAGTTACCTAATTTTAAGAAGGGGACTTTTCCGTGTACAATGTGTTATGAGTAGAGCCGTGGTTCCCATATTTAAGGTCGTGACATGGTATATTGATGGAATAGATGACATGATTCCAAATCATTATGAGGGTGATAAGATGTGTGGGCTTGATGGAGAGAGGTCATAGTGTGACTAAGGTCTCGTGAGTCGATATTTTAATAATAGAATGGCCACAAGTGCAGAGTGTTAAGAGGATTTTTTAGGTTTACCATCAAGGGAGGCTAAGAAATAAGCTCTGGACCCATATTTATGAGTGATAATATATGACCCAAGTTAGTTAGGAGCAAATTTTCCATGTTTACTCTTTTCCATGTTATGGACATGTGGGTTTTCTTTGAGAACAATATCAACAATGTTAAATTCACGTTGTTTGAGATGTTTGTTTTAGGGTCATTTGATTCGTTATTGATGTATGTTTGCATGTTTGAGGTAAGTTATATGATGTTCATCTAACAGTTCTAGTTGTGATAGGCATTCTTGATGATATTATTCTTATGGGATGAAATATTTGAGAGAAACACATAAGGATGGGATCCGGACTTTAAGAGGAAGAACGACTTTAGTTCCACATACTAAAGAGAATGATGTAGCACCCGTAGGGGTTTAAAAGATGGTATGATATGCCCATAATGCAAATTTGGTTCGAATATGGCAATTTATGCCATCTTGGTCAATAATTTTCACGAGGATGTTGTTGAGGGTTTTATTGGATGCTTCGGCTTGTCCTCTTTCTTGTGGATAATACGGGGAGGAAAAGGTGAGCTTGATATTGTAAGTATCACAAAGTTTTTGAACTTTCTTATTTTTGAATGATTTTCCATTATATGTAATGATTTTATAAGGTATTGAAGCGACAGATAATGTGATGATGAATGAAGTCGATGATCTTATAGGATTTAGTGGAGATAAGGGGAATTGATCCCACCCATTTGGTAAAGTATTTTGTTGTTTTGATGATGGAATTGTGTTGTTCTGATGAGTGAGGGTTGATAAGCCCAATGAGGTCCAATCCCCATTGTGAAAAAGGGAAAATATCTTGAGTAGGTTAAAGAGTGTGGCTAGGGATATGTGTGAGATTAGAATGTTATTGACATTTGACGCATTTCTTGACATAGTCACAACAATCTTGGTTAAGTGTGGGACAATAATAGCCCATGCGTAGGATCCGTTTAACAACAAATAAACCATTGAAATTTCCACCACATATGTCGTCATGGACTTAGTGGATAGCTAGATGAGGCTCCGAGTTTTAAGACACCGGAGGATGAGCGTCAAATCCTCTTTTGTAAAGGATACCTCCTAGTATGACATAACGAGATGCACATTGTTGAAAATATGTTTTACCATTTTTGGATAGATCTAGGGGATTTTTCTAGTGGAAATATAATCATATGTTTGAGTATACCAGGTGTCAGATGAGCTATATTCTATGTGATTAATGGTTGGTAGATCAATTTTGGTGTAATATGGTTGGTCGTGTTTGTGTATGAAAACAAAGAGTTTGGAATCATCTGATGATAATGAGATGAGAGAGGCAAGTGAAGCCATGGTGTCTACAAATTCATTGGATAAGTGAGGGGTGGTTTGAATTTTGTAATGGTCAAAGAGTTGTAGTAAGTCTTGATGATGGTTTTGTATTTTTGTAGGACCTCATTTTTGCATTGATAGATCCCTTTAATTTGATTGATGAAAATTTGTGAATATCCATAGATGCCAAGGATTTGTACACCAAGAAAGGTGGAAATCTAAAGTCCCATGATGAGAGCTTCATATTCTGCCATGTTATTAATGCATTCAAAATTTAGTTTGAAAGATAACAAAATATGAGTGTCTTAAGGGGGTATTATGAATAATCCAACCCCCTATCTACATTTAGACCCATCAAAGAATAAGGTCATTTTGAGAGGGGTGTGATTATGATCAAGAGTGTTGATAGATTCGTTAGGGAAGTTTTCACAAGGTAATTGATTAGAAGGAAGGGGAGCTTCTGCGAGGTTATCAATGATGACCTACCGCTTAATGGATTTCTAAGAGATAAATTCAAGACCAAAATTTGTCATGAGCATGAGACATACGGTGATGCGATCATTGCGATACAATTTAGAATGCATAGATTTGAGTGGAGTAAATTTTGTGATAATGTAGGTTTTTTTAGTAAGAAGGTAGTGTCAGAGTTTGGATGTTACAAAGTACAAGGCACAACACAATTTTTTGACTTCAAAATAACAAGTTTTGTAATTGTGAAGGGTGTAAATTATGTAATAGGTGACTTGTTCCTTACCTAATTTGTTTTGATGTGCCAACATGGCTCCCAAATCATGGCTAGTCACAAAAATGTAAAGATGGAAGGGCCAACCCTTGCGTGGAGGTGTAAGCACTGGTGGTGATAAAAAATATTGTTTGAGTGCATCAAAGGATTTTTAAAAATTATCTTCCCACATAAAGTGGATGTATTTTATTAGAATATGATGGAAAGGTTGACAATGGTTTGATAATTGGGATATGAAATGATAGATAGATTGAAGCTTTCTTTGAAGGCTATGAAGCTATTTAAGATTGGTTGGATGAGGCATTTTGATAATGGCCTTGACTTTAGTAGGGTCAACTTAAATTCCTTTGATAGATACTATGAACCCTAAGATTTTTCCCACGAGAAATCAAAATACACATTTATCAAGATTACTATGGAGGAAGTACTATAATAGATGTGCAAAAATCATGTCAAGGATGGCTAGATGGTCTATTTAGTTTTTAGACTCACCTAAGAGATCATTGACATAGTATTTGATGGTTTTGTAGATGAGTTCATGAAAGATGTAGGTCATAACATGCTAATAAGTAGCTCCTACATTTTTCAGGCTAAAGGGCATTACTCAGATATGCTTCTTGGACTTTATAGATCAACCCTTCAAAAAAATCAAGGTATTTATGAAAATAGGTATCAACAAGAGAAATAAAAGAAGAAGATCGTTTCCATCATTGGGTGATGGAGTTTATGTTTGTGGTGTTAACCCATTTTTAAGTTGGACATCGACGAATTTTATAAGATATAAAAATTGTGAATTAATTGGAGCTATAATAGAAGGTTCCCCATGGGGTGATGAAGGATATCTTATGTTGATCTTCTGGTGTGATGAGGATTTGATTGTAACTAGAGAAATCATCCATATGAGAGAGCATCTTGTGGCCTGCTATTAGATTGATGAGTTGATCAATGTTTGGTAAGGGAAAATCATCTTTTGGACACGTGAGATTAAGGTCTCGAAAGTATGTATAGATGCACAATTTTCCAGTGGCTTTAGTGACAAGAATAATGTTAGAAACCCATTGTTGATAATTAATAGTTAATATGAATTTTACTAAAAGAATACAATGACGTTATTCTTTAACTAATAGTGCGATGCGAGGATGCATCCTACAAAGATTTTTCTTCACGGGCTTATCATCTAGGATAGTGATGATATTATGGATAATGATATTAGGGTCTATACCAGGTATATCACTGTAAGACCATGCGAAATATTTTCTATGTTTGGATAAGAAAGAAGTGAATTCTTAGGGCACACGTGGGTCTAAGGCTTGGCCAATATTTACAATGTGTGGCTCTTGTGATGTGCCAATATTAACATTGGTATTCGATTCATTGAGAAGTGTAGACGCATTAGAGGGTAAGGTTTTCTAAACATAGTGATCTTGAGCACCCATGTAAGTTATGATAACATCTTCGTCGTGGCAATGAAGGATGTTGATAGTAGGGGAATATTCCTCTATCATGTGTGGTAATGTTAGGGGAATGGTTTCAGTCTTACCATTAGCTTGATAAGTTAGTGGTCTAAGTCTAATAGAATTGATTAAATGTTTTTAGGGGGAATAGATATGGTATTTACGTCATCAGAGGGTGCTTCTAATAATGGTGAAACTGGTGCTTGAGATTCTAATGTTGATAGTGATGGCTTAGAAGGAGATGCTTTGAAGTCGAGGCCATATTTCTCATGAGGTTTTCTCCAGTTTTCAAAGGGTAATTCGTGTGGACCCTATTTATACTAGACAAGACTGAAGCCCTTCCATGCACAATGGTAGAGGTAAGTTTGGGAAAAATGTGCTTGTTGAGGAATGCAAAGTCTTATGAAAATGGTTTTATGTGTGGTTGATCATCAAGATGATATGAAAGGTGGTTGATACCTCCATAAACAAGATATGTTTAGAGGAAAGGGGGATAAAGGAATGATATTTCATATGTTAGGATCATAGAGAGGTTGTTTTTCAAGCCTCCTATATGTTCTAGGCGTATGGAGTTCATTGAGGGTTAGGAGGCAATACTCCCCCAATGAAAGAGGTTGCATGTCTTCCTTGAAGGATTGATCGTCTAGTAGTTTAGATGCAGAGATGAAGGAGCTTGATTTGAAGACATGTAATTTTTTAATGTGAATAAAATGACATTAGACTTCTAGGTCATGTGACAAGATTTGAATGGATTTGGATCAGCGGGGACCACAAAGTTTTTACCCTCATGTTCATATTTTAGACATCGATGTAATGTGGATGGGATATAATGCATAACGTGTATCCAGGATAACCTAGTAGTATCTTATATTAGAACTCTCCTTCTACAATATAGAAGAGCTCGTTGAGGATTTTAACACCTATCTTATTAGGAAAAATTACTATTCCCAATGTGGGGGCAATAGTGTTGTTAAAGGCATGGAGCACGAATGATTGAGTAATTATGGTGTTAGTTAAATGAAGTTGTTTAAAGGCGTGAGATGATATTATGTTGATGCTAGCACCATTATTGATCTTACTCTTTTGACCAGAGTGACATTGATTTTGGCGGTGATAAAGAGAGGATTATCATGGTTTTTAGGTTGTAAGGATGGGATATTAGAGTCCTTGAATGTGATAGTAGTGGAAATTTTAAGTGTGCCAGTGAGGTTGGAAAATGGATGGGGTCAGCTGATGGTACTAAAATGGCCTAGAGGGATTCAATCATGGCTAGTCGATGTTGTAAAGAGTTTTGAATGATCTCATAATAAGATATTTTTAATTGGAGCTTGATGTAACTGTTTAAGGACAATATTTTATATAGATGTGGTGGATTGAGTTTGAGGTTCTAAAAGAATGGACACCTTGACTTTAAAATTTTATGGGTTGGGTGATTCACAGGGAGCGATGGAGATAGAGACTTTAGGCCTAGTTTGATTTAGGGATTTCAAATCTTATGTAGATGCTCTTGTGGTTATACGAACAACATCTATCTAGAAGAGAGGGAATTTACTGGACGAAGCCTTGTTTTTACTAGATATGATGTCAAAAATGACGGTTTGAAATTAGTGTGTTTAGGGACTTACAGATTCAGTTTGATTGGATGTTTGGATTTAGCTATATCGACATCGGTGGATGGATTAGGATGTTTTTTGTTCGTTGGGAGAAGTCCTTTGCTAGCGAGAATACTGATTATGGTATGGAGGGATTTATAATCCTCTGTGCAATGTCATCCTATAAGAGGGATTAATAGGTGGTAGTGTTATGATTGATGATTGCACAATTTTTTCAAGGATCTTAGTGTAATATCCTGACATGGCCGAATGCGATGATGATGAGGATGACGGATGTGAGATATCATTTGATGGCTTAAAATTATAAGATACTTGAGTCGTGTTTCATGTGACACGTTTAGGTTCCAATTGAGGGATGGGTTTATATTCTATGATGGTGATTGTAAATTTGGATGAGGGATGCACTCTTAGAATGGAAGGTAAGGAAATGACATCCTATGGGGTGTTTTTTTGGTGAGTGTCTTGTAAGATTTATATCTTTTAGATGAATGATTTGCATGATTTTGTATTGGATTACCAAGACCTTTAACCCGGTGTTGAGTGACGTGGTCCTAGAAAGATTTATTTAAGATCTCAATGTCAGGTTTCTTTTCTTGTGATTCTAGAGGAAGATATGGGGATTTTCTGTCTAAGTGGATGTGGTGGACTTTGGATGATGTGATGTGGATAGACTCAAGATCTCATAAGTGAAGAGATAAGAATATTTATGTAGTTCGGTTGATGTTTCAGTTGTAGAAACAGGTGGTATTGTAAGTGTGGGTGAGAGCTTGTTAATAATGGTTATGGTATGATGAGACCCCTATGACATTGGACTGAGGTTGATTACTAGGTGGGGGATGATTCGGGAAACATTGCTTAAACACATCCAATATTTAATTAGGAGGTATGTTCGAGTTATCAAGTTGTAATTCAACTTGATCAATAAGGTCTTGGAGGATGTTTCTAAATGAGAGACACATTTTAATGTTGTGTCCTCAAACTTGATGGTATTTACAATAGTCATTATCTCTATACCATGATGGTTTGGATGTAGTTTCATCAATAGGTCAGATGGGGGGAAGATTAATCATAAAAGTAACTAAAATTTTATTGAATATAACACTGTAGGAATCCCCTAAAGGTGTATATTTATCTTGAGGTTGGGACTTTTCAGAGTCCAAACTACCTTTGGATGTAGTTTTTAAAATGACAGTGTTTGCAGAACCTTTATATTTGTCATTGTTAGAAGAAGTTTTAAAAGAGGAATCAAGATTTTGTTTCTTAAATTACAATGTAACCTTTCCATCCGCAAGGGTGCAGAGTTATAGTTTTTGGGTCATGGTAAAGGCCTCATCGAATGTTTAAAATGACTAGATTTGAAGTGTTGATGATGTGTTTGGTGTAGGATTAAGCAAAAAACTTGATTAACTCAGTCTGGGGAAGAGAGAAGGAAATTTGATTAATAATTCATCATCATTTAATGATGAAATCAATGACAGAATCATCCTTGAATTGTTTTCAATAGCATATATGTCAATGATAGAGATTTTATGGGTGATATTGATAGAAAAGTGTTCTAGGAATAACTGTGCTAGTTGTGTGAAAGAGAAGAGGGAGTGTTATAGAATACTGTTATACCAATCGAGGGTAGGTCCAACAAATGACATCAAAAATTTCCTTAGCATGAGATATTGATCATGACTAATGAGATAACAGGCATGCCAAAAGGCCCTGATGTGTTGTTATGGGTCCTCCTTACTATAGAATTTGATGAATTTTGGGAGTTCCCAATGTGGAGGATAGGATTTAAAAGGAATGTATGGATTGATAGGTTCATTACATATTTGTTGGTAGGAAATAATGTTTTTGGGTCCTATGGTGGCATCCTCAAGACTCGGAATTCTATTCATTAAATATTTCATAGGATTGTTTTGAGTTTTTGGGATGTTTGAAAAGGAAGGGTTAGTTTGATTATAAGTGAAGGGATTTGATTTTTGATATAAGTGATAAGGTAATGGAGTATTTTGAGAGAGGGAAATGTTTCCTGGAATGTTATAGGTGTATTGAGAGATTGACGGTTGCGAGGAGGATTGAATATAGTGATATGGATGGGAAATAAAAGTGTATACAAGAAGGTGTGACTATGATGGACTTTGATGAACCGAGATATATCTATAGTGTGGTACACATATCAAGGAGATATGATGAGAAATAAGACAAGCGCTAGTAATGATACTCATGTTGATGGGTGGTAGTGATGTAGGGATAGACACTTCTAAGTTTTTAACTATGGATGTGGATTTTCGTGAGAGGATAGATTATGTCATAGCCAAGGGGATTGTGGAAATGGGTATACCGACATAACTTATCAGAGGAGGTAAAGGATTAGAAGATGTATGAATAATTGTGGGAGCTAAAGTAATAACAAAGTTTTGTGCACCTTGAAGATTAGCTAAGGATGCAGATGTTATAGGTCCCTGTTGACTAACCAAGGGTAGTGTAGTAACGACGGGTTTTGAACACCCTAAGGACTATCCGAAGATGCATATGACATGGGGCCTTATTGATTAACTATATTTTGTGATGATATGGTATTAATTTTGAAGCTAGCAATGGGAGTGGATGAAGTGGTATTAGATGTTCCCGAGTCACTAGAGGTAGGGTATGGAGAAATATGCTTGATAACTAGTTCATAATCAAGATCGTAAAGTTTATAATAGTCACAAGTATTGGCAGTAGTAGATTGACAATATTCTAGATAGGGATGATGAAGATGAATTAATTTTGCAACGAAGTATCTACTAAGGGAAATTGGATTAGAGTCTAAGAGTTCTTAAAATACTGGATCGCCACTCTGGAAAAACTGTGGAGGTTCGAGACAAGGGGAATCTGTGTTAGGAATTCATATTTATTAGTGCTCCATTTTAATTAGTAAATAATTTTTTAATATACAGAAATATAATATTGTTGTGTTTAGTTTGTTAAACTCTATCATATGGTATTATAGCGATTTAATTTTGTAATGTGATGGGTGAATAAGTTATTTGGAGGGGAAAATGCAAAGTTGTTTTGTCCCGAATTATGTTATTAGTGTATTGTTAGAAAAATTTAAGAATCTATACATTTTTATGGTTTGACTTACATCTATACATTAGCGGATCTCCTAAGGGATTGACTCATCCTGAAAACTTGTTCGTATATGTTTCCTCTCTCCACTAAAGGACGTTTGTAAAATAAAGAGCACAAGTTTGCCAATTTGGCATTGTATGCTGTATTTTTTGCATATTTGTCATTGCTTATATGTGTTGTCATTGATGTCAAGATGGATGAGTTGATATCAAGTTGCATTGATGGAAAAAGGAGTCAATTGGTAAAGTGAGCATGTGAAGAAGATGAAGGTTGATTGGTAGTGTCAACTCACAAAGGCTTCAAGATGATAAAGGATAAGTTCTAAGGGACTTAGTCAATATTTGTGCAAGTTGTGGACATGTGGAGATAACCTCCAAATCTAAGACATAGCTGCTGAAGACTTGGAGTAGCCGTCATATTCTACACAAATCCACTGAACGCTAGAGAACACCATAGATGGTAAGTGGTTTCCACACATAAAAGGATAAAGTCACGAAGCTACATGGAGTCAAAGGCCGAGCTGTAAAATAGATAAGTGAAGCCGTGAAAGTAAGGGAGTTAGAAACAAAGCCACCAATAAAGAGAAAATCTGCGAAGAACTGTGGAAGCCGTGGAAGACTGCAAAAGCCACAAGAAGAAGAGATAGAGTTGTGGACATGGAACAAAGCCACGGAAAGGAAAAAGACAAGGAGGATAGCCGCAAGACATTTTGAATGCTGCGAGAAGCATAAAAGAGTCGCGAGTAACTAAAAAGCCGTTAAGTAAGGGGAAATGCCATTGAATTAAGAAAAGAGCCATGATACAAAGGAGAAGCTAAGAGGAGCTAAGAAAATCTGCAAAATGAGAGAATATGGACTGAAAAGGGTTGAAGGCAATGAAATTGATTTAAACATGAACAAGTAAGATTTTGGTTTTCCAAAATTGATGATGATTCGATTATCAAGTAATTGCGGCCAAGTACACAACTTGAACTCCATGAAGAATGAAGAAATCCACTATTTCAGCTGCCAACATTTAATGCTCATTGACCTTGTGGTAATGCAGTTGAAATTTTCTATGTGATCCCGAGTTTCAAGGAAAAATGAAATTTGTAGAAGGAAACGGCTCACTCATCTTTGTCATGTTGCAAATTGTAAAAAGATGGGAAAATCTATTTTTGACAACGGCTAATAAATTGCTCTAGCAAGTGCATGGAAAATAGTGTAATCAAGCCAAATACAGAAGGAATAAGATATGGAGTTAGTTGTATCCATTTAATGGGATGAATTCTTGGGTGACCAAGCAGGAAGGTGCACGACACACAATTCAAAGTGAAGGAATGGGTCGATTGTGATATAGTTCAAATTTGGAACTATTTTTGGGTGGCTCAAGCAAGAGAAGGATGCCATCGAGATAAAGAAGAGTGGTATAAGAATGAATACGATGCAATCTAGCTGAACAAGAGCTACAAATGAAAAGAGAGAGGAAAGAGGAGAGAAAATCGATGATTCATTGATTTATCAGATGAGATAAGCATCAAGAGTGGCAGATTGATTGAGAAAGCATGATCGAATCAGATGAGCAGAAGAGAGTGAAAAGAAGAACACAGACAAAGCTAGGAAAGTGATCATAATTCATTGTATTAGCAATTGTTATAACTACATGATCAAAATGTATATAAATCAAGTCTAAGTTGTAGCTTAGCACATTCAGGGAGTTGTAGCTTCCTTGTAGGTGGGTGCCTGCAAAATAAATCTCTTGTGATGTGTAATATTCACTTGAGTCCTTTGTTGTGCGTAATATAAACAAAGGTGTAGGGGTTGGAGCTCCTTATGGGATTGGTGTCTCACTAAACAAATCTTGTAAGATGTGTTATATTATTATGAGTCCTTGCTTTGGGTAATATAAGAAAAACTTTTGGTGGGTTTTTCTCCCGAAAGGGTTTCCCAGGGTAAATCTCAGTGTTCAACATTTTGTGCATGACATATGTTTGATTGAATGCTCATTGTTTAATGCCGCACATAATTAAAGAGTTTAAAATTGGCATAAAGTGATTTTTTTAATCTACACTAATTCACCCCCTATCAGTGCTTGTGATCTCTAACAATATTTTCATTTGAAATAATTTGCATCAGCTTGGAAAACATCCTTCTCTCACAGGGGTTCACATTTTCCTTGGAATGCTTGGCGAGAAACCTTATGACTAGATCCTTCACACTTACATCATATAATTGGGTTCTTTCATCTCCTTTACAACGAAAAGAATTGAATCGACTATATTTTTCATTGCTTCACATATGATCTTCACCACATATTTCATTTTTTTCATTGGAGCAGATTATGTGAGTTTATTCTGGCTATCTTTTTTAAGACTCAAAGCATATTTTCCATTTGATCTTACTTTCATCTACACCCCTTTGACTCGCCACTGTATTGATCCACTGTGATTTATGTATCAATCAATTTTGAATCTGGCACTCAATAGAATGTCACATGTTTACCCTCCAAAAATCTATGAAGGCCACGTAATTTATGAAGGTGTGCTAATATTTTCAAATAAAAGTAAAATTTATGAAGTAGTATATATCTTATTACAAGTTTATAATGTGATTTTTGATAACCTAAGTGGCAATCACGTTGCTTTTTTTGCTGAAAATTTCCAATCAAAGAATCAAGGGATCAAGCACCATAATGTACTAAGTGATGAAAGGAACATAACAAGGTGTTTAAAATTGTTTTGGGGGAGACTATGACATTGTATGTTTTTTTTGGGTCATTTAAGTCAAAATAAGTTTTATATGCTCAATTATTTATTGGTTTGAGTCATTGTGTGTCTTAGGGATTATTGTTAATAATTCATATCATTAAGTATAGTCATTTTGTGATGTTTAGTAAAAATTTAATTATCGTCAAGTTATAAAAATGTAAAAATAATGTCTATCATCAAAATATTCATCGATTTGAGTCAAAGTTGTATGGGTTATTTTAGGATTTTTGATATTGTCATGTAAGTTGTCTCGTGGAGTCGAAAATTGTAAAAATATATTATTTTTTTCTTACAGATGCATTTTCAGTGGAATCCGATGTCTGAGTTTTAATTAAGCCTTAAATAAAAATCAAGATGAGTTAACACCATCACACTGAAGGTCGGAGGAAACAGAGGATGGAGGGAGATTAACACCTCTCGTTAGTCACCAATGATAGGGCCACATTTTGGTATTTTGGCATCTCTTTTTCAGATGTGTGGTGTGTTTAGAATAAAATGGTGTGTAGTTTCCTTCCTGTTATTATTAAAACGAGGAGAATGTGCATTTTGGAATATGAGAACAATTGTATAGGAGGGTAGCTGAACTAGAGTGATCCTATGACTGCTAAGATTCTTCTATTGCTATACTTCTTCATCGATTGAATGGTTAAAGAGAATTCACTGGAAGTGAAAGTGGGAACTGTTGAGTTCATGTATGTAGGTGTATTGGTGGAAGTTTGATCATCCGGTAAGGGATTCACTGTGGTGAAGTAGATTGGTCATGTGTAATAAGATCTAGACAACAAGATCCAAGCTAGTAGTATGCAAACCTAAAACTATGCAGAGGCATACGATTCTGTTTCTAGTTCTTGAGATGTGCTTTCTTCCCATGCTCGCACTAAGGGGGAATGTTAGGAATTCATATTTATTAGTGCTCCATTTTAATTAGTAAATAATCATATTAATAGAGTTGTTAAAACTAACTCATGTATATACGTTAATTAGTGGTTTAGTTGTTGAACCAACCCAATATTTTGGGTAGTCGAGTTGTTAAGTCTCCATAAAAATAGGAGCTCATACAACTCCTATAAAAAGTAAGGTTCCCGAATGAATTTTTAATATACATAAATATAATATTGTTGTGTGTTAAGTATGTTAAACTCTGTCAATTGATGTTTTGGACTGAGTGGTGGAATAACCTGGAGGTTATTGAGTTGATCATGGGGATTGTTGAAGTGGGTCTAACATATTTGAGGTGTTTTGAAGGTGGGAATGTTGTCTAGTCAAAACCATGAAATAAACAAACAAACAAAAAAGAAAAAGAAAGATGTTTTTTAACAAAATGAAGGCCACATAATCACAAGAAAGTTTTCTTTTGATTATATTTGTTAACTTAGAAAAGTGAGAAATGAAAAGATGGCTTAAAAGGAACTAGTGAAGAGGATTTTTAAGGCTACTTTTAGGTGTGTTAAGGATGGATTCCTTGATATACCCAAAGGTACGAGAGGCCCAAGTCTGTGTTGGTGTTAGTATAAGGCGTGATATTGGGGCCTACCCCCTCACTTCACGGTCCCACAGTGATAAGTGTGTCAGTTACTTAGCCAATATACCGCCTACCAATTATTTATACTCGGTCAGAACACCGATTCGGCTTCCCCTTAGGTGATGAAATCCAAGTAGGTAGACATGGAAGGACAAGTTTAGATGAAATTTTGATTTGTTACATGGTTTGGTTATGTGTGAGGGAAGTTTCGTGAATGTAATCATTTAACCCCTAATTATACTATATGAGCAAGCAAGAATGAAGGTTTGTTTTAACACCCAAAAGGAAAGATTGTTTTTGATGAATAAAAAACACACAAAGAGTGTGATAATGAAAGAAAAATAAAATAAAAGAAGTGTACCTATATTCATTATTCATTTTTAAAATTTTCCTTATTTTATGCATTTTTGACAAAGTGATACCGAAGTGTTCCAAGATGAAAAGTTAGATAATTTTGATAAAAAAGAGAAAACAAGAAGATATAAGATCTGATCAAAAAGGGACTAAAGCTCCCACCAGGTGTGTTAGAATGTTTATGGTGGATTTTAATTTTCTTATTATATAAAAAATCACCAAAAACTCATAGTACAACATGGTTTAACGATACCTGCATTGACAATACAATGTCAAGATGTATGGAGGTAATATGGATGCGGGACTTCTCCTTCCAACGAGTGAGAGAAACTTGCACAAAAATAGATAACTAGACAAGATATATATTAGATAAAGATATGATGAGTTTCTTGGCAAAAGACGATCCCAAGAACTAATGGGATTCCTTTGAAGGGTGTCAAATTGTTTTGATAATCATGTGATAAATGATAAACAATAAAATATGGTAGCTAGACAATGGAAATATAAATCAAAGTCCATAGGGATAGAGAGATCCTGCTCTGCCTGATAAGCAACCTAGGAAAGGGCTAGGGTAAACTTAAACTCCTCGAAGTATTTGATCCACTCCTATTGAGTATCATCTTATTTTCTCATATGATTTCAAGTTGATATGACACGTCCTTTAAATTTGGTGTCAAGACAATGGCACAAACGCTTAACTTGTGTGTGATGTCGAATTGTTCCCAGAAAAAGGGTTTTTTGATGATCAAAAGATCATAAATACCCATGATTAGATGTGATTAGCTTGATACATTCATCTATAAGAAAAGATAATTTAGAAATAGAAAGATCAGAGGAAAAACATATTAAGATACTGATTGAAGATATATAAAATGTGATTAAATGAAAAAAGACAGGGATCAAATAGTGATTCAATAAGAGCACTGGAAATTTGAGGTAATCATTGGTGATTGCTGTGGAAAAATATAATTCCTTGTAAGATGTAAATTAGATGTAAAAAATAATGATTTGTAGATTGTTTTGACCTTTAATATGATGCAAAGATATACCGGGAATAAGAACTAATGCAAATGACTTACCTTTGATGTGGAATGCCAAAGAACAATGTTGTAGAGGTCTTACAAGATTTGTGAGACTCCCAAGGATGTGATATGGATGTAGAAGATGTCCAGATATATGAAATGATGTTTTCTAGGTTTCCAAAGAGCCAAAGCTTCACTACAATTGTTAGGGGTTTGAACTCATGAAAGTTGATAAGATTTTATAGATTTGCCGACAATTAGTTAGAATCACTGGAGATCAGAGAAAAGTGAGGAAAACTACTTAGAAGTGGTTTAAACCACTTCCAAACAAGCTAATTTGGGTTTGGAAGTGAACAAGGATAGGTATGAAGATGTTGAGGATGTCGAGAGGTTAAGGGGTTAAGCTTATAATGGGTTATGATGGTTTTTAGGTCTCGAAAGGAACATGAACCAATCGAGGCAGAAACGGGGAAGGAAGTATCGAAAAGAAAACAGAGGAAATTTGATAGAGATCCTAACTATGAGGAGAAGAAAAATGTGGAGGAAGAAAATGAGGGGAACACTAATAGTGAAAGTGAAGACCAACCAAGGATATATGCCCTGATCCGGAAGATAATGAAGTGAAGAGGAAGACTGAGATCTCCACCTAGGTCAAGAGAAGGAAGAGGATTTGGAATGTTGGAAACTAGGACACTAAGATGGGAAAAAGATCAATGTCTAATCAAACTTTTACATCCATTTCTATTTCCTTAATCTTGCTATTATGAACACAATAAATCATACACAAGAAAATAACAGGAGAGATCACACAGAGACACATAATTTAATGTGGGAAACCCAACTAGGAAAAAACCCACTAAAACCAAGAACTCTGCTTAGGACCAATTTTTCCTATGTCTGTTACATTAATTTCATGGTTGAGCTTCAACTCAAGCTGGAGCTATAACTCCAAAATCTCACCAAGCTGCCACTCAGTCTTTGAAAAGCTTCAACCTATCTTGAAGCTTCAACTCCCAAGTTTGATTCAACTACAATTGACCTTTAGTGAGCTTCAACTTAGGGAAGCTTCAAATACCCAACTGCTAAGCCTCCACTTAGAATTGTTCAATAAATTTGGTCACACTTATTTTATTGTCTTACATAGCTGATAATGACCTCTAAATTAGCTCTCTTTGCTTCTCAAATTTTCCCCCAATTCATTGTTCTTCTGACTACTTTCTCAACACCATATCTCTGTCATACAAAACTTATTTCATGCACAAGTTCCAGTCATACTTTACTTATTCAATTTTATGCATATTCCCTGATTCATATTCACTCTCCTAAATAACATGCTCATATCATCTACTGATTTGTCAGACACTCATACTTCATTATTCTTCTCTGCTTCTTAAATTTTATCTGCAAAGGCTCTTCAAGATTTCAATAATCTTTATTCCACTAGCATTTACCCATTCACTACTATTTCAGGATTGTTCTCTCAAGATACATGTGGGATTCATTTCTCCTACTAGGATTTATGATTCAACTATGTTCTCAACTTTACTCCTCTCTCTCATGATATTGATATGTTCTTTTTCTTGCAGTGGAATGTGTTTATATCTTCATAAGCATCTACCTCATTTCATACCCTTCCCACATAGTCAAATTGTCCTTGCAAAGTATTCACATTCAAAACAATAGTATGTGTTCATTCACCACCATGTATTCACACCTTTCTCATTCCTTCAATACTATGTATATATAATATTTCATCTCACATCTTTTACTCAGGTCTTCAAGACAATTTTCTCTACTTACACCACTCATTGTTACATACTGGTAATCTATTCATATCCACATACCGTTTCACTTCCACATGAATATCTATATTCCACTAATATATTTAGATCCTTCACATTCTTGTATACACCTCGACATTCTATATCTTCAATTGATAAACCAAAAGACATACTATTTATCTCTTATATATTATCACATATATATATTTTGGACATTTCTTCATACATCCAATATATTAATTGTTTTTAGACTTTTTATACTATATTATAAACCAAAGAACCTAGGTAGATGAATTTTCACCTTCACTGTATCACACACTTACAAACTTACACTCTTATCTTTGAATTTGCAACACACCTCACACTTGAATTTTCAACTTACACCCCTTAACTTTCATGCCTTAGACTAATTTTCACTATTTGAACCATATAAGACTCTTCATATTCAAATTCTTGGCATTTATGGTTCGAGCGAAGACCCTTGATATTCTCCTAGAATTCATTCAAGCATGTAACTTACAAAGACCCTTGAGATTCTCCTATACTTCATTCAACTTGAACTAAATAGGCTCATGGATCTTCAACTTCATAGGAATCCAAATCACTGACTTATAGCAACATTAAAAAGGTTTTGAGCTACACACATAGGCTGAAAAAATCATTGTAAGGAACTAAAAACATTAGATGAGCCTTATTACATCCCCATTGATCTCAAATTGATCAAGCTTTAATGTTTCAAGACTCTCTTGCACACATTTACAGTCATTCAATTGACCGTGACAATTGAGAAAAAGTCATTTGCTTTTAATTTCCATACAATCACATATTTTCCCGCATTTAAAATCCAAATGAGATTACAAAAAGGTAATTTTTTCCATATCTTACTGTCTAGAAGCTTTCATGCAAACACCAATATTCAACAATGAAGAAAACACCATTTAAGATGCTTGCACTCGCTGCACAAAGATTAAGAGCTTGTCTTCGAGAATCTATCAAGGAATTATTCTTCGAGACTTGATGAAATTGGTGATTCTTTTTGGAACAAGATCTTGACCACCATATAGATTCATCTTCAAAAAATTAGAAATTTTCATTGGCTATGTTTTGTGTTCCAAATATTTTTCTCCTGTAAACCCTAGGAAGAGGGTTTTACCCACTGTGCTAGCCTGAGGCCTTTAGAAAATGATTTTATTGACCATTTCTTAATGAATTTCCAAAATTTCACCTCCTGTGGACTTATGAGAGTTCCCTTCATGTTTCCAATGCAATCAAATAGATTGAACCATTTCAATTCATCCCCAGACCAAAGAAAAAACAATGCTCAATATGACAATCATGGTGAAATTTCTTCACTTTTTGTTGTACACAGGTCTGATCAAAGGTCTTGTAGAGTTTAGATGGGCTTAATGGGATATCATACACCCTATGGAAATTATAAACATGTCTGCACCATTGACAAAAACAAGCTTAATTCCCTTTAATGAGAACTCTAACCTGCTTTATGATTCTTGGTAGTAGGAGTTAAGTCTTGAGGACCAAAATTCCATTCCATATACTCTGAAACTAACAAGTAATCCTTTTGAAAATAGTGTTAGCCACTGAGGCTTCAAACATGAGAAGGGCTCCTATAAGGACAAGTTTGAGATAAGAAGCAACATGCCATAATTTTTCCACATAAAGACCATTATGTCATATAACAAGTACTTGAGAGGAAGAAAAATTCAATTCCATTCTCAAGAATTTTATACAGCCACAACTTTTATAATTATACCATCTCACACCACACCTATAGACACACCAATTTCATGCCCTTAGAAGACCTTACACTGAACCAAGCATACTTGGAAAGAATTGATGAATCAAAAACTTAGATACACCATTAATAAACCATTTTTTTTTTTAAAGAAGCTCATATAAGTGAATTGAGGGAAAAAAACGAATTTTTCCATTGTTGACTCAGGAAAGTGCTTGGGAGAGAGAAAAACATAGCTAGAAAAATGCTCATAACTTATATGATAATTATACATTTTGCCTCAAACCTTTTGAATAATTCAGGCTTGGAGGTTTCTCCAAAAATGTATTCTATGATTTATCTGAAGAAGCCTTCATATTTTTTCTTGGGTGCTAAGAAGACAAGTAGCTCATTTTGTATTTCTCAATGAACCAATTTTAGAAAAACTTGCATAACTTCCACATACCTCTTCAAAACTTGATGAAATTTGGCATGAAGCACTAAAAACATCCCTATACACATTATATATGTTGGTTAGCCATAATTTTTCATGTATACCTCATATCTATCTCATTTGCATCAACCTACACTTCTAGTCCTCAAGGCCAACTTTAGTGAACTTTTGAAATTTGCCTCCAGGAGCAAAAGTAAACCTTTTGGATGCTTATATATGCCCTAGAAATTTTCCTAGTCTCCTCCCATGCTTACTTGGTCTTGCTATGACATGAAATTACCTCTTACACCTCATTAGGCTCTAGAACTAGGCCTAAATGAGCCAATTACAACTGTGACTCCCAACATTTGACATGTTACTCACTCCAAAAGATATTGCACATGATAAAATAATCATGAATGACTTGTAGATCACCTATACCAAGTTTTCAAACCATGTCCATACCTCCAGTGGACTCCTACCTCACTGACCAAGCCTAGAGAACACTGAAACTATCCCGAACTCTCTCTGTGAGCTTCAATCATCATTAGAAGGCACTACTAATAAACCTTCATGTCCCTTACAGAGCCTCACTTCACCATTCAATCCTTTTCCATCAATTTCACTTGACATCAATGATAACACCAATGACCAGAGTTCAAGATGGAATCCCAAACATATTTGAAAGCCACTCAAAAGGACTTGTTCACAACCCAAAATATTGTGGTTAAAGCCAATAATTTCATAAAAGAGTTTTATCAATGTGGGCTAGACACAAATATCAATAGGCACAAGTTAAGCATGGTATCTAGAGAGTTGAAGGAGATGTAAGAAAGGTTGGACAAAATTACTTCAATCATGGTTAATGAACAAATGGAAACTACGAAAAAAGATGTGAAATATTGGGAAAGGAATTTCTCGGCATGAAGGAAACAATGCTTCAAATTAAGAGCCTACCTGTGTTGAATATGAAGAGCACGGTGGAGCATTTGAAATTGATGGCGGAACTGGTAAATGTAATGCAAAAGGAAAAGCAGATGGAGAAGTCAGGTGTCACCCCACAAAGGAAATGATAGAGCCCGATTATGAGAGATTGAGAGTGATAATAGCAGGATTAGTGAAGGAATGGATAGAAAGCATGAAAATACTAGATGATATTGTAAATGAATATTTTCTGGGTTTGTGTTGTAACATGTTGTTAGTTTTATTTTTTGTTGTTAGTTTGTTAGTGTGCTTATTTATAAATTTTCTATGCTAATGAATTGAAACTAAACACCTAACAGTTTCAAATAAAATGAAAACATAACAATGAACCATCAAGATAAGAGCTTATAGAGACTAAACATCCTCAATATGCATGCAACTTTGAACAAAACCAAACTAACATACCAAGATTAATCTCTACTCTTTAGATTGCTAAACTATAAATGAACCTAGTTAGATCCATAACAATCAAAAGTTGATTGTTTATTTGATCTCAAGGTTTTGAGAATGGAATCTCATCAAACATGGATACAATACCATTTGATTCTTCCCATATTACTCAAAGCTTGGATGGATGAAATTCAAGATGAAGATACTAGCTCAGTTCTAATGGAGAATGCTCAAGATCCAAATGCCTATAGTTTATGCTATAGCAAAGGTGTTCTCAGAAGAAATGTAGGAGGGTTATTTATATAACCCTTTGGTTTGAGAGAGCTTTGCATCCTATTGTATGTGGGATAATAGAAAAGAAAGGTTAGTAATGGATAAAAACACTTTAGAATAGTTAAGTTTTCTTTAGGAGAGTTTAATTTATAATTATTGACTCATGGGAGTTGAGGGGGGTGTCTTAATTAATCAAGGTTGATTAATTAATAGGTAAGTGAAAGCTTATAGAAGATTTTTGGAGGAAATTTAGTATGATATGGGTTATGAAAGGAATTTAATCCAATAAACGACAATTATTTATTTAAGACAAGCGGGAGTAATTAATTAGTGATATTTAATTAATCTAGGTAGAAACAAACACTAATTAATGGAAGGTTGTTAATCGACATCCTAAGTGATCGAGAGGTTAACTAATTAGCAAGATGATGTAATTAATTAATGGGAAAAATGGGGAAATGGTGATTTGTTGATGAAGTGTCATCATTTGACCAAAAGAGAGTGAAGATCGTGGTTAATTAGCGAAGTGTTGTTAATTAACACAAGAAGAGGTGCTCACTTGACGAAGTGTCATGAAATGTTAAAATGACAAGAAAGAGAATAGTTAGTGCAATTTAAGTATTAAAATTGCTTAGGTGAATTTGAGGTGTCTACATTTTCCCCTCTTTGGGGTGGCATAAGCAATGCCACTCAAAAGATATTAGACCAATACAAACACATAAATTTTGAAGGAGTAGAAGAAAAATAGTAGAGTGAAGGATGCCCCCTCGAGTGTCGATGGGGTGATGAAAGAGGTCGATTGATGATCAAAAAGATGAAGGAAATGGATAGAAGAATAAGGAGAGGGATTAAAGGTGAACCCCCATCGAGTTGGAAGAATAGTGTTGAGAGAAAATAAAATGATATAGAAGAAGAAAATGATGATGAAGGGGGATTGAACTATCTTTCATCCAGTTTGCACTCAAAACAACTTTATTTCATCATATTTCTTATGATCTACATCATCGGTCCTTATTAAAATATGTAAGCATACAACAAAAGTCTATAATGACATGAAAATCCATAATACGAACAATTTTCATTGCTAAAACACCAAATCCATGAAACATACAAAGTGCAATGTGATACAAGAAAGTAAACAAGCTAACATGACAGGGAAACAAGTACAAACACACATACTCAAACAAACAACGTTCAAGACGAGTTGCACAAATGTTTTTGTTATCAAGATTCAGTTACTGAATGTTCGTGATTAATGACAAGGGTTAAAGATGTCTCCCCAAGAAAGGATACATGCGAGGGGAATAATGGTGGACACAAGGGTCCAATGAAATAACATTTGTGTGCCACAAAACAGTACCAAGAAACTCGTTGTGCCAAGATATTACAGACGGAGCAAACAAACCAACTTTGTTAATGGGGTAGATCAAATGACCTATACATCGTTGTTATAGAAACAAGAAAAATGTCAGCAAGATATAATTTTAATACCATGAATTTGACATAGGCTTCATCTGCATACCAAATTTTTACCAATTTTTGCAAAGTTTTTATTTTTTAGAATTTTGTTTGGATTTTTGAAATTTTTAGAATTTTTGCAAATTTTTAGAATTTTTGATTTTTTGGATTTTTTTTTAGAAGAAATTTTTAGAATTTTTAGAATTTTTAGAAGAATTTTTAGGAGGCATAGAAATATAATCCAGGAGTATGCGCGGTATCGTGAGGATGGCCCCCACGTAAGTACACCCTCTTTTTTTGAATTTTTTGGCATTTATTAGCGTTAGAAAAGGTCGCCACAACATATGTGCGTGGCTTGGGGCACGCATACGCTGTCGGGGGCACGCAAGTGTGGGTGGGTAGGTTTAGGGCATATGTGCTAGCTTGCATATGCGGGTAGGAGCGCGAATGTGCTAAGGTAGGGTTAGGTCATATGCACCAAAAAACATGTGTGAATAGGAGCGCGGATGTGCCAAGGTAGAATCCTAGGCATAAGTGCGCGTGTGTGGGTGTTAATATGAGCGCACAAGTGTCCTCAAGGCATGAATGTGTGTTATCACCCTCAAAATTCCCCTCATTTTTCAAGTCAAGTTTCAAAAAATTTTTGAGTTGGTGCCGTTATCCCAATTTCCCCCAGAAAAATTGATCAAACATGACCCCACACATAAGAAAATCGGAAGGGGTGGTTCAGTCATGCAAGCCCACATTCCAAATCCAACAATGAAGGGGTAGGGTCGGTGAAGTAGGCCAAAGGAGATCAGAGCGTGTAGGAGAAGATTGAAGAAAGGGCTCGAAGTTTTCGAGACTTCACATGTGAGTTGACTCGAGGCAAAGCAACGGACCCGCGGAAGGCGTCACGTGCCTCATCGACGCAGATTCAAAAGGCGCGGCCCAAAGAGAGACCCCAAACTTGCGCCAGCCCTCCACGTGTTCAAGGTTGGAAAAGGGACATAGCCGGCTGTTTAATCGACTAAGTATAAGAGGGTCGGCGGAAGCATCCACATGCCTCATCGACGCAACTTCAGAAGTAAGAACCAAGGGACAAACCCCAAATGAGCGCCAGACCTCCACGTGGTCAGAGCCTCAAAAAGTTAAATCACTGTTGAAAAGTCTAAGACCAGCGAAAAGCCCCACGTGTCCAATCGGTGCACCTCCAAAGGTTAGGTCCAAACAAAGTCTCCAAATGAGCGGGAATCCTCCACGTGTTCTGGGTCAGACATAAAGCCTTCGCCAAACAAAGGTACTTAGTCAAAACACAAAAATATAGAACAAGGCCGTAAAGGGACACATGGCCATGTTTCAGGTCAAAGCGGGAAGGCGGGTCATCAAAGGAAATTTGGAATTTTAGATTTTGTTTTGAAAAGTGTAAAAGTATAAAAGTGAAGCGCAACCCCACTGATGCCCAGGTGAAGCCACGTGTTGATGCTCCACCATTGAAAAGTCAAAGCGTGAAGGTGGGCCGTCGGAGTAATTTGGGAATTTTGGTTTTATTTCCAAAAAGAGAGTTAAAAGTTATAAAATGATCCATGACTCCGTTGGGGTCTTGATCCTGTGTCGAAAAGTCAAAGAAGGGAGGCGGGTCGGCGAAGCACTTTGAGTTTTTGAGCTTTTGTTGAAAAGAGTTAAAATTGTAAAAGTGAGCCGCAACTCCGTCCCCACTCAAGTAAAGCCACGTGTCAGGCCTATATCAGAAGCGGATGGGTAGACCAAAATGTAAAAAATGTAGAATCTCTACAAAATCATAAAATGCAAAAGGCACCCCCAGGCCCGCTTCAAAAAATCTCTACCACGTGGATGGCTCAAATTCAATGTTGTAAAAGTGGGTTAACAAAGCTGTGATATGATGCATGTAGTTTTGCTTTGCCAGGCATGGAAATGACCGACGCATTAGAGAAGTTCAGATGTCGGTTTCTTGAATCAGTTTCATCATTTTTTGTAACCGAATGTAACCATTTTTGGAAGCTATTTAGTGGGTTCTCTACGCCATTATTTAGGGTTGGATCCTGGTACTATGTAGATGTAATAGATTCAAAAGTAATCAATACAATTTTTTTCCCTTCCTTCCTATGTTATTCCTTCTTTCCTTGTTCAAATTTGTGAATCATCCATCTTTGCATGATAAGAAACTTTGTGTTCTTGTTAATATGATTTGGGAACTTTGTGTCTATGAAATTATATTTGTTATAAATGCAAATGATTCCATTCTGCATCTCCTTTGATCAATACGTATAAGGTTATACTCTGCTATCTATATTTCCTGAAAGTATTGTTATGTTCTTCTTCTCTCACCTCCTTAGTTCTTCTATTCTTTCGTATTGATAATATTTTGGCCATAAAACACTTCAAAATATCAAGAATCCACACTTTGAAAGTTGTACATTTGTATATAGGTTTTGTCGCTTGCTTTCAATAAGGGAACATCTCCCATTAAAGAGGAGGGACTTGCTATCCCCTGACTGTGGTTTGTTAAAGTACCATTTAAAAACCCAAGAATGTGTTGGAGGGATGCAAGTATATGGGTGCCCACACATACACATTAGTGAGCGCGTGGGTGCTAAGACGGGGACGTATGTGCTAAGGTGTGCATACGCCATGAAGAGAGTGTATGCACTATGAAGAAGGTGCATACGTTGGGGAGGTTGTTGGTCAAATTTAGAAGAAGTTTGGAGAATTTATAGAGGAATGTAGGGATGATTAGGATAATGTTAGATGATGTTAGATAGAATAAAACAAATCTAATGAGTGTCTTTTCTTGATCTTACAGATCAAGCTACCTATCTTGTAGACTCGAGAGCGACATGGCAGGTTGGCCACCTTCGAGGCAACCTTCTCTCGATGTGAGAGGGTATTTCTAGAGATTACCCTAGATGTGACAGGCTTTCATACATGGCGTAGATGCCAAAGATCATCCTCGATCATAGCCTTCTCACAGCCTTGGCTGAGAGGTGGCACAAGTGAGAGTCAATGTTTCATGTTGCCCACTAGCGAGATGATTGTGAATCTTGAGGACAGTTGGTGGATACTCAGAGTAATGATTTAGGGCCAGTTGATAGAGTATGATGGGGACCTTGTTCAGATCACAAATTGTTTGATTGAGGTTTTTGGTGTAGATGAAATACCATGAGAGGGGATGTCAGTGTGATTATATCCATGCTTCAGAGATCTGAGACTATCTCGTGTTACAATGTATCTCATGGCTCTTGTCAATGACATCCTGCTGCCTGACAAGACTAGTGCTTCATTTCCATTGGTCCTAAATGGAGTTATTCGGGGCTAGATCTATGGGGAGAGGTATATTTGGGGGCAGTGCTTATTCGTACATTTATACTGGGATCTACATCTTATCACTTACCATGGTTAGAAGACCGTGGGACCAAAACCCTGTTACAGATATGGGCATGGGACCACATTGTTATTGGTCACCCCTCAGGAGTATTACATGGTTGGGCCCTAGATGAGCCCTCAGTCTTTGGTAGGGCATTTGTTGATGATGATGTTTGTGGTCATATGGGGGACACTTCTTATTATCGTCACTCTTTTGATGATATACAGTTACAAATGATTACTTGGAACCCATATAGAGCCTATCAGTGGCCCAATGATGTGTTTGACCTCAATGTTGCATTGGTTGATCATTTATCATTGGTAGCCATAACTATATCACAGAGTGGTATCAGATTGATCACTCTCATAGATAATTTGGTATTGTTTAGGACATTCCTGTAGATGAGTTGTGGTATGGCCACTGCTCCCGAGAGCATTTTGATATTGGGCTGCTGATTAGGACTCAACGAGCCCGAGATAGTTTTGAGAAGATGGTTCCACAACATTGGATACAATAAGGACATATTGTGTATCTGGGGGTGACGGTAGCCTATTTGGCATGGTATGCTACAATATTGCCTAGGCTGTTGACCATTTCATAGGCCACGCTGGATGCAGGGGAGGTGCTAGCTGCAAAGGACCAACCCCGCAAAGGGAGACCACAACTGAGAGCATAACATGGTGGAGACAATGATGTGTTTTATGGTGATGGGGGAGATGGTGGTGGAGATGACCAAGGAGTGCAGGGGTAGGGACAGGGACAGGCTCGTGCTAAGGCACTGTCACATTTACAGGTGCACTAGGTTGGTATACAGGTTTGGATTCATGTGCCATTACAACAGGATCCTCCTCAGGGACCATTATAGAAGGTTCCACCTTAGGGACCATTACATCAGGCTCTTGTTGTTAGTGCGCCACATAGTCCACTAGGAGGTAGAGGAGATGGGGGTGACTTGACGGTCTTGAGGTAACAGGTTTCAGTAGATGGTAGGGTAGATGCAACAGGTCATAGTGCTGCTACAACAATCTACAACTCAGTTACAATAAGTCGCAGCAAAGCAAGATCAGATCCAGTTAAAGCAATATCACCTATGGGGAGAGCAGATGTAGTTTGTTTCTGATCAAACTTAGGCTCAGGTGGATGTGGCGAGACTCACAACAGAGCTCACTGTGCCTAGACATGTAGCCACCGCATCAGCTACCCTAGATGTGTTTGTTGATTTAGCCACAACCAGTGATGAGGCAACATATTACAGGGATTTGTACCATGCCGATGTCCTAGATGGGAAACAAGCTATTCTATTCAGTTAGTTGGCCATCAGTAGGTTGATATCAAGATCATAGAGACCATCTCGCTCTGTGAGATCAGTATAGGGTCCTTCGGTACAACACACAACTTCATCCCAACAGATGCCACCTCACACGGGGTCCATTGCAGAGTGCCACCACCATAGGGCCCACTGCAGATGCCACCACTAAGTGGTAGACATTGGTAGTTCGCATATGGGAGATAGTCATAGTTGACTGACATTGTATATATATATATATATATATATATATATATATATATATATATATATATATACATATTATATATATATACATATATATACATATATATATATATATACATATATACATATATATATATATATATACATATATATATATATATATATATATATATGTATACACATATATATATATATACGTATATACATATATATATATATACATAATATATATACATAGATATATATATATATATATACATATATATATATAATATATACATACATATATACATATATATATATATACATAATATACATATATGTATACCTATATATATATATATATATATATATATATATATATATATATATATATATATATATATATATACATATATATATACATTATATATATATATATATATGTATATACATATATATATATATATATACATGTATATACATGTATATATATATATATATATATATATATATATATATATATATATACATATATATATATATATATATGATATATACATATATATATATATATATATATATATATCTATATATATATATATATATATATATGTATATATATATATATATATATATACATATATATATATATATATGTATATATATATATATATATATACATATATATGTATATATGTATATATATATATCTATATATATATATATATATATATATATATACATATATATATATATATATATATATATATATATATATCTATATCTATATATGTATATATATATATATATATATATATATATACATATATATATATATATATATATATATATATATATATATACTATATATGTATATATATACATATATATACATATATATATATATATATATATATATATATATATATATATATATATATATATATATATATATATATATATATATGTATATATATATATATATATATATATATATATATATATATATATATATATATATATATATATATATATATATATATATATATATATATATATATATATATATATATATATATATATATATATATATATATATATATATATATATATATATATATATATATATATATATATATATATATATATATATATATATATATATATATATATATATATATATATATATATACATATATATATATATATATATATATATATATATATATATATATATATATATATATATATATATATATATATATATACATATATATATATATATATATATATATATATATATATATATATATATATATATATATATATACATATATATATATATATATATATATATATATATATATATATATATATATATATGTATATATATATATATATATATATATATATATATATATATATATATATATGTATATATATATATATATATATATATATATATATATATATATATATATATATACATACATACATATATATATATATATACATACATACATACATACATACATACATATATATATATATATATACATAATATATATATATATATATATTATATATATATGTATGTATGTATATATGTATTGTATTATATAGATGCATCTTTTGATGTATGCCTCGATGTGAAGGCACACTTTTTGACATGATGTATATGTATTGTTTTTGGTCACTCGATATTTTTTATTGATTCCCATGATGGCACACATTATATTCACTGATTATGTACAAAGACATTGTATATGGACATTGATATTTGGCATATGTACATGTTTATGATGATGGACTTTCATTGATGATGTATGATTGTATCACATGTGTTTGATTTATGAGATAACATTAGATGATATCACATTTGTTTGTTATTTGATGAGATACTTATGATGGTCCACATTTTAAATTTTTGATATTTGGTAGGGGGGACGGAAGGTGGTCCCTATTTCCCCATTGATTATATGACATGATGATAATAGCTTAGCATACATGTTGAATGTTTATTTTCATGATTATATAGCTTAGCTATTATTGATGAGATATATATGATGTTAGATGTGATAATATATATGATGATGTGATAACAAAAAATTTAAAAGTAACAAGCAAGCAAAAACAAATGTTAACAAATCTACCAAATTTACACACTAAATAAAACAACACAACTATGTACAAACATATACAAGCATGTAAAACACACTGAATACAAACAAGAATGAATCTAATCAAGAAAGGAATAGACCAATCAGAAGAAGTATGTTAAGAAACACACTATACAAGATGTACAAGTAAGTAAGTAAAACTACTAGAAAATGTACAAACAAACAAGCAAAGTGGTACTATGTTTTTGTGAGACAATTTTTCAATACATTTTACTTTTTTTTTTTTTTTATTTTGGAGTTTTGGAAACAATGTTCTATTATTTTTGTATTTTCTATGAGATGTTTTCTAATGTTTTGGATTTTTCTAACCGTTTTTGAAGTTTTGTTGAACATATTTGAATGTTTTTGTGTTTTGTTGAACATATTTGAATATTTTTGTGTTTTTCCAAAAGTTTTCCGAAGCTATGTACAAAAAAAGAAGAAGCGTGGATACACCTAGCGTTAGATGGGAATGTAAAAGGGAATAATTCAACACATATTTGCAAGAAAGTGAAGATGTGAAGCTGCCCCCAACGTTAGATGGGAATGTAACAAGGCAAGCTTCTTTACAAATATATACAAGAGTAAATTAGTTGGATCAAGGCCACGAAGGATAAACTCAAAAGGAATCTCAGATTCAGGAAAAAATAGTCCTAGATTAAAGCAAGTATACCCCTTTAGATGTGATATTTCTTATTAACAATGAATCCTCCCAAGGTGCCGTAAATTGGTTTTCACCCCAGTACTTGTCCAAAGTGCCACAATTGTGTGGTTTTCACACTTGGATGACCTGTTTTCTCTTTACTCTTTTCTTGATTTTTTTATTTTTGTATTTTTTGATCTTTTGTACTTTTTTGGTTGTTTACTGATATTTTCCCCCATGCTTAAGTGTAAAACCGTTTAAGATACATGGTATTCATTAGCTCAAAGAGCTCTTATCCATTAGGATAAGTGAGCTTGTACGCTCCTAACCCATATTTCTCTATCACCACGTAAGGTCCTAACCAGTTTGGCTCAAATTTTCCTTTCTTTTATCTTTCCTTGATAGTGTTAAACTAGTTCTCTTTGAGGAAAAGATCCCCTACCTCGAATTGGTAAGGTATGATACGTTTATTTTAGCCCCATGACACTCAATTCTGATATACTTTTAAATGATTGAGTGCACGCATGTGTTTCTCATCTAACATCTCCAACTCTACCAGTCTAACTACCCAAAAGTAGTCTTCATCTTTATCCAGATAGTCTCTGAGATATATTCTCAGGGAAGGAAGCTCGATATCCAATGGTATGATGGCCTCAGTGTTGAAGACTAGTGAGTAGGGCGTAACACTAGGAGGGTGTGGATGGAGGTTCTATAAGCCCAAAGGGTGGGATGGATTTGTAAGTGCCAATTATGGCTTGTTTTGCTTACCATCTTTTCCATAATATGAAAAAGTGTTTTTTTAGTGGCCTCTTCTTGTCAATTACCTTGAGGGTAATAGGGGCAGACCACTTTAGATGGATTTGGAAGTGATGGCATAATGCTTTGACTGTATTGTTTTTGAAAGACTTACCATTTTTGTGATGACAATGGCAGGGGATGCCATAACAACAGATGAGGTGGTTCATGATGAATTTTGAAATTTGTGCACTGGTAACATATGTAAGAGGCACAACCTCTACCCATTTAGTGAAATATTTGGTGGCGGTGATGATATGGGTATGGCCATCTGAGGAAGTAGGAGTGAGTTTCCCTATGAGATCTAATCCCCATTTTGAAAACAACCATGGCATTGTGATTGGTTGCAAGGCTTGTGTTGGCGCATGAATTAAGTTTCCATACTTCTGACATAGTTCACACTTCTTGACATAGTTACAATAATTTGATTCCATGGTAGGCCAATAGTAACCTACTCTTAACAATTTCTTAGCAAGCACCATTCCGCTTGTGTGTGCCCCACAAATACCTTCATGTACCTCTTTGATCGCTTGAATTGACTCAGCCAAATTAAGACAACGCAATAGATTCCCATCATAGCCATGATGATAGAGGGTACCTCCTAGGAGGGTATAACGGGCTATGCATCGGATAAGGTTTCTTTTCTCAAGGTGGGAAATATATGGGGAAAGGTACCATCTTTTAGGTAATTGAATATGGTTTCATACCAGGTGGAGAAAAAACCAACAACTTCACATACCAGATATGATTCCAATATGTCATATGCTGGCACTCGCAAATGTTCAACAAAGAAAGCATCATTTTATTTTCCTGAGGTGGAATGCAAAGCAAAGATCCAATTTTGGCCATGGTGTTTGCTTTGATCGATTATGTGCTCTTGGTATCTATTCAAAAGTAACATGTATAAAATATTCCTTTAGAGTATCGACCATCTTTTTGTATGGGATGAGCTTGTCATCCTTGACCTTATACTCATCATTGACTTGTTTAATGATCAATTGTGAATCACCAATGACTCTTAATTATATGATATTCCATCTGATAAAAATTTCAACCCAAAAATGAGTGCTTCGTACTCTACTATGTTATTGGTACATGGGAAACTTAGATGAAAAGCATGTGGGATGAATTATCTTATTGGAGTGATAAGTACCACACCAACTCTTGAACCGTGGTAAGTGAATGATCCATCGAAGTGCATTTTCCATACGAAGGACTCTTCAATATACATCATGAAGGCATCGAGAGATCTAGACAACGGTTCCATTTCTAGTAGGGGAGATTCAACTAGTTGATCGGAAAGCACTTGTCCTTTGAGTGATTTCTGGTTGAAAAATTCAATGTCGAACTCACTTAGGAGGATGATCCAATTAGCCATCCATCTAGTAAGCACTAGTTTAGATAAAAGGTACTTCAAAGGATCAAATTTGGAGATAAGCTTGGTCTTTTTATTTAGTAGGTAATGGCGAAGTTTTTAAAAGGAAAAAACCACAACTAAGAAAGCTTTTTCAATTTGGGGATAATTTAGCTCATAGACTCTCTTTCTTTTTGGCTTAGATCGTATTGGGTTAGTAGTGCACCAATAACACATTAGGTGGTTGAGATGTATAATAGCAAAGGCTCACCTGGGGTAGGTGACATGAGGGCAGGAGGACTAGCCAAGATATTTTTAAGTAACTCAAAGGCCTATTGGCCATCTAGGCCCCAATGGAATGTAACATCTTTCTTAAGCAAGTGGATGAAAGGATGACACTTATCCACAAGCTGAGAAATGAAGTGGTGAATTCCCTAAATTTTTTCTGTAATCTTCGTAGCTACTTAAGGTTCTTAGGTAGAGGCATCTCAGTAATAGCAAAAAACTTAGCAGGATCTACCTCAATCCTTTTTCTTGAGACAATGAATCCCAATAATTTTCCTGATTATACGCCAAACACACACTTATTTGGATTCATTCTAACTTTGTAGTCTCGAAGGCATTGAAAGATACACCTCAACATTTCTGGATGTTCTTTCTGGTCTTGGATTTTCCCAGGATATCATAGTCTTCCATGATGTCATTCATCATGCCATGGAAGATTATTGTCATTGCTTTTGATAAGTTACCTCGACATTTTGAGATCGAAAGGCATCACTTAATAGCAGAAAGTCCCCAAGGGGTGGTAAAGGTAGTTTTATGCTGATCCTCCTCTAAAATATTGATCTGGTTATAACCAGAAAATCCATCCATGAGGGACAACATTTCGTAACTGCATGCAGTTGAATCGACAATCATGTCGATGTTGGGTAGAGGAAAATCATCTTTAGGGCATGCCTTATTGATGTCTCTAAAATCAGTGCATACTCTGATACCAAATGGTTTCTTTTTAGTGGTACTATGTTGGATATCCATTCTAAATAATCGATAGGTCTGATAAAACCTACCACCAATAACCTCTTTAGTTTTTATTTGACCAGAAGTGCTACACATGGGTACATCTTCCTCAGCTTCTGTTTGATAGGTTTGGCATATGGATACACAAAAATGTTATGCATGACTAAGTTGGGCCTAAACCTGACATATTTGTGTAAGACCACACAAATATGTCTGTAAATTCTCATAGTAGTGTGATAAGCATTTTTTGCTACTATGTTGAGAGTGAAGCTCCCATTTTTACCATTCTCGGATTATCTTCTGACCCGATATTGATGTTTATGGTCTCCTCTACCAAAATTTTTGGATGCATCCTCCATGTGCATGGGATTAGGGGAGATTAAGGTCTTCTTATAAGGGTGTCTCAATGATATTTTCACCCTAGGTGTGGTCACTTTTTATGTCCTTTAATTTTTCCATTTGTTTTTCCAGCAAGCGCCTTAAAGAGGTTTTCACTATGCATTTTGGACTGTCATTTTTCCGAGGATTTTTGGAAGTACTTTTTCCCTTGCTTTCATTTATGTTTTTCTGACCACACATTTTAGCCTCCTCTCCAAAATATGCACACACATCTAAATTGATGTAAAAACACTTTTGTGACCGCCGATCGGAATAGCATCACGAATACCCATGAAATTTATGATTGCCTCATCATTTTCGAAGAGATCAATTAGTGCATAAAGTTTTGGTACCAATTAATGAGAGTGGGATATACAAGGTTTATTTGGGAATAAGATTGGGAATTGGAGTGGGTTTTGATTGGGAAAGGGTAAAGAGGGAAGAATCCAGGAAAATGTTTGTGGAGGAAAGATCTTCATATAGGCTAGAATAGGAATCTACATCTCTATTTGAATGAGACGAGCTATCCTCACATTCTGAAGAGGTAGCATTAACTTTTGAGGGTAAAGCACCATGATTTCTAATTCCAAGATTGTGTTTATCTGATTTGTAATGGGGAATCGGGATAGGCTCCAATCTTCCTTGTTCACTTGCACTACATCCTTGTCCATGATAGCCCATGACATACATCATTATGTGAGCTTTGATATATTTTGGAGCTTGGTGACATGAGGCTTTTGTACCTTCAGGAATCTAGTTTGTAGGTGAATCTAACATTTTCTCATATGATAATAGGTCGCGAGGAACAAATTTCTCAAAAGGACTATCACAACTATCTCGCGAACTCTTCTATTGAAAACTTGGCCTACCACATGTTTTGAGTGATAGTGAAAGGTCAAAGACCAAAAGAGCCTGTTGGAGGTTATATTCTTCAATTGGGTCGTTATACATGATTTTCATCTCCTATGCAACAAAGGGAGAAATAGATGTGGAAGGCCCCTTATCATTAGTACACAATGTGTCTGGATCAATATGAGATTTTAGAGCTTTAGTCTATAATGTTAAAACAATGTCAGCAGAAGGAAATTCATATGCCGCGTGAGAAAAACTATGCAAGGCTCTGTAATGCACAAATGACTCGAATCTCCTAGGATGGTGATCATCTATCCTTCATGATATAATTTAATGCACTGATGGAAAGTGGATGGTACAACCTGCATGGCATGGATCCATGGGTGTCCTAGGAGCATGTTATAGGGAAGATCCAAGTCAAGGACATGGAACTTCATGTCATGATATGTCAACCCTACTTCCATAGGTAATACTATTGTCCTAGCTGATTCTCATTCTGCATTATCATAGGTTGTAATTGTGATGATATGAGAATTTAAGTCTGCCTCTGTTCATCTCAATTGTTTGACTAGCTTCAAGGTGCATAGATTTAAACTCAATATGTTGTTGACAAGTAATCTCTTGATCTTTCTATGAGTGACAAATACATCTATGTACAGGGGTAAGTTATGTGTGTGATTATTAATTGGAATTTCAATTTGGTCAAAGGAAATGCATTCATTATGATAAAGGTTCGTAACCACCGCTTGGAGATGCGAATGATCAATATCTGTTGACACTCTTGAACCCTAAAGTGTTTTGTAAAGAATGTATTTATGAATGTTTGATATCTTGAGAAGATCCAAGATTAAAATATTAGTTTTGGTCTTCTCGAGTTGATCTAACAAATCATATTGACCTTTATGAGGGGTAGGTAAAGGAGGTTTTGGAATCACTAGACGAGTGTGTCATGTTGCCACGATGCAATCATTGATAATGATTCTAATGGTGTTTACATGATCATCAGATGAATGAAAACAACCTATGAGTGAATTGAATGGATTATCAACTTGAGTATACATGTAGTTTTTAGCTCTATAGTCATCAGAAGATTGACCTTAATATGTATTTTTGTTACTTTTATATTATGTTTAGGGAAGGGCTGTTTAAAGATTCCCATTTTTATTAGGTCCTTGTCCTGATTAGGGTGAGTCTACTTCAATCTTCCCATCGTCAATGAGGACTTGGATGAAGTTTCTCATCTTTAAACATCTATTTGTTTTGTGTCCCTTAATGTGATGAAAATCACAAGTAGTCATGATATTTATACCATCTTGGTTTGGGCACATCATTTGCATAAAGTACCTTGGTTGGATATTGAACCATGTTCACTACATTTAATGGTCTCAGAATTGTGGACAATGGGTCCATAAGGGGAGTGAACACTTGTCATTTGATTGGGTTCTGACTATGTTCTTTGGTAAGTTTTTGAAGAGGACCACTTTGAACTGTCTTGACTTTTTAGAGTCAGTGATACAGTCTCCTACGATGTTTTTTTTTGTTAAATAATTTAGGCTTGTCCGTAGGTTTTGATTCATGTTTTTATTTTGGAAAGGGTTTTAGTGTTCCCTTTTCTATCAAAGCCTTCTCAATTTGGCTTCCTTTTTGATAACTTCTTCAAAGTTAGTGACACAATGCATCTATAGGTGGAAATCAATGTCTGGATTTAAGTTTGGTATGAAAATACTGACCAACTATTTCTCTGGGACTGAACAAGGGAAGCGGCTAGCTAACCCTCACCATCGTTATAAGAAATTGACAAAGGTCTCATTTGGTTGTTGTTTATAACTACACAAATCCATAATAGTGATGTCATTTTCCATATTAAATAAGAAATGACGTACGAAGTTATTTATTACTGGAGGCCATGTGACGATCATCCCCTTTGGTATATGAAGGAACCATTCTAACACTTGTCCTCCTAAACTACGAGGGAAAAAATGTATAAGGTAATTGTCACTAAAGTCTACTTCTTGGAAAGCCATGTAAAATTATTTGATGTGATCACAAGGATCACCTTTTCCTTTGTACTTATCAAATTTTGGACAATAGATGTTATTTTAGGAATGGTATACATAACATGTCTCTTTCAAAAGGGTAAGGGTATAGCTCTTCATATTGATACTTCTTACTATGTCCCACATTGATTTCTTGAAGGGTCGTGAGCATAATTTTCATCGATTGTAAATCTTTTGTGAAGAGTTGCTCTTTTTAGGGGAAGATGGTATATGCACTCGACTATTCTTCGATGCTTCACCTTCTTGACGTTCAGTACAAAGTCCACTAGTTTTGTTCTTAGGTTTTTCTTAACATGTTTCCTTGTCTATGTCCCTATTTACATAGTAGTTTAAGTCTACTATTTATTTACTAAGGGATTGTATTTAACGTTGTATAGTGACTTATTAGTTTTAGGGTCCTCTTGGTTGTCATTAAGAGGAGGAGGTAACTCTTTATGTTCATGCTCTATCTTAACTTTTTGAGGGACTCTAAGGGGTGGCAATCGAGAACCACTAGTTTGTTTTGGTACTTCACTCTCATTGTTATCATTTTGGACACTTGAAGTAGAAGTGTGTCCTCCCTCAAAGATTTCATCCATGTTAATGATGAGACTTCTTTGTGGTTCTTCCTCTTCCTCGTTGACATTGTAAATAGGTGCTTCTCATTCTTGTGACATTTTAAAACCTAACTATAAGACTCATACAAGCACTCTGTCTCTATTAAGATATAGGAGGTCATCAAAGTAAGTGATATCAAAGTTGTCGTTATCTCGAGGTGAATCATTCTCATCTCTACTATGATCAATCAATTCATTAGTGTCTTTTTCTATGGAGAAGAGAGGACCTAAATTGTGACCTATAAAAGGATTTGTCTCCTACTTCTTGGATTCCATTCTCGTGATAGGTGGCATTGAGATGTTTTGTTTGATAAAGGTTTTGTCTAATATGATCAAGGATTCAATCAAACCTAAGTAAGTCTTATGTCAATTTTCAATGTTTCAAAGTATGTCCATAATGGTTTAATGAATCAAGGAATCAATGGATTGTCCTAGAAAATAAATTTTCAAGATATGTAATAATTGTTGGGACCCCAAAATATTGGCCAAGTACAAAAAGGGATGTAGGCACGCAAGGCCTAGTTGAAGAAGGGAACACAAGGAGAAGGTGCACATGATAGGGTTTAAGGAAGGGTTTAGAAAACCTGTGGTGTGCACGCGGATAGAACTAAGGCTTCAGGAATTAGCCATATTGGGAATTTTGGGTAGGAAACGAGAAAAGCATGACCCGACAGCGAATGAGGAGTGGATAAGGTGCCATCCTGAAAACGTGATGCCCATGAAAGGAATATGCTTAGCGATGGAGGATTCAAGAAGACCATCATTACAAGGAGTGGAGAGCTTAGATATGAAGGAGCATGATTCTATGGAGGACCACTTGGACACTTGGTGATGGATCTGTAGCCCCTGAAAGCAAGTCGATGGTTGAAGAAACTATATATATATATATATATATATATATATATATGCACCCGCATAGTAGAAAGAGATATGAGACAAGAGGAGAATATAGAGAGCGGAGCTCTACAAAAATATTGCGAGAACTCTGTGGGATTGGGTAGAGGCTATATAAGGGAGTAATGTATTAAGGGGCTGGGTTATAAAATTTTCTTTGTATGGATAAAGGACATGATCCCTACTGTGATGTATGACTTCAGTCTGATCAAGCTATGGTAGTCTAATGGATCCATTGAATGTAATGAGGCTACAAACATGAATGAGTATGAATGTAATAGATTCGGTTCATATCTATATCTTTTCATTTCTGTTCATGGATGTTATGAAATAGATGTAAACCCTTATGTATTTTCCTTTTTGCTGTAGTTCTATCTGTTATCAGTAAGTACCCTCTATTTGGAATGAATACATTTGTCTAGAGGCCATTCTGAGCCCTATGATGATTGTATATCTCATTTCCACCATTATTCATTAAGTTCCTAACATAGATGATGGTTTCCCACTTAAATCACATAAAAGAGAGACTCAGCACCCGTGCGTGCCTCGGGTGAGTGCCCGGCGCCTGCTGGGTGATAGGATGACACGCATGGGATTCCCTTGTTCTTCTGGTGGCCGTAAAAATGACTACATCTTGGTTCTGTTGCCGGGACCCTTTTTTCAAAGTTGTAGTGGGAAATGACATACATCATGATATATATATATAATGAGTAATGATAGAGAGTTTAACCTTGGAAAGTGTTGAATCATGGTTTTAAAGCACGGAGGATGAATTTTCTTAGAGATTCAACACTGGATCTGAGTTTGATGCACGTAGATGGGTAGAAGAGAACCTCTACCATGATTTGTATAATTTTTTTTTGTTGCTTCCCAGAAGAACTGTATGAATGGCTCTCGGTATATGCATCTAGATCAAGATGGTATTATAGATCACGCATGTGGACCCAAGAAGAGTAGGAGAGGCTGTAGGATGCAGATCTGACGTGGAATCTTGCTGTGGATATTTGGTGGAAAAGAGTACTAGCTAGCTACACTCTAGAGTACACTATTTCTACATATTCTTGTTTGGAAGTTGCTGATTTTGAGTTTCTGCGGGAGCCCATAAGATCATTTCTATGCGTTATACCTCTGGCCATGAAGATCTTGATTGTTAACTTCAGTTTAGAGGCATTTCTGATGGCCGGATAAACCATTCGAAGTCTTTGGGTGAGGAATCTAGGGAGGAAGATGATGAGATATTACGACGAGAAAGAAAGGGAGGAGAGACGACTCAAGTATAGTGAAGCACGTGAAAGGGAGATTGCTAGACAATGCGAGGTTACAAGTGTGATGGATCTATGGAGGTAGATGTTGCGGGAAGGAGTTAAGGTTCACGCAGAGGACGTGGAACCTGAGCAGTATGTGCTACCCCATCTTGGAAAGCACGTAAGAGAGACCCCTTCGGCTTTTGATGAGAGTTCATCATGTGGAGAGAGAAGAGTCGTTAGCATGTATCTGAACCCACCTAGTGACCAAACCATGGCGCTTGGTTTTCCATATCAAGGAAGGAGTATCGCTGACCCAGTTGGTATCAGTGGAAGTGACAGATCTGCGCCTAGGAGATACAATTTTTCATTTCCCACTTCTATGGCTACGCATACTATTCTAGTATTCAGAGGAATTTTGGGCAAGGAGAAAGTACACAAGCCTTTAGTCTCACGTCTAGGAGTGGCGCGGGGTACACTACTGGTAGTGGGGTATTATCACAGACCTTCGACACATAGTTTAGTGGAAATTTGGGGAACCTTGGCACGACCACTATAGGACCTGGTGGATTGGGTGGGTCAGGAGGAACAGGACCTGGTGGACCTAGAGGATGTGGTGGGTCAGGAGGCACAGGACCTAGTGGATCTGGTGGATTTGGTGATGGAGGAAACACTAGAGGGAACCAAGGCTCTGGCTCAGGAGGATAAGGGCCCTAGTCACCTCCTCAAGTCTTCTTTGAGATGTCTTTACATTTTCCAGATTATAGAGGTATTGAAGATGTTGCAAAACATGTTCACAGGTGTGAGTTGCTTTGGTGCACGAAGGGGATCACAACCCCAGAGCGGAAGGCTAGTTAGTTTTCAATGACATTGCAAGGGCGCGCATATAGCTGGTATAGGAAATATGACCCTCATCAAATGGTGGTGGATTATACTACTTTAAAGAATGCACTTTTGGTAGAATTCCACATCCTTGAGTTTGAACAGAAGAGTATCAACGCCGAAGGAGATTCAATAGGGAATGGAAGAGAGTGTATAGGAGTATGATGCATAGTTCAAAACCCTCCTGTTAAATTTTTCATATGATATTCACCCTCCACAACATGCTCAATGGTTTGTTGGGGGTTGATAACACCTTTTAGAAGAGCTCTATCTCATAAAACTTTCACAGATCCACGTGAGGCGTTAGAAGCTACTTTGCACACCGAAGCTATTAGAAGTGTTGATATTGGTGTTAGCCCATTTCTGGAAGCTCAAATTACTACTATGGCTAAGCAGCTGGAGAATTTGTCTTCAAACTCACTGCATGAGACTCGCAGTGGTATATGGTGTACAAATTATGAAGTAGAGGGGTATGTCAAGGATAGTTTCCCCAGAGGATGGTACGTGCCGTAATAGTAGACTGTGAAATTTGTCATGGGGACCATGATGCAAGTAGATGTCCCTTGTTACAAAGTGTGTAATTTGAAGAATGTGTCTTGCTACTGTAAGATCTGCACCTCTATGACCCATGATACTAAGGATTATAGGCTTATTGACTAGATCCATGAGGCCATTGATCATGGGGTACGCCAGACCAACATTGCTAGTAGTTCTAAAGGTGATGATCACCATTATGAAGAGTGCATCAGATGGAGGCACACTTGGAAGGGGATTTTGCAGAGGATTCCGTGGTCATGGTAACCCTAGAGGAGGAAGAAGTGAGTTCCCACGTGGAACTTGTTTTAATTGTGGGTCTACAAAGCATTACAAACGAGAGTTCCCAGATCTATTGCAGTGCTCATGGTGCGGGAAGAAGCACAAGTATGAGGAGTGCCCATACAATGGATGCCACGAGTAATATGTGATGCAAGTTTGGAACCTGTTATGGTAACAACAAGAGCAGAGGCCATGCTCGCAAAGGAAATACCAAGGCAGAAAAACTTGGGTTCAAGGGAAGAAGTGGTACATGGGAAGTACCCAAACCCTGCGCATCAAAAGGAGGTATATCAAGAAACTATGGACGTCATCCAAAGTTTACAAGGAGAAATCCAATGTCTAAAGGAGTAGTCCAGGAGGGAGGAGCAAAGAAGGAAGGTCGAGGGACCAAAAGATGACCTGGATAGGAAGTATGTAAAATGCTAAGGTAAGAGAATATTATTCCCTTGTTAGGAGCATGGTTGAGAGAGAAGGTACCACGCGTCGAGAGAAGAGCGTGAGAGGTAGGTCTTACATGCAAACCTTCCCCCTCACAACCTTGACTATGATAGGGATATTACGTTAAATGTGGTCGTGGATGGATGGATCCTTAGTAATATCCTAATTGACATAGGTGCGGAGGTCAATGTTCTCACCTTGGATGCTTGGCATCAGATGGGAAGGCCTGCATTACATCCATCTTTGAATGTGCTATATATGGAAAACAAAATGAAGGCAATGCCCATAGGTTTCTTAAAGGATGCAACTATCACCATTTAGGGAGCTAAGTTTACTGGGGACTTTGAAGTCTTGGTGCTCGTTGAGGTAGACAATTTTGAGCACTACTTGGGTGCCCATGGTGCTATAAGAACAATGCAGATCTTCAGTTCAACTAGGGATACATAAGCTTTGAAAATGAGGAGGAACGAGTCATCATACCCTTGGCTGATGGGAAGTCAACACCTATACTAAACCTTTGGGACAAGAGGTCCTGGATAGAATATATGTGCACTCAATCAGGGATCTAGAGATAATCTATCCTACCGAAGGAGTCATCCAATTTGAGGATGCTCAGTCAATAAGTGACACCACTAGTCTAACATGTGATAATTGGGCACATGGAACCTATGAGTTAATCAGAAGGCATTTGAGAGGATCGGTGATAAAGGTGACAAAGGCGCGTATGGTCCGGCGCTTAGGAGGAAAGGAGCTACCTAAGTACTCATGAGGAGCCTTCCCTGAGGTCTTTTTGAGAATATTGAAGCTCAGTGGAAGGAGGAAAATGAATGAAGAGGGATGTTAAGTTATGTCCTACTCAGAATTGTTATGCGCTAGTGGGAAATGCATTAGGATAATCTCTTGGAATGGCACGAAGTGAGAATTGCCTTCTCTGTTTGGTTCTCTAGAAGCAACGCACCCACCACCATTAAAGACTACCATGGTAAGGAACCCGCCTCTTTCCACATCCAAGCCTGTGAGAGATCCTGGAGGGAAGGTGCGGAAGCTTTTCCACCATCCCTTTGGGTACAAAAATTGTATTCTACACTGCAGGGTTACGCGCGCATGGTACATCCACTCTAAGACATGCCGCCAAATAGGGAATTGGAAAGAACTAGCGGCTGATCTCATCTAAGCATTTGAGTATCGAAGCACCAAACCATCGGTGGATAAGGCATTGCAGGAGGTCAAGCACCTTACGATGGGGGATAGTGCAAAGGTAGAGGATAGGCTTGTAGAATTGCTAGGAGAGCCATGCTTGGAGGGAAAATTTGGTGAAGATGAGTTTGATGAGGTGTAGTTTGAGCATGCATGCGTAGAGAAAGAAAAAGGCAAGATGGTCTATGTCATAGACGGTGAAGAGATGGAAAATTTGGAGGTTAACCATTCTCTAGGCTCGCGTGAAGTGATGGATAGTGTTGATGAAAGAATGCATGCCTATCATGAGCCTTTAAAGACAAAGAAGGTTAACATCAGAAGAAGAGCCTAAAGAGGCTATCATCGGAGACTATTGGTCGGAGAAGGAAGTCTCTAAGATCATTGATCTTTACGTGAGTTTGAGGATTTATTCCCACGTGGGTATCATGAACTCAAAGGCGTTCACCATTACTTGGGGAAATGAGAATTAAGTTGAAGGAAGGTTGGAAGAGACCATATTGAATGAATTCTAACCTACACGTGAAGGTAAAGGAGGAAATAGACAAGATGATAGTGTTAGGAATCATAGAGTCTGTGGAGGAGTTAGAGTGGATAAGCCCAATGGTGATTAGTATTAAAAAGGATGGAAGGATAAGGATATGTGTTTATTATAGGGATTTGAATATAGTGTGTGTCATTGATCCCTTCCCAAACCTATTCACTAAAGAAATCTTGGAAGGAGTAGTAGGGTGTGAAGTCTACTCTTTCACGGATGGGTTCTCAGGCTATCACTAGGTGAGGATTGCAAAGGAAGACCAAAGAAAGCCAACCTTTGCCACCGAGTGGGGAATTTTATCCTATACGGTCATGCCTTTTGGGTTGAAGAACACACCTATTGTATTATCACGCATTGTAGTGTAGGCCTTCCAGGACTTCATCCATAATTTTCTCCAAGTGTACCTTGATGATTGGACTATGTATGGACTGGTCAAGGACCATTGTGACAATATGAGATTGATGTTTGAAAGGTGTTGGCAGTTGAAGATATCCCTCAACATCAAGAAGTGTGTATTTGCTACCCCGTTGGGACCCTGTTGGGACACATCATATGCAAAGAAGGCTTCTTTGGTGGATCCTACCAAAATTACAGTGATTATGGGATTGGGGGAGCCAACTAGTCAAAGCGTAGTGTGTGAGGTTTCTTGGACACACGGGCTACTATCGGAAGTTCATCAAGGGGTATGCCAAGATCATTGCGCCTTTAGAAGAGTTTCTCAGACATAAAAGTTCCTTCCATTGGGGAGAGAGCGCAATAAAAGGCATTCGACACATTGAAGGATAGGCTTGTCACCGCGCCTATATTACATTTTCCCTCTTGGGATAAGCCCTTCCATGTTCATGTAGATGCCTCCGGAATGACCATTGGGGTAGTGCTTGCATAGCCTAGTGAGGGAATTGTTCATCACCCCTATGCTTTGTAAGTAGGAAGTTGACACCAGCAGAGTAGAATTATACTACAACCGAGCGTGAGACATTGTCTATGATCTACGTGCTTCATAAGTTCAAAGCAATATCTGCTGAAACTCCCTTTATCTTCTACATTGACCATATGGAATTGAAATATTTGGTGAACAAGCCCATCCTACAAGGGCGCATATGTCGGTGGGTGCTATTATTCCAAGAGTTCAAGTTCATGGTAGTTGTCAAAGGTAAGAGTAATTCCAGACCCGACCATTTGTCTAGGATTGATTCAGGGGAGGACGTACAAAGCATTGAAGATTCCATGCCAAATGTGCAATTGTTTAGGTTGTGGCGCACGCCCTCAGAATTGGAGGATATATATGTGTTCCTTAAAATGGGTATGACACTGGAAGAGATGAAGACATTAGAGAAAAATCAACTAGCCATACGCGCTGTGCCCTACATGTTGAATAATGGGGACTTATATAAACTAGGGCGTGATGAAGTTTTGTGCAGGTGTGTACTAGATCATGAGCTCTTCACCATCATAGAGGAAGCACATGGAGGAAGTCCAGGTGGACATTATGCAGGTGACACCACCACACGTAAAATATTGATGGCAGGATCATGGTGGGAAACTCTGTATAAGGATTGCAAGGATTACTGTAAAGCATGTGACCATTGTCAGCACATTGGCAAGCCATGAAAGAGAGATGAAATGCCTTTTCACCCTATCCCTAGCACTGAACCTTTTTAGAAATGGGAAATAGACTTGTAGGCCCTATTGCACCAACAACGTATAGGACTAGATCACGCTATGTAATCACTTGCATGAACTATTTGATAAGGTGGGCAGAGGCAACCCCAACTAAGGACTGTACAACAGCTACAATAGCAAGATTTTTATGGGAGCACATTATCGCGAGGTATGGATGCCCTTTAAGTTTAACCAGTGATAGGGGTACACATTTCTTGAATGAGACCGTGAGGATCCTGTTAGCAGAGTTCATGGTGGCTCATCACAAAACTACACCTTATCACCCACAAGCAAATGGAACCGCGAAAGAATTTAACAAAATACAGAGTCATACCCTGACAAAGATTTGTGATGTCGGAAGACAAGATTAGGATGACAAGGTATCAGCCATATTATGGGATTATAGGAAAACTTATAAAATGTTGAACAAAGCCACACTATTTCAATTGGTGTTTGGCATGGAGGCTGTCCTACCGGTTGAGTTCATGTTACCTTCTCTGCGAATAACACGCGCAGGAGAGCTGGATAATGAGCAAGCACTGGAAGAAAGGATTGACAAATTAATGAAGCTAGATGAAAGGTGATCATTGGCCAAATGGAGCCAAACAACAGAAAAAGCAAAGTAAAAAGCATGACATGATTGCCACATTAAGAACAAGAAGTTTGAGGTTGGGAAGATGGTCTTACTGTATGATTCTAAGTTTTTGTGCCATCATGGGAAGTTAAAGGTGCATTGGTTGGGTCCCTACATCATCTCATACATCCTTGATTCAGGCGCATGCCAGTTACAATCATTGGATGGGATGAGATTTCCAGGAAACTTCAATGGGAGTAGGCTGAAGCCCTACTATAAATAGGTCTTCTCAGTGTTTGTAAATAAGGCAGTATTGCCAGTTAGTTTAGGAATTTCTTTAATGCATTTTCCTTTCCTGTGTTTCCTTTCTCATTGTTGTTTTGTGTTGCGCCTTGGGCACCGGTAATCTCATTACTTTTTGAAGGTTGTAACTGTATAGAGGACCACATATCATTTTAGTGTGGGGTAGAGTAAGGTGGAAGAAATTGAAGTGTGAAGCACCAGGAAGGATTGCATTGGAAATCTTGGTTGAATGGCCCTGTGAAGAAAGTACATGCAAGGAAAGGTGAAAAAGGATGGTTGGTGTTAGGATAAGGCTACATTTGGGATCCACGTACAAGAGAGGAAGAAGCGAAAAAGCAACATGAGGTAGGCGAGAGAAAAAATCATGATAGAAAAAGTGCCTTGCAGCACTGGTTATGCGTGCACAAGAGTCTCCTGTCAAGATGGATTGGTTGCATGCTAGAAGGTTGGAGAATTGTCCACGTAAGGTTGGGTGTGTGAGTTAAAGCACTAAAGTCGGGTTTGTTTGAAAAAGTAGCATTAAGTGTTAAAGTATGGTGGTAGGTAAGGTAGCATTTAATGTTACAAAGTGGGAAAAACTATAAATAGAGGGTTGAGGCATTTCATTATTTACTTTGTGTATATGAAGAAAGAAGTGCTTTTGTATCATTGCAAACTAGGGCTTCCAGAACTGATCCGTGTGAAGAAATTTTTAAGAGTTTGAGCATGAGTAACTAGTTTGGATTTACAAACTAGAAGGAAGGGATTTCACGAGCGTAAGAGAAGTTGTGAGAAGGCATCATCTTGTGAAGGAATTATCCCAATTAGGGTTTGAAAAACTAGGGCACGAGTTTAAGAGGTTCTCTTCACAAGTTTGAGATCTAAGGTTGGAAGAAGTGGAAGAGTAGAGTAACAAGAAGAGATTAAAGTGATAAGAGGACCTAGACAATGGCACCCAAGAAACCAACCGTATCACCCAAGAAGCCCAAGGGCAAGGGCATAGAGCCAACAACAACCACCACAAGCATGAATGAGGAGTGGTATGCAGAAATGCAAGTACCTAGATGGAGTTTTTCTTGGGAAGGAGTGGGAATCCCATTTGAGAAAGATGGCATTGAGCAATTATAACCATCACACAAGCACAATAGAGAAGGAAATGGCACTGGAGTTAGTGCGCCTGACAAACAAAAGGACACCAGAGGGTTTTCCCATCTATAGCAATGAGGTAAAAGTGACGTTGGAGAAGGTAGGGTTATTGCAACTCTATGAGTTGCCCTACTTTGGAAAGCCTATGAGCGCCTCTATCAGTGGCTAATGTCATGCGTGCATGAGGAGCACTTTTACTTCGCGAGGTGCAAGATGCACATAAACCCTCAACTAATTTCAAATTTTATAGGTGTCATCTGTGCGGGAGAAAGCATTGATGATGACCTAAGAGACAAGGATGCCATCAAAACAACCGTCATTGTATATGATTATAAGAAGGGGTCAAGGTATTTTGATATTGTGGAAATCCCAAATCCCATCATGAGAATGGCTACGCACCTGGTCACAAAGTTAAATGATCAAGAAAGGTGGACATAGGTGAATAAGGCCTGGTTGAATGTGTGCAGAAAAATATCAGAGGGCACAATCTACAATTTATCGGCCTTCATTGCAGATGAGATAATCAGCAGCGCACAGGAAGGAGACAAGATAATTTTTGGAAATATTCTCCTGACAATTGTATTTTCAGAGATAAGAGTGCCTAACACAGAAGACAAGTTTGTTTGGGATTATCCACCTGAAGATTCCTCGCCGACGAAAAGATTTTCAAAGTATACATGTGAAACAATGATAGCCTCCCATAAGGTGTGCACTGGACAAGTGGTATAAGCACTTAAGGGATGCATTTGGGGCAGAGTGGAGAATCCCAGAGCAACTACTGGCGCTTACAAAGGGAGAAGTTGAGTTTGCTATGTACTAACACTTTTGCATAGGAAGATTCATGATGGTGGATGAAACCATGAGCCCATGGTGTAAACTCCCATTCTCCTTCACCACTTAGTACTTCCAAGTGGGAGTTAACATGTTCAAAGAAGCAAAGAGACTAAGGTTTGACCTTAGTGAAGTTGATCAGGACCATAGGGAGATGCGTAGGATGCTGGTCTACCCCAAGAAGCGCGTGTACGTGGAAAAGTACGTAGCGCATGAAATCAGAATGATGAAACCACTGACTCTAACAATTGCAAGAAAGTCCCATCCCGGCGCATGTATATCTCCACATTAGGCCAAAGTTTTAGAAAGGTGCATACCTAGAGAATGATGTCTCTATACCTGAAGATCCTGTTAGTGCAAAATCTTAGCACTCTTGAATGTATGCAACTAGATGGGTTGAGACTCTAAGTGTGATTTCACAACATGGAGCATATCTCAAGGTGTGGGACCTTGTGAGTTGAGAGAGATCTCCAGATTGAGGCCGGTTCCTATCCCTCTGTTCAGGTGTACATAAACAAATTGTAGAGGATCTATTCTAAGTCTATTCTATCTACCAAGGAGACATGGTTAGAGAGATGCAAGAAAATAAACCTAACCTAACGAGGTGATACACCAAAGGAATGTTAGACACTCATTTTGTAGTTTAACACAGACCACATGAATGTAATACAAACATCATGCACAGATGACAAAATTGCAATAAGAGATCAGAGAGACAATAACGCATACATGAGAGGGTCGAGAAACATCCACAGACATATATATTATTGCTCAGGAGTCGATACAGTATACTGCAGTAGCCAAGAGGCAAAACTTGAATTATAACCTGAAGGAGAGGTTATAAAAGATCCAAAAATCTTCTGTAAACAAAAAAAGAAAGGAGGGCGTAAAATAGAAATGTCCAACCCTTTATAATGAGCCCCGACCCTGCATTTATATAGTCAGCACAAAGAGAAGGAGGAGAAAGAGGTAGGAAAATTAATTCAAGGCTCAGCTACTGCCATCAATGCCTCCTGAAAAATCCACACCAAATTTGTCATGCCTGCATCAACTACTTGTTTGGTGCCTCGAAGGAGGAGGAAACGACAGATTGGATCAAATCCGATTTGGTTGTTGCGGGCAAATAGATCCTGTATTAATTGCCCAAAGACGTTTCTTCATTTTTTTCCCACCTAACCTTTCCAAACTTAAAGTTTCAGATCTCCATGGTGTAGACGAGACCAAGATCTTCCCAATGGTGCTAGATTTGTTGGATTTCGAGCACTGAGTCAAAAGATATGCCCATTTGAAATTTGAATCGGGTTTGTACAAAATAGTGGGAACCAACTACCAAAACAGGCTCCCTTTTGAAACCGGACACGTGGAGGGCTAGCACATGTCTCAGGGAAGCATTTGTATTTTTCTTTTGGAGTTGCACCGGGCTGACGCGTGGCTTCTTCTGTGGCTTTCTCAGTTTCTTCATGTTTTTGGCTAAGTCTTTTGCTCAGAGGGGTCATATATCTGACCAAGGACACGCAGCGGCCTGACGCTTGTTTGGAAACCTTCCCCTAATTTTTCTCTTGAATTAACACCATGCTGACACTTGGCACCCTCCGCTGGCTTGTCTCAATGCTTTTTCTATTCAACCTTGACCCTGTCCCTTTATGAAGCTGGACGCGTGGAGGCTTCACGCTCACTTAGATACCCACTGAGGGTTTTTCCTTTGAAGGAGTGTCGGGTTGACACGTGGAAGCCTCCGCAGGCCCTTGGACTTTTCAGTGGCTTCTCTTACCTTTTTGGACCCTGAACATGTGGCGAGCTGGCGCTCATTCTCCATAATTAGTTGTTTTTGGGCCCGCTTTGTCCTATTTTTCAACTTGGACTACGTGGAAAGCACGTACTCATTTGGGTCTCCACTTTTGGATTTACCTTTGGGATGCACCAATCTGACGCGTGGCGGCTTCCGATAGCACTTCTATACTTAGTCTTTTTTGAGGCCCGCCCTGTCCACCTTTTTACTTTTAGTTGTTGACTCTGCCTCCTTTTTGGGCCTAGGATAGGTGGGGGCCTGGTGCTTGTTTGAGCATACCCTTTTGGATTCAATCTTTGGAGGTGTGCCGTTTGGACACTTGGCAGTGCATCGTTGTCTCCTCCACACTTAGCTATTTTTTTGGGCTCGTTCTAAACTATTTTAGAGCCTGAAGACTTCAAAAAATTTCCGTTTCTTCTCCTTTGGGCCTATGGATTCTTTGACACTATCTTCTCCTTCCCCGACCCTGCTATTCCATTTTTGAGCCCACTTGTAATCTATTTGCTAGATTTGAAGCACGAGTTCGCTCGATAAAGCTGTTTCTAAATTTCTTCTTGCACACGATCGTTCAATATTTTATAGGCCTTGCCACTCCATTATAGAGTCCTTATGTTGCCTGATTATAGGATTTGAACGTGAATTCTCTGGCTTCTTCTTGTGTGGGGTTGTGGCTGATCCAATTTTACCCGAGGGGAAAAATATGAATAACAGATCCCACGGGTAGGAGAAATCCTGTGCTCAAGAAATGGGAGAGAGAAGAAGAAAAATCACCAAGTGTGAAGACATCCCAGCCAGTAAGCGTGCCAGTGGCAAGTGCCAAACCTAGCACCTATATGCGTAGGAAGAAATCCCAGTAAAGGAGAAGACCCTGGAAGAAGAGGTGCCAGAGCAACCCCTCGCCAAGGAGAAGTTTCCAGAGTAAGTAGAGAAGGATGGATCCCCTATGAAGAGTCACCTCTCAGAAAGAAGCTAGAGGATAAAAGAGGAGACCGACTCGGAAGAAACTGAGAGCTTGGAGAAATACATAGGCAAAAAGGATGATGACGATGAATAAGATGATCTGAAAGAGATCAAGAGCCACTGTCTTCAGTGTGCACAATTCATAAGAAGAGGTGGAGAAGAAGAACATGGGTTCCTTTTCATGCAGCGTAAGGGTAGCCAGGAGAAGGAAGGCTCCAAGGACATGGGAAGAAGTGAGGAGGATGGCATGTAGAAGAATAAAACTCTAAGCCTTATGTAGGAGCAAGTAAACGAGGTAGTAGAAAGAGAAGCACCGAAAAATAATCGAGGCCTTGGTAGAACAAGAATTGGAGCACAACACTGACATAGTGATGGAAGAGGGTAAGGAGAAAAGCATTGAGAAAGAACAAATCAGTGTGGGAGGAGGTCCTAGTCTAACGGTGAGTTTCCCCAAAGCCATACGCTTGGGAAGGAAGAGCCTTGATATAGAACGAGGACAGGTCATGGGTTATGTTGATAACCAAAGGAAGGTGCTATGCATGCGCTTCTAGAGCACTATACCCATGGAAGAACTTATAGCTATGACACCATTTTTACGAGGAGGGCGTGTACCCCAGGATAAGGAAGATGCTCTCTTGGGCGTTTGAGTCCCATATTGATGAGCCAAAGTTTAAAGTATACCAAGGGGCAATCATGCTAGTACCGGAGTCTAAGGGAGCCAACCCCTTGGTAAATTCCCAACAAATCTCGGATGAGAAGTTATGTAATGCACTCAACAAGGTCATGGTCGAGGCTGAGGCTAGGCTCTTTGGAAGAAATGACAGAGTAAAATATCTAGAGGGAAAGCTAGAAAAGAAGGAAGAGGAGCTGGATGAGAAGACTAAGGGCTTGAAACAAGAAGAGTTGATCGAGTGAATACTAAAGCATGAACTAAGGGATGAGAAGGCGAAGGTGTGCAAAATATACAAAAAGGTGGAGTCTATCACAAGTACCATTATATTGAAGCATCCAAACCTAACGCCGCTATAAAAGTACATATCCACTCTTGAATGCTTAGAAGATCTAACACACATCCTCACCATGGAGAGACAACCGTTGGCCTTGGAGTCCATGGAAGAAGTGGCAGCACGCTTGGAGAGGGAGGATCAATTGAAAGTGGTAGCAATCATTTCTGAGTATAGTAAGGTACTTGCGGATGTCAAGATTGCTACCCAATCTGCTGAGGCCGCATACGATAATTACGTAGACAGGAATAGAGTGGAAAGCATCTTGGTTGCCACTCACGAGGTAGAGCTGAAGGAGTTTCAAGAGAAGAATAAGGTAAATATGGAAGAAAGGGAAAAAATCCTTACTGAGGTCAAAAAGAAATCTGAGGCCATTGAAACCTTAAGGGGTTCAATCAAAAACCGGTTGAAGGAGCTGTACCCACATATTACTAGAAGGATGGACGCACTTAAAGACATGAGCAAGGAGTTGGAGAAAATTGTTGACACTATGAAAACTCAAGGAGATGGACTGAGTTTTGGGGAGGTAAGCACCCTAGTCAGTGACCTTTGCTAGAGAGCACAAAACTAAGTTGATGCCTGGAGCAAGTTGGAGGCCGACTTGCAAAAATATTTTCCTAGCTTGTTGCAATAATGCCATCACTTCCCCATTCTTTCTTCTTTCCCAAATTCTTCATCCCCTTATTCTTTTTCCAAGATGAAAGTCTAATGTAATTCTTTATTCATTGGAGAAGTGTTCCTGTGGACGGAGAACATGCATAGTGTGGGGTGATGTTGGGACTCCAAAATATTGGCCAAGTACAAAAAGGCGTGTAGGCGCACAAGGCTTAGTTGAAGAAGGGTGCGCAAGGAGAAGGTGCGCAAGATAGGGTTTAAGGAAGGGTTTAAGAAAACCCGTGGCGTGCATGCAGATAGAGCTAAGGCTTCAGGACTTAGCCATATTGGGAATTTTGGACAGGACACGAGAAAAGCGTGACCCAACATCGAATGAGGAGTGGATAAGGTGCCAACATGAAAACGTGATGCCCATGAAAGGAATATGCTTAACGATGGAGGATTCAGAAGACCATCATTACAAGGAGTGGAGAGCTCGAGATCTGAAGGAGCATGCTTCTATGGAGGACCACTTTGACACTTGGTGATGAATCTGTAGCCCCTGAAAGCAAGTTGGTGGTTGAAGAAACCTATATATACAAGCACCTGCATAGTAGAAAGAGATACGAGACAAGAGGAGAATATAGAGAGTGGAGCTCTATAGAAATACTGCGAGAAATTTGTGGGATTGGGTAGAGGCTATATAAGGGAGTAATGTATTAAGGGGTTGGGTTATAAATTTTTCTTTATATGGATAAAGGACATGATCCCTGCTGTGATGTATGACTTCGTTCTGATCAAGCTGTGGTAGTCTAATGGATCCATTGAATGTAATGAGGTTACAAACATGAACGAGTATGAATGTAATTGATTTGGTTCATATCTATATCTTTTCATTTCTGTTCATAGATGTTATGAAATAGATGTAAACCCTTATGTATTTTCCTTTCTGTTGTAGTTCTATCTGTTATCAGTAAGTACCCTCTATTTGGAATGAATACATTTGTCTAGAGGCCGTTCTGATCCCTATGATGATTGTATGTCTCATTTCCACAATTATTCATTAAGTTCATGAAATTAATGATGGTTTCCCACTTAACTCACATAAAAGAGAGACTCAGCACCCGCGTGTGCCTTGGGTGAGTGCTCAGTGCCCACTAGGTGATAGGTCGGCATGCATGGGATTCCCTTGTTCTTCTGGTGGGTGTAAAAATGACTACAATCACAAGGAACAATCACACAAGTTTTGGTAAACCAATCAATAAATAAAGAACTAATGATAGTTTGACGTAAAATGATTAACACAATGTCAAAACTTATGTCAAGTTTTAAGATAAACACGGTGTAAGTATTAACAAGAGGTTGATGTGATTTATGATCAAAGTATACTATAACGAGTTTAGATCCAAGCAAGAACTAAATCCAAAAAAGTGGAAGTTATGAATGTGATCGACATAACAATACCACTAAGATATGTTAACCAATATTTGTGAAAAAGCAAGGTATTAGTATCAAAATAATATTAACACGACGCGAAAAACGTAACGATAATAGTTTTTAAGGTTGAGGTAACGTTTGAAAATAAACAAGGCCAAAGTATATTAAGGAATTATTAAGATGCGCGTAGTGTAATGTTACAATTTAGACACTTAGGTCGAGTTTACAAGAAATAAGACGTAAGTATCAAAATTGTTTTGATGCAATACAAGCAACGTAACACTTTAAAGGAAAATCAATGAAGAATCAAGCCTAATTGCGATGAAAATATTGAATTGGGTATCAAGATCAAATGGATATCAAGATATGAAGACATACCAACACGTTTTCAACGTTTACCATCCAGTCTCAAGAAAGGATGAATGTAAACATGTGAAAAAGTGGTGGACATAATCGATTAATAACACATGTATGTTGTTCCTCTTTTTATCCAAAATATCAACAAGAGAGCAAAGGAGTAGATCAAGTGGGATTGAAAAATACTTGGCCTCACTTCGAAAAAGTTTCGCCTCACCTTAGGGCGAGTGAAAAACTAAGGTAAAGTAATGTCTTGCAAATTTCGTGATGAATGACACTTAGTTTAAACTTTGATGGACTCTCCCTTGTTCGAAAACAAGATTTTGAATCCAAAAAAGTTCTTACTTTGTGAAAGCTCTATGAAACATGATTGGTTTTGAGATGATCAAGTTGGCTCCAAGAAGAAATGGCTTCCTATTTGTTTCTCTCAACTAGGTGTCACAAATTATACCAACGAGCATGGTTTTCTAAGGAATTCATACTAACTAAACCTTGGGGCATCCCGATTTTAATTTACCCCATTCGATACAATGAGCAATAAATGCATTCATTTGTATTTTCACTGGGGTTGTGTTATTGATAATTTTGACTCTAAATCTCACAAGTGTATACTATAAAAGTAGGTAAGTGGAGCACTTCCCATTTCATCCACAAGGTTCCCTCTTACGTGGAATACTTTGGGATTCCTAGGAGCATCCCTCTTGTTATCTTAAGGATTATGCCAAAGGGAGTTTCTCCTAGTTTAAAGCGGAAGAGCCGTAGATCTTAACCAAAAATTGCATATACATTGTTTTGAATTTGGTGTATTTTCTTATCTTTGAACTTAATGTGGTTTGGTTGTACACCGTTTGGTAACCTGCATCAAACTATATTAGTATTTTGTTTAGATCCTGATTCTTTGACAAGCGTATTTAGGTCTTGCATGCAAATTTTAGTAGCTCTCGAAAAATATCAAATCATCATAAAAAAGAGGATTCAAGTGTTGTTTTTGATTCCCAAGACCACTTAAAAGGTGTGAGGGAAGAGCATACGCAACACAAAAACCCAACCATGACAAAAATGGAGAATAATCATGAAATCAAAGTTCAAAGAAATTCATTTTAACTAAATTGAAGTTCATTCCCTTATCAAAAAGCTTAATGAAATGTTTTGAAATCATGAAAAAGGTGTAGAATCATTTTGATTCCCAAGATCACCTAGAAGGTGCGAGGGAAGAGCATACGTGATCCTAGCCTCATAAATGAAAATGCAACATTCATTAACTTAACCAAAAAAATTAGCACAAAGCATGATCAAATATACCCTGCAAATCAATAGTTAGCCTCAAGAAAACCCTGTAAGGTGTTAGAAAATCAAGGAAACAAGCCTTTAAAATTTTTAAACAAGGTTCAAATTTATACTGCAATGCCTGCATGCCCCTTAGAGCATATGCATGCCCCTAGCAGCATATGCACACCTCAAACAAAAAGTGTGCGGATTTGTCAAAAAAATAGTGAACCCAACATATGCGTAGACAGAGAAGCGTATGCGCTGGTCTGGAAACAAGTGCGTGTATCTTTCAACCAAAGATTAAATTAGATGTATAGCAAGCGTATGCGTGCCCAGAGAAGAACTTGCATGCCCGTAACAACATATGCATGGATTGGTAAAATGGAACACATAGGGTGAAAACACAGTATGACAAGTGTGTGGACATAGAAGCATATGTGCGCCTTTTCAAGCATATGTGCGGGTATGAATAAATCTGACATAGATAGAAAAGAAAATGCATGACCCCGAGGGTGTATGTGTTCCCTTTACAACACTTTTCCTAAGTTATAGCGTATGTGCGCCCCTTCCAAACACCTGTGAGACTACCTAGAGATGACGTCAAAATACGGAAATCTAACCTCAACAATCTCAAAAAGGTTAAAAATTTGATCCCTTAGCCCAAATTTAGCAACAACCCATCTAAATTAAACCCCTAAGCAAGACTCAACACATGCGAAGTAAGAAAAACATCTTAAGGGATTCAACATATCTCATAATGTGCATAATCAAGGGTTAACAAAAATTAGATAAACATATCAAAGCTTGAATCAACTTCTATGGACCATGGAATATGGTCCCACCGGCATGCCATATGTGCTCATGTATAAATTTTCTATGCTAATGAATTGAAACTAAACACCTAAGAGTTTCAAAGAAAATGCAAACCTAACAATGAACCATCAAAATAAGAGCTTATGGAGACTAAACATCCTCAATATGCATGCAACTTTGAACAAAACCAAACTAACATACTAAGATTAATCCCTACTCTTTAGATTGCTAAACTACAAATGAACCTAGTTAGATCCATAACAATCAAAGGTTGATTATTTGTTTGATCTCAAGGTTTTGAGAATGGAATCTCATCAAACATGGCTACAAGACCATTTGATTCTTCCCATATTGATGGATGAAAGGCAAGATGAAGATGCCAGATCAATTCTAATGGACAATGCTCAAGATCCAAATGCCTATAGTTTATGCTATAGCAAAGGTGTTCTCAGAAGAAATGTAGGAGGAGGGTTATTTATATAACCCTTTGGTTTGAGAGAGCTTTTCATCCTATTGTATGTGGGATAATATCAAAGCAAGGTTAGTAATGGATAAACACACTTTAGAATAGTTAAGTTTACTTTAGGAGAGTTTAATTTATCATTAGTGACTCATGGGAGTTGAGGGAGGTGTCTTAATTAATCAAGGGTGATTAATTAATAGGTAGGTGCAAGCTTATAGAATATTTTTGGAGGAAAGTTAGTATGATCTGGGTTATGAGAGGGATTTAATCCAATAAATGACGATTTATTGATTCAAGACAAGAAAGAGTAATTAATTAGTGATATTTAATTAATCTAGGTAGAAACGAACACTAATTAAAGGAAGGTTGTTAATCGACATCCTAAGTGATGGAGAGGTTAACTATCTAACAAGATGTAGTTAATTAATGAGAAAAAGGGGGAAATGGTGATTTGTTGATGAAGTGTCGTCATTTGACCAAAAGAGAGTGAAGATCGTGGATAATTAGTGAAGTGTCGTTAATTAACCCAAGAAGAGGTGCTCACTTGATGAAGTTTCCTCAAATGTTAAAATGTCGGGAAAGAGAATAGTTAGTACAATTTAAGTATTAAAATTACTTAGTCAAATTCGAGGTGTCTACAGTTAGCTAGATTTTCATGCTATTAGTTTGGTTGTAAGTGTTGTTACCTTGTAGTTGCTTGTTTTTGTGGGTTTCAATGGGTATACCCTTGGCCTTGATTTCACTTCTTTTGTTTGACTCTTTGTACGGGGTAGGGTCCCCTTAACCCTCCTTTATCGATAATTTAAAAAATGACGATTTCTAGGTTTATGGGGAGGTTTAGGTAACTTAGGATGGGTAGTATATGTATTATTAAGGGTAAAATGTGATTATATGGGGATAAAATATGATTTATAGGATAAAAAGGATAGGGTTTAGTGTTCTAAATGAAAATGTGAGGGATGTGGATAAACAATTTAAGGTATGAAAAGAGGGTGTCTACAAATTTCTTTACCTTGGTAGGCATGCTAAACAATTCATAATTTTGAGGAGAACATATTTATCAAGGTTGGAAATTGAACGTTTATGTCGATGTTTCTAGAGTTTAATAAGTCAAATAAATATTCAATTTTATTGAAAAATAATGCGATCGTATTTCAAAAGTTGAGTCATCCATAAATAAAAAATTTAATTGTTTGTATTAGATGAGGGGTTTTCAAAATTGATGTTCACATGCATCATACTTCACTTGAGACATATCATTAACACCAATTAGATGCTGATAATATCAACTTATTGGTACACTCAATGCTGATAAATGTTGTACTAACTAAAAGAGATGCGATTATCTTTCCTTTCCTCAAATATACGAAAGAGGTGGTGTTGACATTTTTTGCACCCCGTACGAAAAAAGGTCAACTCAAAACTTTTAAGTTTCAGATTTTCGGGTTACAAGTTTGACTATGTTTGGGTCAGCCACCTCAGAATAAGATACAAATTTTAATTATTTGGTTTTGGACAGTCTTGGAAGTCACATTCGGATCAAAACTACAACTTGGGTGCAATTACAGAATGCCATGCCTCATAGATGTAGCCACTCCATTTGTTACCCTTGTCATAACTATGCAACAACCATAAACGACCATTGCAAATCCCTAAAGAAAAGATAAAAATGATAGTATATACCAGACATGATGTTCTTCAACTGCAAACAAGTTGCAAGTTTGAAGGAAAAGGTACCATTTTACAAGCAGTTTGCATTTACAATGAGCATCAATAAGGTACACTTGATTTTTAATTTATTTCTATGATTAAGTGAATTATTTAAGTGTTTTGAGTTGTATAAGTTCATTCATTATCCATACAAATGAAGAAAAGTACGAAAGGAAGGACATACATCTCATTACATGAAAATATTTTCATTTATTCATGAGGAATAATTGTGCATATTTTTCTCACATAAGCCGTGAGAAATAACTGAAGAGAAGGAATGCATATATTTATGAAATTGAAAATGTAAGAAGGTAAATAAAACCCATCATTGCCTTAAGGAGGTGTTCTTTTCTTTCTAAATTATTGTTCTAAGCTGTCCTCTACAACTGCATCATGGTACTTGGAAAAGAGAAGAAAATGGTGTCAATACTGAGTTCAAGGTTTTATCTTAACTCCTTATATTTCTAGTTTTAGAAAAACACGCATTCAAAAGTGCAATTATGATATTCACAGGAAATTTTCAAGTACATCTCAAACAAATTTTAAGATTGTAGTAGATAAGTTAAAGTACATAATATCATAAGCTGAGAAGAGAATATAATTCAAATTTGTAACATCATTTGTCAAGTTCAAAAGAATTCATTTTCAACTTTCAAGGAAACGTACAATGTTCATAAATATAACAGGTACAAAAGATCCAATAAAATTCCATATACAACCTGTAGCTGACATGATCTGAAAGTATGAAATGATCAAACATAGAATCTCACAATCAAGTGGGAATTATGAATGAATCGAACAACATTCAGGAGGCAACACAATAAAGCAAAGAGTCATTGCAGCCATGAGATTTGTTACAACATAGATTGTGTGATTCATCATAATCCTTGAGCTCAAATGAATGATCAACATTCTAAGGATTCCTCATTTCTAGAATAGAATAAAGAATGAGTGTTTTAAGTCAAAAATCAGAACATCTCAGCATCATTTAGATAAAAAGTACAAACTATAAAAGAACAATAATGCAAGTATGGCTATTGTAAAGCCAATAAACACCAAATATAGTAGGTACAAAAGGTAATGCAAATTACAGTTTTCCATCAGAATGAAAAAATGATCAAGATACATTCTGTTGAACAAAAATATTCAGGTACATATTTTCAGGGACAACTAAGTATTGAGGCCTTTCATCAGCTTAGCTCAGCCAAAGTTTCTCAAAAGAGGGAAAATCAATAATTATGCAGTTCTTTAACCATGTCAGGATTACCCACAATCAGAGCTCCAAAGAAAAAAGATCTACAATATGAGTTTCATCCTGAGAAATGAATTTTAGAGTAAACTATTTTGAAGCATCTTTAATGAGATTATAAGTTTCAGTTGATACACGATAAAGAGCAACGATGTACTTAGTACTAAATGATTTCAGCAACTTCCAACAAACATACAAGAAATAAAAGTGGTACAACTTTGTGGGTAGAGAAATTGTAACATAGAAAACACATGAATTCAAGTCATATTGGTTTGCAAAAGCCTCATTAGCTTTCCAAAGACATGATACAAATTCATCAAATTCTCTATATGATGTGAGTAACATATTGAAAGAGGTTCAAGATCAATTCATTCAACTCACTAGTTCATTTTCAAATGAAATCAACAACTTGATCTAGAATACAATTGAGTAACTATGAAGTGACAAGAATTCAGATTCGAAGCAAATATTCAGAGTATAATGCATCCTTGATCATATCTAAGTTACAAGTAAGCTACATGTGTTTACAGATGAACATATAGTCATTGGATAAAGAAGGAAATATAAATTACAGATAGGAGCAACAAATGATGATATTATATTTCAAGTAATTCAGATGAAACAAACTACATTATTAAAAAATTACAAAGCTTAAAAGGTGCATTGATTTGTAGATCATGAATATTTTAAATCATAGTACCATTGGACTATCAGTTTACCAACTTGATAGATGGAAGCATTGATTCAAAATATAGAAGGATCATAATTTCTTAGCCTTCTCAAAATTATCAAGGGTTCAATCATCTAAATTTATGCATTAAACAAAAAGTAGAGATTTGAAAGGGAGAAGCCTTCTCAACCTTAAATCAAGCATGTTAGCATAGAAAAAGATCAAATTTAAGCTCATTATGCTCAAGTAGAATAAAAAGGTTCCAAGGTACAACAATCAAGTCATTATTCAAAAATCACAAGATCAACATTATTGGTGAAAGAAGAAAAGAATATCCAGTTATAGAGTTTTGAGTATCAGTTTAAGAGATCAAAAGAAATCACATAGCCAAATCTATACATTTATGTAAGAACACTATAATCACAAACAACAAATAATATGCACCCATTATTAATTTGTGCAAGCATTATGCAATTTTCAGTCTCAAAATAAATCTTTGTTTGAAAATAGAAAAATCTGATTCACATTTTGAACTCCAATTTTTGAGCAATACACAACGAGTCAAGCTTTGATAAGAAACACAATCAAGCTTTAGTAACTGGTAAGTACGTATTTTAGCTACTTGTTTTTCTATAATATTGATTTAGTATCGCACATTGCATAAATGGAAGCCAAAGAAAAGGATCCAGAATCTTCTGTGATACAGAAATGATAGCCATTTGCAATCAAATTCGTAGTCTTATTAGGATGAATATTTTAGAACAGTCAAAGCAAAATACAAAGTCTACATTTGTAGTGAAATAGTGACACACACAGATCTACAAATACCTGAAAATCAAGAGTAATGAACTAGTATACCATCTGAGCAAGGAAAAAAGTAAATACCCAGTTCACGAATGCTTTCAGGGACAATATGAGAGAAATAACTCACCTTAATACCCAGATGAAGTTTTGCAGATCGATCTCTTATAGGATATCTCAGAGGGTTTTGAATACAAAACGACGAACTCTACATGCCAAATGCCAAGGAAAACATTCAAAAAGTAGAGAAATACAAATTTCACATTTTCTACAATGGTGGCCATACCATAGATCAACTTGGGTAAAGTTTAGCATGAAGAAAAAAATCATTTTTAGGGAAACCCACATAAGGAAATTTGCAAATCTGAAGCAAGACATAGCAAATTACAATGAAATTTCAAGCCATATTGAAAATGCAGCCATGGGACAAGCTTGATATACCAACCCCAACATCGAAAGCTTCAACAAATTCAGTGTCAAGTAATAGAAGAAACAAAGATCAACATTGCAATACTGGCTACATACTCAGAACTTACTGCCAAATGAAATGCAATATGGAAAGCCTCAAAGAAGATTGGATGCAAGGCTAAACAAGAATACCCAGGTCAAAAATTATCTGAAATGATCAAAGGATTAATACCCATTTTGGGTTGTTATAAAACAAAGCATTTTTGAGCTCTGGAGTAAGTCAATTTGGAATTAGATAAAACTCAACACATCTCAAAACCACATGGCCGTTAAAATCAGAGTACAAATAACTCATACAAAAGAGTAAAGCAGGGTAGTTTCTTACCTTTTGACAGGTTGTCCGTGAATAATAAAGTTCCTCCAAACACTTTTCAATGACGAGTATCTAGATCCAACAAAAATGAAGTCCTTTTGAGTCTAAAACAGAACTCAAGCACTCAAAGCGACGACCAAGTAAGTCATTGCAAAATTCCCAACTTAAAAACCCTTATGGCAGCTAACTAGTATCTTGAATCACCAAAATCTTCTAATGAAAGAAACAAATAGAGAGTTTCATCATAGAACAGAGCACCATAACACAAGTAAAATCCAATCGAAATGGTGAAACAGAAACTCTATTGAAGGAAAGAAAATTGAGCTCAAAATATCTAACAACGACCACCAAAGAATTTTTTTACAGAGCTTCACCTTGCTTACAATGAGCTCATAAAAATGCGAAGAATGTTTTAGGTTTCGAAACCTAATTCAATCCTAACCATGGTCAGAGGAAAGTACCAACGTGGCAAGCATTCAAAAACCCTAACTCCATTTTAGTTAAATACCACTGACTTGCCGAGGGTCAAGGTCTTGTGAAAGCGGGACTATAATATCAGTCAATGCTTATATGCTTTGATCTTAGTTTTGAATCATGGTGGTCAACTAATGTTCAAAAGGTAATCAAATAATTAAAACATAATCATTACCTCAACCTTATTAAAAGTCTGTTTTATATGACTAATGTGCAAGAAGGGGGACAAATCATTATGCATATGATAACCATATGATAACCAAAGGAGGTCAAATTGGAGCCTTATCATTACCTTGGATAAAGGTTGTAGTAATAAATCAAGTATATGCCACATTGCCAAGTCAAGGAGGGGTTAAGGATTTACCTTACATTTTTCAAAAGAACCTCGTGCCTTTCAAGATGGTCAAAAGGAGAAGATTATTTTTGCACATGTGATCACTAGGTGGTAAAAGGATATTTTGTGGACTTGTTATTGTGCACATGAGTAAAAGTGGTCCTCACAGTGGAAGGATTAGAGTTGAATGAATTTTATTAAGTAAAAGGAACAAAGCATTATTTTCATTTACACATGAGTCATTTTACATGTAACCACAAGAAGACAGATGAGAGGTCAACATCAAAACTTGCAAGTGGACCTCAAAGTATATGGAATACATGGATAAATTTTTGCAAAGTGTTGCAAGTAAGTATTTATTTTTTCTAACATAGAGATTATTTTTGCATGAGCATCCAAGGGGCGGAATTAAGGAGTGCTAAAGTTATCACTGCGAGTGGATCAAATTATAAGTGTCACATAAAGTACTAGAAGACAGAAATTGCATGCACATGGGAGAAGACTTACATAACAAGCAAGGGTTATTATTAGCCAAGTTATTCATCCTACTTTATTAAAAATAGATCAGTCAACTGCAATTTGACTGAATGTATTTTTGTGACCAAGGCTATTAATGCCTCATTTTATTAGCATGTTTATTTTTATTCCTTTATTTATTCATGATAAAGGATAAAAATAGGATGCCTGAGAGAGTACAAATTTTAGCCTATTTTTAGAATGGGATGGATGAATAAACTTGCTATATATTGTGTGCAATTAAAAAGCACAAAGGGGGGAATTTTCAGACACAGGAGTGCTGAATCAAATTTTGCCAGTTTTTCCCTTTGAATGAAAATTGATTTCTACCTTTCCAATTATTTGCAGTGTTGTGTATATCTTATTAAGTCTTGTAAATGTCAAATTCCTTGATTAATCATCTTACCTTGCTACAAATTTAGTAATTTCTGCATAATATTAGTGTGCATATTTTCTTGTTGTATTGTTGTGATTCATTCCCTCAACACATCAAGTGTTTTTCCTTGATATTCTGCTAAAAACTATTGGTTTGTGCATCCAAAATCCATTCTCAAATTGATTGTGCATGTACTCAGTCAAAGCCCTGAATAATTTTGGTGTATCACCACAGTTTTCAATTCATTTACAATCATCTCTTTACCCATAAAACCCCTAAAAATTAGTTTAGGATACATCAAAAAAGGAACCGGCTTGATACCAGAGACTCACCTCAACAGTAGGTATACCCATCAGACCTGAGGTGTTTCCATTGTATCTACAAAAGAGAGAGATCCAGAGCAAGATTAGAACACCTACAATCATCTCTCTATAGGGTGCACTTTTGAGAGATAACATGTGGTTGATCTAAAAATTAAAGATGATGTAGATAAATATGACGTAAATTTCTACATCTTTGATGGTGAACAAATAATAGCTACTGAGAAAAAATTGGTCAAAAACTTCTATAAATATTTGCATGATAAATTACATCTGATAAATTCCTTCCTCTTACTCACAAAAGCATATAGTGAGTCTATTTTCATATTTACAAACAACAATATTATATAAAAAGACGTGACTGGAAACCAAATTCATTGACCTTCTATACAAATTATGGATAGTTTGGCATACCCAAGGAGCCCTCAGAGGCCTGAAGTAGGAACACTTAAGAATGATGCATGGATGGTAATGTTTTACTTAAATTTAATTTCCAAACATGAATTTTTAAAAATGAATTACTAGTTTCATACTCCCTCTATGAAAACATTCAAAAAGTATTGTTTGGTTAGTTATAATAAAAAAAAAACAAAAATATTGTATGATAAATGGAAATTTCTATTTCTTTCATATGAGGTGTGGAATAAATTGATGGTAAACTTCTAATTGCATAGGACTATTAACCTAACATGTTCACCTTGTAAGGATAACCAAACTAATTTCGAGCTTAATTCCTTACCCAAATTCACAATGAATAATTTTTGAATTGTGAGGGGAATTACTGAAAGTGAATTCATCTTGTTGGCTGAAAAAGTAATTTCTAGAGAATTTTTGATGACTACCTCTATAGGATATGACTATATTATAGGGTAATTGATTTCATACTATAGCTGGATTAAGAAGGATAGAAGAATGTACATAAAAGTGTTAAAATATCTAAAAGAAAATGACCTAGAAAATAGATTGCTTTGTGGTTGTTCAGAGTCAAACTTTATTGAGAAATATGGACTAAGTTATTCACACTACCATTATATTTTCAATTTTCTAGGAGAGTACAGAAAAGGAAAAATAAAATTAGAGGAGGAAGGAGGTCGTGGATCAGTGGAGAGATAAATATATGAAGAACCTTATGTGCATGTAGATGTTTAACAAATTCAGACAATTATATCCCAAACAAAGATGAAGAGATATCATTCAAAGAATCTGATACACATGAATTTAAATTTCAGTGTGTATATCCATGCTAACTGAAGTTAACACTATGAACTATTCCTAATACATATTATTTTTATCTAAATTTGGTTATTGCTGAAATCTATAATTTGACATGAATAAATACACCAAATGACCTATCATAATTACTCACTATACTAGGAAGGAAAATTCTAAATTGTGTAATTAATTTTCTTTTTCCATCAAAATATACTAAAATGTTCAAATTCATAGTAATAAATTGTATGGATAAGGAAAAAAATCACAATAATCTATTAGTGATGGTTGTTATAGGGTGTACACCGAATAGGGAGAATTTTAGTATTTGTCAATTATGTACATATTTGCAGTGCCTATAAATATGAAATGGCGGAGGTTGAAAGATAAGATGCTTATCATGATTAGATATACCGATTACCTATAAAGTTGGTGAATACTAGTGAAATCCAGATTCGTAAAAAAACTCATCCTTTTAAATCGAAAGAAAAATGAGTTCTGGAATGACATGTTTAATATTTGTTCCATGGGGATATGCTAATGATTATTCTGTAAGGGGGCGGCACAACATTGTGTGCTTTATTTTACTCTAAAAATCACTAGTTCTTTAAATTTTGTTGTTTTTTACTGTCGAAAATAAAGAACAAGATTTGTTTATGAAGTCCTATTATGAATAGTTGGTGTAAGATATAGGTTAGTACAATCATTAAATCATTATACAAATTTTTAAATGACTTCTTAAATTAATTTTAATCAATTTCATTTTTATTCTCATAGGGAACTTAAATGGTGAAGATATAATCATAAATTCGAACTTTGTTCGAACTAGGGTATAAATTACAAATGCGACATTTCAATAAGTGGAAAATAATGAATTTATAGTTATTACCACATACAATACTTCAATGGAGCTTCATGTGTGTGTGTGTGTGTGTGTGCGCGTGTGCGTGTGTGCATGTGTGTGTGTGTCACATGTGTGTGTGTGCGTGTGTGTGTGTGTGTGTGTGTGTGCACGTGTGTGTGTGTGTGTGTGTGTGTGTGTGTGTGTGTGTGTGTGTGTGTGTGCGTGTGTGTGTGTGTGTGTGTGTGTGTGTGTGTGTGTGTGTGTGTGTGTGTGTGTGTGCGTGCGCGTGCGTGCATGTGCGTGCATGTGCGTGTGTGTGTGTGTGCGTGTGCGTGTGTGTGTTGTAATGGTATAATATGATCCCAATGTAATTGAGGTGGGTACATTAAACCAATAAATTGATATGAGTCATGGTAACTAAAATTAATAAGAAAAGTAATGTTGTTTTCTTAATTAGTGGTTTCCTATTTTGCATGTATTTAGGAATACCTGAAAAATAATTTAATTTATATTGAGATTATAAACCATAGCTAGGACTATAATAACATCTTACCATCATTTTTTGAATACAACAGATATACTTATATGTTCTACTTTATCAAGAACTAACATTTCCAAAATAAACACCACAGTGTAATATTTTTAAATTAAGGCTAAGTTTTTAATAACATTGTAAAATTGAATCTTAAGGATGAACATAAATTGAGGAGTGGAGCATATGATAAGTGGATGTGAATGATAAACCAAATTTTAAATCTAACATTGGGAAGGAAAATGGAACCCTGTAATCTACATCAAAATAATATGTAGTCCCACCAGTAGGAATGGCCAGATTAGAGAGGAATGCGGAAGGACCATGTTCACGATTCTGGACTCAGGTACCAAAGAAATGGTCCCACTTGAGAGGAGTGGAGGAAAAGTGGATGTGAAGGATAAGTAAAATTTCAAACCTAAGTTAGGGAAGGAAAATCCTTGGATTCTACAACAAAATAATATATTGTTCCATTAACAACATCAGTCTGAGTTGATAAGGTTGGGGAAGGATCACACTCACATGTCTTAGAATCAAGTTCGAAAGTTTATGTTCTTGCAATGCCACCATATGGGAATATTCAAATCCCCTCAAATCTCATTTTTCATGTGCTCACAAAGTTTTGGGTTAACATTTGTTAACCCAAGAGATGCTAGACTTCTCCCTAGATCCCATAGTGGAAAACAATGAGGTATACATCAATGTCCAAGATAGTATTGTTAAAAAATTATATCTAAGATAAGATAATTATTTATTGGCTAGATTCAATGGTTTTAGATGAAATATCAATTACTTTAGGAATTGGGCTGACCATAAGTGGAAGCCAAATAGCTAACTAGAAGTTGTGGCTATGGATTTTTTTCCTAGTTAATTTCACAAACCTAGAAGAATATTTCAAGGTTTTGACTGATGGTCCCCGCTTCATGTGTAAATATAACCTTTGTATTATAAAGTTAAAGGAAGATATTAACCTAAATAGTTCAACCTTAGAGGATTTCCAAATGTGGGTGAACTTGCCAAAGATTCTATTGGAGTATGGGAACGTGGGGTCATTATAGAAATTACTAAGACCTTGGGAAAATAAATTGAGATAGATCTAGCTACTAAGTATAGAAGGAGAATGTTGGTAGAAATGTTCAATTTATTTATTCTAGAAAAAAACCTCTACAACACTCTATTAAGATCAATCCTAAATATAGGGAATGGAATAAAAAAATGAATATGAGAGAGATTTAGTCATTTGCAAAGCATGCAATTTCTTAAGACATTTGGTAAAAGAGTGCCCTAAGAAAAATAGTTTCCCTAGAATGATAATCCCCTTTGGTCAAGAAATCTTCTCCCAGCCTTCTAAAGGAAGGATATGACATGTAGGAAAAACCTATAGAGGAGGTGAGTGTTGAAAAAATAGAAACCCTTAATAAATCTAAGCCTACTCAAAACTCGGTTAAAAGGTCAAAAGAGAGTAATATGGGGCGAATTTGGATCTATTTAAATGGAAGAGAAGCCCAAAAAAGGCCAAAAATCCAAAATTTCCCCAGGTCTAGAAGGAGAGTTTAGAAGAGTCTTACTAGAAGACATTAACACACCCATGAAAAAGGGTAGATATATTTATGGGGGATTGTCAGAGGTTCATTATCTTTATACACAAATCATTTTGGTGGAATTAATTTTAGGTTCAAAAATAGAAAAGGAGATGACCACCCTAACTCCTATAATGTGGGTGAAAATTTCCAAGCCCAATCTAGAAATTCATTTCCTATAAACAGAAGAAAGAAATAAGGTTAAATTTAAGGAGTAGGGATAATGTTCTTCTACTAAGAATAAAGTTAAGGAACAAGGGAAAGAGGAAGGTAAATGGACTCAAATGAACAAGAGGAAAGGAAATAAGAAAGCAGAAGTGGGTGAATAATTTAAATCACCATGTAGGTGTCCTAATAAATAAGGAAGATTAAGGAAACAAAGAAAGAAGTAGGAAAGGGCACCCAAAGGACCCTTCAAAAGCACTTTCTCAAGATAAAAAATGAATATCATCTCTTGGAATGTTTGGGGACTTAGAAACCTTAGTAAACATATGTTAGTTAGGAATTTAATAAATAAACATATCCCTGAGATATTTTTATTACATGAAACTAAAATTGGAGGAAACAATTTTTCAAATCATAGATAAAATTTGGAATAAGGTTAGGTGCATATGAAGTAGTTCTAAAAGGGGCCATTGGTAGACTCATGGTTTTTTGGAAATCTTAGTGTTTTGAGGGGATTTTCAGGTCTAAAAATAGTAATAACATAGCCACATTATTCAAATATATTTTAAACAAGGTGGAGTGGATTTTATCCAATATTTATGTCCCTAAATCCAAACAAGGGTGGAATAATTTATGGAGGGATCTAGAAGAGTTCAAGAAGAATTATGAGGAATGGAACTAGTTAGTTATAGAATAATTTAACTCCCTACTTTATCCTATGGAAAAAATAGATGTTTATAGGAATTCAATGAAATTATGATCGGTCTAAATGAGTTCATTTTTGAAGTGGGGTTTGTGGATGTTAAACTTAGAGGAAATCCTTATACTTGGTCCAACAAAATATTGGGAGAAAAATTGACTCAAGTCAGGTTAGAAAGATTTATTATTTCCTTGAATTTAGATATTCAATTTAGTATGATATTCAATTCTCTCCCTATAATTGGATCTGATCACAATCAAATTGTGATCACTTGGGAAAAAATGATGAGAATCAAGAATCTAGCATTTAGATTTTAAAAGACATGGACTTTTCATACAGAGTTGGTAGAATCTAGTAAACAATGGTGGAAATAACCTTTTGTAGGTATAGACATGTAAATTATTTTCATGAAAGTTAAGTGGGTTAAGCGACAACTCAAGACATAGAACAAATAAGTGTTTGGAAACATTTTTACCGAGAAGAAAAACATAGAGGAGGAATTACAGAAAATAGAAGAAACTATTAGTATGAATAGTTCTACTGATCTCCTGGATAATGAGGAAAAATATTTCCTTAGCTCCTACAATAACTTGGAAGATAAAGAAGAAGTGTTTTGGAGAAAAAAATTATATGTCTGTGGCTAAAAGAAGTTGACAAAAATACAAACTTCTCTCATCAATTTTCCTCTAAGAATAAAACTCTAATATAATATATGAAATTATAAAGGATGATAGAATGATGTGTAAGGAGGAAGTGATTATGGATGAAAAAATCATCCCTTACTTCAAGAATCTTATTTCAAGAAGTCCTTCCTCAAATCTTGGCAAAGAAGAACACATGCTAGGGCTATTTTTGAATCTTGTTAATCAATATGGAAATTCTTCCATTCTCAAACCTCGTTCTCCTGAAGAAGTCAATTGTGTTTTTTTCTCTATAGAAGGGGATAAAGCCCCGGGCCTAGAAGTTTTTATCCCTTTCTTCTTCTATTAGTATTGGGAAATGATCTATATAGAGGTGGTAGTATCTTTGCATGAGTTCTTTTTATCAGGTATTATTCTCAAGGATTTGAAAAACACCTTTGTTATTTCTCCCAAGAAAGTGGGGGATAAGAAAATTAAATCCTTCAAACATATTAGTATTTTTACCACCTTATTAAAAAATTTCACCAAAAATCTAACTCATTAGATCTAACCCCTATTGGAGAAGATTACTTTGGAACAATAGGAAACTTTCATTTTTGGGAGGTAAATCATTAACACAATCATCATTTCCCATGTGGCGATTCACTCAATAACTAATTTGATAAGAAAAGGTATGTTCCTCAAAATGGACATGAAAAAATCCTATAATAAGGTTCCTTTGAGGTTATAGATAGGGTCCTTGACAATTTTACCTTTAACTCAACATTAAGACGGTTGATCTTTATCTACATTTCTTTTCATATGTTCTATATCCTTATCAAAATTATTCCAAAAGGTTTTTCCCCTGTTGGAAGATGGATAAGATAAGGAGATACCATGTCTCCTTATCTTTTCATAATGTTGAGAGAAAATCTTGGAATAAGTTTAAATAATTCTATAATTCAAGGTGTTATCAAAGGCATCCCTAGATACCAACTCGGTCACTCACCAACAATTTTATGATGAAACATTTATGATGGAAAAACCATCAATAGTAGAATCCAAGGATTTAAAGAGTATTCTTATATATTATGAAGAGGTCTCATATCAATGTATCAATTTTGCTAAAATATATCTATTTTACATCACCACATTAGAAGAATGCTGAACAAATAGTCTAGAATCATGGGATGCTAAATTCAAAAATTACCTTTTTCTTATTTAGGTTTTCCTCTATTTAGTAGGAAAATGAAGTTGAATATGTAGAATCCCCTTCTAGACATAATTCAAAAGAATTTGGCAGGTTGGAAAGGTAAATTATTATCTCTAGTGGGAAAAATCTAACTTCTCAAAAGTTGTATCCAAAGCATTCCAATTTACTTAATGTTTCTTTTTAGAATTAGAAAAAAATTTGCAACAAAAGTATTAAAATTAAACAATATTTTTGTGGAAAGGTTTTGAGGATAGGTTTAGATTTCCATATGTTTCTTGAGAAAAATATTATTTTCCAAAGAAAAATGGAGGGATTTGTTTGAGGAGAGTGATGAAGATGAATTAAGATTTAATCACTAAACAAGTTTGAAAGGTAATTAAATAAGATAATAAATGGACCAATATTATAAATTCAAAATACCTCGAAGGAAATAAAGATGATATTTTTTTGCTAGAGGATGGCCCTAATAATGAATATACCTTATGGAAATCTCTCATTGGGAGTAAAATTCTTCTAAGAAAAGGATGCAAATGGAGTTTTGGGGATGGGAATAAGGTTGATTTCTAGGAATATCCTCTATTATTTCAGTATCCCTTGGTTTCTAAATCCCCTTGGTAAGAATTCAGCCATGTTTCCAGGGACATTTATGGTTCAAAGGTAAAATAATATTGGATTGATTATGAAGTAGTAAAATCTAGATTTTTATAGATGAAGGATACAAGTGAAGTTACTTATCAAAATTTAAAACATTTTAACATGAAATTACAACAAACCCACATAAGCATCTTCCCTAAGAAGGATAAACTTATTTGGAAAAATGATATTAGTGGAGTTTTCTTGATTAAATTTAGATATTTAGTGGATCTAGAATTGGAGGAGGATGACATCTATTGGAAGGATTTTTGGATTAGGAATCTCATTCCCAAGGTTAACATTTTATTCCGGTTAGAAACTCATAACAAGATTCTTATGATAGAAAACCTAATGAAGAGAGGACTTCCCATTCCTAATAAATTTGTTTTGTGTAAATGTAATAATGAAATGGTGAAACATCTATTTATGGATTTTCCTTTTGCATCCAAAACATTGGATTTCATCATATAGAAATTTAATACTGTTTAGGTTAAGCCAAATACTATAATGGATTTAATTGAACAATTAAATCCACATTGAAAACTTCTCTCATTAGTTTTCCTTTGCAAAATTTCCCTTCCCAACTTATTTTGTGCATTTGGAAAATTAGGAACTATTACATTTTTGAAGATAAAAATGTAAGCTAGAAACTATAACTGAGAGAATATTTGAGGCTATTAAAGAAAACTGGAAGACAATTTCTCCAAAAAGAAAGATTCTCCCATCAAAATTTATTCCATCATTTTTAATAGTTGGAAGGTGAAAGATAACCATTTTAAGGTGAATTATACCCAAGTCAAGTGGTCAAAACTGATGAGGTCTTGGTTGAAGTTGAAATTCAACGGTGAAGCTAAAGGTAATCTAGGAATGATAGGTGAAGGAGGGGTCATAAGGGATTCTGAAGGTCAAATGGTGGAAAACTATACAATACCTTTGGGGGTACAAACTAACCATGTGGTATAAGCCAAAGTAGAAATTTATGGTATTCAATTAGCAACAAGAATGAAAATTACAAAACTAGAAGTCGAAGGGGATTCCTTGAATATCCTTAATTATTTGTCTAGAAAATCTAAAACCTTTTAGCCCATTTAAAAGGAAATTGAGGACACAAAATATTTTATTCAATAGTTGAATGCGGATAATATATCATATGTATATAGGGAAGGGAATAAGAGGGAAGCCGATTGGCCAATTTAGATGTTTACATCCCTTGCCTTAAACATTTGTCTAAGGTAGAAGAACTACCTAGCCAAGTCATTCAAATTATAGATAGTGACGTGGAATATAACCTAATCCTTTGGGAGGAAGATATTGTCGATATAATTTTTTGTTTCTATTCTAATTAGTGAAGTAGTTTTAAAGAAAACTAAATAACCTCAAAATGTGAGGGTTTAAGGTACCTCAAAATGCGATGTGATGGATACAGATGCAAAGTGGATGACCTCGCTGCAAATTTGATGAACCTAAAAAACAAAAGAAAATAAGAGGAATATGGATTAGATGATAGATAGGGGGTTTCCCGATGAAGTGGGATCCAAGAAGTGAACTTCCTTGGTGGATGTCAACCCTTGTGTTTGATAAGATATGATAAAATCAATAATAATAAACAATACATTATACAGAATCTGAGGCACATAGAAAATGAAAATGTAGAAATGTAAGGCACATATAAATCTAATCTAAATTGACATAAAATAGAGTTACTTGACAGTGTCAACGGTGACTAGGGATGTAGAAGTCTAGTCGACGGTGACCGGAGGCAGATGGATGGAACAATAAATGTAAATGAAGATCTAGAAATTCTGAATGTAGACCTGAGAATGCCGGAGCTCTGTGTTGATTGGTATGAAACTGTAGAGAAGTTTTGAGATTGAAAAAAAGAATAGGAGTGTGAGGAAACATGGATCTAAGTGGTGGATGCTACAAACAGGGTTTGTTTGATGAAAAATGGGTAAGGGTGATGATGACTAGGGGAATGACATGATGAAATTGATAAACATAATGATGTCGGGGGATCTGAAAAACTGGGTGGTCACTAGAAAAAAGTAACATGGATATGAGGATCTATAAAATAGAGGCAGAAAGGTAGATGGATATAGGTTCGGTGGTGACTGACAGGGTCGACGATGACCTGAGATGGACTAAGTTAAGCCGAGAGTGGATGGAATGAAAAAGTAACCTACAAGTACAAGGGATGAACATGATAGCTGAAATGAGGTTTGTGGAGATGATCTAGTCCTACAAAATGTTAGATGCAAACAAGAAAATGATAATATGATAATAACTGAATAAAAAACACAAAATGATGGAAATCTCATGAAGGAATGTTCACAAGTGATGCAAGCAAGATAAAGGAGATCCAAGAGGTTTGTAACTATTTCAAGGATGTTAAGGAATGAGAAGAAGTTCGCAAGTCACAGGAAAGCGTGAACATTTACTTGCATTCCTTAGGAAGAGGGAGGTGAATGTAATTTTAAAGGGTTGACAATGACCCCGTTGGGTCACCACCAACTATAGGAAACCATTCCTTAGATGGTAAAATCACTGATTTACTTGAGATCTAGGGCTTTAGAGATTGGGATAAGTTATTTAAAGCATGTAAGCGGGTAAGTGTTGTTTAGGGAGGTGTGATGAGTTGGTAGGAGATAAATATGGGTTGGATAAATTTTATAAAAAGAATAGGGATGTGGATTTAGGTGGTTAGGGATAAAAGCATCCCAAAGAAATCTAATTAGGGATAGTTAGCTAATTTAGGTTAATTAAAGAAGAATAAATTAAGAATTAATAGTGATGGGATAATAGATGTGGATTTAAATAAATAAATCAAATTAAATGCACACATGAGTAATCAAGAGTAGCGATACCAAATTTTGGTGTCTACATTTTCCCCTTTTTGTTGAGTGGTTTTCGTTAGCAAGCCATGAGACAAAAATGATGAGAGATAAAGAGTAAGATGAAGACTAATGAAATATTTATGATAAGCTCCCCCTCAAATGAGGATCGAGAACACAAAGGGAAATTGATGATGAGTTTGAAAGAGGTAGATGTTGAAGGATGGGTGGGAGAAGAAATATGGGTAAAATGATAAGGTGAGGTAAGATGCCCCAAGAAAGAAGGATTTTAAACAACAATAGAACCTATGGTGGTGATTTTGATATCACGTCTATAGAGAATAAAGGATGATCTCAATGGAGATGGTGACAATGTTCTACGGACCAGTGAGTTGAAAATCATTGTGAAGTGAAGGGAATCTAATAGGAAATGTCTCGAATGGATGTGATCCGTGAAGACCAATGGGTCATAGGAAAACATCAAACCATGCACAACCAAATGTGAAAATAATGCCAAATCCTTCATATATGAGGAATTGAGTGAAAGGTATGCATCTGCAAAGGACGAGGATGGAAATAATGGTGCCCCAGCAAAGGGTGTGGAAATGGCCAAGAAAGGAAAAAATATGAAAATATGATGATATAAAGTGCCACAAGGGGGAATTAATATGGCCAAAAATGTGGACTCGAGATGAGATATTGATGATAATATGGTGCACCAGTAGAGGACACAAAAATGTCCGAAAAGGTAAAATAAGAAATGATGATATAAAATGCCCCAAGGGGGAATAAATATGGCCAAAAGGGTGGACTTGAGATAAGATGAAATGATGAAATTTTTCCCTAGAAAAAGAGCACAAAGATGGCCAAAAAGGAAAGATAAGAAAATGCATGATATGATGCTCGAAGAGGGAACATAAAGATGGCCACAAGAGTGGACTTAAGATGAGGTAGATGGGATAAGATTTGATGAGATAGATAAGATGTAATGGAGATGAGATAATAGATATTAATCAAACTATATGTGATCAAATGGTATGAATGATGCTATTCCATATCAAGGAACACGTGAGGAAAATATGCCACCAATCACATAAGAGATAAACAAGAAGGGGATCCAAGTAATGCAAGGCACATGTGACCAAAATAAATGTTAGCATAACCAATGATAGTTAGTTATACTAAAGATCATGAAAGAAACATGGATGGAATGAACTCATAAATCTAATGTCAAAACAACCAAGGGGTTTGTGATGCAACTTATATATGGGAAGAAGGTTATCCATAAGTGGTTTTCCCTAAATCTATTCCCCACCTCTGGGAAGGGGAAAGAGAAAACTGATCAATGTGGGAAGTTTTCTAGAAGAAAGTTGATCAATGCGGGAATATTTCTTAGGATGTTGAGAAAATGGAAGGCTGATCAATGGGAAGCCTTCAATGCCATGATACAAAAGAGTAACCATCCTTCGTGGGTATGGTCTAATTTATACATATATGATATAGATGGCAAGAGTGATACACATGATAACCATCCTTAAGGGGTTGGTATATTTATTTGATTTGATTTTTTTTTTTGTTTGACATGAATAACTGTCCTTCGAGGGAGCAATCTATTTTTGATAACTTTTATTTTTGATTGAAGCATCCATGAATTTTGATTTTAACATGGGGAGAGCTGGGACTAGCTAGGTAGACCACTTAGGAGGGGATGATGAATGTATAAGAGACACCCTTGCACCCTTTGCATGGTTTCAATAGGTAAATAAGAGGGTGATGGATGTAATGATTACAGAGTTCTCACCTAGAAGGGAGAACCTATCCATAAGGAAAATGCTATAGAAAGAGCCATGGTGCCCATATTTAAGGTCATGTCGAGGAAAGTAATGGTAGACCACATAGTTCTAAATCATCACAATTATAGATGAAAGAGGTTAATAATGGAAGAATGATCTAAGGATATGACTAAGTACTCACTAGTAGACATTCTAACAATAGAATGGTCACAAGTGCAAGGCATTAAGTAGTCCTACTTCCGGTTTACTATCAAGGGAGGCCAAATGATAGGCTCTCGACCCATACTTATGTGTGATAATGCATGGTTCAATCTAGTTAGGGGAAAACTTTCCATGTTGGCTCCTCTTTAGAGTAGAACAAGGTTGTTGATATTGAAATTGTGATAGGATACATGTGCGAATATAAAATCTATGTGCTACCTTCAAGGAAGTGAGGAAAATATACGTCCGTAATGAGATAAAGAGATGGTCACAAGAGTGGACTTAGGATGAGAAAGTGGTGTCCCCAAAAGAGGCAAAAATTTGGGCACAAAGGTGGAATTAGGATGAAAAATATGGTGCCCCAAAAGAGGCACAAATATGGCCACAAGGGTGGACTTTGATAAAAAGATGGTGCCCCAAAAGAGGCAAAAATATGGCCACAAGGGTAGAATTTGATAAAACATAGTGCCCCGAGGGAGGCACAAATATGGACACAAAGGTGGACTTAGGATGAAAAATATGGTCCCCCAAAAGAGGCACAAATATGGCCACAACGGTGGACTTAGAATTAAAAAAATGGTGGATAGATAGGTTGATTAAAGTAAACTAGATAAGATTGGATGGATAGATAAGAAAAGAGATAAATAAGACAATGCTAAAGATGAAAAATAATTAATCTGCAAGTAGACCGATTTGAGAGTGAAGTCCCCCAATGTCAAGAGAGATGTTGAATTGACATGGATAAGATGAAAAAAGATCAAATAACAAAGGGAGAGTGCTCTCACAATGAAATAGATTACGTTGGTCAACTAATATGTAGATGAGCTAGTAGATGTGAAAGGGATTGGACGGGGTTGTTGGAGGGAATGTCGATGAATTTTTTTGGATTGGATAGATTGTTGGGGATCATAGGGATGATTGGATAATAAAACAATATCGATGAACAAGGGAGGACCCTCTTGTGGAGCGTAGATGATGGATGATGACGTGGATGAAGGAGGAGACCTAGAAAATTCAATAGATGGAGATGTAGATTTTTTTTTGGATTGGTTGTGGATAAAATGGTGGATGGAGAAGCATAATCCTCGAGAAGGTTGTTTCTTTCAATAAAATCATGGATGATGGTATGAAGGGCCTTACAATGCGTGGTGTCATGACCCGGGGTGCGGTGATAAGCACAAATGCAATTGGGATCAAACCATGATGAATTATTATAATTTGTGTCAAAGGCCCTGATAGGTGGAAGCATGATGGCAAATGTTTAGATTAAATTTCTAAAGATATGTGTGTAAGATTCGATAGAAGTAGTAGAGAATTTTTCTCTCATGAGGCTTGGTAGGATATTTTGACTTGGATTTAGGGGAAGTAGTGGATCTATATTGGATGGGTAAATTAGATGTCTTAGAAGATGAATCAAATTTGGGAGGAGGATTAGCTTGTTTGGATTTGGATTGATTATTGGGGATGTCTTAGATGAAGGGCTTGACCCTAAAATAGATGGGGTTTCTCTAGGATGGATGTTGTAACATTGGATTGGTGAGAAGAGGGAAGACATAACTTACTTATGATGATGCATGAGAGACTTTTGGGGATGTTTACAAAGAGTCTTAGATTTTGATCGAGAAGATTTACCCTTGGTAGGGATGACAATAATCTCAACTGGAGGATCCGAAGGTTGTGTGGTTGGTATTGGTGGAGGAAGTAAATTTTGTTTGATAATGTCTAAAGAAGATGTGGAAGTGTTTGATTGTGAGGATGATATGGGAGAATCATTTGAAGTCAAGGTGAGTTGGAGTGCTTTCACAAACTCTTCAAATGATGAGAAAGATGGAGGATAAAAAGATGAAGTTTATGTGATTAGTGTAGGTAGAAGTGAAGAAAGAGGAATTGAGATTGATTCTATGGATGGTATAATAGGTAAGGGTGGAATGGATGTAGATGAAGTAGTAGGTATGATCAAATCCGATGAAGTGGATGTGATAAGGGATGAAGTATATGAGGTGTAAGATCAATGATGGGTGTAGATGTGGATATTGATGGGGAAATGGGTGTTTGTATGATGTGATTAATGAGGTCTATGTGAGATGTGGATTGTGTAGGTTTTGGATTGGTTAATGTGGACACGTTGGTTGAATACCCTTTGTGTTTGTCTTAAGTGAAGATGTTTGTTTCACAAATGTTCCAAGGGGTATCTTTGATATGTTTGCAAATTGAGAGAGATGTGATTGGTGTGGTAGGGGGTATAGATGTGGAAATAGTAGATGTTTTAAGATTAAGTGTAGAATATTGAGATAAAATAGGTGATGTGGCCATGGGAAGAGATGTAGGTATATGTGATGAAGATATCGTAAGTGGATTTTCTGATGTGGTAAATATAGGGATAGTTGAAATTGATGGAGAGATAGGTATAATTGGAATGTTTTTAGGTGATGTAGATGTATGTGTGTTTGATGTAGATAAAGGGTTAGATATGGTAGGTTGGGGTATGATAGATGTGGATGAAATGGTAGGTATAGTCAAAGTGATATGGATGTGGTAAAGGTAGGAATAGATGTAGATGTAGGAAAAGTGGTGGAAGTTAATGTGATAGGTGCGGTAGAAGTTGTAGGCACAATGTCTAAGGTATGAATAAATGATGAGGTAGATGAGATAGGTAAGGATGGAGGTGTTTGATGTATAGTATTGATTGCATAAGGATTGGATGTGTAAGATGTGGAAGGTAGAAATTGATTTTTCGGTGGTGGATTAGGAAAGGGTTGTCTAAAGATGTCAAGGGTTGGTTGTGAGATGAGGAAAGATTATCTATCTAGAGATCCCCTGATTTATAAGTTTTGAATGTGATCTTTAAAATAATGACACCTTTTATGTCATGACCTATGACTTGATGATATCTACAGTAGTGACCCTCATGATACCAAGTGGGTTTGGGGTGTGAGTTGTCAATAGGCCAGATGGGAGGAAGTATGAGGAGGTGAGTTACCATCAACTTATTGAAGATTGAACTATAAGATTCCCAAGGGGGTATAATTAGAAGATGGTTTAAAAGTTTTGTGTGAAGGTTTCGTGTAAGAGGTAGATGGTTGTGGTTGCACAACATGAGAAGTGGATGGATAAGGATGTAATGTTTGATAAGAGGGGATATAATTAAAGGGTGGAGATTGAATAGGAATGTGATGGGATGGGATAGGTTGTGATAATGACTGTTGTTGAGAGATAGGAATGTGATGTAATTGTTGAGATTGAATAGACTATTGTGAGATAGAGATATTTGATTGTTGAGTATTAGGAGATTAAGATGGTTAGATAGGCATTATAGTGATAATATCAGATGAAGTAGGTATAGTGTTGATATGAGGTGGGGGGTGGAATATGATTCACTGATTGAATGGATGGGTAAGATTAAGAGATTGTGGGAGATATATGAAATATGAAGTCATACATGGGGCTAGAAGGAGGCCCAAGAGTTTCTAAAGGAACAAGGGATGGAGGTGTGGTCGGTTGAGGGGAAATAGACTCAAGGGAGATAGGAGAGTTGGTTTCAAAAGGGGGATTGATTTGAATGACATGGTCTTTACAAGGTTGAGAGATTGAATGTGGAATCTCAAGATTATTAGAGGATGAAATATCATTGGATATATTATAGTGTTGCATTGTCTCGTCTTGAGAAGGGGTATTAATAGGCATAAAATGGGAAAAGATTTGTTTATGAAATTTATTAACAAACAAATCAAGTATTGATGTTTTTATTAACATGATTAATTAGAAGATGTGAGAAAAAAAAGAAAATGGATAATGAAGGTACCTAGAAAATGACAGTCTAAGGCTAGTTTCAGATAGTTATGGCTGGGAAGTCTTAAATATACCCAAAGGTATGTGAGGCCCGAGTTTGTGAAAAATTTCTAATGCGGCCAAAACACCACGGAGGATTCCTGTTGGGTGATCAAATCCCAATCAGTCCACCTAGTAGGAAGATGTCTAGATGTGTGAATTGATTTGTGATTTTGGTTGAGTGTGATATAATGTGAGATGCAATCGATTAATCCCTACTTAAGCTATGTTTTTCAAGAAAGGATGCAAAGGGTTCTTTTTAAGCCAAATTCAAATGTGAAAGTTTGATGAGGACAAACACACAAGAAAGGGAAAGTGATGCAAAAAGGAGAAAATAAGAAAAAAGGAGAATACTTGGAGAACGCTTTTCCTTTTTATTTGATCTTCAAGAAGATGTAAGTGAAGAGTGATCCAAGAAATCAAGTGCAACATGAACAAAAAAAAAAAAGCTTTATCTACAGTGTTAGTAGAAGAAACATAGAAAATAACAATAAATGCAAGGAATCACCTAAAAGGGTGGTCCCACTAGGCGTGCCAGAATGTTGATCTAATTTTTTTGTTTTGTTTAGATTAATGAAATAGTACTAAAGAAAACTAAATAACCTCAAAATGCGAGGGTTTAAGGTACCTCAAAATGTAATGTGATGGATATAGGTGCAAAGTGGATGACCTCGTTACAAATTGATGAACCTACAAAACAAAGGAAACTAAGAGGAAAATGGATTAGATGATAGATGGGGGGGGGTTTCTGAAAAATTTGGCTCAAGAAGTATTAACTTCCTTGGTGGATGTCAACCCTCGTGTTTGATAAGATATGATAAAAGCAATAATAATAAATAGGATAATATGTAGAATTTGAGGCATATAAACTGAAAAATGTAGAAATGTAAGGTACATATAAATATGATCTAAATTGACATAAAATAAAGTTACTTGGCAGGGTCGATGGCGACCAGGGATACAAAGGTCAAGTCGATGGTGAGCAGAGGTAGATGGATGGAACAAAAAATGTAAATGCAGATCTAGATATTATGAATGCAGACCTAAGAATGTTAAGGCTCTATGCTGACTGTTAGGAACCTGCATAGAAGTTATGAGATTGTGAAGACGAGAAGGGTGTGAGGAAACATGGATCTAAGTGGTGGATGCTACAAACAGGGTTTGGTCGATGAAAACTGGGTAAGGGCGGCGATGATGGGGGGGGACACTAATAGGATGAAATTGAGAAATAGAATGATGTCAGGGGATCTGACAACTAGGTGATTAATTGATCAAAGTAACAAGGATTTGAGGATCTATAAAATAGAGGCAGAAAGGTAGATGGATATAGGATTAGTGGCAACCTAATAGGGTCGATAGTGACCTGATATGGATGGAGTTAAGCTGAGAGTGGATGGAATGAAAAATTAACCTGCAAGTATGAGGGATGAACATGATGGTTAAAACGAGGTATGTGGAGATGGTATGGTCTTGTAAAATGTTAGATGAAAACAAGACAACGATAATATGATGATAATTGAATAAAACAACACAAAATGATGGAAATTTCATGAAGGAATGTTCACGAGTGATGAAAGCAAGATAGAAGGAGATCCAAGAGGTCTGTAACTATTCCAGGATGCTCAGGCATGAGAAGAAGTTCACAAGTCGCAAAAAATCTTGGATATTTGCATGCATGCCTCGGGAAGAGGGAGGTGAATGTAATTTTAAAGGATTAATGACAAACCGGTTGGGTCACCGTTGATTGTAGGAAACCGTTCCTTAAATGGTAAAATCACTTATTTACTCGAGATATGGGGCTTTTAGAGATTGGGATAAGTTATTTAAAGCATGTAAGTGGGTAAGGGTTGTTTAGGGATGTGTGATGAGTGGGTAGGAGATAAATATGGGTTAGATAAAAGCTAGAAAAAGTGTAGGGATGTGGATTTAGGTGGTTAGGGATAAAAGTATCCCAAAGAAAGATAATTAAGGATAATAAGCTAATTTAGGTTAATTAATGAAGAATAAATTAAGAATTAAAGGTGATGTGATAATAGATTGGAATTTAAATAAATCAATCAAATTAAATTAAAATGGGTCTAGATAGGACCATGGTGAAAGATGCGCACACATGAAATTGAGAGTAGCGATACCAAAGTTTATTGTCTACATATAATTTTTATGATTACATGATTTAAATGGATATACATTAAGTTTATGAAACCTCTTTTAATGATGATGGTTCTCATTGCAAGATAGGGAATTTAATCCCAAAACATGTGAGAGAGATCAAGAAAGGTTATTAATTACCCCACTACCATATTAAGTTTTGAATGTCTAGTGGATTTTCTACTTGTTGAGCACAATAGGAATTCAAGGAAGTAAAATTACACTGTAATATGAGAAGACTGAATCAATATTGAACCTATTTCCTATGCTAAAACAAAAGAAGACCCTAGATGTTTGGTGTAATATTAAGAAGGGAGGACTCAAAAATTTCATAATGAGGATTATAGGAGCTAACCATAATATTTATAAGTATTTTTCCATAAAATGGGATGAAAAATTAGTGATAATGTGAGGCATATGAATCACCATTACATAGGAGGTTTCTGAGGAAATAATGGGTATGGAATGTGATGGAATGAAGGTGTTTAAGGACAAGAGATTAAAGGAAGAATTATAGAGAAAAATTATTCAAGTTTGAGGATGTAAATGTGAGAAATAAGAAAGGCTTCCTTAGAATGGAGGTACCATGGAAATGGCCTAAATTTTTCATATAGATCATGAAATATCCCACTCTAGAGGGTAAGCATAGTGTTATATACTCTCATTATTTGCTTATGATGAATAATTTCAAAGGTCATAAAATTATCTATGCACTTTTTTTGTTGAGGTCACTAGAGGATTATTTTATTTCCTATCAATCAAAGTTATCCACCGAGATCATCCAAAAAGGACTTTTTTGGCTCATTGTTAAGAGGGGGGACCCTTGTGGGGGAAATTAGTTGTTAAACCAATTGAAGTGGAGAGTGGGGAAGATGATTTGAATGGAAGTTTTGAATAGTACTCAAAGGCCCAAGAGGAGGATTCCCATGATTCTTTTGATCAGGTTTAGGAGACCTGTGAGGAGAAAATTAGTAAAGGTTAAAATAAAGTGACACAATACAAAGTGAAAAATTCTAAAAATGAGATGATCAAATCAAGGAAAAGATCTAAGTTTCCCATGGAAGGTTTAGGAAGAGATATTATTCAAATATCTATGTAAAGTATCAAAATTACCACAGTTAAGAGTATAAAATCCTTAAAATTGGAGGCAAAAATTTAAAAACCAGAATCTAAAATCTCCAAGCTTCAAAAAATGTGAAATGAGATGAAAGAGGGCACAAAGGAAATGAGAAACCAATTGGATGTCATCCAAACTCAGGGTGTTATGAAGTATAATTGAGGAGTAGGAAAATTATGGGTTGTTGAAAAAGTGTTGGTTGAGGGAGAAAAAAAATAAGGGGGTCAAGATTGAATCCAAATCCACCCTCAACAAGAAGAAATATAAGTCTACCCCTTCCAAGAAGATGGAGATGGGAAAGTATACATAAGTCATGAGTACCCAAGGTAAGAAGAAGGAAGTGGAAGTTTCATCAAAATATCAAAGTAAATGCAATATTATCGGGAAGAGGGAGGCAAAATTTTTTGACTAGAGGTCCGAGCAAGAGAAAAAAAGGCCACCTTAAAAAAGATAAAAGTGAGAAGACCAAATACAACATTGAGGTTGCAGCCCTAGTCGACTATAAGACTCTGAGGAGTCTTATGCTAAATGGCTAGTTGCGTGCTTCTAGTTTGATTTTTATTTTTGATATATGACCAAAGCCTAGAAGTTTTATTAATAGAGGTTTAGTGAATTTTAGTTTAAAGATTTGTTGTTACTTCTAATAGCCCTTGGGGTTGTTTATTATTTGTTTTGTTTGTTCTTTGTTGAATATCTATCATCTTTGTATTGGTTACAATATCTATCAAAACCCAATTATTATACTTATCAAATAAACAATGTTTATTCTTGCACTCTAGTTCCACATTTACAGATTCTCCTAGACCCCTTTTTGCAAACACTTCCTCTCTTAGTGTTAATCATCATAGGTATCCTAATAGGCCTTCAATAACACCCTCTTCATCTCATGCATTTATACTACCTCATATGATTACAATTCCAATAATTGTTTCCCATTCTCAATCCCCTAGGATTTTATATCATTCCTCTAGTGCACATACTACCCACATAGCTTACCATTACCCTCCTAATGGCCATCACATCCTTTCATCTAGTCCATTGCATTGGAACCACTATGTGCATCCTAGTGCTAAATCTATTAAGCCTTCTTTGGAACATGTCATTATAGCCTTCCCCCTATCATTAACATCTTTAATGACACCTGATGGAATCCCCTTCACCTCCTTAGAAGATTCTCATCAGCTAGCTATTTTTTTAATCACATATTTTATACGTAACTATGCATCGTGATCATATAAAAACATTCAAATAGTTACAAAAATACAAAACCAAGACTTGTGCATTTTACTTGAGTTGTTAACACTTTACATTATATAAGTTGTTTGTCACTTTTGTTTGATAAATAACATTCTTTATTTTTTTACTCACATACATTCACTTGATTTATTGAGCTAAATGTAGGACACAAATATTAGTACATGCTTATCGGGAACTCATGTCTCCTTTCATTCACATCATTTGGGGGAAATCCCTCCACATCCCATATGAGATATTGCTCTCTTATAGTTCATTTACACTTCCTCATTTATGCTCAATTATCTATATTTTTTTCTTGTTACTTTTGTGACTAATAATACTAACACATGTGTCTTGTGCAACGTTGACATATCTTGTTTCATATATCCCACCTCTATCTATTACTACATCATATTATCATGTTTTGACATATTGGTTTCATGTATAGATGATTTGTGTGTGTGTGTGTGTGTGTGTGTGTGTGTGTGTGTTTTACTACTTGATTATTTTCCTTTCTTATGACCTATGTGCATTGATTACCTTGTGACACAATGGGTATCCCATGTTTTTGGAATCATGTTTATCTTATTTACATTTTATTTTTCTTATTTACAGGCCAGTGTGCCTTGATTGTCTTGCAACATCGTGGGTGTATGTACGATAGAAAAGTGACATGCGAGCATGAGAATCTACAAGCAACTCTTCTTTATACCCGACATCCCGAGGTCGTGCCGAGACAATCGGTGAGAATGGAATATATGTGGATATAGACAAACTAGTTGGGCAATCTTATATCCTCAACACGCAATAATGGAATCTGTGAATCTAAGGAAAAGAAGGCCCTCCTAGCCTGAAATTGGTGTAATGGATCGTTAAGATATAATAGCTGCTCGGAAGCTCCAATCAATGTTGAGCTCTACCGAGATCCTATTTATTGGTTGTTGGATACGTGGAAAATGACTGTAGGTGCTTCGTGTATATTTCCAGACAAGGTCATGGAAAATGGTAATGAGAGGTGTAGTGAATCCTCTGGAATTTTATGGATGATTCTCTAGTCTAGTCCAAAATCCCTAGCCTGATTGGCTGCTACGTTTAATACTGAAGAATTGTGTAATAATGTCTAGCGGAAGTGGTGAGGATCTGAATATTAGTGTGCATAAACCAACGTCAATATCTGATTGATCAGTAGGCCCGTTGGGTTGTGGGACCTGTGGATCACAACCATAAGTTCTGGTTGTGGCGGACCTCCTATGGTCATATGAGGAGTCAATCTCTTCTTCCGACTATCCAATAGTCATAAGCTTTTTCAGCTTCTATGTTTAGAACTAGAAGTTGTATGATTTTCTCATAATACCTTACGGGTGTTCTGGCAACTTGAATACGTAAGCCAATATCTATGTCGATGAGGAGGTCTCCTACATTGGGTTGTGGAACTAAAGGATCACAACCAAATATTTGTTCTCTTTCAAGTTCTTGTATGGTCATGTGGATATCCTATCAAAGCAGTCTGTAGTTGGGTTGATTTGACCAGAATGTGTATGCCTTGTCATCTTCAATATTCAAATCTCTCAATTGTTCACTAATTTCTTGTAGGTTTATTGTCATTCGAAAAACCTGAATCCTAAGGTCTTGATCTATATCAACTAGTGTTGTGGAGAGATTTGGTTGAGGTACCATTGGTTCGAAAATGTAATCTCTGGGCTCTCTAGGTCCCGTGATTGTCATACAAAGATGATTCAATTTTTAACTGAAATGAATAAACTAATTATGAAAGATATATCTACACTATGCATATATTCTTTTACTTTTTGTATTTTCGATGAAGTATTTTAATGAAATTAAAAGAGCAGCTATTCTAATATATTCAGAAAATGGACAATTAATCTAATAACAGAATCAAAACAAGCAAGGTAGCCTGGTATAGCTATTTTCCTGTGCAGTTGTGAATTTATCCTAAATATTTAAATAACTAACTAATTTAATTGAAAGACTTCCGATCCTACCTCAGAAGTGAAGAATGAATTATAGTTTCTCAGAAACTATCATTCCCCACAACTTCCCTGGTAATATCAAAAATGAGCTTTAACTGAAATGAAATGATTTACTACTCTATTTGATATATTTTAACTACAACTTTGATGGCTCAAACCTGGAATTTTACAAAATAGTGGTAAATCTAGTTGTGTGTGATTTGTCCCCTTAGTGTGATCTCCTCATTCCTTCGCATTCTCGTGAATCTAGAAAAGTGTGTATATGATAGTGTCAACAAAAGAAGATACTCAAACAATGGCATCTTTGGATATAAACCGAATACAATGCAAGTAAGAGAGGGATAGTGCAAGTGAACAGAGCTTGACTATGTAATTCCTAGCAGGATTTATTATGGGAGTACAATGCAAATACGCCGAGAATTCTGGAAACTATCTTTTGTGATAAAACAAAACCTGCAACTCTAAAATGCATTCTAATCTAAAAATGAAACTACCTTATTTTAAACTGACTGTATGGGAAAACAATGAATTAAGATGAAAGCAAGAAGATCAAATGATCTCTAAAAAATAAAGGAGAGGCTGATAATTCATGTAAAATGTAAAACTATTGAAACTCATGCAAGAACTTCTAGCAAACTGAATAATCAAACACAAAAGAAGAGGGGCCATTTGTTTGAAAATAAGATGGCTATTTATAACATTTGGATTTACTAGAGGGTAACTTAGAATTGATCTCCTTTACTATAAACAAAGGGAAAAAACTATTTACTAGGTGGCCAAAACATAAATGCAATCCAAAGTGGTTGAAGAATGTGGGTGAAAGTTGAGTTTTTACGTTTGACGCGATCGTCAGAATGTTCTGGAAAACACGCATAGGACCGCTGCCCTGTGTAGGGCGGCGGTTACAGGACCGCCACCCTATCTTGGGTGGTGGTCACGGGACCGCCGCCAGGTAGGGCAGCGGTCCTATCACTTAAGACCAAAATGCAAAGAAAAGGGGGTAGAGGATAGAACAAAGCACACGGAGCTTGGATAGAGCATTTGGGATGTAAACATATACTTGGCGAGCTTTTCTGGATTCCGAACACCTTGCGAAGAGACTTGAATCATCATTGGGGATTCCATAACCTCTTTCGGTAGATAGTATAGTACCTACATTTTTGGGTACGTATAGTGTCCCATGTTTGCAAGCCTCAAAATTATTTTCTGTACTGTTATATGACATTACTTACAAATTGACTAAATTAATGTTGTTTGTTTTCTTCTACATGCATTGTTTCTACTAATTGCTTTCGTTACTACTATATGTGTTTGTTGCTAGCATTGTTTTTGTTGTGTACCATGGTTTCCACCATGCGTAAACACCTTTCCTTTTGTAGGTACAAGTTTTACAAGGTTTTCACCTCTTAAAATATTCTTAGAAATCTCTTTCAATAGTATACACATATTTATTTTGAAACACATTCTCAAACATGGTTTTTGTACATACCTCAAAAGAGGGGGCATCTATTAGGGTTTATTTTACACTTTTAATAAAAACAAACAAAATTCTAGGGGAAGATGTAGGTACAAAGAGAGTACATGAACCCATAAATGAAATTACAAATAATTTTTTTGGAAAACTTAACACATGTTCAAAACCATACACTTTGGTCAAGACCGTACCATTCGATCTTGACCCCCATACGTTTTGGATTGGGGCTAATTTTAGCAAAATATTTTAGAATTTTTTATATTTTCACGTGTATAAACATGTTTTTAGCAAGTTCTCACAGTTGAAATCAGTATAGGGGGCATGTAATCCTTCATTCATTATTCACACCAACACTAAATTTCAGTTTTAGGAATCTTTGGGGCATGGGTTTCCTTCCTAGTTAAACGTTGGTAGCACATTTTCAGAATATTCTAGTGTTTGTTTCATTTATACTTAGTTATTCGACATATGGGGAGAGTTTGGGGGCACATGTTCTCTTTGGTACTGTATGTCCTTATTTGTAAATTTGGGTCTAAATCTATCTGTACTAGTGTGATATGTGGGTTTATGGAAGGAATCTAAGTAGCTAAGATTTTCATGGATAGAATTTCCTCTCTTATTACACTTTAAGGGGAAGATATCACATTTTCTAAATAACTTTGATATACAGTCTTCTTCCTTTTGCATGGGTGCATATTTACCTCTTTCTTTTTTTTCTCTTGTACATTTTCGTGTTGAGTTGGATGTACATAATACCTTGGTTTCTCTTTAGTATTGATTGGGGTTTGATCACCCCCAATATTTTAGTGAAGTTCAAAAAATACAAATATCCAAGCACAAAAATGTAACGCAAAACAAACATTCAAGAAAATACAAAGTGTGTTTCTACACGCAAGTACAATTTTCCTTTAAGCATGCAATTTTCAACTTCATACTTAAAGGGGGAAATGTAGACACTAAAATTTAGTATTTGCACTTTGGTAACCATTGATTTGACTATAAAATCTTGTTATGCTAGACAAAAATTTTATATTCCCACTCAACACTTTATGATGTCCATTGTTTAGCTTGTTTATATTTACACACTGACATATCGAGACATCGCAAGAATTCAATGCACATAATCTATATATAAATATCAATTTACTAGTTCTAAATATCATTCATCATGCACCCTATTCCTTTCTGGGTTTGTATAGTCCAGTTAGGGAAGTACCATATGGTCCTCACCTCTTTGTACGGTCTTGGACCAACATGTCTTTGAATTGCATTTTCAAATTTACATCTTTAATTAGGTCGTATACTTGTCTTGGGTCAACATTTCTTAGATAAATCATCTACGGAACCCTATATAAGAAATTAAACACTACCTCATTTTCTAACCTGTAACTCCTAGGGAAATGCACTAGATTACTCACTTCATAAACTTCAAAAAGAAATCTAAAGCACCATAAATCTTAGAATTACACATCTACAATCATTAAGGAAACAACCACATTAGGTATGAAGCTATAAAAGAGGTCAAGGAAGCTATATCTTTCATATACAAGCATCTAAACATCATCTCTCCAAGTTTTATTAGTAAGAGAAAAGTCAAAGAAAGCATGGTCAAATAATTTTTTGAATTTGATTGATTTATATAGATATCACATGTTAGGTAGAGAATGACATGCATTTTGGGGCCTCTTTAGAGTAGTGCCAATGTCGGCGATGCATAAGGGTGCCCATAACCATTTTAATTTTCGTTTTGTATGAATAGTCACCCATGGATAGGGTTTGAGATGACTAGTTCACACAAAGAGCATTGTTTCATGTGTGACAACTAGGGTTTGATAGTATCAGAGAAATCCAGGAAGGTGAGAAACCCAAAAAGTTATAAATATTATCTTAGAGAAATTTTAAGACCATACAAAAGGTTCTAAACCACATGGTATGGTCCTAAATGTATTGTATGGCCTTAACCAAAGTATAGTTGCACCTCTAGCCCAATTTGTGAGGGTTTCCAAGGTTCAGTTCCATAGGTTTCTATGTTGTACAGTCCCAGATATTTCTAGAAATCAGTTGTGGCAAGTTAAGTGCATCTATACCTCTATTTGTACTTCCAATTTCATGTTAGGTTAAGTGGTGTTGTAATTTTTATTATCTAATATGAGTTGTAAATTTGATTTATTATTTATATTGTATCATCCTTTTAGATCAAGTAATCAACTCTAATATATCCTACACCTGATAAAATTGGACAAGAAATTTAATTAAGGGTTAAGCATATATGTGGTTGATGAAAGTTGTATACAACCACTCATGATTTATAAGTTCTTTTGATTCAAAGATAAAATATTTTGTTGAATCTCTTACAAGATAATCTACTTAAAATATATCTTTGTTTAGCAAATAATGCATATTCTAATGTAAGTATTTTTAAAGTAATTATTCAAATATAAAAAAATTGTCTTTAGACTATCATTGATTGAAATTAAGAAATATCAAATGCATCAATACAATTTAATTTTTTAATCATACATACTTTTAATAGAGTTAGTTTCAACATATACCACAAAATTAATATAGGATTCTACCTTCAATTTTATAGTGACATTTCATAGAGTTGGTATCAATAAATATTTGATAGGAAAGTTGTGACCATTACTCCAACCATCAAAATATGTGGAGGATTCTATAATTATAATAAAGTCAATGAAATGACATGAATGAAATTTGTTTTATATTGTGGTTGCAAGAATTTTTATATGTTTATATTATTTTATGTATTTCATATAAACATGTGTTTTTTATATATACTCACGTGGTGTTCCTGTACACACATGTGATTCTCTCAAAATATATTAAATGAATAATATATACCATAGTAAACATGTGGATGGAGCAGGGCCTTGCGCTCACTAGCTTTACAAAAATTGATATTTTATGTCGAACGAATAAGACAATTTAGTCAACTACCTTAAGAAACAATTATGTGTTTGTTAAAAAATGGTTAGTTGTGTTTAGCACCAAATTTTTTCATAGGAAATATTATACAATCACTTAGACCATACCCCACACATCAAGATTAATTTCTCGCATAATTATTTGTTATGGCTAGGATTGGAAGGGAATTTCAAAACTATAATGGATTTACTTCTAAGATAACCCTAATAAAATTTTCTAGCGATATAGCCTATCTCTTTTCTCAATTAGATAAAATAAGAGGTATGGATGAAGCATAAATAAATTTGGAGTTCCCGTGTCCATGCAATCTTTCTATTAATGTTTTTCTGATGATTTTTCACACATTAAAGTTCCATTTTTTTTTGTATTTTTAGATTTCATCGAAATTTTTATGGATTACTACAAGATTGGTTGGATATCTCGCATTATCATTCCCAATGTGGCCTTGGAGTCCCCAAATCTAAAAGGAACGATAACCAGATTATACCAAGCCAAGAACACAGATGCTAATCAAACACCACGATCTATAAGATGAAAGAAATTCACCAAAATAACTTTACATAAAACCTTTGCAAACAAATGAGCAACAATATCATATATTATTATGGAACTCAATGAATTATAATGAGAATGGGCCTTGCTTATATAGGCAAGGAATAACAATCTAAGAACCAGTCAAAATCGTAGATCAAGCCATAAATCAAGGAAATAACTATTCATCAAAGAAATAGTTAAGACCATAGATTTAGGAGAGAACTAGACATCAAGGATCTAGTCAATACCATAGATCAAGGAAAGAACTATACCTAACAACTAGATAATATATCCTAATATCTAAATAAGATAAAAGAAATATCCACACACATAAGTGGGTGAGGATAAATACAATAAAGGTAAATAATGTACCTAGGTGAACATGAGCTAAGGTAAATACCTACTCTAACGCCCCCTCAAGTGAAGCTAGGGGCCAAAATAGAAGTGGCATGTCCACAGTATGAGTCCCGGAAACTAGGCCTAATGAGGTACTCATGTACAATAACTGGGAAAAAGGGACAACGCAAGGTACCCAAAACCAGTAACAACAAAGTAAAGAGAGTAAAAATCCACTGCAAGGCATCCCAAGAAGCTCAGCTCAAAAAACAAAATATCATAATAAATGCCTACTCTAACATAATAAATACCTACTCTAATATAATATCATTTTTTTTGTATTTATAGATTTCATTGAAATTTTTATGGATTACTACAAGACTGGTTGGATATCTAGCATTATCATTCCCAATGTGGACTTGGAGGCCCCAAAACATCCTCTTCTTCCTTTTGGCCCTAAGATTCATGTAATTCAACACCAACAACATATTCTTATCAGACTTGTGGGAAAGTCAGATATAGGGTTATCCTCTAATCTATGTGGCATCTAAGTATGTGTACTTTATCGGTCACTTTGTGGTGTTTGATGGCTTGTTTTAATAAAATTATTTTTCAAAAGGATCGACATAATATGTCACCGCCATGACTTTATGAGGGAGCATCATGATCCATGAAACTTCATGTTAAAATCATTATTTATATAATATTTAATACTTTGTATTATATACATGGGAAAGGGACCTAAGAACCCTTATTTTTATATCATTATTTGACTAGTTATCTACTTTCAATTTTAATGTTGGATACAAGTATTTGTGGCTAAAATAATTGTTCGAAGAATAGAAACTGAAATGGGGGAAAATAAATCTTACAAAATTTTACTTTAGTTAACCTATATTTCATACATCATATCAAATATCCATTCAACATTCATTAACCAATGTTGCATATTAACCATGAAACAACCATCCATAGAAACATAAAGCAAGAGAGTACACATGAACACAAGATATGAAGTGGGAAACCCTCAAGAGGAAGAAAACCCACTGAACCTTTGTAGATATTACTCAATACAAAGGAATTATGTAAATATTACACATCACACAAGATTTATTTAGTGACGCACCAACCCTAAAATGAGCACCAACCCCTAATTTAGTGAGGCACAAACCCCACAAGGAGGCTACAACCCCATAAGATGACCAAGAAAAATCCCAACCACCTGAAATGGATGATCACCTGATGTCCTTGATGCTTCAAAAAATGATTGTGATATTTTGTCAACTCCTCTCATTCTAAAACCCTCTCAAACAACTCTTTCTCCTTCTTCACTCAAACTTGCATATTCACATGTTAATTAGGTTTAATGACCTTGAATACCTACTCCTATACTCTTCTCAAATATTCAAACCTCTTCTCAACTCTACCCTTGACCCCTCTAACCTCTTCTTTCACCTTCTCTAGCTCGCTGACATCTCCCTTCTCCTCACTAGTCACATTGAGCAAACAAAAATTCAATTTTATACATGAATCATCATAAAAAAACATAAGATAATACCATTAAGTTCAGTTATGAAAACATTAAAAAAATCTACTATCTCCTATAAATCACTCCAAGAGACCTTATAGGATAGCATTAGGCCCAATAACACAAACAAGCTCACACTTCTCCTTTAGGCCTAAAACAAGGTCTTCATCTCCAACGAATACTTATTGGACTTCAAAGGCACACAAAATTCACCAAGACTCCAAAACATTAGGAAATATTATCAACACCTCCAAGACACCTTCTCCATGCACAATAACCTCTACACTAGCTAACTCCATCATGAAACACACCAAAAAGTAAGCTCCTCCAACTAGGTCTTAAGTACCTACTTTTCACTCTTGAAAATCAAACCAATTCACATAGAAAAAAACTCTTCATAGAACAATCATAATATCAATATAAAGGTAATTATGTATTCTATCTGAAACAATTGATGGTAATCACTAAAACAAGGCATAAGAGACTGAAACAAATTCATCTCTCAAATTGCTCAAATCGGGTTTTAGGGTCCCAAGAACTAGTCTTGGACTCAACATGAACTAACACCTCAAAATTCACTTTTAAGTTTAACCAACAACCAACACTTGGAACACATCATCAAGGACCTAAAAAACACTTCCAAACACTCACAACCATATATTGTATGGAGAAAACCAAACTAGCATACATGTTCCATCATCCTTCTTGATAAGCCTACTAGGGCAGTTTTAGACTATTATGACTTAACCACAAAACATCTCATATGATAAAATCAAGATCTCAATCACATCGTTGTATACCATACCAAGCTATATGACCAAATAACTCAGCTATATCATGTAAATCTATCAAACTCCTCAAACCTCTACGATTGGTTTTAGCCCTTTAGGAAAAAAGTGATAGGGAACATTGGAAGACATGTTATTCCAATTTCATCCATAAAATTTTCCTGAAAAATTTCATGGAAATTTATCATACCTCCCAATATTTCTAGAACACTTTGTTTAATTTCATGAAACCTTCAAATCAGCTCTAAAACAACAAATCTTCATAGAAAATGGATATTTCAGTACCTTATCAACTGACTTGGAACATGAGACCACCACAAAAATGACCCCTCAGGAGTCCTCTACTTCTCTGAATCATCATACCAACTTCCCTAATCCATTTTATGACCATACACTTCATCTTTATCCATCACTATAGAACTAGGGTTTTGGTGAGGGTTTAAACATGTTTATCTTCTTAACAATGGTTCATAAAGATGTGATGACAAAAATCCTTCATTATTATTGTTATACCTTCTTGGTTACATTCCCCAACATCCCCCAAGATCTCAAAATTCCATGTGTAGCTCACACATGTGGCTGAGCATACGAAGATGAGATTTGAACTAGAAAATGCACTTCTAAGAGCTCAATATGGCTAAAAATGGGTTTTCATGCTTTGTATTCATTCTCCTAACCTAATTTGTTTCCCATATCATTTTAGAAACCTCCTTTATACTTTCCAAAACTCATCCATGCCCTTCAATCTCCAAAAATATCCAAGCACCATGTCTTACCCATTCCTACATGCCTTATCTTCACTGCCTTGCTTCAAAATGACCTTGATCATGCACTTAACACCTGATTCTTGACCCGATACATCATATATTGCTGTAATGCACTCTCATAATGCTCCAGAACATTATTTCCTTGACTTACCTTGTCTTACTCTGCTCCATTCTTCAAGTTATACATACACTAGGTCTAGGATTAGGCCTAAAATGGCTTCTTCAACCCAAGATTTCACTAAAAATGACTTGATCAAGCATCGTACAGACCCTCTAACATCTTTGAAACATCAACCTAAACATGTTAGAACTCATAACAACCTTTATAACTCATACTCAAGACCACACATCACTTGCTTACTTGATCACACATTAAGAATATATATATATATATATTCCTAGACACCATGCTACAACAACATCATGACATCTCATCACTTCAATACCAATCAACGTTCACCTTATATAATGGATGAAACCTCATACATACACCTAATCCACATAGAATCCATTTAACATCAATATGACTTGACATAAATGACAACAACATAGACACAATGCCCAATAATAATGTGTTGTGAAGATACCTTTCATTCTCGAAAAGGAAGTTAAGAAACAAGTGGATAAAAATCACATGTAATGTATTCAAAAAACATAGTCTACAAATAAATTATGGTATTATAGAACTTTTTTTTTCAAAAATATATTTTCCCTTATAAGTACAAAAGATTCTGCATTGAAATACCCAATGACTATAAGAATTGCTTTAATTTTATTATTTAGGAAAATAACTATTATCCATGTGGAACAACATGATATACACAAACAACCATATAAATAAAAAACAAAGACATGTTTAGTATTTTACTTTGACGGGTTTTAATATTTTCTTTAGAGAATATGATTTACTCCTTTCCTATTTTAATTTGACGATTTTACATTGTAACTCTTATTGTATTGGATTCTAATAACCCAAAATGTAGAGTCCAATGTTTTCACAGATGAAATTATGGAAACCTTACAAATGGGCTCAAGTATAACCAAAATAGGTTTCCAATATTGATCACATTATATTCTAATATTGTCAATACATTTAAAGAGCTTTGAGTTTCAATTATGTTTATTTCGATTGTAAGTACTTATTTACTTATCATTTCACACTCTTTCATAGTAACCACTAGCTAATTTAAAAAAAATCAAAGTTATTGCTATAGCAAGATCTCATAAGGAATGGTGTTTTTATCAATTGTAAGTGAATATTTAATAACCAATTTTTGTATAAAGGACTTTTAGATTTAACCTAAATTGGTTAATATCTTTAGGGTAGTAACTAATGGTAGATTATCCTAATCAACTAGTTTCCAAAGCTAATTATACCAATATCAAGAATAACCATTAAGAAAGTATAAAAAATGATAAGAAATGATAGATAACGATAGATAAAATCACTTACAATGAGAGAGATAAGATGACTTAGATGATATCTTGCTCTATGTACTGATCTAGGTTGACCTAACAATTGAAACAAGCTGGAAATGACCTGAACTACCTTTGATTATGAAAGTGCATCCTACAGAGCTGCTTGGATCAAAGAAAATGTGGAAGGCCAAGGTGTACAACTATTATGGACCTTTCTCTACACTTTTATTCTTATTTTCCCTTTGGATCTGGCTCATATGTGGCTTTCTTCTTTATTCCCTACTTTCTTTGTTCCCTGTTCTACACTTTTGTCACTCTAACTTATCTTAAAACCTTGATCTTTGTACTTGTTCCTATAAAACAAACCTAACTACCTTTCACATTACTCAAGCACCCATTATCCTAAAATAAAGAATACACATGCTTGATTCAGACTGACCTTAGCGGTCACTCTGCTGTGATTTCACAGAGTGTTGCACTACATTTCAGTCTCTATGTAGTTCTATTGTGTGTGGTTGTAATTATGTCTAGTTGAAGCTAGGTTTTCCCTTGTGTGTGTCACACTAAATAGTGGTCTTCACTATTTTCCCACAAATATAGACGTGTGGTATGAAATTCAAAATAAATTCCTTTCTATGTTGTGATAATGCATCCCAAATTCAGACTTTATCTTGTTCTCTTGTTTAAAGAATGATATTAGATAGTGATCGATGTGTCCCTTTAAATCCCTTAGTAAGTTAGATGTGTGTGTGTGTGTGTGTGTGAGAGAGAGAGAGAGAGAGAGAGAGAGAGAGAGAGAGAGAGAGAGAGAGAGAGAGAGAGAGAGAGAGAGAGAGAGAGAGAGAGAGAGAGAGAGAGAGAGAGAGAGAGAGAGAGAGAGAGAGAGAGAGAGAGAGAGAGAGAGAGAGAGAGAGAGAGAGAGAGAGAGAGAGAGAGAGAGAGAGAGAGAGAGAGAGAGAGAGAGAGAGAGAGAGAGAGAGAGAGAGAGAGAGAGAGAGAGAGAGAGAGAGAGAGAGAGAGAGAGAGAGAGAGAGAGAGAGAGAGAGAGAGAGAGAGAGAGAGAGAGAGAGAGAGAGAGAGAGAGAGAGAGAGAGAGAGAGAGAGAGAGAGAGAGAGAGAGAGAGAGAGAGAGAGAGAGAGAGAGAGAGAGAGAGAGAGAGAGAGAGAGAGAGAGAGAGAGAGAGAGAGAGAGAGAGAGAGAGAGAGAGAGAGAGAGAGAGAGAGAGAGAGAGAGAGAGAGAGAGAGAGAGAGAGAGAGAGAGAGAGAGAGAGAGAGAGAGAGAGAGAGAGAGAGAGAGAGAGAGAGAGAGAGAGAGAGAGAGAGAGAGAGAGAGAGAGAGAGAGAGAGAGAGAGAGAGAGAGAGAGAGAGAGAGAGAGAGAGAGAGAGAGAGAGAGAGAGTTTTTCTTTGTTCAAATTTTGACATTGGTGATACAAAAGGATGAATCTAAAGATAAAATTCAAATAAGAAAGGAGTGATGAAGAATCCCAATTCAAAATGTTTCAGAGATAAGTAAGGTGGGACCAAAGTGGATGGGATGGACCATAGTGTACAGATGCTATGGCCCATTCCTTACAATTTGTTTCAAAAATATCAAAAAATAAAATAGTTAAGAAATGATAATATGGATCCCTATGACATGACCAAAAGTGGAGAAATAATTCCATGAAACCATGAGGAGTGAAAATTGCATAACCAAAAGTAATAGAAAACCATGACTTGTGCCACCAATGTATAATATTCTTTCTCAAAAACCATGTATATAACAACATACCAAAAGTGTAATGTAATAGTAATAAGTGCATATTTTAGTGTCTACATCCCCCTTTTATGCTAGTGAATGAAATTTTCTAGTATAAAGGAGATAAGAAGAATTTACCTATGAGGATCCGAAGAAGGGTAAGCCATAAACATTCTAAATAGAGAAAATGTGACGTGGTGTCGCATGAATTACCATCTTAAAAGAAAATCTAAGTGTGTATTCATAAATATGTAACTAAAGAGAGATGTTCTATGGAAACTTGAGAGATTTAGAGTGTTGGATTTTGTAAGCAGATCAAGACTGATCATTCTTAAACCAGTGTGTTTGGTCATTAAGGGATTTTAAGCATCCCATCACCAAAGGAATATTGTTGAGAGGGTAATATATTTTTTCCCTTGTATAATGCTTCCAAAATGAAGACCATGCCACTGCAGATGGATTTAGGACAAATGTTTGTTGAAAACCCCTACAAAGTTGAAATGGAAACTTCTCATTCTCCCCAATGTGCATTTTATGGGTATAGATTATAGGTTAGAAATTTGGAAAAAGATAAATTTTGTATTGATTTTCACCCACATTAGGTCATTTGAGGGAAATAATGATTATAATTTGAGATTTGTATTGTGATCGAATTGTGTTTGAGAATTGAATTGATATTATCGAGTTGAAAAAAATTTCACTTGCTTGATTTAATTGGTAGATTAGTTGTGTATGATTACCAAGATATTTTCCCTTTTTAGTGAGAGGATGAGATATGAAGAATAAAACGATTTATTTGAAAGAAAATTTGAAGTAGGTGTGTAGTGTAAAAGGTCATAATAAGAGATGATGTTGGATGTTTAGGCACCCTAAGGGCATAGATGAAAACCTATTCTTTGAAGAGAAGGAAGGGTGATTCAAGAATTACCATAGGGAGGGGAAGATTTAGATTCCTATCACTTGTGATGAAGCATTGGGTGTTTCTGGTGAGATGATTGAAGAATTGAAGAGTAATGTAAAATGGATTGTTTAGCGTGGTAGATACTGAGAACATGATCCTAACGCTATTGACATCATGGTAAACTGATGAATAGGGCTCAAGATATGGGTCACGCAATGAGAGTGTGTTAGGTGAGTATGTGACCATAAATATCATAATATTGTAAGGACCGTGGGTTTACTATATATAGTACGTAGGAAAAAGTGAATAGTAATTTTCATTTGTGATTGTGAGTACGATAGTGAGCTCTAAGTTACAACCATGCCATGTACAATATATGTTATCCTAACTCAATTCGAGAGAGTAATAGAGGCCATCCAAGCCCCAGACTACCAATGAGATAGTAAGTAACCATTTTTGACATTGAGATAGGTAGTAGAATAGGAATTTTAGCTAATTTTTGAATTTTTGTATGTTCTAGACCAAGATGGGGCCATAGGATCTGGTTTGGCCCTAGGGAGGGAAATGTATGGTTCCATATGTTATGGTCCCAAACCATACACTATGGTTCTGTGGACATATGGTTTGGTCCAAATGCTACATTTTTGTTGTAATGGGATCTGCCTAACATTTCTAAGATTGGTGAATGATACATGGTTATTTGGTTTGTTGTTTATGATGCACAACATGATGTTCATGCTTGAGAGTTCTGTGGGGGATGGAATATGATTACTTTGTTGGGATTGAGGCTTGATGATGTATGGTGAGATGTTCTAGATAGGGTAGGCTTGCAACACATGGCCATATTAGGTGAGTTGCCTCCAAATATGCATATGATTACCATTTTGTGTGAGTGATGGTGCACAGACATTTGTACATTTTGTATCTATAGGGGAGATGATGGTGACATTTTAGGATTTTATCACATATTATGGCTGCCTATTTTTGGGGAGAGGGTGATGTATGCATGCTAAAACTATGAACTAAGCTAATTGAAATAATCTAACACCAATTAGATCCTAACTTAGTTAAATTTAAGATAATACATGAAGATAAAGCAAAAATGAAAGCTAATTAACTTGCATTAAAAATGAACTCAACATTAAATGCAAACCTCCATGTGATATTTGGATGTGCTTTGGATTATAGATAGTTCCTTAAATGAGCCGAACATAGACCACACACAATCAAGGATTTTGAAGCAAGAGGATGATATCTCATCAAAAATGGCTTAGTTGCCATTTTTTATTCTTCTCTTACTACACTTTGGCAAGTAGAAAAGGTGGGATTTAACAAGACTTACAATAACATAAAATGATCTTGTCAAGTTTAATGTCTGTCAAGACATGGTGTAAGTTTGGACAAGGTGTACTAGGCTTCTTATATAAACTTCCATTTTGGGAGAAGTTTGCAATCTAGTGAATGTGGGATAAAGGGAATGTAGAATTAGAAAGGGATAAATATGATTAAAAGATATTAATTATAGATTAACAAATCATGGGTGTTTGAAAAGGTTTAATTAATCAGCTAGGATTAACTAAGAGACTAAGTTAAGATTATAGAATCCATTTGGAGATGATTTAAGGGGATATTAGTAGCATTTGAAGGGTTTGAGAAGAAAATTTAACCAATAATAGGGTTTATTGATTAAATGTGAGATTTAAAGGTTAATTAATTAATAATGGTTATTTAATTCATTAAAAGAGGAATTTAACTAACAAAATGATGTTAATTGGCATCCATGATGAGGGATGAGGCTAGTTAATTAACGAAATGTTAGATAATTAGAAAAAAATCACTAATTATAACGAAATTATGGTAAAGAAGAAAATTAGTGCAATTTTAGTATTAAAATTGTGCGGTCAAGATTAGGTGTCTATAGGTGTAGGAGTTATCGGTGCATTTGTTATTACAAATGAGAGATGTAATGAGATTTTGGGTGGGTGGTCATGGTAGGGAAAAATCTACTATATGGCTAGATGAGATTGTGACAGTTGACATTACATGTTTGAGTAAGTTTATAGTAGTGATATTGGATTCATTTGTGACAGTGGATGGTGGTGGGGTTGTTATATCTTACCATATGGTAATATTTACCATCATATAGAGGAGGGTACAAGATATGCTTGGAGAAGGTACACATTGACCGAATTATAAAGGGGTCTATATAGATTCACATAGGAGGGTCATGGACGAGGGATATGAGGAGTGATATTGTTAAATATATGGGCTTACATGCATATAAAAATGCTAAGACCCAATGGCGTGCCTTGTGTCGATTGGGCACAACTATATATTTTTACATCCATGTGGATAGGGAAAGGAGGAAGTGGGCATGAAACAATGACCTATAGGGAAGTAATAGATAGGATGGGCATGGGGTCAATAATATGGAGGCCTTACTAAGAATATGGGGGATAGGCCAAGGATATGGTGGTGCTATGCCTTATGCGACGATTGATGTGGTTGGAGTATCAGTTTTTGGGGGAAGGTAGAGCTATTTCAGTATGAGAGAGTGACCTGAAAATTTGGCATAACATAGGAGGTTCCCTCATATCCTTATATATGGAACCAATCACTACATGTAATGAGGAGGGAAGGAGAGAGCTCTAGGCCCATATCCAAGGAGTTATTACCGCCACCTGTAGATGAGGTGGAACTAGATAAAGTCCCTATTTAGGGAGATGATGTGGAATATACTCTTGCATACACATGGTGGTGGGAAGAGCATCGGTGTGTGATTTTGTTTCCGATTGTAGTGTTCGGAGTAGGTGGGAAAAAATTAGGTGGAGGAGGAAGATATGATCCTTCTCCCAGGGATGATGACGTGGTAATGAATTTATTGTGGTTGTATGTTTTAATAGTTTTATGATAACAATGTTCTAACATTGATTTTGTATGATTTATTATAAGGGATTTTTATTAGAGGACTATCGTAAATGTTGTTGTATGCACGTTGACTCACAACATGCCACAAGATGTCATCGTGGGAGGTGGTTTATTGTAGTGGTTTGATGATATCATGGGAAATAATTCCCATTTGTTTAATATAATGGTGAAGGAAAAATCCACCTATGTGGTGTTACAAGTGGATAAACATGAGGTGAGTACCTATTTAGTGAGTGGAAGAGAGGTCGTAGGAGGAATTGGCCTAGCTCTTGATATTTTTAGATGGTATGTGAAGCTGCAGACTCAACACATCACATTAGTGGTTGAGGTAAATCTGTTAGCATCACATATAGAGGAGTATTTATCGTGATCGTCAAAACAAAGGTCTAGTGGTGAATCATCGAGTTTTATAGCTCCCACAATGTTACGATCTAGTAGAAGTGAGGAGGATTGAGGGTAGTGGCCTAGATTGTATTAAAACATTATGTTGTGTGTGTGTATGATTATTTGGTTTCACATTGTGTTATCATGTGTATGGATGGTATCTATTATTGATTATTGATGATATAGTTTGATGTGCATGATGATAGGTGGTGTGATTAGTGTTTAATAGTAGCAATGATAGTTCACATATGTTACATTGAATGTGGGATTTTTAGAGTAGATAATAATTAGGAATGTGTTGATGTGATATTTGTTGATTGATGTATCTAAAAAATGATTGAATACGAAATGATCGAATATCCGCTCTTATAGTAGAGAGAGTGGGATTCCGTAATAATTTTAATAAGGAAAAATCCAAGAATAATTGAGGAGAAATAGTGCCTAGAAACTTATGCGTAGGAAGCAAGGAGGGTGATCTTCTAATGCCACTAATGAATGATGAAAAGTGACAAAAAATAGACTTACGAATATAAGATGAATATAGAGCCTAACAAGAAAAAAGGTAATGATTAATTACACACTACTCGATAAATGCTAAACAAGATACATGTGAAGTACTAGAAATATTATTAACGTTATAGTCTTGTAATATAAATATTTTTTCTTTCACAAACTAGTTGAGATGAGATGTAGTAGTAGGTTATGCTTTCATATCTCAATTTTAATTCAAATCTGGTGAAGAAATATGCAAAACCAACTTAGTAGTAGTGCAGTGATCATGTAGGGTTACATATTCTAGCGAGCAATATTATGGTGGGGGAGTTTATGATTAGTCAAGGTGTCATTATCGAAAGATGATGATAACCTTGTCTTCAAGTAACTTGATCTTATCATTAAGTCCATAACAATCATTTTCCTAGTGTTCATTAATTCTATGAAAGTTAAATAAAGGTTGATTATGATTCTGTTGCAACCGATGATGAGGGTGGTGCTCATTATATGGAAACAAAATTAAAAAATCATTAAGTAGGGTGTGTAATATGTCATGCACTGATAGAATGATAAAATAATAATGGTTCTCACTTAGGATGAGGAGTAAACTTTGGCAGAGGTCTACATGGAAGTGGATTGGGATAATATGTATCACCACAATGAAGGATTTTGACCTCATGTATATGGGGGGATGAAGAATGGAAAGAAATTACAACCGTGATAGTGGATGGACATGAATTATGTAAAGAGGGTGTATGCAAAAGGTGGGAGTTGTGTCGGGTGTGGGTGTGATAGACTGGGGTAAGGAGTTCTTGATCTAAGTCAATAAATCGAAGTTAAAGGGTTGTAAATGAATCACATGTGTCATATAAAAACTTTATATTAAGAGTGAAAATCAAGCCATGAAAATTATATATTGCATTTCTAAATGAACAGATTGATATATTAAATGATACATGCGAGATTTAAATCGTAAGATATAATCACTAACAGACTCAATTTTTACTTGATGTAAAGATGGTAAATACTCATATGTAACCTTAGGCCCATTATTAAAGATAAACCGCCTAACAAATGCTTCCTCCATGTCAATAAAAGTATGTATAAACCCACAAGAAAAATGATGTAACCAATCTAAGGCAAGGCCTGTGAGATTGTGAGGGAATGCTATTAGGATTAAATGATCATTAGGGTCTAAAGCCATTGCTAGCATATAAGCCTTAAGATGCATGTAAGGGTTACTTATACCATAAAAGAGAGTAAACCTAGCCATGGTAAAACCTGTAGGAAAGGTAGAATTGAATATTTTATTAGGAATATGATTACCATAAATGAAATTATGTTCCATACTAGCATAATATGCCTTGATTTTGAGGGTAATATTATGAACTTGAGTTTATAAATCACCTACAACATGCATGAGAGAAAGGAATTATTGTGGAAGAATGTTATGAGCACTAGAGGTCTCCCAGAGAAGAGGCAAAACATTAGAAGAAGACAATGATGATGAGAGAGAAAGACCACTGGCAACAATAGAAGGAGAACAAGAAGAAGGAGCAAAAGTAAGGATACTAAAGGCAATCATGGGAGAAAGCAATAAGCAAAAGATGAAAGTTCCAAAATATGGAGGAAGTATACATCTAGAAGAGCTCATAGAATGGATAGCCAAGATGGAAAAATAATTTGATTTAGAGAACATTGAAGAGAATAAGAAAGTGAAATTGGTATTCACCAAGCTTACATGACATGTTGTAGTATGGTGGGACTTTGTGCAACAGGAAAGATTAAGTAAAAACAAAGAAAAGATCAAGAAATGGGACAAGATGGTGGCCAAGTTGAAAGGTAAGTTCATCCTTGTAGATTATCAAACTGTTTTATTCAAGAAATTGCAAAATTTGAGGCAGATAGAGAGAGTTAAGTGTAGTAGACTATACTAATGAGTTTTACAAACTAACTATGAGGTTTGGTCATATACAAGATGATGCTAAAGAATTAGACAGGTATGTGAATGGTTTGAGGTTGAATATTCAAGATGAAATCAATTTATTTCATTTGAGATCAGTAGAGGAGGCATATAAGGCAACCTTAAGAGTAGAGGAAAAGTTATCAAGAAAACAAACTCAATATTTCGAGGTAGAGGAAGAGGAGTAAGAATAAGAAATCAACAGACAGGAAGAGGAAAATAGCAACAAAAGACTAATGAAGAAGAAGTTACTAGTACACAAATTGTTTCACCGTTTTCTTTAAGGATTTAGACGAAACAGATAAGGGTATGGGCCAAGGAGGAATACCTGTTGTGATGGTCGGTTTAAAGGTCGTTGCAAGTATTTTGACTTATTTATCCAATGCTGACTGTGAGAGCTTCCTTTTGGCTAGGAGGAACTACCTGAAATACAAAACAAGACCAGCAAAAGAGAGTTAAATAGTATATGACAATGGACTACCTAGCGTATGCTAGATCCGGGAAGTGTGATACTTCCTAGAAGGTTGTTAATCCATTGTTTATAAATCAATATAAAATAAATTAAACATGTAAATAAAAGAATCTATTTCTAGCGTTCTGATTTGGGTGCCTCAGATTACTATCAGCGTCGATTCAATTAAATACTAAAATGCTATGCATGTAAAGGTTTTGGGTTGGGTTGCAGGTAGCGCAGGTGGTCTGCAGGTCACAGAAAAAGTCTTGGTAAGGTTGGGTAAGATTTTAGGTTGTTTTGGGTGAGGTAATTAGGTTGCTGGTATGGAATAATATTAGTAGACATAGAGACTGTCGCCGGTCAAGGTGACCGATGTCGGTTTAGGTATGACCGATACCAATTTAGGGTAACCAATATTGGTAATTGTGGAAAGTGGCAGGGAGTCAGGTGGATGGTGTTTGTGCTCTCTTCTATCTTGGAACAAAGAGTTGGAAAGGTCTATATGGGGGAGGATGAGGTGACAGGTCCAAAATAGGTGTGGTAAGGTTTTGAGTGAGAGTTTGGGGTAGGCTAAGGTTTGAGTTGTAAGGTTAAGGTTGGGTTGACATCACAAAGTGATCGATTACAAAAACTTAAGGATCTTAAGGAAACGCGGGTTCACCTAATAACGGATTCACCAAATTATTTAACCTAAATTGGTTAATATCTCTAAGCGGCAAAGTAATCGATGGTATATTTCCCTAATCAATTAATTTCTAAAGATAATTATAGAAATATCAAGAATAACCATTAAGTAATGATACACAATGATAATAATTGATATATGACAATATATAAAATAACTTTCAGTGAGAGAGATCAGATGAATTAGTTGATATCATGCTATGTGCACTAATCTAGGTTGACCTGATATGCCTCTCCCTCTGAAACTGCATCCTACAGAGCTTCCTAGATAAAAGAGGATGTGGAGAGGCAAGGCATACAACTACTATAGACCCTTCCATATGTTTTCATCCCTCTTTTCTCTTTGGATCTGATTCCTATGTGGTCTGCTTTAGTGTTCCCTACTTCACACTTTTTCATTCTGACTTCACTCAAAACCATGATCTTCACACATGTTCCTATAAAACACACTCTAGTTACCCTATATAGTTCAAACACCCATTACCATAAAATAAAGAATGCATATGCTTGATTCTTACTAATCTCAACGGTCACCCCATTGTGATTTCATCGAGAAATACACCACATTTAATAATATATGTAGTTCTGGTGTGTGTGTGTGTGGTTGTAATTGTGTCTCATTGATGTTAGGTTTGTCCTTGTGCATGTTGCACCAAATAGTGGGATACATTACTTTCCTCCCAAATGTAGATGTGTGGCATGGAATTCAGAATATTTCCCTTCCTATGTTGTGATAATGCATCCCAAATGCAATCTTTAGCTTATTCTCTTGTTCAAAGAATGATCTTAGATAGTGATAGATTCCTCCCTTTAAATCCCTTAGTAAGCTAGGTATATGCATGAGTTTATTTGTTCAAATTTAGACAATAGTGACACAAAAGCATTACCCAAAATATAAAATTCAAATAAGAAAGGAGTGATGAAGAAGCCCAATGGAATTTTTTTGGATAAAATCAAGGAGGACCAAAGTGGATGGGATTACCCATATCGTGAGGAGGCTACTTCCCATTCCATACACTTCAATCTAAAAATATAGAAACGAAATAACTAATATATGATAATAGAGATCCATGTGACATGGCTAAAAGTGGAGAAATAAGTCCATGAAAGCATGCAAAGGGGGGACAATCAAATAAATCAAAAGCAATATAAAATTAGGACTTATGTCAACAATGTCTAATATTCTTTCTCACAAACCATGTATATAACAACCCTCTAAAAGTGTAATATATGTTAGGAATACTTGTTTAGTGCTCACATTATTCATATATATGGATGAATAATATTATGTAATATATTATGAGTTGTAATAAACAAACTCATAATATCAGGTTAGTATATTATATACGTGAGTTGTTTGGGAGTTATAACAACTCACATATATATAGATTTGTGGTTGAGTTGTTTCCTACTTAATAGGAAACTATCTCCCTATATATTTGCAGCTTGTTCATTATGTAATTAATCCCGTATGAATTGAATATAGTTGATTATATTCATCTGCAAATCTGTCTATACCATTTTATTTGGTATCAGAGCGGTTTAATCTTGATCACTATATGGTTCAATAAGTGAGAAGGGGCAGCTCTGTGCTGAATTGCCCTGGATTGATGAGAGTTTAATTTAACATCCTCATACTGGAATATTAAGAGGCGTTATTTACTTACAGTTATTGGCACGTATTTATCTGTATCTGTTCTTCTGCTATAGTCACAAGCTTTTCATTGGCCCGCTCAGATCTGTATCTATCCTCTCTAATATTGCATGTCGTCCTGAGCAGTTGTGCGGATAATACACTGTGCATAATCCAAATTGTTACCTCAGCCCGATTTGCATCCAAATCAATGAGGGTAGGAGTATCGTCTAAAAGAATGTGCGTTGATCTTGCATGATATTGGGCCTCTGCAAACAAAGAAGCAGATCGACTTGGATTTGAAATATTTCAGTTTTGCATTCAACATTCCTCGGGATCTATTCTCAGCCCTGAGCATTAATTCATTGATTCCACTTGAATACTCTACATTGGATTAAAAATTCCAAAAACGCAGTTGTATTTTATTTGGAATAGTTGTTTCATTCTGCATTGTGTCATATTTCTTCTGCCAGATCAGAATCATCGTTGCATGCATGGTATTGGGCGTGTTGGAAGACTCCACCTTTAATTCCTTCTTGGCGCATTGTCTGCGAATTTCACTATTGTTACGAAATCTTGCTAAGTGTGTATTCTATACGCATCCATTACCAGAAAACGTGCAAGAAAAATCTCAAAAGCATTTGTGGGCGTTTCGTTTCTAGATCAGATATTTTTTATTGTTATCTATGCTCACACCAATCCGCATTCTTGAAGAAATTCCCAGCTCGCCACTATAATTGCTCTGCACCTTGCAAATAAAGTTGCACAAGTTTGAACCCAAGCTTATCCAAATGTTCCACGTTTCGCCGCATCTAGCATGCATTTGTTTTTTTTTCCAAGTCGTGTAAGTCATGTTTTATGTTGAGATTTATTTATTTATTTTGTAGTTCGGACTCATAAAAAGTTGATGTCTGCCCCGTATAATTGAAGTGTGTGTCAATATCAAATTCTATAAATTTAGTCTAGTAAGGGTCTCGTATTTTTTTATTAATTCCAATTTTTAATTGGAATTTGTATTTTTATAGTATTGTCGTTATATAATAGAGTCATGTTATTCTTGGTGTCAGGTGCCATTTTTAAAAAAGGAGTTGAATAATTAGTAAAGTCATTTTGCGTCGTGAATTTGGTAAAGACATCATTATATTGTCATGTTATTCAAATAGGTGATTTTAGGTTATTTTTTTGTTGTCATTTTTTATTTTAGTCAAAAGTCGTGTCATTGTAAAAGTCTGAAAATAAAAAAATTGCCTCACGGACGCATTTTCGGTGTTACCCGACGTCCGGAAAAATAAAGTGTTTCACATTGCGGGAGGGAAGAAAAGAATAAGCTCAATGTGAAAATAAATGTGCTTCATGTTCACATCCTGTTGAGTTAGCAGCACATACATTGGAGGACGGAGGCACAGGAGGCTGGAGGTCATTCAGCGACCTCTCGTCACCACCAATGGGGCCGCATGAAGCTGTGGTGATAGTGTGTGTGTGAGTTTTCTTTCTTTTCAAAGTTGCAGTTGATTCCAGTTGTGTGCAGCGTAATTTTTTCTCAGTGTTCCTGTTATGGCTTGAATAAGTGAAATGTTCACATTGAGGGGGGGAACATGGTCTCAATGTTCCATTTTCTCTTTTCATATTTGTAATCAGTGAGTGATATTTCCTACATAATTCCCTGAAGGAAAAACATTGTGGACAGATGAAAGCACAAAAGAAAAGCAGCATCATGATATTGAGGTTGTTGGTTGTCCTGTAAAACCATCCTGTTGAGGTTGTTGGTTGTCCTATAAAACCATCCATGTTGAGGTTGTTGGTTGTCCTATAAAACCATCCATATTGAGGTTGTTGGCTGTCCTGTAAAACCATCCAGATCATGAGCACGCATGGGCGGCATGCTGCAGAAGGAAGTGCAATTGTTGTTTCCCCATGTTCGCACTAAGGGGGGGAATGTTAGGAATACTTGTTTAGTGCTCACATTATTCATATATATGGATGAATAATATTATGTAATATATTATGAGTTGTAATAAACAAACTCATAATATCAGGTTAGTATATTATATACGTGAGTTGTTTGGGAGTTATAACAACTCACATATATATAGATTTGTGGTTGAGTTGTTTCCTAATTAATAGGAAACTATCTCCCTATATATTTGCAGCTTGTTCATTATGTAATTAATCCCGTATGAATTGAATATAGTTGATTATATTCATCTACAAATCTGTCTATATCATTTTAATATAATACTAATAAGTGAATATTTTAGTGTCTACATTTTATATTATTTTCATTATGTTTAAGAGTAAGTTTTATATGTTCTTCATATATATATGAGCATTAATTTCTCATGCCACCATCTCTTCCAAATTTAATTTTTTTTTTTAGAGCTAGCAATTGCTAGATGCAAATAGGTTACATAACACCAATTGAAAATTTATTATCGGATATGATTTCAAAACCTCAATAATTTTACATTTCAAATCATTTTTTAGATCCATTTTAAAATAAAAATTCATTCTATAATTTTTTATTCATAAACCATTGACAAATTGAATTCTTGATTTAATTAAAGTGTGACATAAACAATTATTATCATGTGGTGAAAATTTTGAACTTCCTTTTATCGGATTCCAATACATCATAAGATGGATTCCAACATTTCCAAAACTGGATTCTAGAATTAAACTATACAAATTCCAATATTCACTAAATTGGATTCCAAAAACTACAAGAACATATTACAATATCAATAGTATTGGATTCCAATAACAATAATATTTTTAGTGCTTAGACTGATATATGTCAAGATTTTGTGGAATGATGGTTACTCATCATATCCTTATTCAAGCTTTTCCATTTCTGTGTAAGAGAGTTTTTCACCAATATTTATTGAAAAAATTGTTAGGAATATATTGGCGAACATATTGAATTCCATCAATGATTAGAGAGTGAGATCATAAAACCATTATAACACATAATCCTTGGGAATAACTAGAAATAAATTAGTAATAATTTAATATTTGTAATTAGAGTCTTGAAAATTTGCATAGAAGGATCATAAATGTTTGTATGGATCCCATTTACATTCATATATTGGAAGTTTAAAATCATGAAAAAACCTATAGGTAAAGGATAAGATGCTACCTTGCATGTTAATGCATTATGAAGTAAGAGATGTGATTCCATGGTATGAGAAGATCTAGACACAACCTACTCTGACAATAACAACTTGCTTTACAGATCAAGAATAGTGTTATCCAGGGAACATATAAAAATATGGAATTGAAGGGTTCATGTGTATGTAAAAATGGTGGTTTGGTTATAGTATGAATTAGAATAGGAATTGAAACTTTGGAGGGGACATCAATTTATACTAAATGTAGATGTAGGATTGGTAGCTCAAAAGGGAGCTTCCACTTTAGATTGAATTGTTTGGGCCAAACAAGAAGCCTTAAAGGTGATGAATAAATAAATAACCTTATCAATGTCATTAGGATGCATATGACAGAATTTGCAAAAAATACATAAAGTATGCACTTGATTAAGATTGACACATTTAAGCTTTTCAAGATGGAGTCTGCCTAATTTTTTAGACTGGTTGATATCATTTTGATTTTTAGGAGTAACTTGATCACTATAAGACATGCAAATATTATCAATTTTCACATTCTACTGGATAATGGTATCAACAATTATATGATAAGAAATGGTATCTATTATATGTATGAACTTTATAAAGGTGTATAAGAGTTCAATGTGTTGAACAAGATGACCACTGATCCTAGTAAAATGTCGAAAGGGCATATAATAGAAATATGTAGAAAGCAAAAAAATGAATAGTAAAGAGACTTCAATGATCAAGGGTTCAAAAGGTTTTGTTTGATCAATAGCGGGTTCTGTTGGTGTGTGTGACTTGCATCTTCATCTCTCAAGGTTTTTTCCACCTCACATGGTGAGTCATCTCACTTAGGTTAGATCATAGGTCATAGGAGTTATATGACACATGGAAAATTCTATCATAGAATCTATCATTCTCATAAACGTCAATGGTGTCATAGGATTTGAATTCCATTTTGGAATCATAACTCCTCTTTACCTTGTGGAGGGAATGATTGTTTAGGAATGGGAGTTATACAACACTCCCATATGTACCTTTCTTTTGATCTATGAGAATGAGTAGACCTATTCTTTCACGCATGATTTTCCTTGTTGATTACTTGGAGATTTCACGTCACTGTTGGAGTGCAACATATTTCAATGTGCACGGTCTTCTTTCTTGATCCTCGCAAAATAATCTCACATGGTATCAAAGTTGTGATTCGGTAAACGTGCACTCATTTTTTTATCTAGTTGTTAATTACTTCTAGTTTTGTTATTAGTTCTTCTTGTGTAATTTTTTTTAATCACTTTGGGAATCTTACTAATCTAGTTTAATAGTTTTTCTGTTGGATTTTGTGCTATTTTTGGGGTTTGTGCATGTGCATTTTTCAAGCGTTTCTCCACCATATTTAGCTAATTGCAGCTAACTTTAGAGGAAAACTGGTTTAAAAGTATTTATGGTGTAGTTATTTTGAATTTTTCATTTAAAGTTTTGAAAATTTTGCTTTAAATTTTCGCCCCTACTCCTGTTCCTCTCTTGATTTGTTGCATCTTATTTTTCCCTGTTTATCTTACTCCTCCTCCCTCCTAGTTTTGTCGAGCACCTGCAGAGATGGGTAAGCTGGTTGGTTTGTTTCCCAACTCGACAAGTTGGATTTTCTCATGCTCTTGTTTGTGACTCGAGTCTTTGGAAATAATTTTGGGTTTATGCCTTAGTTGTGTGTGTTTCATGTTACATTATTTACAAGTTGGGTTGATTTGTCGACATATTGGTCAGGTTTTGTTTGTGAGTAGGCTCGGGTCTGTATTTTCTAAGCTCAGTGTGTTAATTTTTTGGCAAGTTATTTTGTTGTGGTTTTTACTTTATGGAGAGATCGTACCTTGTCTTTCCTCTTTCCCGCTCACGCTTATTTGGAGTTTTATGGTTCGATGCGCGCCCCACGTTACCTTGGCACATGAATCGAACTCTATCATCCGAGTTACCCTGTGCATCGGGAACCCGAATGTGTTGACTTCCATCTCCTCTGCTTGATGCCCTTGTTTCCTTCTTGTGCCTTCATGGGACTCAGCCCCCTACTCTACACTACATGATTTCCTTGCTCACCTCTAATTGGCTCCATCTCACCTGATCATTGTAACCTACACTCCCCCTGTAATTTTTTAGCGTTCATTTCAAACCCTACTTTGGCTCGCCGACCACTATCCTTACACATTGAGTTGGACCTAGCTCGACATTATCCCTCACTGCCTCTAGCCCTGGGCTTGCCGGTGCTTATCCTATCTCACCATGTATTGACTAACCCCTTGACCACTATTTCCCTCTCTTTTAAAATTTCTAAGCCTGTCATTCCTTTAATATTTATAGCTTGCTTTTTAAACTTAAAGTTATCTATTTTTATTTCAAAGCTTGTCATTATAAAAGTTTAGGTTATTGTCTTAAAACTTAGGCTAATATTCTTTGGTCTAATTATATTTAATCTTAAAGGGGTTTTTAATTTTAAAAAGGAAAACTTTTTTAATTAAGGTAAGTCTTATTATTAGGAGGCTAACATATTAGTTATTTTTCGTAATTTATTATCCTTTTAATTTTAAACTAATTGGAAACTCAAATTGCAAAAATATAGTGTAACTAGATGTTTTTTGTCGTTAACCATTGGTGGAGTGTGTATCACCTTCTAGAGTCCTTTTTTTTCATTCCAGGATGTTTTTCTTGCTTTTTGGAGGCCCTTCGGCTCATTTTGAGTTGTTTTTGCATTGTAATCGCTCTCATTATTTCTTGTGGGCTAGTGAGTGTGTCCTCCACAACCTTACAAAAAGGGAGAATCTCTTGCAACATGAGACATTATTTCTCACATAGGAAATTTTTTCTCTCCCTTCCTTTGCTTTCACTTGTTTTGTGCTTACTTGTGGTGTCAAACAAGGGTTAATTTTAGGGGCGAATATTCATAAAATGGAAAATATTAGGATTTTTGAAATTTGAAATTAGTGATTTTTTCATTATCGTACGGTAACAGGTTTGCCAAAATATTATGGGTCATAAATAAATTTGACCATAGTTTCTCTCTGTCTGTTTCACTAAGGGCCGACCAATATTGGTATATTCGCCATTCTATTATAATATACTATTATACATATGATTAATTCTCCATAGCGTAGTAATACAATTTAATTCCAAAACTAGTTAAGTTTGAGATTTGGAGTCGAAGACGAAGGTAAAAGTGAGTAAGCATGTGAAAATGCTAAAAGTACAAGCCGTGTGTTAGCACAAAACTGCTACCGCGCGGCAATGCAAAAATGCTACCTCACGGTAACAAAAAAATGCTATTGTGCGACAACATTTTTGTGTTACCATGCGGTAGTATTTTTGCATTGCCACATGGTAGTAATTTTGCGTTAACGCATGATAGCAATAAAAATGGTACTGTGTGTCAATGTAAAAAAATGTTATTGTGCTGTAACGTAAAAAATATTGTTATGTAGTAATGCAAAAAAGCTATTGGTCGGTAATGATGTCCTCATAATAAAAAGAGTATGGGAATTTTTTTATTACATCATATTTTAGGAGGACATATTTCTCATTGGGATGATCATTTTAACTATTAACATCAAAAAAATTCCCATACAAAATTAGCAAAATCTGCATTTTTTCAAAAAAACAAACACTTTTTTAAAATGTTTTCTTTGCACCATATTTTGGGAGAGAAGATTTCTCGTTGAGCCGGTCATTTTAACTGCTATTGTCGAAAAATATTTTTCAAGAAGTTACATATGTTTTTGGCCAACTTCATGTACTGTCGGCTGACAACATATATTGTTAGTCAAGAAATGCTACCAGCCGACACCATTATAAAATTGTTCAAAACCTATTTTTTAAGATTCTCCATCATTTCAAAAGTCATTTTCACAGATTCGCGAAGGAATATATAGAATTTTTCTGGGGAGGGGTCTTAAAATGAACCCTGTGTCAAACTGTCGCAATCATCGAAAATTGATTGTGGTATCCACACTTACGTGCTATTACACTAATTGTAAGGTGAGTGATTGACTGTTTCATGACACACATTCACACCTGGTTGAAATCAACACACTAAACTATAAATTTTTGTAAACAAGGGGGTGAAATAATGTTGGGGTGTGTGTGTGTGTGCTTTTTTCCCTTATGCATTCCTATTTTTCTATCTCTCATGATGGATGATATTTTAGTACCTTTTCCCATTTCGTTCAAATTATTTGAATGGAAATCTAATATGATAATGAAATTAAGGGGTAAAGGATTATTTCACATCACTATAGGAGCTGAGATTGAGCCTAATGATGAACCAAAAAAATCTAAGTGGCTGAACCGATGTGATGAATCCTTAAGTCTTCTTTGTATGTCCATTTGTCTTGACACATATGATGAAGCATGGAAAAATTTAGATGGTATGTTCGTAAAACAAGATGGCATGAGAGTGCATGAGTTGTAAAATGAACTGATGGGATTAAATCCTAGTAACTTTGATAACCTACATGCCTTCTTCTCAAAGTTCATCCACACTAGATTACTCTTAAAGGAATGTAAAGGTGAGAAAAATATGCTCAGTTGATCTTGTAGATTCTTTCTAAGCTATATCCCAAATTATTCGTCTTCATTTCAACTTTCCATGCCACAAAAGATGCTCTAGGAAGTGCTTAGAAAATTCCCTCATTTGAATTTTTTTATCCCAAATAACTCAAGAACAAGGAAAACTCATTCAAATGGGGACTCTCAAATCTAAGTCACATGCTCTTGTAGAAATTAATGGTAAGGGAAAGGAAAAGAAACCTGAAAATAAGAAAGAGAAAAAGGACCAATTGAAGAAGGAAACCAAGACCAACGAAACCCAAACCAAATCTAAAACGAACTCTTATACTTTTGAGCCTAAAGAAAAGAATGAAAAGTGTGCTCCTATTGCAAGAGGAATGGATATGAAGAGAATCAATGTATGATAAAATAAATCGATCATCTAACTCTTTCCGTGAGAAAAATAATATAGGAGTTCCTGAGTCTATCAAACAAAATGCTTGGAAGTCTGAGTCTTCCAAAGCAAAGAAGTCTAAATCAGAGAATAAGAAAGGAAAGACCCTTGTAGCTGAGTCACTCCTTCATCGACGTGGATCATTGATTTTGATTCCTTGCACCATATGGGATCTTCACATATTGAGTTTTCCAACATAGAACCACGTGACATGTCCCAAATCACGTTGGGTGATGATATTACGGTGTCGGTTTCCAATAGTGGTTTGGTAGAGATTGTTAGAAGAATAAAGACTAAGAGGGGGGTGAATCCGTCTTACAAAATATTTTCATTCATTTTCTATAGCTTATAACATCATTCAAACAACCATTTAACATTCAAATTCAATATGAGCTTATTAGGTGTATACCATCCATTCACAAGTGTATGAAATAAAAGAAAGCACATAGACACTAGATATGAAGTGGGAAACCCTAAAATGGAAGAAAATACACTATTTTTTTGAATATATTACTCAATTCAAAATACTTGCATGAATATTACACATCACATAATATTTGTTTAATGAAACACCCACTCACAAGGAGCAGCCAGCCCTATTTAGCATAACACCCACTATACAAGGAGGATACCACCCCCTAAGATGACTAAGCACCCACCTAGCCACCTAAATATGAATATCACTTAAGTATTGTTGATCCTACAATAGATTGTGATCACAAATTCAGCTCCATGTACACCAAACCATATCAAACAATCCTCTCTTCTTCTTCTCTCAAATATGGTGCTTCATTTGTTGATTAGGTCATATGACCATGTAATCATTCTTCTCCACTCTTCTCAAATATTCATGCATCCTCTGAGCTCTGCCCTTGACCCCTCTATACTATTCTTTCACCTCCTCTAGCTTGCTCACATCCCTACCATCTCAACAAACTCAAATGAGAAAATACTCTTCACTTTTATACTTGGCATACCACATAAGAGACCACTGGTCAGCTAATACCCTTAAGTTTAGTCATAAAAAACATAAAACACATCCTAATGCATCATATAAATCACTTTAAATTACCATATAGGTCGGCATAGCTCTTATAAACGTGAACTAGCACAATATATCTCAACTAAGTTTAAAATACTAGGCCTTTTCACCAACGAATGCATCATGAATGACAAGGGAATAAAAAAACTTCACTAAGGAACCAAAATCCTTGGACACTTCAAGAACATCCTCTCAGCATCACAAAAAATATCAGGAATTACTTCAACATCTATCATCACCATGAAGCACACCAAGATGCAAGCTATCTCAATAAGCTCTTCAAGCACCTTAAAACAGTCCTCAAGAGTGACCAAATTTTCACATAAAAATCAATTGTCAAGAATTATTAAGCACATGAATGGAAGAAACATTACCCCAACTCACACTCCAAGCTGATAAGACAACAACCAAGTAGAGCACAACACACCAAGACATCCATCTCTCCTACCTCACTTAAGCATGTTGATCATGCCTATAAATAGTTCATCAAGAAAAAACAACTTACCACACCAAATCACCTCGCAAGGAAAAAATAACACATCAATGGAAATATCATGATGTTGTTTTCCTCTCAATTTTCCCCACCCTTTCGAATCTAATTTCGTGAAAATTGGAGCCCTGCCATAGAAGAAATTCATGTTTTAAACTCCTAAGATGCTCGTTTTCATTTCCCACAACATTTTTAATCAAAATTTCCTCAGTCCACTGCTATTAAAAAGTTTTACCTATTTTTAATGATGGAAAATGATTTTAGTTCTCCCTTTATGCATTTGGAATGCGTGGGACCTTGCATCTTTCATTTTTAACCTTTTACAGAGAAAGAAATTCTTCATCGGGAGCAAAAATGGCGTTTTGTTGTTTCTTGCAACTTCCTACGTTCTTTTCCCGTCAAATTCTTGCTCAGAAAGATGAAGCTACGTGTTTTCTTCTCATTGGGTGTGCCTGGACAAGTTTCTTTTTGACTTATCACTTTTGGTGATTTTTGAAAAAATGTCAGATTTGCCTCGCATCCCCGTGGGTCCCTGCTTGGCTAGAGTAGTTTTGGCGGAAGTTCGGGGCGATGGATCCATTTTATTCTCTAAGGCATTACGGTGGAAGGGCAAAAAGATCTAAAATGTCCCACAGCCCCACTCATTGGAAGGAATAATTTCTAAGTTGAAGCCTACAACAAATCAAAAAGGGACAGATGGCCTACGTTGAAAAGTCAACGACGGAAGCATGGAATTTCGGGGCAAAAGTTGGAATTTATCCCCTTTTCAAAATAGATAAAAATCGAAGCACATCCCCAAACCAATCAGGTGATGCCATGTGTTGAAGAATGAAATAGGGACACGTGGCCGTTTTTAGTTCATATGCACTTTGGCGGACCGGCGGAGGACTTTAGCAATCTTAGCCTTGTTTCCACAAAGGGCAAAAAGTTCTAAAATGGCCGCAGCCCCGCTCATGTGAAGAGATAATTTCTAAGTTGAGGCCCGCAACAAATTAGAAAGAGACATGTGGCCTACGTTGAAAATTCAATGGTGGGGGCACGGAATTTCGGGGGAAAATTTGGAATTTTTCCCCTTTCAAAAGTGGGTAAAGTATAAAACTAAAGCACATTCCCGCAACCAATCAGGTGATGACACGTGTTGAAGAATGAAATCAGAACAATGGGCTTGCAGAGGAAATTAAGAATTTGAACATTTTTTGCCAAAGGATTAAAATGTTGCAAATTGATCCGCGACCCATTTTCCAATCATGGTGTGCCATGTGTTCACGTTGAAAAGTCAAAGTGGGCCGGCAGAGGTTTTTGAGAATTTGAGATTTTTTTAAAAAGAGTTTAAATGGTAGATTTGAACCACATTTCCTCAACGACTCAGATGGTGCCACATGTTTGGCCTTTGGTGGAGCTACGGAGGGATGGAGCAAAATGAGAAATCATGATTTTTCTCCCAAATGTCAGGAAATGTAGATTTCTCTCCTAGGGCCATCGTTGCTTGGATCTTGCCATGTGTAGGGTCCAAATTTGAAGGTAAAAGGGGAAAGATAGCCAAATGCACTCATCTAGTTTTTAACGCCATTAACGAACCAGAGATCTGTAAAACGCAAAAATGGATCATTCTTCTTTCTTTTCTCTCTGATTCCTTTTCATTTCTTCATGAGATGTGTTTTGGATTGGTTTTGGAGCCAAATTGATAAGTTTAAAGGGATGTAAAGTTTGATCATCAGAAAACAAAGTTTATCAGGCATACGTGATAAAAAGGGAGAAAACTTACCAGTAAGCACTTGAGTGCTATGAAAGTGGTTAAAAGGTGGAAATGGAAGGACCACATAAAGAAGAAAATCATGAGATGCCCCCCTGCTAAAGTAATCATGCTCGAACACATGAAATATTCACATTTTGAACCTCTAGTTTTCATGAGTGCGTTTATTTCATGTCACTTTCCAAAAGCGGATCTGCAACAAACATTATTCCTTTTGGATATTCTTTTCTTGGGGACAAAGTATGGATGTACATGGATTGTTATAAGAACATGGTTTTGGCCACGGAAAAGGTAATTCTGGTTTTCTGGGAACATTGTAAATTTGGAAGTAATTCAATACAGAAGCTTTCTTTCTCATTTTCTTTGTTCTCTCTCTCTCTCTCTCTCTCTCTCTCTCTCTCTTTTCTCAATTCAGTGGATCATTTGTCCTTGCATATAGAAGAAACTTTGTGTTCTTGTCTGTGTAATATTTAGAACTTTGTGTCTACATATTTGCATCGGTGGTGAAGTAATTGATCCTTTTCTATATTTTCTTGGTTCAATGTGAGTAGGGAGGTACTCTGCTATCTATATTTCCCAAAATCATTGTTGTTTTCTTCCTTCTCCCATCTCTTTATTCTTCCATTCCTTCTGATTGATAATATTTTGAGTATGAAAACAAACCAGGATACCAAGATCCAAACATTGATAGTTGTAGATTTGTACATTTGTTTTTCTAGCTTTCAATAAGGGAACCTCTCCCATTAAAGAGGAGGGATTTTTGTCCCTTGACTGTGGTTTCAACCCATGTTCCATTTTGAAACCCAACAAGATGTATACTATCTAAAACAACTTAATTTAACCTCCAAGACAGAGGACAAAAACTCAAATTCATGCATCTCTGAAATTGGTCAAACTGCCAATAATGACTCAAGAACCAGTCTTGAGGAAACCATGCTCTAACATATCCAAAGCAACTTCTAAGAAAAAACACTTGGAAAACATCACCACGGATTTGAAAACAACCTCCAAGCACTAACATACATATGTCACATGGAAGAATACACACTAGTACATATGATCCAACTGACCTTTTTGTTAAGCCTAATAGGTATGATTAGGCCATTAGGGATTAAAAAAGAAACCTACTTTATAGATCAAACCTATCTCTTCAACACATCATACTAGGTCAATACCAAATTTCCACGCTAAAAAAAATGCTCCAACATGCATTTCAACCAAACTCATCTCAAGCCACAAGACTAGGTTTTAGCTCTTATGGGCTAAAAGTGGTAGGGTGACATGGATAACTTATATATTCAATTTTCTCCATTGTACTTGTATGAAAATTTAAATGGTTATTCATCACACCTCCCAAGAATCCTAAAACAATTCACTTCTCTTTATGAAACTTCCATTTCAGACTTGAAACTGTAAGTCTTCTCAAAACAAGAGTTTTTCTATATATATTTCAAACACCCGGAACATCAAACCACCACCAACATGAGCCCTAAATAGTCCTCTATATCCTCGAGTCATAATACTATCCTTAATAATCCATTTGGAGACCATACTATGCATCTTTCTCCTATCGATCTAGGTCTAGGGTTTAACTAGGGTTTTAGACCACCTTAATTTGTTAATGATTGTTCATAAATGTCTGATGTCCAAAATAGTTCATTATTTTTACAAAATGATCTAGAATCCATGAAAAAACATCCCTGGAAGGAACAATCTCCCATGGACATCTCACACGTGTGGGTGAGCAAAATAACTTCACCATCGAGCTAGAAATGAGCATAATAGGAACTCGGTAGAGCCAAAAACATTATAACATGCAAAATATTCATCATACCAACCTGAAGTTTTTCCCATAGCACTAGGAAAACCTTATTCATGATCTCAATGCTCATACAAGCTTCCATACCTCTGAAAAATCTAAACAATCTCATCTACCGATTCATACTAGCCTTATTCTCAAGAAATTTTCTTCAATGGACCTTGAAACAAAATCACACCTCTGAATACTGACTTAAGATGCCTTCCATACTTCATATGTAGTGTCAAAACACACCAATCATGTTTAAAATAGGAATTCCCTGCTCCATATCTCATGCCACTATCTCGTCTTTCTTGGACTAGTTCAAGAACAAGACCTAGAATGACTTAAACACTACATGACACAAGATAACTGACCTTGTATTCAACTTACAAACTCATTAACACCTTTGACTCATCATGCTAACCATGCTTGACCTCATACTAGCATTTTACCAACTTTTCAGCTCACCTACAACACTTAGGTTGTTTGACCATGCACCAAGACACCATAACATGAATAAAAGATTGGAGACTACCAATCAACCTTCAATATAAAACATGAATGACACCTCATAGAGACACCTAAACTCCCTTTGCCATCAATGACCTTTTACATCAATGAAAACCATATACACAATGCCCAAAAATCTCCCCCTTTATCATTAATGAAAACCACCTTCAAAAACATTGATGACAACCACAAATTCAAACACCTAGAGGACTCCCTTTTCATGTTTATGAGGATACTCTCCCCCTTTGGAATTTACTTTCAAATTCTACATGACAACTTAACATGAAAAAATGACAACAATGTATATAGATAACTTACTTGTTCTTTCTTGTACTGCACTCTCTAACTTGACTTCAAAAATGAAAAATGATCATATGGACATGTACACACGTTTTTGGTGGTCATGAACATCACTCCCCCTATCTTGATATTTATTTCTCTTTGAATCTATATTTTAACTTGAATTCATTACCTTTGAGTAACCAAACTCCTCCTGAATTGATGCATGCCAATTTGGTCTCCATTCTGATTAGTAGATAGCTTTCTTCATCTATAGATAAGCTCCTCCTAAGATTATGTTTTCTTACTTCATACCTCCTTTGATACCGAATTTGAGCTTCAAACCTTGAAACTCGTGATTTGATCCTTGATGATATCAATCTTCATAGAAATATTCCTTTTAGAAGCGATGGTTTCCTTATGTAATCATTTAACTAAGCAACATGCCTTGTTGTGATCTTCTAAAGCCTCCATTACCCTAATACTTATTGGTTCAACTCAGACTCATAAAAGCTTGTTTCACTCAAATACACCATAATATCATTAGCTCTTGATACTCTATTTCCATTCTTCTTAAACTATATCACTTGATGTTATGCCTTCTAAGAGTGATGAACAACTTTGTGGGACTTCTTAAATCAACCAGATATTCTTCAACTAGTCAGAACTAAAGGAGAACTTGAGATGCACTCTTTTATCTCCAAATCTCATACTATAAACCTTGATTTTACCATTTCAAGCAACTCAGATCATATCATACATACATGATGAACATAAATTCAAAAGACTGATAGGATCTTTAAGCCTCCATACCTGATTTACAACCTTTTCAAACTCAACCAAATATACCTGGCATCTAATCATTCTCTTTTCTACAACTCTGTGTATGTTTATTGTCAAATTGTTTCTCTACCTTTATGAAACTCTTCAGATTTTTGTATTGCACAAGAATCATTTTCCACTACGATGTTCCAAAGCATAAAACCTAGATCTCTAAACTTTGAGCACTATTTTCAAGATGTAGCCCTGACGCACACCTTCAATCCATCCTAAGACTTCCTTGACTCACTCATGATTATCAAATTGTCTTGAAACTCTTTTGATCAACTGATATTTACTATATATGAAAACACTCTACTCCCCTATGATAATGCACTTACAAACCCTTTTCATATCATTAGATTTCATTGTCAAACACTAAATAGGCTCCCCTTGAGTCCATACCTCATCTTCACTTCTACCTAAACCAGTTATGAGTCTTACTTCATGAAACTTTGTATAGATACCACAAGACCATGATGACACTATTTTTAATCATACTTAACTAAAGTAGACCAATAAAGACCTTATATTAAACCTTAAGACACTTCTCATCAACTGGAATGATAACATCATGACAATAAGATATCTATCTAAACTACCAGAGAACCATACTTGATATTTTCATAGGATGGGTTCAAATACCATTCCAACTTTGACACCTCAAATGAAAACAAGGACACATACTTATCTCGAGACAACCTTATTCCTTAAAGACATAACTTATGCCACAGAATACACAATGAATTATATAGAACAATGTAGAACATAGATCTTCAAATGACTACTCGTACCTCAACAACCATTTACACCTTACAAGCTCTCATAGATGATGTCACAACTGATCAACATGGGACTTTACTCCCCTTGGAATAATAATTACTTTACAGTTGCATCAGTATTACAAACCAAGATCCTACCCATATTTTTCTTGCAACTCTTTTGAAAAATCATATATGTAGACCTAGTAATATACTTATGATAAAACAACTTCATAGACCTTTAGACTGTATACACACACCTTTTCATAGCTTGGATAAACAAGACTCAAACATATTTTATCAAGACTGAACCAACATAACTTCAAACACATAATACAGACCTTGTTCCTTCATAAGTCACACAAAACACACTCATTCCTCCTTTAATAGGAGAATATCTTCAAAAGGCCTAGTTAAAACACGTCATCCTTCTTAGAGACCTATAATAGTGTGTAATAATCAAATGATCCTAAATACTCCACCTTATTTTTATCTTTCTTGAAATTATGCTTTGATGTTCTCTCATTCTTCTTGGGTGGATTTTGATAACATCCTCATTCTTTCTTAAGGATTGAAGACCTATCAAACACTCATGATACTCCTCATGCTCTAATTTTTTTTGAATTAGGGCTAATAATCCATCTTTGCGTGTATTAGACTTGGGCTTGACAATCCTTATTTCATCCTTCTTAACCTTGTCAACAACATTTAGCAGCTGGTTTGAAATTGATCTTTCTTTAACAAACTTTATAGGTTCATTTTTCATACTTTACACCACTTCCTTTGAATCATCCTTCTTAGCTTGATCTTCATGATAAGATACCTTAAGTTTCTTGACTATTTTAGGATTTTTGTTTGCTTCATTTGCAAGGTCACTTTTTTTATTACTTTAACTGTGTCTACAGGATCAAACTTATTTATTTATTTTCCTGATCTCGGTTCCTCTTTAGCATACCTCTTGATAAACACCTTCTTGTCTTGAAAATTATTACCCTTTTCAGGTGCATCATACTTTTTGCTTTGTTTGGAAGAATCATAATAAAAAAATCTTGCAATATGACCTAGTCTATGGCATTTATATCACACAACATTCTTCTTACCTTTTCACTGGTATGAGTTGAGATTCCAACTACAATCCATAACCTTATGACCAAAATCACAACATGAATAATAGTAGCCATTGAAGGATCTTTCATAAATCCATCAATTTTCATTTCTTGAGAGTCTTATTTCACACTCATTTTCCTTGTGAAAAAAATCATTACAAGCATAACAATAACCATTGAAAGACTTCTCATGCCTTGATGCGTATGTTGTATAACGGACCTTCCTTTTATGTTATTCTTCATTTGATCTTCTTTGTAACTTGAACCGACAACCTACTTGCTAGAAACATCATCTTGTTTCCTGTTATATGCCTATTGTAACTCTGATTTTAGGGATTTTAACTCATCTTCATACCTGTTGCAGTCTTCTTCCTTATCTATTAGGGTTTCAGTCACTTTCCTAATTTGATATTCCACCTCTTTGATGGATTGACCATTCTCAAACTCCATGTAACTGATCTACTCTTGTAATCCATAGATCAAGCACTCTATAATTTCATACCTCTTTCTCAAAGTCATAAATGAAGTCTCAACTCTAGATGATTTTCCCATTGTGATTTTAGGATCTCCTTCAAGTGATTAAACTAGCTTTAAAAGGACCTTGCTATGATACCAATTGTTAGAAGCATAGAGGATGAGAGGGGGTGAATCACTCTTACACAAAATTTGCATTTATCTTCCATATCTTATAACATCATCCAAACAACCATACAACATTTACATTCAATATGAGCTTATTAGTTGTGTACCATCTATTCACAAGTGTATGAAATAAAAGAGAGAACAAATAGACACAAAATATGAAGTGGGAAACCCTCAAAGGGAATAAAAACCAACTGAAAATTTTGAATATATTACTCAATTCAAAATACTTACATGAATATTACACATCACACAAGATTTGTTTAGTGAAGCACCCACTTCATAAAGATCACCCACCCCTATTTAGTATACAAACCACTATACAAAGATGAATATCACTTAAGTATTTTTGCTCCTACAATAGATTGTGATCACAAATTCAGCTCCATGCACACCAAACCTTCTCAAACAATCCTCTCTTATTCTTCGCTCAAATTTGGTACTTCATTTGTTGATTATTTCATATGACCTTAAAATAATTCTTATCCACTCTTATAAAATCTTCATTACTCTTCTCAGCTATGCCCTTGGCCCCTCTATACTCTTTTTTCACCTCCTCTAGCTCGCTCACATCCACATCATCTCAACACACTCAAATGAGCAAATACACTTCCCTTTTATACTTGACATACCCCATAAGAGACCACAAGTTAGATAAGACCCTTAAATTTTGTCATTCCAAACATAAAACACATCCTAATGCATCATATAAATCACTTCAAATTACCATATATGTCGGCATAGCTCTTATAAACATTAACTAACACAATATATCTCAACTAGGCCTAAAATACTTGGCCTTCTTCACCAACGAATGCATCATGAATGAAAATGGAATCAAAAAAATTCACCAAGGAACCAAAATCCCTAAAAAATTAAATAACATCCTCGCAACATCACCAACAATCTAAGTAGTCACTGCAACATCTATCATCACCATGAAGCACACCAAGATGCAAGCTATCTCAAGAAGGTTTCAAGCACCTAAAAACAGTCTTCAAGAGTGAACAAATTTTCACATAAAAATCAATTTTCAAGACTTATTAAGAACCTAAATGGAATAAAAATGACCCAAAATCACTCTCCAAGTTGATAAGACACCACAAGCAGGCCACAACACACCAAGACATCCATCTCTCCTACCTCGCTTAAGCATGTTGATCATGCCTATAAATAGGTCACCAAGAACAAGCAACTTACCACACCAAATCACCTCACCTAGGAACAAATAATACATCAATGGAAATATCATAATGTCTACTATCTAAAAAAAATAATTCATCCTCCAGGACATGGCACAAGGCACTCAAATTCATGCATCTCTCGAATATGGTCAAACTACTAACAATGACTCAAGAACCAATATTTAGAAAACCATGCTTTAACATCTCTAAAGAAAGTTCCAAGAACAACCAACACTTGGAAAACATCACCAAGGATCTGAAAAACACCTCCAAACACTAACATACATATGTCTCATGGAAGAATACACACTAGCGAATCTGATCCAACTGACCTTCTTAGCAAGCCTAATAGATCTGATTAGGCCATTAGGTCTTAAACAAGAAACCTAATTTCTAGATCAAACCAAGTACTTCAACACATCATATTAGGTCAATATCAAATTTCCATGCTAAAAAACAACTATGCTAACATGAATTTCAACCAAACTCATTTCAAGCCACGAGACTAGGTTTTAGCCCTTACAGGCTAAAAGCGGTAGGGTGACTTAGAGAACATGTATCTTCAATTTTATCCACTGAAACTGTCTAAAAATTTAAATGGATATCCACACCTCCCAAGCATCCTGAAACAATTCACTTCTCTTCATGAAACTTCTATCTCAAACCTAAAATTGTAAATCTTCTCCAAACAAGATGTTTTCTCTATCTTGCTGAAACACCTAGAACATAAAGCCACCACCAACATGATCCCTGAAGACTCCTCTACATCCCCAAGTCATCATAAAAGCCTTAATAATCCATTTGAAGACCATACCATGCATCTTTATCCTATCGCTCTAGGACTAGGGTTTAACTAGAGTTTTAGACATCTTTAGCTTTTTAATGATTGTTCATAAATGTCTGACGTCCAAACTCATGCGGTAAGCACAGATTCACGCAAAAAAATATCCTCTATTGAATTCATTCAATGCTATGGTTACATATTTGTAGCTTAAGCTTCTCCTATAAACAAGGAGGTAGCTCTAACTATTCATCTCATAAATTTCTCCCACAACCTATCTACGTGGGTTGTTGTAACCCCATAAACAACTTCACTAATAATATTATAGTAACCACGTGAGCACTAAGCAAATGCATTCCTAACATTCCCCCTTAGTGCGAACATGGGGAAAACCTTCCTTATACTTCCACCTGCTAATGATTTGGTGATTTTCATAGGATGATCACAAACCTCAAGGATGGTTTTGCAAATGGTTGACCAAAAATTGTGTATGGTGTTTTTGCAATTGGTTTACCGCAAAACACAAATGAAGGTTTTAAAGTGGTTTAACTAAAACCACATCATGATGTGCCAAGTACTATTATCAGTCCTCATCACATTTCACCGTAGAGAATAACATAGGAAAATCTCCTGAAATCTGCTATTCATAAACACAAACTGAAAACTGGAAATGGAACATTGGATCATGTTCCCCCCTCAATGTGAAATTTCCACTTATTAAAAATAAGAGCATTGCAAAACTGGAACACACTACACACAATTGAAACAAAGTGTGTCAAAGCAAATCTTCATGCAACCCCATCATTGGCGACTGACGAGAGACATTGATCGACCTCCAACCTCTGAAGCCTCCGTCCTCTAGTGCGATGCTACTAACTCAACATAGTATGATCTTGTTTCTTGTGCACAATTCATCTCCCAAGATGGATGTTACGTCTGCGAAAATGTGTCTAATTATTGAAAAATGAGGCAATTTTTTTTATTTTACAGACTTTTACAATGGTTCAATTTTCGACTCTTTTGACTCTCAGCAACAAACGATGTTTGCTGAAAAAAAAAAATTAGACTATAAACACAATGCTCAATAATTTAAATGACTCAAAACAAATGAAAATATCAACCTTGAGAATTGACAATATACAAAAACAAATACACCCACTTCCATGACACTTTTTTGATTATTCTTTACAACATGACACATACACATAACTATTTACTTTTATTTAATACTCAACATAGACTAATATGTGCCATAAACCAAAATATAAACAAGACTTATTAATACTATAACAAAAGAGATAACTTTACTAAACAATTATAGCCTTAGAATGCGACCCACATAAAGTGACGCCACATGTAAGAAAGACTCTTTTTTTAATATACGACCACAAAAAATTAACATTTCCTACTAAATAGCACCATTACTATTTTTTTTTGTGGTACATCGCACCTTTTTATAAGAACAAGGATTTAAATGAATAGTGGGATCAGAGAGCAATGTTCGAGGGAGGGTGGTTTTGACACTTTTGAGACTGTTCGAGGGAGGGTGAGCTTGAGAATGTTGCCAACTTTATCCAACTGGTTCTTTCTCAGTGGCTAATATCTTGCTATGGAGGCTCGAGGTTGCGAGGCCTATCTAAATCTCTATACCAATACATAGAAAGTTCAGATCTTTTATGGAAAAGAGCACACGATCAGAATAGATCGTAGGGATGGTGCATGTTTGACGAGCAAAGGCGGAGAGAAGATCTATGAATTCGTTGAAGTAATCTGCCAGCGATTAGGATTTTTGGTAGACTATCAAGAACTCTGCTGCAACCAATGAAAATGCGAGTAGGAGAATGTTGCTGCAACCAAGATAACAGTGAGTCTATATTTGGCCACAACGATTAAAAACGTAGCAGTCTAATCTGCTATCTACAAGCTCAATAAGATGCAAATATGTCAAATCCAATGAAGATTTGTGAAGTTGGATATATATCTATCTCTGTGTGTGTGTGTGTGAGAAAAGAAGTCTTCCCGGTATGGATCAGTTGTGGTAAAACCAAATGACTTACATGTACAAGAGAAATAAATGAAGCACTTCCCCTCCACAACTATTTCAAACTTCCATCTAGCAAAACTTCGTTCTAATACTAAATCATTTGGTAAGAGAAGATTTACGCACAAAAATAATTTCTCCTCTATTGAATTCGTTCAATGATATGGTTACATATTTATAGCTTAAGCTTCTCATATAAATAAGGAGGTAGCTCTAACTATTCATCCCATAAATTTCTCCTACAACCTATCTATGTGGGTTGATATAACCCCATAAACAACTTCACTAATAATATTATAATAACCACATGAGCACTAAATAAATGCATTCCTAACACAAACCAATTCATTATTTTTAAAAAATGATCTATACTCCATGAAATAACATCCCTTAAAGGCACAGTCTCCCATGCACATCTCACATGTGTGGGTGAGCAAAATAAATTCACCATCGAGTTGGAAATGAGAATTCTAGGAACTTGGTAGAGCCAAAAACATTATAACATGAAAAATCTTCATCAGACCAACCTAAAATATTTTCCACGGCACTAGGAAAACCTTATTCATGATCTATAATGCTTATAAAAGTCTGCACACCTTTAAAACACTCTAAGAAATCTCATCTACCCATGCATACTAGCCTTGTTCTCAAGAAACTTTCTTCAATGGACCTTGAAACAACATCACACCTCTGAATACTGACTTGTGATGCCTTCTATAATTCATATGTAGTGTCCTGACACACCAACCATGTTTAAAATAGGATTTCCCTGCTCCATATCTCATGCCACTATCTCATCTTACTATGACTAGGTCAAGAACAATACCTAGAATGATTTGAAGCACCACATGACACAAGAGAATTGACCTTGTATTCAACTTACAGACTCATTAACACCTTTCAATCATTATACTAACCATGGTTGTAATAGAACAACAATAGAATGACACATCAAAACTGATTTGTACTTCTCATATTATTCATCCAGGACCGGTTACATATATAGAGGAAATGTACCTCCTATATTTAAGGATTATATTGTTTGAACCAACTTCTTGAATCTCTCTATAATCCTATTTACGTGAGTTTGGTCAACAACCAAACAACTTACTTACAAATAGAGCACTAATAAATTATATTCCTAACATTCCCCCTTAGTGCGAACATGGGGAAAACCTATCTTTGTACTTGCACCTACTTTCATGATTAGGTGATTTTCACAGGACAATCACAAACCCGACAGATGGTTTTACACCGGTTGACCACAAACCGATATTGGTGGTTTTCAAGTGGTTTACCACAAACCACATCATGATGTGCCAAGTACTATTTTTAGCCCTCATCAATATCACACTACAGGGAATAACATAGGAAACACAACTCACCAAACTGAACAATAGAACACATACTGGAAAGATTTCACATTTCCACCTCTAAGAATCACAATGTTCTTAGTTGCAGCCATTGTTGTTGATCACTACCACTCGATCTTGAACAACATAGGAAACCGCCACTGCCACTGGAAGTTGCCCTTGACTTTAGCCATTTTGGCGCACAGAATGGGAATGGAACATTGGTTATTATTCCCCCCCACAATGTGAAATTCCAAATAGGAAGATAGAAAAGGAAAATTATATCATGTTGCATCCTACCAGGTCGGATCTTGTTGCACATGATCACTATTGCTAATGAACGTATTCATTTACCGATCATTTTCCAACAAATTATGGCAGTCAGAAGATCGCCGCAATCAGAGGATCATTGTAGTTCTCTGCCATCTTATAAGACCATTTTCCAGTATACACTACACATAATGCAACAAGAACATTGCAAAGAAACACACTGTAAAATTGATAAGCACACACTACATAGATGTCACCACAACTAAAGCGGCCCCATCGTTGGCACTGATAAGAGGTCGTTGAATGACATCCTTCCTCTGTTGCCTCCGTCCTCTAGTTGTTTGCTTAGCTTAGCTGAATTTGACTTGGACGTTCAAACTTTACATGTCGATTTTGAGAAGATAATTTTCTCCCATAATTTTAACATATTTATTAGATGTCGGGTTCACCCGAAAATACATCCGTACAAGAGATATATTTAAATTTGGTACTCTTGACACACTTTATTAACGACTTGATAATGAATTTTGACTCTAATAAGAGGAAAATAATAATAACCCTAAAATCACCTACTTAACTCTTTTATGACAATTTTGTGACTCTTTTCAATTTTAGAGGACACAATTTTGACATAAAAAATTACTCTACGAAAACAATAACTATTGAAAAAAATACCTTTTATTAAATTTTTAGAGGACCCTATTAAGGACACGACTCTTAATAAATCAAGACTCTTTATTTTAAGAAAATTTAATGAAAGCTTGGTTTTGAAATTTATGGATATGGACTCAATGAATTTAATGAAGACTATTTTAACTATATAAACTTCTCTAATTATAAAGACCAAAATTTAAAAAACTTAAGAAACAAAACTATACCTGTGAAAAACTCTACAAAACTATTAAAAGACTAATTTGACACGTTAGATTTTTAAAACATAAGCTATTCAAAAGAGAGTATGACTCAACTTTGGACCACTACTAAACAAATACCGTTGTTCATGGCAACTTGAGTGGCCGTGTAAAGTACGAGCCAAGAGTCTCATGCATTTGTCATGTAGTCTTATATCGCCATTGAGGAGAGGAGAAATTGGATCGACGGAGTATGGATATCAACCAACCAGATTTTCCACCCAGAGGAGTCTGTTGTTTTTAGTGCCACTATGAACTGTAGGAGAGGTACGTTGTCGTGGAAGTTTGACTGCAAATTTGGGGCTGATGGTGAATTCTTCTCCTAAAACAAGAATCAGGAATAACCTGATAACAAGTGTAAAGTTCTGCCAGTGTTGAGGATCCAATTATTTGATGTGAAATATTATATCGAGAGATGAGAATGCATATCCCTGGCAATGGTGCAACCAATGGTGCATGCACATATCATAAATGTGCTATTGAAATTTGAACGACCAGTGTTACAGTGAGAAACAAATATAGGACACCAAATTCTTGGATAAATTGCCAAATGAAATATAGTTTGCGGTAATATGCAAGTTGTGGAGTCGTGAAGATTCTCTAGAGTCGACTTAGCTCACATCCTTTGAAGCGGCCAACCCAAATCTGTTGATGCAAATCACAAATGATAATGAATAGTTATAGAAATATTTAAGATTCTGCATAATTCGCTGCACTCATAAAATTATTGAAGTCAACAACAAACTAAAAGACTTCTCGCAAAAACAATAACATCGCTTGGGGAAATAAATAATGGTAACGTTTCCCCTTTTCTAACTATCAAAAACTCAATTCTTCCATCTCACATCTGAATATGATCGCTCTGATACCAAATAATAGAACAACAATAGAATGACACAGTAAAACTGATTCATACTTCTCATATTATTCATCGAGGACCGGTTACATATATAAAGGAAATGTACCTCATATATTTAAGGATTATATTGTTTGAACCAACTTCTTGAATCTCTCTATAATCCTATTTACGTGAGTTCGGTCAACAACCAGACAACTTACTTACAAATGGAGCACTAATAAATTATATTTCCTAACATGTTGATCTCATACCATCCTTTGACCAAATTTAGAGCTCACCTAAAACACCTATCTTTCTTGACCATGCACCAAGACACCATGACATGACTACAACATTGTACACTACCTATCAACCTTCAAGCTCAAACATGAATGAAACATCATGGAGACACCTAAACTCCCTTTTCCATCAATGACATGTGACATCAATGATAACCATAAACATAATGCCCAACATAGATCGATGTTGGAACATTTAACAAAGTGTTGAGCGTTCTTAATCTCTCTACTAATATCCTATCAGTTTACCTCACTCACCTTGGTGAAGGAATGTGAGTGGAAATTGATCCTAACTTAGTGATTATTCGTGAGTTTCACTATGACAATACAATGGTCAAGGGAAAGGAATATCACCATTTATGATTGTATACCTTCTCCCACTTTACTTCGATTCGATGCCCACTTCCTTGGTTACTCATGCAGATGAGGTCAATAAGATATGACATGATATTTTTGGCTATCTTAACTATCATTATCTTGAATAGTTGAGCCAAAATGAAATGGTCAATGGGTTATCTTGTGTCAAATTTTCTAAGGGTCTTTATGAGATTTGTGCCCTCGGGAATCATCCCGAAGAATTTTTTGGCAAAGGAAAATCCTAGAGAGCTACTCGTCTTTTGGATCTTGTTCATAATAACATTTCTTGCCCTTTCCCATTTACGTTGTTTACTATATCTCTATATATACTTACCTTAATTGATGAATTTTTGTGTTACACCTAGGTGTATTTTGTCAAACATTAATTTGAAGTCTGCGAGCACTTTCAAGACTTCAAGGCTCTTGTTGAGAAACAATTTGAAAGTTCTATACAGGTTCTTTGAACAAAAAATTGAGGTGAGTATGTGAGAAATAGGTTTGAATATTTCTATACCTCCGTAGGGATTTCTTTGTAGCATATAGTTTCTTACACCCCTTTGCAAAATGGAGTGGAGGAAAGAAAGAACAATATTGGGCTGAAGCCATGAATTACACTTGTTACATTCAAAACGGTGTTCCACACAAGGTATTAAGAGGGATGATACCCTTTTAATTCTAGTTTGGACGTAAAGCCGATGTCAAGCAATTTTGCATATTTGAATTCAATTCTATGGCCTAGATTCCCATAAATAATTACAATGACTTGGAACCACAGTCCATACCTTGTATTTTCTAGAGTATCCTAATGGTGTGAAGCATTCTAGATTATTGAACCCTACTACTCATCAAATTTATATTGAGAGAAGTGTGAATTTTCATGAGTCATATTCAAATTCTATTTCTCCACATGTTGAGGTCCTTATGCTCTTTGATTCCAATTCCGACTCTTCAGATACTGATGTTGTTGAGAATTTTCCTCTTCCTCCACTTGACCTTCATGATCCTCCTACTCCAAACCCTAAGGATTTGGAGTTTTATAATTATGAAAGTAGTGATGATGAGGACTTTTTCGTTTCTCGCGCGAGTGAAGAATCTACATATTCAAATCCTAACCATACTCTTGGTCCTCGTTTGGATAGGTAGACTTTGTAGAATGAGGAAGAATGGATAGGGGATACATTAGATGAGAGATGGACTATTTCAAAGTTCACTAGATCCCACTCCTTCTTCACCTCCGATTTTGACACTCAGTCTTTCTAGGAGGCTTCTTGAATTGTTGAGTGATATTATACCATGGATGAGGAGTATTCCTCACTCATGAAGAATGATACTTGGGATCTCACCCCTCTTTTGAAAAGAATAAAAATCATTCGGTGTAAGTGGGTTTACCTAAAAATTATGGTGCCGATGGAGACATCGAAAAGTTTAAAGTATGGCTTTTAGCTAAGGGTTTCTCCCAGGAAGATGGGGTTAATTATTTAGAAACATTTTCTCCCATTGTGAATATGATTTCCATTCGACTGACCCTCTCCATTGTTGACATGATAGATGGGAAGTCCACGAGATGGACATCAAGAGTTCATTCCTTCATGGGGACCTAGAGGAAGAGATCTACATGGAACAACCCCTAGGTTATGTCGATTATTCCTCCCTCATTTGCAAGTTAAAGAAGTCTCTCTATGGCCTTAAAAATCCCCTCATGTTTGGTATGCCAAGATGGACCCCTTTCTACTTCCATCAAGGTTCACTTGTTGCCACTCTAACCCTAACGTTTACATTCTACGACAGGATGACTCCGTGTTCATTCTTATTTTGTATGTTGATAACTTGTTGATTATGTGCATCTCTTCCTCGATGATGTGAATATTTTATTAGCCAATAAGTTCCCCATGACCGAATTTGGTTTGCTTCATTATGTTCTTAGGATATAGATTTCACAATCTGACTCGGGAATCGTAATTTTGCAACCTAAGTATGCCCTTGAATTTCTATCCATATTTCACATGAATGATTGTAAGCCTTATCCTACTCCTTTCCTTTTAGGGGTTAAGTTTCTTGTTGATTTCTTGACTCCCATAGTTGATGGTACCCTTTATCATCAATTGGTGGGGTGTTTGATCTATCTAACTCACACTTGGATGGATATTTCATATGTTGTTGAGATCATGTCTAGAGTTGTGTAAGAACCTCATAAGTTGAATTGGAAATAAGAGAATTGGATCCTTCACTATGTTTACAACACTCACACTGATGACATTCACTACTTTGGATGGATGAAAATTGATCTTGTTTGTTTTACTAATTTTGATTGGGCTAGTGATTTTGATCATCAAAATTCTACCTTAGGATACTATTTTTCTCTTGGTTTGGGTCCTGTCAGTTGGTTGAGAAAAAAATAGAATGTGATTGTGATATATTCTACAGAGGCAGAATATGGGGGATTATTCAACACTACCACAAAATTTGTTTGGTTACAGGGGATTCCGACAGAGTTGGGTATTCACTTTTAGCGGCCTACTATCATTTACTATGAAAACATGAGTACCATATCGATTTGTCAAAATTCAGTTCATCATCAGTGGATGAAGCACATTGAGATCCAGATGCACTTCATACAATAGTTGATTTATGAATACATCATCAACTTGCAACTTATTGTCAAACTTCTGATCAAGTTACAAACATATTTACCAACCCTTCACTAAAACCAAGTTCCTTCAGTTGCACTCTCTTTTTGGGGTGAGGTCTTCTACATCCACCCATCTTCTTCAGAATTTATAATCCTTTTCTCCTCTTCTTATTTTCCATAAAGTTTATGGTTTTTTCATGGGTACCTTATCAATCATTTAGTTTTCAGGACCCATTTGACATATCTTTCTTAGTTTTCTACGAGAGTTCTATTTAATTTTTCACTCGACATGACCTCTACCTCAAATTCAATAAAGGGGATGTTGGTGTGTGTGACTTACCTCGTCATCTCTCAGGGTATTTTCCACCTCACATGGCAATCCATCTCACTTAGGTGAGATCATAGGTCATATGAGTTATATGACATATGGAAGATTCCATCATAGAATATTTAATTATCATATGTGTCAGTGGCATCATAGGAATTAGATTCCCTTTTGGAATCGTAACTAGTCTTTCCCTTAATGAGGGAATGTTTTTCAAGGTATGGGAGTTTTACAACACTCCCATATGTACCCTTCTTTTGATCTATGAGAATGAGCAGACATATTCTTTCATGCATGATTTTCCTTGTTGTTCGATTTTACTTTTTGATTACTTGGAGCTTTTACGTCACCATTAGAGCGAAACCTCTTTTATGTGCACGGGATTCCATTTTGATCCTCACAAAATAATCTCACAGGTTCAACAAATGATTAAACCCTAATTTTGATGATAAGGTGAGATAAGGATGTCTTACATATAATTAGGATTGAATTTAGAAATTATATCTATTCAAATTATAAATTACACATTCATACAAAGATATGAATGTATAGTAAATTATTTAGAGAATATAATTCAAATAGGGCACATGTGAAGTATAAAAAAGTGACAAGATGAAAACACACTTATCTATTTTGTTTTTTGGTGATTGATTTTTATGTAAAACTAGTTGGAACTTGTTGGAAATACTATGTATTATATCATTCTTTGAAACTGGTTCCTTATTTACCTATGGACATAATTGAATAACATGATATGATCAAAAATTGTAACCTATTAGGAGTTACATGGATTTTCTTGTTAAAAATGGATCTTTGACTATACAACTAATTGATAAGTTGACTATGCTTATCTATATGTGATTTGGAATTTAAAAGATTTGTGTAAGTTGCTAAAACCATTCTTCTTCTCTTGAAACCTTGTCTTCCTTGAAAGTATTGTAAAAATGTGCCAGTATTTGTGGTTTAGGAACCCCTATGCTACCTACATAATACTAATATGAACAAGATTCAAACCTATGGATTTATTTTCCTAGTGGAAGTGAAATTGTGATAATGAAACTACACGTATGTAACTAAAATTTATCCTGTGAACACTTGATAATACTTTCTTTGACTTAGATTGGAATGCTATTGACTTTGATTTGATTTATCTTAACCTATTTTAGAGTTATTTTGACTTGTATATGTAACATTTCCATTTTAGTTACACTTCCACATAAGCCTCCACCAAGTTAACTAGCCCCTGCCAAAACTCGTGTAGCTCGAACTGTTATTGGAAGATCACATTTTATACTTCCCTCGTATTTAAATACTTGCGTAGTTCTAAACTTTTGTTGAGATTTTGTGTTCGACTCTATGCTAGTATTTTGAGTTGGGTTTTATTTGTATTAAAATTTTAAAAACTTATAACTCTTTTGTTGAACTATTGCTCAAAGAAAACTGGGAGAATAGTTGACTGAGTTGTTGGGTAAACTCTTTGAGATCTTAACTGAAAACATCTTTGTTTGATGAATGGATTTGGTAATTATTTTATGAGAACTGTTTCATCTTTTCTGAGATGGCAATGGAATTTTATCGGGGGTATTCTTTTCCCCTCTGTTATGTGGAAACCTGTGTCTTTAGATCTTTTAAAATAAGCTCTGGGTTTTGTTTAAAAGAAGAGTTATTTACTTTAGTACTCTGAATTGTTATGGTGGGATTACTTTGTCTCTGTTTAGATTGTTTTTGTATTATAGTACTTATTGAATCAAGAACTAATTACTCTTTGGTAATGCAATATTGAAACATGACAATGGGATTTCAGTCTTTGAGTTCGTTGATACTTTTGAACATGTTTAGCTTACTAATCGGTTTGTTTTTCTATCTCTTGTTGGATATAGTAAATAAACCTTGTGTCTTTGTAAAAGAAAGGAATGTGATTCATTTACAATGAATGTTGTTTTTAGGATTGTTATGCATATTTCATTATGAGATTAGAATTGAAACTCATGTTTATTGAAGGTAAAGAATTGTAAGGAAAATGGCAAAGTGTGCTCTCTTCTTACTATGAGTCGATTTTGTTCTCTCTTATGGGAACTAGCTTATGAATTTCTATGTTTGAATTAAAAGCGGAAATTCATTTGTTAGTACAATAAAATGAATTATTGATTGGATCATTTTCTAATTAAGATCCCTTTCTTTCTATTATTGGGATAAGTTCATTGGTTGAAATTTTCGGTTTGATTCTCTTATGAAATGGAGATTTCTTTATGAGTTGTTTGGTCTTCCTTGTTCAAATCATTTGTAGAAATGATGTAGGAAGATATTAGATGATTCGGTTTTGTTGAACAGAAAATGTAAGCTTGTTTGGCAGATTGTTTGTTTGACAAGGCTTTGCTTTGTTTGGTTTGAGATGAGTAAGTTTTGTCTCTTGCACTCTATCTTTTTATGGATCCTCCTTGGATGGAATCGAGTAGAGATTAACTCCTGTATAAGTCTACTTTGATTTGTGAACGTTGGTTTCAAATCTATAAATGTTAACTTCTAATATGTGGAAGTAGATTTAGACTTGTAGGTAGACTGTTTGATTCTCTATTCCTTCCTGGATTGAAATGGGATTCTATTCTGATGAATATCTTAAATGTTGAATTTTGAAGTAGTTGTCCTTTAAATGAAATAGTTAATTCATGTTATGAATTTGTCTCTATTTTTGGATGCCTTGTGTTTAGGCATAGTTTGTATTGGTTCTTATTTTTCTTTTGCATAGGAGTTAGATGAATCATCCTAATGAGAACCATGTTTTAAACCCTTATTTTGGTTAAAGCAAAGATAAATGTTGTATTCTATTATGATAGAATTGGGAATAATGAGATGATATGATCTATTGGGTGCTTAAGGTTAATTGATAGGATCAATTAAACTTAAATTTTGTAAGGCAAATATAGTGGATTTTATCATGTTCTTCTCTTGGAAGTGAATTGAATTGGTTGAATGTACTTATTCCATTTTCCATTGCTTATATTGATATTTATGATGTAATAATTGTCTCATTGAAGAAGAGTTGTTTTAATGGAACAATTATTGGAATGCACTTCGTTTTAAGGCTTAGAGCTTATCATGCTCAGTTCATTGAATTGACCCGTGCTAGCAATTTTTGCAGATGGACTTCATAAGTGATCAAAGAAGGCAAAATTTATATGATACATTGGCTGATTTAATTCTGATTCCTTGTGAAGAATTTTGATTCATTCTTGAGATTGTATTGAAAAAGAAAAGTAGTATTCTTTTTTAATGAAGGTGGTTGTTATTCAGTATGCCTAAATGCATAAGGCTTGTAAATGAAAGATTACTTGTATTGGTTGTGTAAATTATCTTGTACTTTCATGAAAAAGATGGATTTCTATCTTGTTGATATTCTTCATATTATTCATATGCTTAAATGGTTATCCTTTAATAAGTTGGATAAAGGGATTTAGTTCAATTTCCTACTTGTGATGCAACTTGTTAAGTTGTAGAATATGATATTCGATATCTAAACTATATAACATAGTAATGTAACGTGTGATGAACATACATTAAGAAATGTGGACATTGGGTAGGATACACCCTAACACTTAACCTGTAGAGAAAGACTCTTTCTCTTTCTTAATGGAATATAAACCAAAAAGGTTTGCAAGTATGACTACAATTTATTAGACTTCATATTGTATGAAGTCTACTTTATTTTGGATATATAATCTAGTGTTGAACTTTTCTAAAAAGTTATTGTACTTTTAAAATAAGACATATTATAACGTTGTACAATTACGGTTAATTGACTGTTTAACTATGTGATCAAATATTAAAAGCGACCATGAAAATAATGAAGTTCTTAATGGGCTAAATGTGGCATATTTAGGAAATAACTTATTGAGTGTTGGATTAGGGATTAGCAGTGTTGTTGTAATCCGGAATTAATTCAGACTAACAATGTATTAACAATCTCCTTGGGGGTGTGTACATCTCGATGAGGTAGTTTTTGTAATATGTTGGCACACGCCAACTGTAGGGTTGTAATTTCGAGAAGGCTCGGGTCTTCTCGAGAATACAACATTGTAGTTAACATGTGGCATCACCCTTCCACATTGGTCATCTATATCTACACACATCTGGAACTCGGACTTGAACCTAGTTTCTCTCTAGGTCTGGATAGGAGCATATTTAGGATAGGAATTAGCTTCCAAAGGCTCAGGGTATGTTTGCACATTCGGATGACTCAAGTCAAATGAGTATGCCCATCTACCCTAAGCCTTTATGAGCATCTTCCTATAATAGATTATGTTTCTATCTAGGGTTAGGGTAAAACTTGGAACAAGTGGATTGACGGTAGTCATTAAAGACCAATCATTGAGGAGTGAGGTGAAGGACGTATTCCAACATGATGAATATGTCATCTAGGAATAGTGACATACACAGTATGTTATAAATCTTGGCCAAAGTATCGCAAACTACTAGTTGCGTTGTCCTATGTCACCAAGTTTTAAACAACGTGATATCAGATGACTATTGGTAACTGATATTCAGATATGTTCTTTAAACAGATCACTCAGTACCCGGTGTAGGGTAGGATGACAAAGTATATGAAGTATTCAATATGTATTCAATACATAAGATAACATAAATAAATCGGTAGCTTACCCAGTTATGAAATGAATAGATCGGTGAATCATTGAGTCATTACAACTGCATATGTTTATCCATTGAATTCGATTGGCATGGAATGTTTGTTCTAAATAATGATTTATTTTGAACAGTGAACATTATTAAATAATAAAAAAAGTTCTCTTAATTCTGAAGTCTTAAAATGGGAACATTACATCTTGGTATTAGAGCTGAAGGTTGTAGCTCTTGGACCTATTATGTCCACAATTTAATAAAACTTCAATTTTTTTGTAACAGAAAATGGTGAGAACAAGAGGAAACATTGCAAATAACCCTCCACCTAAGGCAGGAGTGGCAACTGCCCATAAAATCTATGAGATCCTTGTTGCCTGTTGGACACAAGAGATCGTTTGGTTGTGCTTGAACATCAAGTAATGGGTAATGAGGAGGAAGAATAAGCTGATAACAATAATCAGCCACCTCCAGGGGACAACGCTAATGTAGGTGTTGATAATAATAATGTTAATATACATGTTCAGCCTGAGAACAAAAAGGCAAGGCTAGCAGCAGAACTCACTAATGACATAAAAAGGATAAGTCCACCCAAGTTTGATGGCACCACATTAGAAGATGGGGCTATGAACTGACTCAGTGAGATGGAGAAATACTTTGTAATAAGAAATTTCTCAGAAGAAACAAAGGCAATATGGGGAACATATCAAATTTCTCACGAAGCATCTTTGTGGTGGGACAGCCACAAGGCTAAGTTGAACATTGATGAATCTAATATCACATGGGACCAATTTAAAGGTTACTTTAGGCAAAATGGCTACCAAAAATTTATCATGATCAGAAAATGACTGAATTTCAGAACTTAGCTCAAGGAAAGCTAACTGTAACTAAGTATTGGGAGTGATTTACAAAACTCCTTAAGTATGTGCCTCAGTATCAAACTGACGAGAAGTTCAGGATAAAGAAATTCATCATGGGATTGAATCTCGTTATAGGAGGAGAGGTGGATGTTCACAACCCAACCACGATGGAAGGGGTTGTTGAAAAATCCATAAGGTAGGAACAAAAATTAAAGGCAATTTCTGCTCACAAGGAGAAAGTAAGGAAGAAGAATCCAAACTCCTCTTCATCCTCTCTTGCACCCAAGAAAGGACCATGGAAGAAATTCAGAATGAAATGTAAGTTTTCATCTGATACAAATAAGAAATAAGAACAAACAAGTTTGTTGGTAATGCACGGAACAAATTTGCCAAGAACAATAATAATGGACAGAAGTCCAATGGGGGTCAGAACGATAACTCTAAGGCTGGAAATAAACCCGAGCCTAGGAAGGGACCTGTAGGAGGCTGTTATAGCTGTGGAAAATATCATTACGCAAATCAATGTCCTTTAAAGGAGGAACATAATCAGTAACACAAGATACACACTGTAGTAGCTAACAAGTAGGCTGAGAAATAGGCCACACCCATAGAAGTTCGGGTAAGTTATTTGGTTTACCAATAACTATTCTTTTTGATACCGGAGCTACTGAATGTTTTATTTCTAGTAAATTAGCATCAAAATTAAAAAGAAAAGCTGGAAACATGGATAAAACATGGACTGTACAGTATGGTAATAATGTTGTTCATACGGTTAGTATGTGTCTTTTTGGAGCAGTCCTTGATTTACCTAACTTTTCCACAGAGGTTGATATTTATGTTGCACCTTTAGGGTCTTATGATGTAATCATAGGTGTTAATTGGTTAGCAAAACATAAGGCTAAAGTGGACTATTTTGAAAAACACATTAGTTGTTTAGATGACCTGTAGAAAACAACAGAGATTCAGGGTGTGAAACGTGAGATTTCTGTTAGAAAATTATCAACTATGCAACTTAAAAAGGCCAAAAATAAAGGATGTACCTTATATGCAGTAAAAATTATTGAATCAACAAGAAAGCAACGATATTATGGAACGATATCCGCTATTATGAGACTTTAGTGATGTATTTCTAGAAGAATTTCCAGGTCTTCCACCCAAAAGGGAATTTGATTTCATGATTGAGATCAAGCCTGGAATTGAACCTATTTCTAAAGCACCGTATCGAATGACTACTATATAATTATTAGAGCTTAAGGCTCAATTGCAAGATATTTTGTCTAAGGGTTTGATTAGACCAAGTGTTTCACCTTGGGGAGCACCCGTAATTTTTGTGAAAAATAAATATGGAACACTTAGATTGTGCATTGATTACAGAATGTTAAACAAGACAACAATGAAGAATAGATATCCACTCCCTAGGATTGATGATTTATTTGATCAAATGCATGGAGCATCGATATATTCCAAGATAGATCTTCGATCTGGATATCATCAACTGTGAATTAAGGATGAAGATATTCATAAAACAACTTTCAGAACAAGGTATGGACATTATGAGTTTACGGTTTTACCTTTTGGATTAGCTAATGCACCTGCGACATTTATGAATTTAATGAATAATATCTTTCAAGAATACTTGGACAAATTTTTACTCGTATTCTTGGATGACATTCTCATATATTCTAAAAGCATTGAAGAGCATCATGAGCATTTGAAAATAGTTTTAGAAATTCTAAGAAAGAAACAGTTGTTTGGTAAGTTGTCCAAATGTTCTTTCTATGACACAGAAGTCCACTATTTGGGTCATGTAATAAGTAAGGATGGAATTGTTGTAGATCTTTCTAAAATTATAGCTATAACGGAATGGCCTGCACCAAAGAATGTACATGAAGTTAGAAGCTTCATGGGACTTGTTGGCTACTATAGGAAATTTGTAAAAGACTTTTCTAAGATAGCTACACCAATAACTTCCTTACAAAATAAAGATAAAAAGTTTGTTTGGAGTGAAAAATGTGAAATTACATTTAAAACCTTAAAGGAATAGTTAACTTCAGCACCTATTCTTGTAGTATCAGATCTTGATGGATATTTTATGGTGGTAACTAATGTATCTAGTGAAGATCTAGGAGGTATTTTGCTACAAAGTGGTCATGTTATAACATACGAAAGTAGAAACCTTAAGTTACATGAGTTGAATTATGCTCCACATGATTTAGAGCTTGTTGCCATTATTCATGCACTTCAAGTTTGGAGGCATTATCTTCTTGGTAAACCATTTGAGTTGAAAATTGATCATCTTGAGCTGAAGTACATTTTTACTCAGCCAAATCTGAATGCAAGATAGCGAAGGTGGTTAGAGTTTTTGTCTCAATATGATTTTGACATAAGTTACATTAAAGGAAAAGAATATAGAGTGGCTGATGCTCTAAGTCGTAGGAAGCACATTTCTACTCTTATAACACTTAGAACTCAGTTTAAGGATGAAGTAAAAGTGTTATGGAATCTGATTCTTACTTCCAACAAGTAAAAGTAGCACTTGCTGCAGATTCTAATGATTCAAGGTATAAAGGTTTTCGCGTTGATAAAGAAGGAATCTTACTATTTGAAAACAGAGTCTATGTACCTTTGCTTAATGATTTGAGAAAGAAATTGTTAACTGAATTTCACAATTCACCTTTTTCTGGACAACCTAGAATTACTAAGATGCTTGCTGATATAAAACAACAATATTTCTGGAAAGGAATGAAAAAGGATGTTATTGATTTTGTGACACATTTCCTTGAATGTCAATGTGTTAAAGCGGAACATATGCACCCAACCGGTTTGTTGTATCCTCATAGCATACCGCAATACAAATGGTAGGTAATAAGCATGGATTTTGTACAAGGGTTACCTATGTCGAGAAATAAGCATGATGTTATCTTAGTAGTTGTTGATAAACTAACAAAGGTAGCACATTTTATTGCTGGAAATCTGAAGGATGATTCTCCTATTTTGGCAAGAAGATTTGTACACGAAAATTTCAAATTACATGGAGTACCTGATTTAATAATTTCGGATAGAGATCCCAGAATGACATCAAGATTTTGGCAAACACTTAATGTAACTCTAGGAACTAAGCTAAATTTTAGTTTTTCGTATCATCCGGAAATAGATGGGCAGACTGAAAGAGTAAATCAAGTATTAGAAGATATGTTACAAATGTATTGCATGGATCAACAGTATAAGTGGGAAGAGTATCTTCCATTAGTTGAATTCGCATACAATAATACATATCATGCTTCTCTTAAGATGACACCTTTCGAGGCATTATACGGAAGAAAATGTAGAACCCTTGTTAGTTGGGATAACATAGAAGATAGAGAGGTAATTGGACCTGAAATTCTTATTGAAATGGAACAAGTTAAATTGATTCGTGAACGCTTGAAAGAAGCAAAGCAGATAGGCAAAAGAGTTACGCTGACTTAAAGAGGGTTGATAGGAAATTTGAACTTGGTGAGAAAGTCTTTCTTCGGGTTAAACCGAAAAAGAGTTCTATAACTTTTGGCAAGGTTGCCAAGTTATCACCTCGTTATGTGGGATATTTTGAGATAGTTGAAGTAATCAACCATGTAGCTTATCGTTTAACATTACCTCCTGCTTTGTCATGAATACATGATGTTTTCCATATTTACTTGCTTAAGAAATACGTCTCGCATTTATCACATGTGTTAAATTGGAATTCCTTGCAGGTCCAGGACCCAGGAATAATCATGGTTAAACCCATACGAGTGCTTGAAACTCGCCATTTGCATTTGAGAAATCAAGAAATAAGTCAATGTAAGGTCTAGTGGGACTAGTTTAATGAAGAGAGTGCAACTTGGGAAAATCTAGAGGATATGAAAACTACATTTCCATATCTATTTGAACAGAATTAATTCTATTGATTGATAAAAAATTATGATTTTATCTTTATATGACAATAAGTATGCTAGTTTTGGGTAGATATTTATTTGATTTGAATAAACAACTATTTAATGTTGATTTCTGGAACTATAAAGTTTTGATATATTTTGACTTATGGTATGAAAAGTGAATGAATTGATTGTCCTGATGTAAATTGTTAAAAAAAGAGGTAATCATCGGGACGATGATTCTTTTTAGGGGGGAAGCATGTAACACCCTTGACAATTGTTATATTCATCCTTTGCATGTCAAGTGTTGACATGTGATTTTCCTTATAAAGATATGTTCTTTTGATTGATGGAGATCATGCTTGATATGGATAAATATTTTCTACTCTTAAGATCATTAGACTGAAATGGAATGGCTTCCTTGAATCCATTTTTCACTTCTTTTAGATGAATTGCAATTTGGTTTAAGAGTTGTAAACTTATCTATTAATCTGACTCATCCTTGGATCAATTTCAGTGATCCAAGGAATGTTTTAAATTTACTCTGTGGAACGAATGGTAAATTGACATTCCATGAATTAAGAGACATATTGACTGAACTTTGTTGTTACAAGTTCTTTGATTTTTGTGTGAACGTATTTCCATTCAGTTGTATGTTGTGCTTGGGTCCTTGGAGATCGATCATGGCAAGACATTGCTGATGTAAATGAAATGCAGCCTGTTCACATCATAGAAAGGATTTGGGATCCTAAAAAGGACTATCCTAAGGAATCCTAAGCTAGGTAAGAATATTTACTACCTAAGCTATGTCACTTAATAGAATTCTTATCCTAACCTACTATTCTACTTTGTTGGTTGATTGATATCATAACCTAAGCTCTATGCTAAAGGATATGGAAAGGTTACTAGGCTATTAAAATTAACCTAGAACCTAATACTATAAGGTTTTGTGATGATCTAACCTAATGCCTAGAACTATTATGTTGTGAATTAATCTAACCTATGTGGAAACTACCTAAGGCTATGTATTAAGACCTATGGTGGAAATTTGTTGTTAGGGTTATATCCTAAGGTATATATTATAAACTACCTAAGGTATAACCTAAGCAATTTGATCTATCCTAAACTAATGGGTATGAAAGGGGAATTAGGTGGTCGCATGCATTAAGGGTGACAGTTCCTATGGAATTTATGTTATTGATAAGGTTTTGAATGCATAGGGTACTACCAGTTTTGGCAGGGGCTAGTTAACTTGGCGGAGGCTTATGTGGAAGTGTCACTAAAATGGAATTTCATGTTACTTTTGATTTGGCATTCTTTAGACTTGGAAGGCGAGTGGCAAGGAAGGATAGGCGGGAAAATTGGAATTAATGAAACTTATTGTTTTCGGTTTTTGTGCACAAACCGTCTTGGTAGGCATGCAAGCGGGTTTGTCTGGGGTTGTTTCACTTTGCATGTTTCACGATTTTCTCTGCATGCTCTCTGGTTTTTCGAACCAGCATATTGAACTGCACTTAATGGCTATTTTTGAAGTCTTAGACCTATTTTCAGTTTGTGGGATGTATAAGAGGCATTGTGGAAAAATAATATGGTTGTTTGATCTTTTGTGGAGAAGAGGAGAAGTTGTGAGCTCGGTGGAGGTCTCCTTCGATTTGGTAGAAGCACTATTAGGCATGATAGGCTCTAATATTTAAGATCTCTTTCTTTCTTCTAAATGTTTCATTAAAACAAGTTTGCTCTTTTGAGATTATTGGCTTGCATGTTTTATCTGGTTACTTACTTGCTGGGTTTTATAATCTCTTTTATCTTGGGTATGAATCCATGGAAAAAATAATGTTGGTTTTGTAAACTTTCTTTGTGATAGTTTAATAATGAAACATGCATGCGAAGCTTGTTTTAGTAGCTCTACTTTCCTTTTCTAAATTTTGAATTCGAGGTTGTTTTATTGGAACTAACCTTCATTACAATATGTGATTTCTAAATTTTATGGGAACCTTGAGTTCTATTTGAGCTTGTATTTGGGCTTCATGTTTTGATATGAAATTGTGCTGGAGATTCTTTTTTTTTTGAACCGGTGTTTGGAATCCTGGGTAGCTCTGACATGTTGTTCAAAGTTCGTAAATGGCTCTGTACACGTATTTTTATTACTTGTGTTTCTCTGAGCTGTTATTGAAGGTTCGTGTTTTACACTACACTCGTATTTTGTTACTTTTACAGTTCTGAACTCTTGTTTGAAGCTCGTGTTTTGTTTTGAGCTGGTATTAGGGCTTCTTGTTTAAAATATAAACTGGAATGGGAACTTCGTGTTGCCCTGAACCTGTGATTAGAGACTCATGTAGCTCTGAACTGTTATTGGAAGATCGTATTTTATACTTCCCTCATATTTAAATACTTGTGTAGTTCTGAACTTTTGTTGAGACTTCGTGTTCAACTCTGTGCTAGTATTTTGAGTTGGGTTTTATTTGTATTAAAAATTTAAAAACTTATAACTCTTTTGTTGAACTATTTCTCAAAGAAAAGTGGGAGAATAGTTGACTGAGTTGTTGGGTAAACTTTTTGAGATCTTAACTGAAAACGTCTTTGTTTGATGAATGGATGTGGTAATTCTTTTCTGAGAACTATTTTGTCTTTTCTAAGATGGCAATGGCGTTTTATCAGGGGTATTCTTTTCCCCTCTGTTATGTGGAAACTTGTGTCTTCAGATCTATTAAAATAAGCTCTAGGTTTCATTTAATACAAGAGTTATTTACTTTAGTGCTCTAAATTGTTATGGTGGGATTACTTTGTCTCTGTTCAGATTGTTTGTGTATTATAGTACTTATTGAATCAAGAACTAATTACTCTTTGGTAATGCAATATTGAAACCTGACAATGGGATTTCAGTCTTTGAGTTCGTTGATACTTTTGAACATGTTTAGCTTATTGATTGATTTGTTTTTCTATCTCTTGTTGGATATAGTAAATAAACCTTGTGTCTTTGTAAAAGAAAGGAATGTGATTCATTTAGAACAAAATGTTGTTTTTAGGACTGTTATGCATATTTCATTATGAGATTAGAATTGAAACTCATGTTTATTGAAGGTAAAGAATTGTAAGGAAAATGGCAGTGTGATTTCTTCTTACTATGAGTTGATTTTGTTCTCTCTTCTGGGAACTAGCTTATGAATTTCTATGTTTGAATTAAAAGTGGAAATTCATTTGTTAGTACAACAAAATGAATTATTCATTGGATCATTTTCTAATTAAGATCCCTTTCTTTCTATTATTGGGATAAGTTCATTGGTTCAACTTTTCTGTTTTGATTCTCTTATGAAATGGATATTTCTTTATGATTTGTTTGGTCTTCCTTGTTCAAATCATTTGTATAAATGATGTAGGAAGAGATTAGATGATTCGGTTTTGTTGAACAGAAAATGTAAGCTTTTTTGGAAAACTGTTTGTTTGACAAGGCTTTGCTTTGTTTGGTTTGAGATGAGTAAGTTTTGTCTCTTGCACTCTATCTTTTTATGGATCCTCCTTGGATGGACTCGAGTAGAGATTAACTCTGTATGAGTTTACTTTGATTTGTGAACGTTGGTTTCAAATCTATAAATGTTAACTTCTAATATGTGGAAGTAGATTTAGACTTGTAAGTAGACTGTTTGATTCTCTATTCCTTCCTGGATTGAAATGGGATTTTCGATGAACATCTTAAATGTTGAATTTTGAGGTAGTTGTCCTTTAAATGAAACTGTTAATTCATGTTATGAATCTATCTTTGTTTTTCGGATGCCTTGTGTTTGCGTATAGTTTGTATTGGTTCTTCTTTTTCTTTTGCATAGGAGTTAGATGAATCATCCTAATGAAAACCATGTTTTAAACCCTTCTTTTGGTTAAAGAAAAGATAAATGTTGTATTTTATTATGATAGAATTGGGAACAATGAGATGATATGATCTATTCATTGCTTAAGGGTAATTGATAGGATCAATTAAACTTAAATTTTGTAAGGAAAATATAGTGGATTTTATCCTGTTCTTCTCTTGGAAGTGAATTGAATTGGTTGAATGTACGTATTTTCCATTTGCCATTGCTTATATTGATATTTATGATGTAATAATTGTCTCATTAAAGCAGAGTTGTTTTAATGAAACATTTAGAAGAAAGTAAGAGATCTTAAAGATTAGAGCCTATCATGCCTGATAGTGCTTCTACCAAATCAAAGGAGACCTCCATCCGAGCTCACAACTTCTCCTCTTCTCCACGAAAGATCAAACAACCATATTTTTTTTTCACAATGCCTCTTATGCATCCCACGAACTAAAAATAGGTCTAAGACTTCAAAAATAGCCATTAAGTGCAGTTCAATATGCTAGTTCGAAAAACCAGAGAGCATGCACAACAAAAATCGTGAAACAAGTAAAGTGAAACAACCCCAGACAAACCCGCTTACATGCCTACCAAGATGGTTTGTGCACGAAAACCGAAAACTTTAAGTTTCATTAATTCCAATTTTCCCGCCTATCCTTCCTTGCCACTACCTTCCAAGTCTGACGAATTCCAAATCAAAAGTAACATGAAATTCCATTTTAGTGACACTTCCACATAAGCCTCTGCCAAGTTAACTAGCCCCTGCCAAAACTGGCAGTACCCTATGCATTCAAAACCTTATCAATAACATAAATTCCATAGGAACCGTCACCCTTAATGCATGCGACCACCTAATTCCCTTTTCATACCCATTAGTTTAGGATAGATCAAATTGCTTAGGTTAGACCTTAGGTAGTTTATAATATATACCTTAGGATATAACCCTAACAACAAATTTCCACCATAGGTCTTAACACATAGCCTTAGGTAGTTTCCACATAGGTTAGATTAATTCACAACATAATAGTTCTAGGCATTAGGTTAGATCATCATAAAATCTTATAGTATTAGGTTCTAGGTTAATTTTAATATCCTAGTAACCTTTCCATATTCTTTAGCACAGAGCTTAGGTTAGGATGCCAATCAACCAACAAAGTAGAATAGGAAGCTTTAGGTTAGGATAAGAATTCTATTAAGTGACATAGCTTAGGTAGCAAATAATCTTACCTAGCTTAGGATTCCGTAGGATAGTCCTTTTAGGATCTCGAATATTTCCTATGCCGTGAACAAGCTACATTTCATTTACGTCAGCAATATCTTGCCCTGATCAATCTCCAAGGACCCAAGCACAACATACAACTGAATGGAAATACATTCACACAAAAATCAAAGAACTTGTAACAACAAAATTCAGTCAATATGTCTCTTAATTCATGGAATGTCAATCTACCATTCGTTCCACAGAGCAGATTTAAAACATTCCTTGGATCACTGAAATTGATCCAAGGATGAGTCAGATTAATAGATAATTTTACAACTCTTACAACATAATACAATTCATCTAAAAGAAGTGAAAAATGGATTCAAGGAAGCCATTCCATTTCAGTCTAATGATCTTAAGAGAAGAAAATATTTATCCATATCAATCATGATCTCCATCAATCAAAAGAACATATCTTTATAAGGAAAATCACATGTCAACACTTGAAATGCAAAGGAGGAATATAACAATTGTCAAGGGTGTTACAATATAAGGGATATTTATAATGTATTCTCTTGAAATAAGAAAGTGATTTCAGTTTTTTGTGAATTCTATTTCATTCCCTTTTAAGTTTTAAATGTTTTTCTAATTAACATACATAAAATGGATGAAATAAGGCAACATGTGGATATTCTAATTTAATTAACTTCCAACATTAATTTCAAAAATTAGAATAACACTTTTAAAGTGACTATTGATCTAATATCTATAAAAAATACAAGGGATAATTATACTTAGCTGATTTTGTGTGGATATGGAAGAGTCTAAGTCATTTGAGTATAGGAGCAGGTTGATATGAGAAAAAAATGCTTCATAACAAAAAATGGAACTTGAAACTAATCTTGGTAAAAAATTTAGAACTAGGTCAAGAGTGTATGTATGGTCCTCACCCTTTTGAAAAATCTTATACCTTCTTGAAATATAGGTCTGCAACTTCCTGAGTGCTTCACTGGATGGAAATGATTTTTTGTGTGTGTTAGTCTTCTCACTCACCTTCATAATGGTTTTATAAACTCTTCTCAAACCCTAGAACCCTTGTAGTATAAGAAGAAGTTCCTTCAAACAAAGTTATGTGGGTTGTAGGAACTCCTGTGCACCACCGACATTTCCACTGCTCCAAAGAAGATCAAACCACACGTCTATCTCCTAATATGTAATATCTACCATAGTGCAACCAGAACTTGATAACCATGCTTTGAAAATTCTTCAACTTGAGTTTCACACTTGCTCAAATACTTTGGAAGGGTCTCTTATCTTGCTTATAGAAATAATATGGAGACTTATAAACCTGGAAGAAGACTTCAGACCTATAGAGGGTGCTAGCCTAAAGGATGTGCATGAGTTATTTCATAGTTTAGGGAGCTTGGAGTGAATTTTGTGTTTGTTTTTACATGTGGTGTTCTAAAGTGTCAGGTTCTCTACATGAGGTTTGATTTACCTTCTTATATATGCTTTCAAGGGTTTTCATTTCATGAAAGGCCAACTAAAAGGATGTAATTCATAATAATAATGTGATAGAATAAAAATAATTGGCACAAATAATGACAATAAAAAACCATAAACTAGGGTCGACTTGTAGAATTGTACAAACCGAACGAAACTAGCAACTTTGACCAGAAGGGAAAAAACATGTTTTGAATTTATGGGTTGAAGGATGGATGTTTCTAAATGTATTTTACACTGTTAAAATTTAGAAGCTGACAATAGAGAGGTGTGTAAAGATAAACAAGTAAACAAAGAGATATCATGGTATGTTAAGCAAGAGTAATGAGAGTACATTTGTACATGCAAGTGTGCAATGTCAAGATCAATAGTGTCAAAATATATATTTCCAAATTTGAGTGTCTACAGAAAGAATAGGGTGGATTTTCTTAATACTTGATAGATTTTTTGTAGAGGATATTTTGATAAATGTTAGGTGAGTAAATGAATGGGTTTGATTTTTATTTATATGAAGAAAAGGGTAATATTTTTTAATAAGGATGGCATGGAGGGAAAATACCAACTCATAGGAAGATTCCCATTTGAAAATATGATTGTTGGAAGACCAGGGACATGATGGAATAACAGAGGATAGAATAAACCATTTGATAAAGTCCCTACTAAATAGTTCTACCATTGTGGTAAGAAAATTATCTAATGGTATGGAGAATTTTTTATGAGGAATATAAGACACTTATGATTAACGAGAGGTATTCTTGTATGTTTCTAAGCAATGGAATACGGGATTTTTTTTTTTGAATAACACATGATGGTGATTTTGACGAAACAAACATCTACTAGGTACTCCTTGAGCCTACTATTTATTTAGAGTGAACATAACGGATTGAAACTATTTATTTTTCATTAGGCTAGAAAATCCATACAACATCTACAATATTCCCTCAATGGGGATATAACAATTGTTTGTACCTCACGGTCTGAACCATACTCATCTCATCTCACTCTCTCAACTTAATAGCTGATTTTTAACTCTCCACTTAGTCCCTTTGGTTGGCTAATTTGACCCCTTCATGGCCTTTAACAACCAACCTCAACCTCAATAACATCCTCAATTATACTCAACAACCTTCATCCTTCGCAACTCCTCTGTTATTTATAGCCGTAGACCCTATCCCTTCACCTCTCCCTCTCCTTTGATTTGGATTCTCCACTCTTCCTGCTCAGAATTCAAATTCAAATTTGGCCTCTTTACTATGCATATCCATGTAATCTCCTTCCATCCAATCTCCTTGTGCCACACCTTCGGGTAGTTAAACTCGTCCAATCATCCTTCTCATTTCCTAATCACTATCAACCACATGACCCTACAGACTCATCCTTTTTCCTTCTTCTACCATTTATCACCTTGTATTTTCACCCATGGCTACATCTCTTTTCTCTTTACAACTCCACTCTTCTTTGTCAAAACTTTTGAGAGTTTATTCTTTTCCACACTCCTTCCTACATCATTCAGGGTTTATTTTAAGATACCTTTGGGAAATAGGAGGTGAAATATTCCCGATGAATATCCTCGAAACCACTTTCGCGACACAGGTGAATTTCCCAGGGTTTGTGTGCAAAATTTTCACCCAACAAAAGATTTCATTTTTGATTCGCACGAGAGGATACTTGCAGTCATGTGACAAAAATTTTGTTGTCACACGAAAGAAAATCAAACAAAAAGTTTATTGTTGTGTGATAGTAAGTTTGTTGTCGTGTGACAAATTTTTTTTTGTCACGCGACAACAAACTTTCGGTTACACGAATGAAAATATACTCTCCTGTGACCTTATCTTTTCAGTTGTGTGTCTCCTTTATTTGTGTGCGTCCATCGACCAACCAATTATCTTAATTTCTCTGTCATGCATCTACAACCTCCTGTCGTATGTCAACAACACAAGATTTTCGTGCTTCAATAACCTCATGTCGTGTGTCAACAACACAAGATTATCATGCTTTAAAAACCTCTTGTCGTGTGTCAACAACTTCCTACCACGCGTCAACAACCTGTCCTACAAGTTCACAGTACTTGATATGTTGGTACCTCAGTAAGCTAGTAATAAGCTACTAGTATACTACCGACGAAGTGCCTAGGTTTATATAGTAGTTTTCAATGGTAGGTGAATCCGACCCCTAAATAAAGTTTAGGAGAACAAGACACTGCCCTGTTCCGAAAAATTCCCCATTTCAAATTTTCCTAAAATGGAATTTTTGCCAATTTACGAATATTCACCACTAAAAAAATCCCTGGTGTTAGTGCCTCCTTACACATTTCTACTCCTTTAACATCTTGACATCTTCTCCTCCGTGCATCCTCATATTTGGTTTCCATCATGAACAAATATTATGTATGTGCCCTATCCTTACATGCTTCACTTATCTTATGTGTTCTTCCAATCACACTTGCCCTATTTTGCTAATGATTGTGCCTTTCTTTGTGTGCATCTTTGTTTCCTCTTGGCTAGTTTCTTATAGAATTCTTTCAGTTCCACACATCCATTTTTGTATTTCATTCTTACTCTATGTGAAATTCTTCTACCCATGCCTCTATGCTTGTGGCTTCAGTCCATTCCTCCTTCCATCCTTGTCACTTTCTCTGTCAACCTTTATTTTTTCATACTTCTCATGGCCTCTTATTACTTTTGACTAGTTGCATCATATTGGAAGTTCTACTAGTCTTTCCTCTTCCTTCTTGTCTCTTGTATCCACGAATCTCCATCTCCCTCTTAGCATATTTTCCTTCTTCTGTGTATCTCTTCCTTATTTCTCTTGACTAGTTGCCTCACGGTCGACGTTTTACTAGTCTTCCTGCTTGGTAGTTCTTCATCCTACCATGCATTTCTTCTACATCTCTACACTTATTTCACATCTATAAGTCAACTCTTTGATCTTTTTTGCCTCTCCACGAACTTCCTCCTCTTTCTTTTTGGCAGGTCCTCCTAAGCTTCTATCGCCCATGCATCTTCCATGTTCTGTCTTTTTCTCCTCTTGTGTGTTTCCAATTCTCCCATGCTTCCTCCATTTTTGTAGGTTTTCTTAAGTCTGGGATGCCCCTGCATCATATGTTGAGATCTTTTTAGGCACACACGTCATGTATAAATGATATAAGACAAAAACCAAACTAGTAAATGCCAAATGCTAAATTTGGGTATCTACAATTTTTATGAAACCAAAAAAGAGGATATAAGAAAATTAACAAATTACGAAACATAAATTAATATTTATCAAAATATAAAGCAATATTTAACCATAGAATAGTTGTATAAGATCACGTTCTCAATAAATGTAATATGAATAAATGGATTGAAATTAAATTGTGACATAAATACCCAATTACTTTTAAATAGTCCTAATAAACATGTGTAAATAAGTATGAATTAGTTAATTCTAGAATAAAGAGAGGTGAAATACAAGTTTTATATTTGTATTAATTTACTGAAATATTTGGTGTCATTCATCGGGAAATGTACATACAAAACTGACAGAGACATAACCTAAAAACTTAATAAGAAAATAAAGAAAAACATGTCCAAGGTATTAATCCCCCTTTCAAAAATGTTTGAAGAGTTAATGACACTCTTAATGATCCCTAAAGTATTAATGACTTTCATGATGAATGTAAAAAAAAAAGATAGAAATAATTTCGTGATTGTGTTCACCTAGTCCTACACTTCAATAACTTAAATTCTCATTTATTTATATTGTAGCTTTGGTCCATGCAAAACATGATTCATGTAATTTATTTAGAGGGACAACGATACCTTAAAAATTAAGGAAAACATGTGTTTTGAGACATGTGATAAACCATATAATAATAATACTACCTTGATATTTGTTAGGCCCGTAAATATTAACAATATCAAAAATGAAAAGCCTTATGATTGGAATAATTCTAGTATAATACAAACATTTTTTTATCTTGCTTTATGTGGCCTTTAATAATTTGCATATCATAAAATTATTCCTTTAATTTTCAATACTCCAATTATTCTTTTATTTCTTTAGAATGCTTATAAGTTCTCATATGTGAACGGAAATTGGATTCTCTTTGTATGTTTTATATGATTAAATGAACTATAATACTTGTGTGTGTGTGTGTGTGTGTGTGTGTGTGTGTGTGTGTGTGTGTGTCAAATTCAAAGTAGGATCCTATTGACACCCAAGTTGACATCAAAAGGTCGAAGTGCAAAAAAAAATGAAGTAGAAATTGTACTCTAGCCAAAAATGGCAACATAAAGGACCCACGAGTGTCATTACCACTCTTTTTGGGACCATGAATTTCATTAATGCACCTAATGAAGAGCTCCAAATAGGGGGAAATCAAAATAAGGGCAGTTTTATCAAGTTAAGAGTTGACAAAAATGCAAATAACGCTTAATTTGGACCAATTATCATAAGGTACATAAACATCTTAAATTCATGGAATTTAACGACTCATACTTATGTGGAAATCATTTTTAAGTGTTTAATTATATATAAAATTAATAAAGATATTTTAATTTAGAAAAATGACAATCAACCATCCTTAATGGCAGGATTGTTTTTGAAAACACATGTAAAGTTTTGAGTCAATGTGTGTCAATTCACAAAATTACACAATTTTGTAAGAATATTTTTTTCAAATTTATTATGGATAATATAAATATTATATATTTAAATTTCATTGTATTTTCTATAAAATAACCACATAAAAGATAAATTCAATGCAATATCATTCCCTATGATTATGTAAATGACTTTAAACTTCACTTAAATAAAAAATTATTTGTACAAATTATCAAAATGTATAAATAATGTAGTTCACATGTAACCTTCAAATAACATATCTCTTTATAATTGTTTTATCACTAGTACATATATTTTAATTACATTTAAATAGAAATTTTTTAATAGATATTAATTTGGTGGGGATAGATAACTTCCATTAAGTTACATTACTACATTGAAATTTATTTTTAGGAAATAAAAAGGGGCTCCAAACCCTATATAATGACTAAAATATTGTAAACTTAGCAAAACAAATTGCTTTATAGAAGTCAAATAAACCTCACATTTAAAATATTCAATTAATTATGTATCCACATACATTACAACTCCCCACTGCCACTATAGTAGCATATTGGAGTAATTACCCACAAGTATCCTCACAGTTAATATTTAAATAAAAGGAATGAGTAGCCTATAAAATTTTAATTTACTTATTATATCAAAGCCCCTATTTTCAATAATTTAACAAAATAAGTCAATCATCTTCCTTCCTTTTACATTCTGAAGTTTAAAATTTTCACTCAATATATTATTATATTTTCACAAAAAAATGGAGGCTTATTCCAACCTTAATCTCTTTCAAAAATAAGATATGTAATAACATTAGTTAATAATGAATGAAATGAATTTATTTCTATTATACATTGCATTAGGAAATGTGCATATGATAAAAATATTTACATAAATTACATAAGTAGAGTCCCATTAATTGAAATAGTATAAATATTAATTAAATTCTTTGAAATCTCGTAATTATTGATTAAACAATGGTAAAAGTTCATATTTTAAATTATCATTTTATTTATAATCGTAAGGTATATAGTCTTCAACTTTCAATTAATACTTTCTTTCTTATCCTATCAAATCACACTATGTGCATAAATTAATGTTTGAGCAATTTTTATTGAATACTATATATTTTACATTTGGCTATAAATATCATTTATCTCACATGGCATTGGTTTCTTGACTTTTCCCTTTACTCGTCATTCTAATCGAGGCAAACATTTGTCTATTCCAATATAGTTTTGGCAAAAAAAAAAAGAATGTATTTCATATTTAAAAATACACACCATTTTTATTGATCACATCAACCACACATAAACTAATAAACTAATATTTAATAGCTAATCCCACACTATAAAAGAATCAATAAAATACATACAATTATTACTGAAATATTATCTTACAATACAATTATTACAAACTTGTAATGTAGTGCCATATATTTTTTTCAAAATAAAATGCAAGCACACTAATTTTTTTTTGATTTTATATGTAATGCACAACTAAATAACTATTGCAAATTTCTACAAGAGAGTTATTCCAACAAACATTATTTCTTATGAAACACAATGTTTCCAACATACAACTTTTTATTCCAAAATAGAGTTGCAACAATTTCTTTATGAAGAGATCTTTCATATCTATTTTACAAGCTTACTTTTCCAAGGCAAGGGTTCACATTTGTAAAAACATGCTCAACTACATAGCTTATTCAAGACAACCCTTTTTTTTTTACAAGATCCTTGCACTATTGAAGGAAACTTTCTTAAACAATATGGCTTAAGTTTACAAGTAACATCACATACAAAGTGGATGTTTTACAAGAAAAAGAAAGCTTCACATAATCACATTTATAAATATACAATAAGAACCGATAAGAACCAAGAAGAATAGGGATCTCCAACTATCTCCAACTCCAAGAGAACATGGCTTGTTTACCACCCAACCAATAGGCATCATCACATGCCTTTCCATGGTTGGAAGTCATGCTAGCCTCCCCCAAGCCCATGGGAGAGAGGAACTAGCTTCCACAATGTGCACAAGTAATAATGGGGATTAAACACACAACAAGAGAAAACATAAAATCATTCAACCACTTAGACCTACTATACAATGAAAACCACAACATGAGGAGAACAAGGTCAACCTCACAAGGGGGAAGAGAGGAAGAAGGATGCCCAAATCAAGGTGTCCAACCATAGGAGCACCAATAAATACACATATATAAAAGCTCCTTATACCTCCTAATCATACATCCTCCTTATTCCTCCTTATGCTATAGAAATCCTTCTTGGGAGGATTTTCAAACCCAAAGGGTTTCCTCACCAAGAATGGGGAAAGGTTCAAGCCATATGAGCCTTTCTCCCACCTCAAACCATATGAGGGGATGAGAAGGGACCTTCATGGCTTGATCTACAACCATGAGGTTTGAGAGGGAAATCCCTCTCTCTTCCCCTACATTCTCCAAAAACCATCAATCCAAATGATGGTGGAGAGAAAACAAGGAAAACAACAAGAACAAGCAAACAACCACATTCACCATACATCATTTCACACACTATTTTATTGAGCAAGCATAGTTTACAAGATAACAAATCTAAGAAGGAAAAAGGTTAAGAACCCTACCTCTAATATGCTTTCCAAACTCTAAGCTTTTCCCCTTTGTCCAAGCTCCCTTCCAAGCTCCCAAAATTCTCCAAGTGCTCCAAAAAAAAATGAACCAAGAAGACCCATTCTTCCCACATGAGAAAGAATAAAAAGAGGAGCCCAAAAGTTTCCTCACCAATGGGAAAGTGACAAGTGTCACCCCCTCTCCTCTCAAGAGTCAAAGATTTCAAAAACAAAAAAAGTAAGAGTAAACTCACCTTTTATCCCTTTTCACCCAAAATACCAAAAACTAAAATAAAACAAAGTGGAGAAACTTTTAACACTTTCACACAATCCAACCATCTTACATGGATGGTGACTAAAGAGGGCTAAATGGGAGGAAACTCCCTCCAAACCTTGGAAATAGGCCCCCCTACCTATTAGGTAGGGTCCAAGGGCCCATTTTCATGCTAAGGGAACCCCCAAACTCAAAAGGGGTCCCTAAAATTACCCAAAATAACCCAATTTCGGGTTTGGCATGCTTGGGCACAAGGGTAGAGGGTGTGGGGTCCACCCAAGGTTCACATGTGGTCCCCAATCCCTTCTACCAACACACACACACTTCCCAAAACCAACACTTAACTTAAGATAAGATCATTAACCCCTAAGCTAGTTTACTTAATAAAAACACATCCTAAACCTAATTAATTTTACAAGACATAATTACATTACAAAATGAGGGTTCACCCATGGTGCCCAATTAAATACATCTAATCTAAGGCCTCAAACATTTAGCATGGTTAGGACTCAGCCCGTGGGCCGCTTGTGCACAATTGCGTAGCTGCCCTGAAACCCATGCTCTCCTATACCTGTCACCTGCACACTCATTGCACACATTAACCGCATCTGTCCAATATAATAAACATCATCTATACATCACAATATCAATCAAACTTATAATGTCTGAACATAATTTACAATTGATAGTGCAATGCATACAATTATCCACAAATAAAATTGCAACGACATACACTTAGGTTAGCATGAAAATTACCATCATTAAATCCAAAACACTATATCGTTAATCAAATCAACCACAAGAGACTAACATCTAACCAATAAGTCTATCATATAACTCTGTTAGTGTCATCAACATCGTAAGAAATATACCAGTATATGAATCTAGTCCAATTGGCGCTACGCGCCCAAAATGCCATAATGTCCATGAAGATAAAATATCATACTAAAATGTCTAAAGTCCATGATTCTCAATCAAAACATGCCTAGAAATAAAGGAACCAACAGATAACTGGAGCTATAAAAATGTGGGCACTACATCCCCTTCTCCTAGAATTAGACTTCCTCCTGGAAGTCATTGGAAGAGATAGGGATATCTAGCCCTCAGTGGTGTAGCATCCTCCCGAGTAGGCGATGACTCGTGTCGGTCCCACTGCACTCTAACCTGGTCCAAATCTCGACCTCGAAGGGCCAACCTCCGGTGCTCCAGTATGCGTATGGGCTCCAATCTCCACTGCCCTCCGTCCTCTACCTGTAATGCCGACCAATCCAAAACATGAGAAACATCTGGTACATATCTACGTAGTACAGAAACATGAAAAACATCGTGGGCCCGTGCAAGGCATGGTGGCAAAGCTAGACGATAGGCAACTGGACCGATGACCTCAAGAATATCAAAAGGCCCCACAAAACGAGGCGATAGCTTAGAACCCTTTCCATAATGGATCGGACTCTTATGAGGACGAACCTCAAAAAGACTTTGTCACCCACTGAGAAGTGACGATCGATCCTCTTGGTGTCCGCATACGCCTTCTGGCGTGCTCTAGCCTGCTCAAGACGCTGCCGAATCAGAACAACCTGCTGCTCTAAATCCTAAAGGTAAGCTGGCCCCAAAATAATCCTGTCATCTAGTCTGTCCCAGCTCAAAGGTGTCCTACAAGGTCGTCCATACAAAGCCTGATAGGGAGCCATGCCAATGGAGCTATGATAACTGTTATTGTAGGCAAACTCAACTAAATGCAAATAGTCTTCCCACTTCTTCTGCTGGTCCATCACGTACATCCTCAACATGTCCTCAAGAACCTGATTAACCCTCTCTGTCTGCCCATCTGTCTCTAGATGATATGCTGAACTAAAATTAATCTGTGTACCCAAGGCCTCCTGAAAAGAAGTCCAGAAAACTGATGTGTAGATGGTGTCTCTGTCATTAATGATCGTCTTCGGAATCCCATGCAATCTGACAATATCCTCCATGAACACTTTGGCGATGGCCTGTGCATTATAGGTGACCTTGGTTGGCGAGAAATGCACAACCTTGGTCAACTTATCCACTGTGACCATAATGGCATCATGACGATAAGAGGACATAGGAAGTCCTACTATGAAATCCATGGAGATCACATCCCATTTCCACTCGGGAATGTCATGAGGGTATAAGAGTCCTACGGGATGAGAATGCTCTGCCTTGACTCTCTGACACTCAAGACACCGTGCTACAAAATCTGCTATGTCTCGACGAAGACCTGGCCAATAATATAACTCTCTCAAATTGGCATGCATCTTCTTCACTCCTGGATGTGCTGCGTAGGGGGCTCGATGAGCCTCAGTAAGGATGAAACTACGCAGATCACCTGCCTTAGGCACATAAATGCGCCTATGGAACCGAAGCAAACCATCTGACTCTAACATGCATCCTGAATATCTGCCCCCAAAAGAACCCTGAGAATCCAACATCTGCCTAGCACCCTCATAAAACCTGTCCTCTGGAAGATGCTCAAGTATCCTGCCTCTCAAATCTGACTGCAGTGTCAAAGAAGCAAGCACATGCCGTCGTCTACTAAGTGCATCTGCAACAACATTTTCCTTTCCCTTGATATACTGCACCTCCATGTCATACTCACAAAGGAACTCCATCCAACGCCGTTGACGAGCGTTGAGGTTCGGCTGAGAGAAGATATGCTGTAAGCTACAATGATCTGTCCTCAAGATGAAAGGTCTACCCAAAAGGAAGTGTCACCAACGCACAAGTGCATGAACAACTGCTGCAAGCTCTAAGTCGTGAGTAGGATAGTTAAGCTCGTAGTCCTTGAGCTTACGAGACTCAAAAGCAATAACCCGACGCTCCTGCATAAGAACTGCTCCCAAACCCTCTAGTGATGCATCGTCTACAAACAACAAAATCCTCTGTTGGGTGCGAAGGCTGCTAAGATGGGCGCCGTGGTTAGCCTTTCCTTAAGCAAATGAAAGGCCTGCTCACATTTTTCTGACCAATCAAACTTCTTCCCTTTCCTCTGAAGAGAAGTAATAGGGTGAGCAATCCTAGAAAAGTCCTGCACAAACCTGCGGTAATACCCTGCTAAACCCATGAAGCTCCTCACCTCGGTGGTGATGTGGGTCTTTGGCCAATCAAGATAGCTGAATCTTAGAGGGATCTACGGAGATACCCTCGCTTTGATATGATATGACCCAATCTTGAATCTCTGCATCACGAAAGAAGCTGCATTTTCCAAGTTCCCATACAACTCTCGCTCTCTCAAAACCTGAAGTACCGCCTCAAATGCTCCTCATGTTCCTCCTCGGAACAAGAATAAATCAATATGTCATCAAGGAACACTAAAACAAAGCGATCCGAAATGTCACGAATACTCCATTCATGAGGCTCATGAAGAGGCAGTGGGGCATTGGTCAAACCAAATGGAACCCTTTGTGAACTCATAATGCCCGTAACGTGCAAATGTAAAGCGCTTATTTGTCTTATGAATATGCGCATCCGAAATGCAATCGATGATACCACGACTTGAGATCGATTTTGGAGAACACTCTAGCTCCCCGCATCCGATCAAACAAGTCATCAATTTCGGGAGCGGATAACGGTTCTTTATTGTGACTTTGTTGAGCATGTCGAAATCTACACAAAGCCCGAGAGAACCATCCTTATTTTTCACAAATATGGTGGCGCTCCCAAGGAGATACACTAGCTTTAGGGCGAATGAGACCCTTCTCTAACAACTCCTCTAATCGAATCTTGAGATCATGAAGCTCAAGTCGTTATCCGATAGGGTGCCCTAGAAAGCCAGTGCGAGATCCGGGCACTAAGTCAATGGTGAAATCCACCTCCCTACTTAGGTGGTAAACCGGAAGCTCCCTGAAACACATCTGCATACTCCTCAAAACTGCGTGATCATCAAGGGGTGAATGCTCTGAGTCTTGTCGAATGATCATTGATAGTGATAGCAAATTTGTGCAACCCTTACGCATGCTCGCTTGAGTTGCTTAGCCGAGATCATGCGCAAGGAAATGGGTCTCTGCATCCTGAAATCACAATTGCACTACCCAAATCATCCCGACACTCAATGATCTTCTCTCTCAATCCACCTTGGCTCGATGAGCCTCGAGCCAATCCATACCCAACACTACACGATAGGATCCTAAAGGAATAACTCGAAGGTCGGCGTAGTGGAGAAGAATCCCAAATCGAGTACACAACTCTCCACATACGAGTCCATGGCGAGTTTAGCCCCGAGGCCAACTCAACTGCCTGCCAACTATCTCATTGCTGCGCTAGCCACCACTAGCCCACACTGGTCCACTATAGAAGGTGATATAAAGGAATCTGAAGCACCTGAATCAAAAAGTACTAAGGCAGATACCCACGATAGTACTGGCGTCTCAATGATCGCTGTGTGGCACGATGCTCGGCTGGCGGTTGTCGGCCGTGCATACACACGATGGGCGCGTCCCACGTCACCCACCGTCTGCTCGGATCTAGGAGCTCTCTGCATATCCGTAGTAGTGGGCTTGTGCGGACACATACGCACATAATGATCTGGAGCCCCACAAATAAAACATCCTCCTGTACCTCTCTGAGATGGGGTCCCTCCTGTGCTCTGGCGAACTGAACCTGCCGGTCCAACCCTAGTAGACTGCTGCGAGCGGGCTGGCTGGGAGTGATGAGTACCCGGCCTCCTGTCTCTAGACCCACCAAAACCACCTCTAGACCCACCTCGCTGAAAACTCTGAGTCTGTCTACCCCTACGATCTTTGGTGTCCACAGTGCGTGTCTGCTTTGTGATGGGTGTGGAGGAGCTCTCGATCTTTCTTGGAGAAGACCAGAATCCTCCTCTAGGGGGTGGTGCGCTCCCGTGCTCTCGAATCTGGAATGCCGATTCTGTCCTAGAACTTGCTCTTGTTCCTATCTCTGTGCTCCTGAGCCTTGGTCCTATTCTCCTTAGCCAAGTAGGCCTTCTCAATGGCCTTCTCGAGCGTGGGAGGAGATAACATCCTAACAGATCCTGCTATATCTGCATTCGGGCCCCGAATGAAACTGTTTACTCTGACTTCTCATCTTGCGGGTAGTCTACACCTCTTGCAAGAGATCCAAAACCTGCTCTCATCTGCGCCACCGAGCGAGAACCACCTGCCATGCAAGTCGTGAAACTCATCAATCCTCTTCTGCACAAAATGCTCTGACATATATCGGGCCCTGAATCGCTCCTCGAACAACTCCCATGTCACTGTATCCCGAGTCAAATGGAGCTTCCGCTCCTCATTCCTCCACCAAACACTGCTGCGTCTCGGAGGAGGTGTATGGCGAACCTGGCTTTGACGTTGCTCTCATGAGAGTGCAAGCCAAAGCAGCTATCCAAGCTAAGGAGCCAGGACTCCGCCCCAAAGCCGTCTGTCGAACCAGTAAACGTAGGCGGCTGCAGGCGAAGAAGGTCTCGAATCACACTACTGTGTCTCGATCCTGACGATGTGGTCTAACAGGTGAGAGGGGTCGCATATCTCCAAAAGGTCCCTCGAAGCTGTGTGATCGGCTATGACGAAACGAGGCCACCCTCTCGCCAAGGATGGAAGGGCTGCGTGACCTCTCTCGTCTCGGAATGTCGTGCTCAGGTGGCTCTGGATGTGCATCCTCACCAATCAACTCCTCATCTCCTAACTGAATGTCCTCCTCTCTCGGCACTGCGGTGCTGGAAATCGCTCTGTACCACACCTATCAGCTGCTGCAGGGTCTCCAATATCGAGGCCCAAAATCGGGCACCGGCGGCTCTCGCGTAGGTGCGCTACGACCCGAACCTCGAGCTGAACGTCCCCTCTTGGGTGCCATCCTGAACCCGAGGTAAAAACAAATGTTTTATAAACTTTCTAAACGTTTGTTGGAAGCGTTATATTATCATTATTTTAATTATTATCATTATTGTTATTATCATTAGTAACACCAAAAGCAATGCCCCTTCTCATTAATAATTAATTTATAATAATTATTAATTTATTTATTTATTTATTTTCCCGAAATAAATTAATACCGTCCCGCAATAATTTAATTATTTTAATCTATTAAGCTCCCTAGGGTTTTAAACAAAAATATTTACACCCCTTGCATAAATTAGTCTTCCCCCTTTCATTAACTTATTTTATTTATTTATTTTATTTATTTATTTTTCTACACACTCATTAAATTTAATTTTGTTTTCCCCCTTTAATTTAATGTACCCACACACACCATATAAGTTATTTTACATTCCCATAAAAGATCATGACTTAAAGGGTGTAGGGTTTAAAGAGAGCCCTTGGATAAAACAAATCTTGGCCTTTGATTTCAAACTTGCCCTAAATTTGCCCTAGATTTCTCTGTCTCTTTTCCTCTCTATTCTTTTCTCATTTGTTTTGTTTCTTCCTTCTTTCTACTTTTCTTGTTTTGTTTTCTTTGTTTCCTCTTGTGCAAGTGGAGGAGCTATGGAAGGGTGGCTCCATGGAATTTTTGAAGAAGAAGAGTCTATTATCTATATATTTTTGTATTATTTATTTATTTATTTATTTTGTGCATGAAGGAGATATATGTAAAAGAAAAGAGAAAAATATATGGTGACCAATAGGACAATGGGCAGTATGTCATCGCATTTTTTTGTTGTTGGTCATATATGTATTTTTTTGTTGTTGTTGTTGTTTTGCTTGGGGCGCGGAGGCGGGCGCGGGCGGTGTGCGGGGCACGGTGTTTTGGGTGCGGGCGGGCGGAGTTTCGGGGGGAGGGACGGGGTCGGCGTGGGGCGGGGTTTGGGAGTCCAGGGGGTAGGGGAACAGGGGGATCGGGGGCGTGGGACGGGGTTCGGGAGTCGGGGCGGCCAGAAAAGGGGTCGTTGGGAGGGGGCGGGGCGCTCGGGCGATCAAGGCGTCGGGGAGGGGGATCGTTGGGGTTTGGGGTTCGGGGCGCGGTGTGCGCGGGGCGAGTTAGTGTGGGGCTGCGGGTAGGTTGGGGGCTTCGGCCCCCACAACACTGCTTTTTTTTTTGTTTTTGTTTGTTTTGGGGTCTGCGAGTGGGTTCATGATGCGCCCCCAAACATTGTTTTTTTTTGTTTTTTTTATTTTATGTTATTTTATTTTATTTTTTAAAATTTATATCTTTTATATATATATATATATATATATATATATATATAAAACTAAAATCTGTTCTATTATATTTTATTTATTTATTTATATATATATATATATATATATATATATATATTTAAAAATATAAAAACAAATCTGTATAAATATATTTTCAAATTTATACATTATTTAGTATAGAATATATATATACTATAAAAAAATATATATATATATATATATACAAACTGATTTTATTTTATTTATTTTATTATTTTTATTTTTGTTTATTCTAGGAAAATATAGTTATAAATAGGAAGCGAAATAAAAATAAAATAACTATATTAAATTTATTTTCATTTCTTGATCAATACTAACAAACTTGCAGGCCAAAACCTAATTAAAAAAATGATAATATAACCATTTAAAAAAAACTCAATGAACACTAATTTTCCTTAAATGAACTAACTAATTGGTATTTTCAATTTTTTTTTTTGCAATACTAACTAATTAAATATTTCAGATTTTCATGCAAGGAGGTTATATTAAAACATCCATGTATTTTTTTAAATGCAAGACTAAGACATCTTCAAGTTACCCAAAAGTCCGTGTGTTGGAACCACGCTCTGATACCAAATGTAGTGCCATATATTTTTTTCAAAATAAAATGCAAGCACACTAATTTTTTTTTGATTTTATATGTAATGCACAACTAAATAACTATTGCAGATTTCTACAAGAGAGTTATTCCAACACACATTATTTCTTATGAAACACAATGTTTCCAACATACAACTTTTTATTCCAAAATAGAGTTGGCAACAATTTCTTTATGAAGAGATCTTTCATATCTATTCTACAAGCTTACTTTTCAAGGCAAGGGTTCACATTTGTAAAAATATGCTCGACTACATAGCTTATTCAAGACAACCTTTTTTTTTTACAAGATCCCTTGCACTATTGAATGAAACTTTCTTAAACAATATGGCTTAAGTTTTTACAAGTAACATCACATACAAAGTGGATGTTTTACAAGAATAAGAAAGCTTCACATAATCACATTTATAAATATACAATAAGAACCGATAAGAATCAAGAAGAATAGGGATCTCCAACTATCTCCAACTCCAAGAGAAGAACTTGTTTACCACCCAACCAATAGGCATCATCACATGCCTTTCCATGGTTGGAAGTCATGCTAGCCTCCCCAAGCCCATGGGAGAGAGGAACTAGCTTCCACAATGTGCACAAGTAATAATGAGGATTAAACACACAACAAGAGAAAACATAAAATCATTCAACCACTTAGACCTACTATACAATGAAAACCACAACATGAGGAGAACAAGGTCAACCTCACAAGGGGGAAGAGAGGAAGAAGGATGCCCAAATCAAGGTGTCCAACCATAGGAGCACCAATAAATACACATATATAAAAGCTCCTTATACCTCCTAATCATACATCCTCCTTATTCCTCCTTATGCTATAGAAATCATTCTTGGGAGGATTTTCAAACCCAAAGGGTTTCCTCACCAAGAATGAGAAAAGGTTCAAGCCATATGAGCCTTTCTCCCACCTCAAACCATATGAGGGGATGAGAAGGGACCTTCATGGCTTGATCTACAACCATGAGGTTTGAGAGGGAAATCCCTCTCTCTTCCCCTACATTCTCCAAAACCATCAATCCAAATGATGGTGAAGAGAAAACAAGGAAAACAACAAGAACAAGCAAACAACCACATTCACCATACATCATTTCACACACTATTTTATTGAGCAAGCATAGTCTACAAGATAACAAATCTAAGAAGGAAAAAGGTTAAGAACCCTACCTCTAATATGCTTTCCAAACTCTAAGCTTTTCCTCTTTGTCCAAGCTCCCTTCCAAGCTCCCAAAATTCTCCAAGTGCTCCAAAAAAAATGAACCAAGAAGACCCATTCTTCCCACATGAGGAAGAATAAAAAGAGGATCCCAAAAGTTTCCTCACCAATGGGAAAGTGACAAGTGTCACCCCCTCTCCTCTCAAGAGTCAAAGATTCCAAAAACAAAAAAGTAAGAGTAAACTCACCTTTTATCCCTTTTCACCCAAAATACCAAAAACTAAAATAAAACAAAGTGGAGCAACTTTTAACACTTTCACACAATCCAACCATCTTACATGGATGGTGACTAAAGAGGGCTAAATGGGAGGGAAACTCCCTCCAAACCTTGGAAATAGGCCCCCTACCTATGGGTAGGGTCCAAGGGCCCATTTTCATGCTAAGGGAACCCCCAAACTCAAAAGGGGTCCCTAAAATTACCCAAAATAACCCAATTTCGGGTTTGGCATGCTTGGGCACAAGGGTAGAGGGTGTGGGGTCCACCCAAGGTTCACATGTGGTCCCAAATCCCTTCTACCAATACACACACACTTCCCAAAACCAACACTTAACTTAAGATAAGATCATTTTTTTTTAATATTGGTAAATAGTTTTTTGAAAGGGACTATACCCTTGTGTACAAAAGGAGGCCTAACAGTAGGAATAAGAGAGAGGAGAGAGAAGGCATGTGAAAACACAAAAGTTACAACAAAGAACAACGAAGCTCAGAAACAGCTACACAAACAAGACTTAACAGCAAAACAACGGCAAAAAAACAGCAAGCCTACAGCCAAGAAGAAGTAATAAAAACAATAAGGACCAGCAAAAGTAGTCAGGACTACTTCTTGGCCACTTGATCAATACTCATCTTTACTTTTTTCCAAGCATGATACATGCCCAGCGTGGTCATATGAGCAGCATCTGTCTTATCGAGCTCCTCTCTGGTTCTTTTGCTCTCTTTCTCATTGCCCCAAAGAGTAACCGGGACACCGCTAAGATGCGAAACACTTCTTGCATGACCTTCGATGAACTCCTCGATGGCCCTGAATGCTGCAATATTATACTCATGCCTAGTCTTCGTCTTCCCTAGGCGGGAGTCTAGGGAGGTCAGTTTTTTGTATATGTCATCAATCTGGCTATTGCCAATGCTCCCTTCCCCCTCAATGCTTTTTTTGCCTTTTTGCTTAGCAAGGTTTTTGACCTCATCCTTCAGCAATTTAAGCTCAGCCTCTAAGGCCTCCAATCTCCTAGAAGGGTTATCCGTTGGTGCCGCCTGGGGACTGGCACTACTAATGTTCAGCAGATCACGAGCAATGTCTTCCAAAGGTTCATCCCCCTCAGCAGTAGACTCAAGGTTGAGTCTCCTAGAAGCCCTGGTGACACGTTTAGAGGTAGAGACAGGGTGGGTGGCAGGGGCAGCAACAGGAGGAAAAGAAGGAGAAGCATGAGCAGCCGGCATGGGGAAAAGCACGAAGGGGGGGCAAAGCGCGGGGACAAAGCAGGGGAGACAGGATCGGCGGCGGTGAGCCCAACAAAGCCGGGCCGGGAGAGGAAGGGAGACCGGGGAATTTAATAAGGCAGTGCTTGTGAATAAGCAAAATAAGCCCTTGGTGTAAGGGAACCGCCCGGGTATGCTTCTGGAACTCCAAAATGGAGCGCTCAAGAGAGTTTAACAGATAGTGAGGGAAGCAAACCAACCTACTCCTACGAAAGTGATTCAAAAAGACAAGGTGCTTGGCGAGGACAAGAATAAACTGCCTTCCAAGGATATGAAGCGAATCATCATGCGGGTGACTTCATCATACGGAGATGGAATTGAGTTAACAAGCAGACCCGCGGTGTTGAATATAAGCTTCTCCTCCTCCTCCACAAATCTTCTCTCTTCAACCTCTTTGATAACCCTCTTGTTGAAGAAGCGGTATCCTTCCAAGCTGAGGCCAGTCGCTTCGGCTATGAGTTCCTCATTAATAAGAATTTTCTGCCCTCCATAGTCGACCGTCCTCTCATTCCACTCCTTGGCAAAGCGAACAGAGATGCTTTGATCATGTCCTTGCACTCTTTCCACAAAGTTGGTGAATCCGCCGATGCTAAGAATGTTCCAGAGCTCAGTGTTTTCTTTCCAGTCAGGGTCCGCGCACGGCTCAATCTGGCAGGGAGGCCCTCCCATCTTCACAATGATGTCTTTGGTTACAACAATTTTCGAGAATACCTTTGGGCGTTGAGAGTTGTTCGCTTCTCACCTGCATTGGTCGCATAAAAATGGGAACTGTAGCCGTTGGTCCTCCCACGAATGGCTGTATGATTGCCGATCTGAGCCTGCGTGGAGTCACGCGTGAAAACCCTTTCCCTGTCAGCTTTCACCTTGTAGTTATCTTCGGTTTTCGCGGAGCTTGGCATCCGAATATCAACAGCTATTGTACCTCCCGCGTGCGCTGTTTTTAAATTTAGACAACTCCACTTGAAGTTCCTAAACAAAATCTTGCTATCATTTGAAGTAGATATCATTTGCCACGCCAAATAAATTAAAACAGCACATGTGGAAGAATTTATGGATTTCCTCCAAAGATTAAGGCATATCTCTAGAGATTGTTTGCGTGTGAAGGTCCGCATGTATGCTGTTGTGAAGCTGATTAGGGATACTATCATTATCCCAAATAGTGAAATTTATATTAATGCCATAATTGGCCAATGCATCGCCAGCTTGTTTCCCTCCCTGTAAGTATGTATGATTCGATCTTTGTTGAAGGTATGAGTGATGCTTATGGATTCAGAGATAAAATCTTTGATATTCTAGCTAGGAGAAGAGGACTGATTAAGCAGTTTAATAATATTAAGGGAGTCCCCTTCAACAATGAGGTTCTGGATATTTTGGGCCCGTGCAACTCTCAATCCCCATAGAGCAGATAAAGCTTCTGCAAAATGATTGGTTTGGATTCCCATTTTTCCAGCATATGCAGCAATCAAATTACCTTTATGGTCCCGTATTGCTCCTCCTCCAGCTGCTGTTCCAGGGTTCCCCTTAGAGGCTCCATCAAAGTTCAGCTTGAACCAATTGGATTCAGGGGGATGCCATTTAACCAAAGATCTATCCACACTATTCCCGGGGTTGCTCCAATATCCGATCTGCCAATTTGATAAGATGTGCTTTTCATTTTCAGGGTAACAATTGTTCTTGGGAGGTTTAAATCTGGCCATGTCCTCTTTGATGCCTTGGGAGATCTTGCCAGTAGTGAATTTAAAATTCTGCTTCTTATTTCTAAAAACGATATTATTTCTATCCTTCCAGATCCTCCAAATTAAATGCGGGATGGCTAATTTCCAGATTCTTTTGATAGCACAATGTCTGAATGGTGGGTTCCATTGATTCCATAGCTGAATAAGATCCTCCGGCATCACCCAGAGAGCTTCAAATTTGGAAAGGACAAAGTTCCAAGCTCTAAAGGCATAATCACAATGTATGAACAGATGGCTAATGTCTTCATAGTTATTCCTACAAAGGTGGCACCAATTGGGAATGATAAATCCTCTTTTCATCAAATTGTCAGTGGTGAGAATTTTGCCTCTGATGGCCAGCCAAAGAAAAAAATTTATTTTGGGGGTTAACTCAGGCATCCAGATCAAGTTCCAGTTAAAATCTGATTGGTTACTGTGGAAAAGACTGGTATAACCAGATTTGACTGAGTATTTACCATCGTGTGAATTGCTCCAGATCAGCTCATCCTTGGAATCCAACTGACACAAAGGGAAGAGATCTAAAAGGTCTTGGAGGGAGGAGATAATTTGTTTCAGTTCAATACGCTCCATAGTAAGTCTTTTCCAATTCTTGTTGGTGCCATTTCCATCAATGTAGTCCTTGACTTTAGTTCCATACTTTCTTATAAGGCTGTCCTTAGCAATCCCAAATCTCTCCAAGAGATTATCATTGGACCAGTTATCCTCCCAGAAGTTTATGTCACTGCCATCCCCAACTTTCCATTTGCTTCCCTTCTTAATGAAGTTTCTACTCTTAACCAGATTATTCCAAAAAATGGAACCATTGGGGAGTTGCTCATCATGCAGATAGGAGTAAACAGCTTGCTGATTCAAGTATTTTGTTTTAATAACATCAATCCAGGGTTGTTTCTCGAAAGCAATCTCCAGCCCATCTTAGCAATGAGTGCCTCATTCATTTTCTCAATATTTTTTATTCCCAGCCCTCCCCTAGATTTTGGGGTGCAGACTTTATCCCAGGCCACAAGGTGAAATCTGAACTTTTCTTCCATGCCTTGCCATAAAATTTTTTTCTGAATCCTTTCAATTTTCTCTCTGAAGGAGGAAGGAATTTTGAATAGTGACATGATATATATGGGCAAACTTTGGAGTGTGCTTTTAATGAGAAGGCACTTACCAGCACTAGAGAGAGTGGTCCCTTTCCAACCGGCCATTTTTTTCTGAAATCTCGTCAATAAATCATCCCACACCGTGTGAGAGACTTTCTTCGTGCCAAGAGGGAGGCCTAAGTACGTTGCTGGAAGAGTACCAATTTTACAGCCCAGAATTTTAGCAATCTTGAGTTGTCTTTCCCCAGGGGTGTTAAAGAAAAAAAGGATGCTTTTGTCGTAATTGATCTCTTGCCCGGAAGCAGATTCATATAGCTGCAGAAGAGCCTTGATATGTCGTCTGCAAACTGTTGATGAGAGACAGCTTGGCTGAGAGAAGTGGGTTTAGAACCATTTAAAAGGCCGTCTTCCACCGCTCTGCTAATTGTTCTACTAAGGCTGTCAGCCAGAAGGATGAAGAGTAGGGGGGAGATGGGGTCTCCCTGCCTTAGACCTCTGCTGCTGGTGAAGAATCCCACAGGCTCTCCATTAACAACCACAGAGAACCTGGCTGTAGATATACAAGACTTAACAATTTTTCTAAACTTTTCTGTGAACCCAAATTTAGATAAAATCCTGTCAAGGAAGACCCAAGAAACTTTGTCAAAAGCTTTATTCATATCAAGCTTAAGGATCATGTTTGCCTTTTTGTTATTTTCCATAGAATGCATAGTTTCGTGCACCATAATCACACCGTCTTGTATTATCCTGCCTTTAATGAAGCCACTCTGCTGCCTTGAGATGAGATCCTTCATTATGAGCTGCAGCCTAGAAGCAATAATTTTGGTAAAGATTCGAAAAATAGCATTAACAAGACTGATAGGTCTGAAATCCTTGAAATCTTTTGCATCCATTTTCTTAGGTGCCAGCACAATGTGTGTGTTATTGAGTTCTTTTAGAAGATTTCCCGATCTATAAAATTCATTAACCGCTTTGAGTAGATCCTCCGAGCATATTTCCCAGAATTTCTGAAAAAAATTAATGGAGAATCCATCCGGTCCAGGAGCCTTATCCCCCTCAAGAGAAAAAACAGCCTTTTTTAGCTCATCAAGCGTGACCGCTTTAGTGATATCTCTGAATTTCTGGTCCTCAATATCATTCTGAGGGATGGCTTCTAGCATGAAGGAAATAGCTTCCGGGTTGCTGACATTACTCTCTCTAAGAAGATTTTTGTAGAATTCAAGTGCTTGTTTCTTAATGCTGTTTGGATCTTTAGTGATACTTCCGTTGCTTTTAGAAACCTCTAAGATCCTATTACTGGCTCTGTGCTTTAGAGTGGTCATGTGAAAGAACTTTGTGTTCCTGTCCCCCTCTTTAAGCCAGATAGCCCTAGATTTAAGGCGCCAAAAGGACTCTTCTCTACTGCAGATCGTGTGCAACTCAGAAAGAATTTTCTTTTCATTTACTTCATCTTCAACTGATCTCCCCATAGTATCCATCTTTAACTCAAGATCCTGAAGCTTCTGTTTTAACTCTTTCTTTTTTCCGAAGATGTTTCCAAAAACATTTTTGTTCCAAAGTTTGACTTGTTTTTTGACATTTTTGAGTTTTTGGACCAATCTGTACTGGGCAGTGCCTTCCCCATTCCAATCCCACCATTCCTTTATTCTATCATAGATATCAACGTGCTCCATCCACATTTTTTCAAATTTGAATGAGCTTCTTGCAGGTTTGGTCCAATTTAGAAAGCTTAAAGCAATCGGATTATGATCCGATCCAATTCTGGGCAGGGAAGAGAGGTAAAAGTCTTGGCTAAGAATCCAGTTTGCTGAGATTAGTGCCCTGTCCAGTCTCACCTGAATGAGCTCCTTTCCCAACCTTCTATTATTCCAAGTATACTTATTACCATGCAGATCCACATCAATGAGGTTTTGTTCAGTGATAAAATCAGCAAAATCCTCCATACCATTAGAGAAGGTGGGGGTTCCCCCAAACTTTTCGCCTGGGTTTAGAGGGGAGTTGAAGTCTCCCATGATAAGCCAGTTAACAGAACTGTGCTGGTTTCTAAAGATTTTAAGATCAGCCCATAGTTTTCTTCTACCACTAGCAGAGTTAGGGGCATAAATATTAGACAAGATCCATTCACACTTTTTTTCAATAGTGACAAATTTAATTGCAAGATGATTAATATTATCACTAAGAATCATACCAGTACAGTGCCTTTTATCCCAAAGAGTAGCCAGCCCTCCGGAAGCACCCTGAGAATCAACAGCCGCCATTTCAGAGCTATCCCAATTTTTTTTTAATATTATCCATGGTCATTGCTTTCATCTTAGTTTCTTGAAGAATCAAAATGCTGGGGTTACTGGAGTCCCGTAACTCCTTGATGTTTCTTTGCTTAGAGTAACCGTTAAGGCCTCTAATATTCCAAGATATGATCTTCATATGGAATGGTTGGTAGTTGGAATTGCTTCTTTGGTTCGATTTGCATTGAACACCATCTGCAATATCCCTCTCTGTTTTCTTAGCTCTGAGAGTCTTTTTAGAGGGTCTTCCTCTTTTCGAGCTTCCTCCAAAATCAGCTATTCGTCTAACTGAAGATCTGGTTTTTCTGGAGGTAGAGGTGTCCCAATTGTCAATTTCCTTTTTCTTTTCACTATAAAGTGATTCTGGGATCCTTTCAAAACCTTCCATTCTTTTTTTTTTTTTTTTGAGATGACCAAAGTGAACCCAGAGTCTGGATCTTCCTTTTCCTTGGTAGGCGTAATCTCCCCTTCCTCTTGTTCCTTATGAATACTGACAGGAGTGTGATTGCAACAGACCTGCTCAGTCACTGTTGAAATGCTGAGGTATGGCAGCGGATCCGCATTTCCTTTCTCTCCAGTAGGGAGAGACTCCAGGGGCTCAAACACCCTCATATCCTCCTTGATACAAGCTTCCTCTCTAACGAATGGCAGGATTTCTTTCTCTTCTGAACCAGAAGGGATTAAATAGGTCTTCTTTTCCATGGTAGGCGTGATCCCCCCTTCCTTTTGTTCCTTATGGATCTTTGGGAGTATGATCGAAGCGGTTTTGATCTGCTGCTGTGATCCTGTGATCATTTGTTGAAATCTTTGAGGTATGGCAGCGGATCCGCAATTCCTGTCTCTCCAGTAGAGAGGATCTCCAGGGGTTCACTCACATCCATATTCTCCTTGTTACAAGCTTCCTCTCTAATGAATGACAGGATTTCTTTCTCTTCTGAACCAGAAGGGATTAAACCTTCTTGTTCGTTCACTTCCAAGGAAACCTTAACAAGGTCATCCTTCACAGAAGTTTCAAAAGGTTTGCCCGGAGATGCCTTCACAGTTTTGTCCACTACTTCTTTGTTGGGGGTTTCAGGCAAAGCTATTGTAGCATCTTTGGGACGCCAGACAAGATGTTTCTTAATATGAGTTCTAAAACCCCCTTTTTTCTTTTTTTTCCCCCTGCTATTTAATTGCACATTCCTCTGGCTGGGACCTTTATCTTCAGTTTTCCTTTCCTTGCTTGGATCCCTGTTAACTTTGTTTAGATCTGAGTCTATCCCAGGCTGATCAGAAACCAAAAGAGGGGTCTTCTTCTTGTTGCAGTTTTCATCAGAGTGACCAATGCTTTGGCACCGCTTACATCTTAAGGTCTCAACTTCAATTCTTTGAGTCCAGGATCCAAATCTAGTTTTCAATATTATGTGCTCTGGAAACTCCTGATCAATGGCTGAGACAATGCAGAACCGAGCAAAAGCAAGCCTGGATCTGTTTCTTGTGGGTCCATCTAATCCAATAGGTGTGCCTAGGGATTTTGCAATATTTAACAGTATTTCATCATCCCATAGATGCAATGGCAGTCCTGGTAGCCTACACCAGATTGGAATGGTGTTTATATTTTCTGTATTTGGATCAAAACCCGGATACCATTTTTTCAAAAAAAGACCCATATTTCCCAGCCACCAGGGGCCTCCAAGTAACACCGAATCTAAATCCTCTTGTTGGTTAAATTTAGCCAAGAAAAAACCTTTTGGCATAATGGTAATGCTTAGGGCTCCCTTGGGTTTCCATTTTCTCATAGCCCATTTTCTAATGAAATCAATATTAGGTCTAGAGCCAAGAAACTTACCAACAAGGGAGAGGTTTGTTTTGTTTAAAGCTCTATCAACAAAACCATCTGGGACCCTAAGACAGGTGGCACCCTCTTTTGTTTAAAGCTCTATCAACAAAACCATCTGGGACCCTAAGATAAGATCATTAACCCCTAAGCTAGTTTACTTAATAAAAACACATCCTAAACCTAATTAATTTTACAAGACATAATTACATTACAAAATGAGGGTTCACCCATGGTGCCCAATTAAATACATCTAATCTAAGGCCTCAAACATTTAGCATGGTTAGGACTCAGGCCGTGGGCCGCTTGTGCACAATTGCGTAGCTGCCACGAAACCCATGCTCTCCTATACTGTCACTGCACACTCATTGCTCACATTAACCGCATCTGTCAATATAATTAACATCATCTATACATCACAATAATGAGTCAAACTTATAATGTCCGAACATAATTTACAATTGATAGTGCAATGCATACAATTATCCACAAATAAAATTGCAACGACATACACTTAGGTTAGCATGAAAATTACCATCATTAAATCCAAAACACTATATCGTTAATCAAATCAACCACAAGAGACTAACATCTAACCAATAAGTCTATCATATAACTCTGTTAGTGTCATCAACATCGTAAGAAATATACCAAGATATCGAATCTAGTCGATTGGCGCTACGCGCCCAAAATGCCATAATGTCCATGAAGATAAAATATCATACTAAAATGTCTAAAGTCCATGATTCTCAATCAAAACATGCCTAGAAATAAAGGAACCAACAGAGATAAGCTGGAGCTATAAAAATGTGGGCACTACATGTAATTAATAACTAGTCATGTACCAATAAAATAATTAATACGCACACAAATACACTTTAATACTATAATTAATTAATTAATCACATACTATTAAAAATCACAAACACACTAATGCCATTATAATTAACTAATTTCATATCAATAATAATAATAATAATTAATGAACACACACATATCCTATTATCATAGCAGCTTAATTAAACTCATACTAATAACACTAATATCTTAACAATTAACTATTCTCTTACCAATAAAAATGTAAATAAACTGATATTATAGTAATTAACTAGTCTCATGCCAATTTAAAATAATTACTTAAATGCAAAAATATCATAGTAATCAACTAATTCGCATTCAATAATTAATAAGCATAAAAAACATTAATACCATAGAAAGTACCTAGTCCCATACTACTCTCATGTATGATATCTACTATATCTATCAATTGTATTTGCTTCGGCACATTGCTTATAAAATTTCAATATAATTTAATTTATACACCTTAATCATATTTAAATAGTTGTAATATTGAAAATAAGAGCATTTAGCTAAAGAAACAAACCTTGAAAAAATGGCTATCTTTTTCATTACATTAACATGTCGCTTATATTCTTAATATTATACTCATGAACAAGACCACTTATAAACCATCCCATAGTGCACTTGACCACCTACCCATACCCATACCTTAACCTTTACACAAGCACAATGATGTGTGTATAGGGGCACACTTTTACCTACATATGTTGACACACTCATAAACTAGTCTATCAGACATGAGAAATAATGATATATGTACATTCAAAACAATATAAAGGGATTTTAAGCCATAGTAAGACCTAAAAATTAAAGCAAACAAGGACAGGTTAGCTTACCAAGTGTGACTCAAAACACCCCAATAGTACACGATAAGGCACGATAGATATGTAATTAATATAAGAAACAAAAATCAAAGACATGGAAGAGGAAAAATTTAATATATAACATCAATATGAAAAAAATACATAACAAACCTTGAAACAATATCCTCAAGTCACTCACCATACACAATAGCAACACAACAATACAAGAAAAAACCATTATTAAGTTTTAAAGGAAAATAATACTTAAATAAAAATATTAATAGATAATTACTATATCAAACGAAGAAAGAATGAGACATACTTGAAAAATGAAGGTGAAAGTGATGGAGAGTACTAAGAAAACAAAGAACTATATAGCCTCACATTAACACCACTAGTATGGTCACCAAAACTACATGTCAATAAGTTAATGAACATGAAGATGATGATTGAAGTTATCTAGTCTAAGTAATGTATGAGGAAAACAATATGAAAGAGATCACACGAGTTGATTGGAAACTAATAAGAGAGAGTAAGCTACTAAGGGAACAAGAAAGCAACTTAAAAAAACCATGGAAAAGGGGAAGTAAGAGATGACCACAATGAAAAAAGCTATACAATAATTAAAAATGGTAAAGGGAAATAAACCAAGAGTGCCTAAAAGAAGGGATACCTTTCAAATAAAAGAGATTCAATCGGCACTCAAAATCATAAAAATAAAAGAAAACAAATTGAGAGACCAATTTGAGGAAGCCAATTTTATAGAGAAATATGTTAGGATGTAATTAAGTGAAGAAAAGGATAGACATGATATGGATATGAATATAATTATAAAGGATTTAAGGAATAAGGTGAGGATTCTTTTAAAATACTACCAAATTAGAAAGGGACTATATTGTAGAGCAAATATAATGGATATGCATAGGGTTCGAAAAGTGTTAGGAAGAGGAAAGGATAAACATGTAAGAGTTATCATTAAAAACATAGAAGATAAGAACTTGATAGTAAGGAAAATAATGTTTATTAGAGGTATATAACTATACTTAGATGAATACCTAACACCAATATAACAATAATATAATAAGAGAATGAGAGAAAACAGAGGAAGTAAGAGTTCCAGAAAATGGGCATGGTTACAAAATGGAAAATCTCAAATCAACCACTAAATGAAACACAATAAATATATATTTTGGGCCCCTAGAGAGAATTCGATATAAATGTAGAGGTTAACCATGGAGGAGAGGTCTTAGGTTCTATCCAATAACAAAGGGACGTGATGTTATGATTTTCCACTGAAACTCATGTGCATGATGGCAATAGAGTCCCAAAAATTAAAAAGTATGGAAAAATATCAATTTGGAATGAAAGAGAAATTGGAAAGGGGCATGGGGGAGTAAGAGTGCTAAGAGAAAGGTGGTTATGAATTATAAAAGTAGAGAAATATGACCTAAATAAGCAATACATATGATAAAAATAACTAAAATTGAGTTGGCAATTATTATTTTGGTTAAAATGTAAGCATGATAAACATGCAATAAATGATTCACAATAAACAAAAAATACTCCATTATTTTGTTTCAATAAAACTCATTTTTTCAATTCATATATGATACATTATATAAGATATATCACTCATTTATTGAAGAAGTCAATTGTAGTCCATGAACCCATATCTCCCTACAAATCTTCCTCATATCCTTTAACAATCATTTTTCTCTCAGCTATATGAGAGTATATTTCCTAGATAATAGCGAGTTGTTTTGGGACAAATATAAATCATGTACACATCTTACTTAATTAAATATAATGAGGTGAATACTAATGATAATTCCTAACAAAAATTAGCCTCAGCACCTAATAATTTTCTCTAAGATGCTCAAAAACCTATAATAAAAGCGACTTGGACCATGGAGACCCTTATGTGTAACTAAAAAGTGACATTTCAATATTTATCACTCTAGTGGAAGTATCGATGATAGGTGACTTGAATGTGAGGTTTAAAACCAAACCCTCAATCTAAGGAATGAGAGTGGAGTGAATACAAATCCACTATGACTTGAAGAGGAAGATGACTAGCTTTGGGAAAGGATGTCATATGACGGAATGTGGGTATTACACACTATGGATCATAAATATTAGGTCTATGTATCCTTTATGACTTGATTATATGCAATAACATGAGAACATGGGAGAATTCAAGAAGTGTCACTTGTGAAACATACACTGTTCAAAGTAGGGAGGGCTATGTTATTTGCTCACAATCTCAAGATTGAGGGAGCTATAAGTTGAGGAATTACTTATAAAAATGAAATTATATCATAATTCCGTATATGTGAAATTTGACATGCACATAAGCAATCAATAATAAGAATAGTCTCACCAAAATAAAAGGAAGACACGTCCATATGATAAAATCCACACAGCCCATAAACACCAAGTTGAAATCATCCCTTGAAAATTGTTTATAGGATGAAGAGAACAATGTATCATGTAAGGATATTTGTCTGACAAAAAAATAATATGTTGATTCCTTTAATTCACTACGAACTAAGCATGTGCAATATGTTTAGGCCCAAGAGGAGAATTACAAGAAGTTTTACAAATAATTTTTGATATGACGAAGAGTAAAAAAACAAGGAGGAGATCTTTGAGGGAGATTGATATGGACACAAAATTATAAATCCTTACTAAAAGATGACACAATCTAAATTTTCTATATAGATTAGGAAAACACTTTTTCATGAAGGAAAACACACTAAAAGAAGGTTCCAAGACTATATCAACTAACATAACAAAATAAATGGGGACAAGGTATGTGCCCGCCATTATGTGTAGAATGATGGTTTCTCAACCACCTAGGTGGTTATGAGACTTTCGTGGTGATTGCATATGAACCACCCCATAGATTATGTAACCACTAGTTTGCATAAACTAATGGTTTTTCTACAAGCTAAAAAAACCATGATCAATACTAGCCAAAAGACAATGTCTCTTCATGACTTCATGTTTGTTTGGATTTTTCAATGCACAAGCGAAAGTCTATAGCCTATAATAAGGGACCAGAGATGGAGATATTATCAATGAATAGATAAATGAATTAAAATGTGTAGTTGATTGTAGAAGGATAGTTTAGTTGAAGACAAATACCTGGAAGACAAATAAAAAAGGAATATACCCTACTGTTTGTTCCACGCATCTTTGAAAATCATTTTGTTAGCCAATAAGAATATGGGAAGAGAGACTTCCTTTCCATAGAATTTTTCCCCTCACAATGGGGTTTTCCATGAATAACTATTATGTCCATTTGTCTTGGTTTCATTATTATATATTGTGTGTGTATTTCATTCATATGTTTAATATTATTCTAAACAACTTCTAAGTACTAAGTTCTAAATCAACACTAGTATAATCATGTTGTATCAAGAATAGTTTAAATTAGTATAATAGCCTTGTGATTGTGTAGATTATAGAGTAAGAGATCTTGAGAGCATAATTTTGTCATTTTAATCATAATTTCAAGTAGTATTATAGTGTTATGATTGTGTAGCTTCAAGATTAAAATATCTTAAGAGTTTATAAATCAATAACAACGAATGTTATATGAACAAGAGGAAAGAACTATTCTCTCTTGGAAAAAACAACCCAAAATGATTTTAGAAAGAACAACAATAAAAGTAAAAAATAAATATAGAATAATATTATAGATATTCAATGGTAAGAATATATAAAATTACTCTACGTATAAGATTAGGAAAACCCATCTTCCCATAATACACTACAATTGAGCTTTTATGTATGGGGATATTACTCAAGGCATAAAGAGACTAACGGAGGGTAAAACATGAAATAGATGGGATACAAGAAAAATATTTGAAATGGGGTTTGGATAACCTATGGTATCATTTAGGAAGGATTCCCAACATATTATATGGCCATCATTGTCATTTCTCTTTATAAAATTAGAGATATCAATAATCCATAAATCTTTTGCACCGTCATGGTCAATCCTCTTCTTAGAAATATAAACAGGAGAAAGGTACATTGAATAATTAGTAGTTAGAAAGATAAAGATGGAAAATGAAAGAAAATACATGTCAACTTCATATTGAAGCATTCCACTATCAATCACTACATCACCCTTAGGCACGAATAATTGAAATATTACGGGATATTGAAGTAGAATTATCTTTATGTGGATTTGTTTACTTCAAAATATAACTTGACATGATTTTGAGAGGAAAACATTGGTGTAGGATGGAGGAACCTAGGGTTCCATATGAGTATAGAACAACAATGCACATATTTTATGAGCATGGCAGGGTTGAAATTGGAAAATGTGAAGGAATGTCTAAATACTTTAGAAGTGACATTGGGGTCAAAAAATGATGTTGGTTATTACCCACTTTGTTTAAGTTATACATTGATAAGCTAAAGGCATGGATAGATTAATTTTTTGGAGGGGGCAGTTACTTGGCCAACTAGGTAGTTTTAAATTTGTTATTATATGCGGATGATCTTTCTCAAATTGTAAACACAACAAATAATTTGATAGAATGCCTAAAGGCTCTATAGCTCTTTTACTAAGAGGTTGGAATGCAAGTGAATACCAACAAAACAAAAGTTATGATCTTCTTATTACAAAGGAGAAAGAAACAAATTAAGTTCCTCTTTGAAGAAATTCCATTGGAGGTAGTGGAAGAGTACAAGTGCCCCAAGCTTTATTTTTACAAGAAGCCTAGTTGGAATACTTGTAGAGAATAGTACAAGGTGGGCATAATGCTCTATACTCATTGCATAATATGTGTAGGAATGCAGTTCTATGGGATTGGAAATCCAAGAGAACCTTTTTTGGCTTGCTTGTCACATATGTGGTCTTATATAGATGTAAAGTTTGGGATAACATGTCATATAAAAATGGAGAGAGAGAGAGAGAGAGAGAGAGAGAGAGAGAGTCACAGAGAAACCTCAAAACTAAAACATCAATTCTGTATGAGATTCTCTTAGTTGAGATAGGTACTTTCCCATTATAGGTAACTCCAATAACTTGGATGTTGAGTTATTTAAGAAAAATGTAAAATATGAAGCCTCATTGATGGTCAAGAATGGCACCGGTAGAGGAAGAGTTAAAGAGGAAGAAGAACATGTTGATAAAACAAGACGACAAATGAATGAAAATATGGGGCATTAACATGCTAGAGTTCCCAAACAACAATGAATAAATAAAAAAATATGTGAGAGAGAAATTCAGGATAACAACGTGGACAGGAAAACTTGGGTGGAAAAAGAATACTATGTCAAAGAGTTTAATCGCACGTGAGACAATGAAAAAAAGACCTACATAAACACAAAATCAAATGGAATAATATACAAAAATGTTAATGGCTCATTTAAGGACTAGCTCACATAATCTTAGATGTGAAACCAAGTAGACAACGGCTAAACAAGAATGACAAAAGAAAGCATACATATTTTGTAATCAAAAAGTGGTAGAGACTAAATGGCACTACATCATGGAGTGCACAACCTATAACAACATTCAAATTAATTACGAAGACAAACTAATAATTAACAACTTAATTACCTTATTTCAGAAGACGTAACTTAGAAAATTCTATAATAGAATTTCCAACATCATAAAAAGAGACATGACACAAGAATAAATAAACAACCTTGTATGAAGAACCTATTATTGCACAAAACTTTCTACCTACTATTCTTAGTCCCATATACTACTCATATTAAAATCTTTCATTTATTATTCTATTTACCTAGCCGCCTTGTCTACACAATTGTTTATTCTAGTATTCTTATAAACTTGTCACAGTGACGGTTTAGTTCTTAAGAGTGGGGGAATAGTTGGGTTGACCACCTCACCTTCATATTAATAATCATAAACACTTCCAACCAAGACTTAGAATTTAGTCTAATTTGGCTTTGTACTCCATATTCATGAATCATAACTATTAAAGTGGGGCCGAGGGTATACTTTATCCAACATAATCTCATCTTTTAGAGTATATCCTTAAACACAATTTAAATGCATTATACTTTTTCCACCAAAATCTTATCTTTTAGAGTATATTCTTAAACACAATTTAAATGCATTACATTTGATTCCACTTACCGATTCAAAAAAAAGTAGGGGAATTTTGTTTTAAATGTCACAAATAACATCATACCGAAAATACAATCGGCCCCACTTTGTTTTAAATGTCACAAATAACATCATACCGGAAACTTAGCGAGTGGCGCGTGCAACAAGAATATACCATTATTGGTAGGAATCTCATAATGATATTCTTTAGTTTTTAACTAGTACAAGTGAAACACAACTACCATTATGCCAAATCTAATAATTACTTATTTATTTAAAGTCAAACACCCCCATATTATATATTATATATTATTGTATTGTAATTATAATCTATTTTTCCACATCTGCGCATTTTTATTTACATATACGAAATAAATATATTTAAATTATAAGAAGGGAGAGAAGACAAATATACTCATACTACAATCAATCAACATTATCTTAATAGAATGCAATGAATGTCTATTAAATAGATTTTTATTATTATTATGTCATAGAAGAAAGTCAACATATTATTAAACCATAGAAAAGAATAGGGGAAGGGGAAGGGGAAGAAACCAAACAAACTAATCTTATAATCAATTAACCATAATTGTATCAAATACAAAATTGAAAAATGGCATTAAGTATTTTAGTATAAACCATGGAAGTAAAGGTTCCCTCTTGCATGTTTGTAAAATGACACTCTAATTGTTTCAAGAGGAGGTGGCTAATGCAAAGGAGATTAATGAAAGTGGCTTATATGACTCTGAAAAATCTAGGAACCGATTTCAGTTAAGGAGATTATAAAAAAAGGAATTTGATTAAGATCAAAGGATATTCATTCATTGATTTCCCAATGTGTACCCAAATCCAAATTTATGACAATGATGGAAAATCACATTTTTTAGCATCCTATATGTCGGAGATCCAACACTTTTTTTACTTTAAAAAGCTCCTAAGCTTTTCAATCCTAGGACATTTGAAATAGGTGACCTAATCTTTAAATTATATTATACCCATGACAAAGAAGGAAAATTCACCCAAAAGTGGTGGGGTCCCTATCTCATTAAATACATCCTTTGCCCAAGTACTTATCTCTCACAAAATGATGAAGGATGTATCTTTACAGAACAAAAAAATGCTCAATTTCTCAATAAATTATATGTTTAATCTCCCCCCTCACCCACTTGTATATAGTTACTTTCTTAACCATATCTACTTTCTACCTATTTTCTAAATTAACTATTTCATCAACATGTTATTTCATTATATCCTCATCCCAATTGGGTCTCTTTCGACATTGTATCCTATCCTAAATACTTTGGTAATCTATTTATTTTTACATACGATCCGGCTAACTCTATGACATTGTATCCCAATTAGGACCCTTTATCTCTCTTTATCACACTTATAACATCTACCCTTTGGATTTTTACATTGTTCGACATTTTATCCACCCCTTGGATATCATTCTCATTTCTCACTACACTATAACCCTTCTCACAACATCATAACTAGGTGATTTATATTTTATTTACTAATTATCTTCTAGTGTTTGTTTCCAATCTTATTTCTTCAAGGTTACAAGAAGCTATAACACCCACCACATGTAAGTTGAGTGACAATAGAAGTTAAGCATGAGGTAGGTTATATCATTTGGTGGATTTTATTATTTATTTATTTCACTTACCTTATTACTTCCTTTCCAGCATTTAGTATTTGATTTCAAGCATTGCATTGGCCTTTTTCCAAAGACAATCTCATTTTTCACTATTGTGATACATGGTGATCTTTGATTAGGGCATATGTATACACCTCATTTTTATGCTTGCAAAAAAATTCACTTGTGTAAGGTTTGTTGATGTATTATCCTCCTGATTTGGATCCTCAAGGTGACTACTAGGATTGGGGAGTGATCAGGCTTGGTCACGTGGGCTAAACCACAACATTTGAGATATTTTGTTATTATGCAAGGAAAATTTTAAGACCCCCCTTAAAAAACCCGTAGCTATTACTTGGTGAATGTGTGAAAATGAATTTCAAAACCATGGAAAATCAAAAGGAAACGGGTTTCAAACAACTGACAAATTATTTGATAATGTTGTCAACTAGTAGCAACTGTTGGCCGATAGCATATGTTGTTGGCTGGTAGTATATGATATCTTCTGGAAATCATTTTTGACAATAACAGTTAAAATGACCGTCTCAACTATAAATTTGTCCTTACAAAATATGGTGTAATCAAGCAAAAATAAAAAAATATATGATTTTTTTACGAAAAATTGTTGATTTCACTTGTTTTTTATAGGAACAATTGATTTTTTTAAATGTTAATGTCAACAGTTAAAATGATCACCTCAATGAGAAATATGTTCTCACAAAATATAGTGCAAGTAAAAAATATACTATGCTACCAACTGGCAGCATTTCCAACATTTTGCAACATATGCAATTTCAACAGAATACCATATCAATAGTTAAAATACCTTGATGCTTTGGAGGGTTGCAATCTACATTTGATTTTGATCGTCAATACCCACGGGACCATGGGCATGGGTAAAGGAATTCTGAATAAAATTTGATGTGTACTTGATATTAATTGTAAATTTGTAATTAGTATATATGTGAAGGTCAATTTTGTAAATTTTAATTTTTTTGCTTAAGGTAATTTGAATTAAAATAGTTGAATTTTATAAATTTTAATTTTGCGCTAAAGGTAATTTGAATTAAAATAGTTGGCTATCGGTGTAAGTGTTAGGTGAACTGGTCCCTAAATTAACTTGAACTAATAAAATTTAGGTGCCCTGATCCTAATCCCTACCCCTAAAAAATTTTCAAACGCAAATTTTAAAAACAAGAATATTCATGAATTAATGAATACTTTCTAATAAAATTTACCCTATTATTATGTCATAGTCATCTTATCCCTGCTTTATTTCTTCTCTTTTTTATATAGTATACCCATTATGATCACTTATCTCATTATGTTCCATTTTTTACACGCATTCCCTTTCTTATTCATCCTAGACCTTTTTCATTCCTTTGTAATTTCTTTGGATTTTACCTCCCCTTTTCTTTCACAATTTGACCTTAGATTCCCCCCCAAGGCTAATGCAATCACCCGTGGGTAGTTTTATCAAGTTGTGTTACTACCATAGATGACACCATCATCCACAAGAGATCACATTAAGCATGTATGCTTAGTCACTTTTTAGGTCCAATTGCCAATATTTCTAGAAGCTTATATGCTTTTCCTAATTCAATTCTTGGCTCCCAATGGTAAACTCCTTGAACCATTTTCCTCACCTATAATTTATTCCCTACTCTATGTGCTACGGTTCACTTTTCACTCCTACCTTTTGTGTGACTTTTTCTTATGTTCTTTCTTCTCCTTTTCTTCTCCTTTCATAATCTTCCTTATTTTTCTTACACATCTTTTAATATCCTTCCCCAATCCTCCACACCCTTTCCTTTCCATATATTCATGGAAATTATCTCCACTTTTTGTTCCCGTGAAAATCTTCCCTTCTCTTTATGCATACCTCGTCTACATTGTTACTCCTTCGTGCATATTTTCCTTTGTGCTTTGCATGAACACCCTTACATTCTAATCTATGTGTGCACATATCTCTATGCTTATCTCCTTAGGCACTCTCTTATTAGAAAAACTCTTATCTACCTCCCCTATGCATCCCTTCTACTCATCCTTAATCCGTATTGTATTTGAGTAATTCAAAATTTGGTTGATTCTTTAGGATGCTCTAACACCACATTTTCAATTGTACATATGTATTCTAACGACTATCTTCGAACATGCGAAAAAAAAAAAAAAAAAACCCAAATATATATATTTGAGATTGCACTTACTTGATACTATAGATAGTTTCATTGTTTTTTTACTCAAGTATTCAAATTGAGTCTTTTTAAATCCTACATGGTAGTTTAGACAATTGTTAAGGACAAGTTCCCCTTATGATATACAAGCATTCTCTCTTAGTATTTCTAGCTTTTTTTACACATATATTTCCCTATTCACCATTAATGAATATAAGTTGAATTTTATGTAAATAATTCTTCTATTACATCTTTATGCATTTGTCTCATTGCATCCAATACCCACATTTACTCTTATAATCCATGTTTCTCCAACTAGTATAGAATTGTTCCCTCCACATGGTTTAGGGTTCCATGGCGTGGACCAACTTTGGCTTTATTGACATGTTGATGAGAGTTAACACTTATTCCTATTTGGGCTTAGGGGTTTAATTATTAATTTAGAATCCATGCACCTCATTCTCTAATGAGGGCCTTAGGCTCATAGGGATACATAGTCATTTAAAACCTATTTCTATCCCATCAAACTTTTAAAAATGAAATGGGTCATGTTAGTGTATTATCGATCATTTACATTCTTTATTTAGTATTAATGCATCTTATTGTGTTCATGTAGAAGGGAAATCCATATGATCATTATTCCCTCACCATTAGGTATCATTTAGGACCATTTTGATCTTTCTTGTTCTCATTACATTGTATAATGTATTGGTGGTTTGCGGTATATTAGCTTGTGTTATTTCATTTTACCTCATGTTTTTGTATCATCCCATGTTGGCCGTTAAGAATGCTTCTTAAAATGGTTAAAGGTAAACACTTACGATAATTATCCCCCTATGTTTCTCATGGGTAATATCCCTCACTACTTAAGACATGATCTATTTTGTGTATCATTTATTGCAATGTGATTAATAAATTAAATGCAGTAACCTACAAAATCTTAAATAATGTGGGTTGTGTAAATTTTAATTTTTTTAAAAAATTCATATTTTTGGTTAGTTATTTCATGCTAAATTTTAGGGCATGATTGTGTATCATAATATGGTTTTCAATAACATGAGATCTAATTAATATTTTTTCTTTGGCCTTCACATGTACAATTACCTTCATATCTTCTCAAAGATGTGTAGGTTTACCCATACGATACACATTTGAAGGGGACAACCCTCAATTTCACCATCATCTGAGCCATATGTGGCATAGATTGACATGGGGGCATAGATTATTTTGACACTATAGAAAATGATGGGGGTAATTAAAGGAAATATACCCAAATATTAGGAGGTATTCAGAGGGATTTTTTATGAGCCATGACACGAGGTTCATAATTCATTGCATTCTTTCCATGAAGATGAAAAAAGGAACACATTACACAATGAAAGAGAGGAATCACCACCAAAAGATATGTTTTGGATCCCTAAATTATAAATTCCATACATGGGTATCATACACCACAAATAAATATTGTAGATCCTCGTTCTATAGAGTAAACACTAGAGACGTGATTTGATAAATTCTTAGGTTGATCCCACTAACCTTTTTAGGAGTTATACATGGTTTTTGAGGTTGAGGCATGGTTGGTTGACATAAATGGGTTTTTTTACTTTGTTGGTATAATACAAATATCAATTTTCACATATATATTGACCTCCTAATAAGATTAGAAATGGTATGGTAGAAGCATTAGGATAAAAACTTCCACTTGATAAGGGATACCATTACATGCGAGTTTTCTTAGGAACACTTTAAGGTGAATTATATTTCAGATAAATTTATTTAGAAGTCATTGGAAAATTTCCATGACCTAAGGCAGGATAGTAGAACAATTGATCAATACGATATCCAATTATTAATATGAGAATATATAGGTAAAGTGTGCCATCATATGGCTCAATTTTGATTTAGTGAGGGTAGTGTGACTTATTTTTCCACCAACCTTGAATGTCATGAAATAGAAGGATTATTTGGTAAAAGATAATATTGGCAAGAATCAAGAGGTTAGGGAGAATTTTCATGGTTACATTAGGTGTGAAATTATTCAAGACTTGTGACTACTCCACCCCCATGTGGAGGAATGTTTTTACCTCCTCCCTTTGTACCTCGACCACCTCACTAGAAGAATTACCAAACTCAGAAAGAGTAGAAAAATTGGCCTCATCAAGGTACTTATAAAGGTAAATGGATAGTTTTCAAGGGAATAATAAACACACAACAATACATTCATATAGGAAGGTAGGCATGGGAATAATATTCTAGTATATAAATACTTATAGCTTCAATTTCTTCAAGGTATATGTGTTCTAGTGGGACCTAGACATGTTGCGATGAACCATTTTCTTATTTTATTTTAGGTATTTGTGATCACTTGGCTAGATGTTTCCCTCACATGTATCATCTTCCTCAATTCATTGTTGGAACATTTTAATGTTATGTGGGTACCATTAATGGGCCCTTAACATTTTACTTGGTAAAATAATAAATGTTTTATTATTATATTTAACATGGGTTAAAACCTCGTGTAAATGCAATAATGAAACATATTATTAATTACCAACTCGTTCCTCAAGGAAGCTTGTAACCATTGGTTACAATGGTCACCTCCCCTCATTACTATTATAAATAGGGTTTTACCCCTATGGTAACATATAATTTTAGATACACTTGAAAAACTTGATGTGTTTGATATTTTCCTCTTGCAAATATTTACAAAGGTTTTGTGAAATCTTATGTGAAGAAGTGAGAAGTATTTGTATTTGTATTGGGGTGTGGAGTTTCTCATATAAATGAATATCATCATTGTGGTTTTTAACCATTTCAATTTTTCCCACGTTAATCTCATTATCATGTGTACATTAATCCGTTTGTTCATTTATTATGTGATTTTCCATCATTTACATCCATATCCTATTATTTATTGCATATATTCTACATGAAATTTATCATGGTATCAAAGTAAATTCATTTCTTCCAAGATTATATGGTCGTGGGAGTCTCATGAAATATTTTCTCTTTCTCAAAACTTGTTCCTTGCATTTCTCTTGCCCATGGAGCATTCAATTGCATATATGAGCAACCAGAAGTAAATTCTAAGAATTTTTTTCATCCAAGATATGCCTAGTGAATCTTTTTACAAGCATGAAGGGCCTAAGCATGTAAAAAAAAAAAAATATTCTTCATTTGTTGATTGTTTTCTGCAGCCTATTTTCTTCTCTAGAAGATTTAATCTTCTTATTTTAGGCCTGCCTAAGCCTCCTGTAGAGGCTGATGTGCAATATAAAGAGTTATATTTTTTTATTCTCTATGTGAGGCACCAATGTACAACTTGGGGAGCTTGAAAAAATCAATTAGTTAACCAAAATTTAATTTTTAAGCTTCCTTCATCATCAACAGGAAAAATCAGGAAGGTTGGCAAGTTTTTAAGCTCTTTGGTGGATTATATATTTCATTGTGTATCCCCAAAGCTTCTCCTGCACACCATATCTCTACTTTGAAGAGTGAAAAGGTTAGTATTAAGTTTGTGGATTTATTGAATAAATAATTGTTTTATTAAAATTATATTTTTAACAAAAAGTTTTTAAAAAATCTCCATTTTTTACATGCATAAATAAATTTATATATATATAATATTGGAAAATAAATCCCGATAAAGGGGTTGGACTCAAAAGCAACAACCGTAGAACCTCTTCTTGGGAGGCTCCTAATGGTGAGTACATCAAGCTAAATTTCGATAGGGCTAGGGCTGGCAGAAATTTTCAAAGATCTACTAGTCAGCCTATCTTGGGCTTCATTGAAGCCCTTGGGAAATGCTCTAACAATTATGTTGAGGCCAAATCTCTTTAGCGTGGCCTCTCAATTGTGAAACAAATAAAGTGGGAGAAAGTCCTTGTCGAAGGTGACTCGCAGGTCATTATCAATGTGGTTTAGAAAGGTCAGGTCAACAATTGACAACTTTCTAGAATTTTGAATGATTTTCGTGCTCTCTATGAGCTAATAGAGTGGTGGAAAAACTAGCTAACATTGGGGTGGATAGAAGCATTAAGAAAGATCCTCAAAGCCTCATTATTCTACAACCCAAAGATTTATTTGATTTAGTGGGAGATTTAATAGAACAAGAAAATAATAATTGGAAATCGCGGTGGCCTTGAAAGGACAACCTAGTTGTCCTTCTCATTAACTCCCCTCACCTCATGATTTTTTTACATGCTTCGAGTTACTTTCCCACACTCTTTCTTTATGGTTTTTGCATGTGATAAGGGTTATAAGGAAAATCAAGGCATTTGGGATCCTGCTTAATCATTTTTGTGAAAAAGTTTCTAGTTTGTTCAGTCCAATGGAGAAAGGCAAAGGGATTGCAGGTCCGACCAAGTGCACGAGGCGGAGTGGTGGAAAAAAGATAATCAGAGAACATTGTCAAGAAAATGGATGATCATATGATATATCATTTCTCTCTGGATGATGTGTAATTTTATTTTTGGTTCTAGTTAATGATTTGAAACAATGTGAGTTGTTGAATGTCGGCCACCTATTGGACAAAGGCACTCAATTAATTGCAAAGTAGGCCATGGAATTCTGGAAAAATACTCTTGTTGAGGGCGTGGAGGCCCCTGTCTTCTCCGATGGATAGATACAAATGTTTTATGAGCCCATCTCTTTGATAGACTTGGGGAAAATGTGGCAATGGAAGAAGTAATTCGGGTGGTGGGTGACACTGGCCAATCTACTTCTCGACTTGATACCCTAAAAGTTGCATAAATCATTGGTGTGCAAATTGTGATGTTTGGGGTAAGTAATTCCTTTTCTTTGCACGAGGATCTTGAGAAAATGGGTTTCAATGTGAGATTGGCCTTGGAGTAGATTTGAACTTTGTCTAAAGGCCAAACCTAGAAAGCATCAACCAGGGTCACAAGTTGTACACTATTTGTGTTGTTCTAGGCATCCTGACTAACAAAATTGAAGACTCTCGATTGGAGGAATATCTTACTTTGATGCTTAGGGTAAGTAATTCCTTTTCTTTGCATGAGGATCTTGAGAAAATGGGTTTCGACGTGAGATTGGCCTTGGAGTAGATTTGAACTTTGTCTAAAGCCCAACCCTAGAAAGCATCAACTAGGGACACAAGTTGTACGCTATATGTGTTGTGTTGGGCATCCCGGCTGACAAAATTGAATACTCTCGACTAGAGGAATATCTTACTGTGCTAGTTCTGGAGGAGAAAGCTCAAACTTCGGTGGATCCTGAGGTGGTGCCTGAAGTTGTGATCTCTAGCTCCTCTGAGGAGGAAACTTAGTGTTTATGGTTTTGTTTTTACTTTGATATAATGTAATTTTGGTTTAATGGTAGCAACATCAACATGGTTGCTTAAACTCGTAACTGTAACCTATTCTCAGGTTTTTGTTTGTTAAGTATAATATAGTTGGGCTATAAGCCCATTTTTTACCTATAAAAAGAATATTGGAAAATAATTTTTAATTATTAATTTATGTATGTAAATTATTATCTAGTCTCCTAGAAGGGTTGGTGGTTGATATTTTTCTAAAACCTTGCATGTGGGGTGGTCAGTGTTCAAAACACCCTAAACAATTTTTTAATCAAAATTTGAATTAGTCAAATTGATTTTCAAAATTATTTAATTAGAAAAAAATGGTTTGTGTGCGGAGTAACTCACATGTAAAGCCCTAGTGTAACTTTGACCCTTAATTTTCAACTTTTGACCTAGACAATTTGTTTCAAGCTTGGCATGTATCCAGTTGTTTCCTAGGTTTTGACACATTCAAGATGCATTGGTGTGGTCCTTTTATTGATTTGGATCTTCTTATTATAGTTTTTCATCTTTATTAATAATTGTTCTTATGTTAATGCATTTTTGCGACACTTATGACACCTTATTTTATCACAATCTTTCATAATCTTGTTGCTTTGTTTAGCATTAATTTGAATAATTATTATCTATGTACACTATGAATTTTCTTTCCTATCAAATTAAGTATAAAATCACATCTTTCTTTTCTAGTGTTACAATGTCATCCTAAAAAGGAAGCAATGGATTCACCTAATTTTGTACTAGGTAGATCCCAAATTCTTAATGTATCTAACTATAATATCTAGAAAATTAATGTTTAAGTGGAATTCATGGCCCGAAATCTATGGAAGATTTTTTATGGGACAAAAAACCCCCCGTTAGAATGGCATGTTGCACCTTAAATTTCAAATGTGTTTCAAAAACAATTGCAAGAAGCCATTTCAATTATCTTGTGGAGTATTAAGGATGAATTCCTATTCCACAACGACACTTGAGAGTCTCCTAGAGATGCTTGGAAATTCCTTGAATATATGTAAGAAGGAACTCATCTCTTTAAGATTATTAAGTTTATTCTTGAATTTCTTACTACACCTATGAAATGTGATGAAAAAATTGTTAACGTTCATGCTAAAATTAAGAATATTCCAGCTTGGCTAGATGGTTGCAACTGTAATTTAATTCAAGGTCAATTGTTATACTTAATTATTTAGTTAAATATTCATGAAATGTTTTGTAATTTTATTTCAATTTAAAATACCAAACTGAACAATATATCCCTTACCTCACTACTCCGTCAGCTCTTTTAATTCAAGAAGGGAAATTGATGTCTAATTTTGACTCTAAAGATAATTTCACTCAAGCACTTCTCACTCTCAATCCTAGTTATGAGAACAATAGAAACCATAAATCTAACCCTAATTCTGCTAATGATAAAAATGGGAACAAGAAATTTGGTAATAAGAATCATAAACCTAAGTTTAATGGGAATTGTAATCTATGTGGTAAATTTGGTCATAGAAAAGAAAATTGCTATAAAAACAAAGATAAAGTTAATAATAAAATATATATAATAATAAGAAAGGGAAGAAATCTAAAATGTAGAAACATTAGAAGAATTAAAACCATAATCAGAACAATAATCGGGAATAAAATTCCAATGTTATTGATTTATACGATGCCTTGTTTTCTTATAATGAGAATGAATGGATTTTAGATAGCGGTGCATCACACCATATGAATTTTTATCTAACATTTTATCTGATACTAGAAATATTTTTGAAAATATTTATTTAGGAGATAATTCATTTTTAAGAAGCAACTAAGCAAGGAAAGGCTAAATTTGTAAATGTTGTTATTAAAGATGTATTTTATGTACCTAAACTTAAGAATAATTTGTTATCTTGTTCTCAACTTACTAATGATAATTTCATTGTAACTTTTCTTAAAGATAACTAGTCCATTAGAAATCAATATAGTTCTCTAATTACTTAAGGTGTTCAAAAGAATGGTTTATATATTTTTCTACTTCTTCTACATGTTGTCTTTCATCACATATTAAGAATGAATCTCAATTATGGCATGAAATATTAGGACATGTAAATTTTAGAATTTTACATGATATGTCTTATCATAATATTTTTGTTGGTCTTCCTTTGGTTCTTCTCATCATGAAACTTGTGAAGGTTGCTTATGTGGTAAGAAGCTTAAAAAAATCCTTCACAAGAATCATGATGTGAATCACTCACATCATTTAGAGTTAATTCATAATGATGTTAGAGGACCTTTAGAATTACCTTCGTTGAATATTTTTTTGTATGTAGTTATGCTCATTGATTATTATTCTAATATGATTTGGTCATTTTTTGTTTTTTATTTTAAATCCGATGTTTTATCCAAATTTAAAGAATTTAAAGATTTAGTATAAAATAGTTCTAGTCATAAAATTAAAAAGCTTCGAACTAATAATGGAGGCGAATATGTTAATAAAGAATTTGATTCATTTTGTGTTGAATGTGGAATTCGGAGGAACTTACCAATCCTTATTCCCATCAACAAAATAGTATAGCGAAAAGGAAAAACCACGTCATTCTTGAAATGGCTAGAACTATTATTCACTCATCTTGGGTCCATAAATTTTTGTGGGCTAAAGATATGAATACTACAGATTCACATTCTTAACATATTCCCTACAAAATACTTGTTTCAATTTACACCTTTAGAAAAGTGGACCAACCAGAAACTAAATGTCTCACTTGAGAATATTTGGTATCCCAACCTCCATCTTTATTCCAAAAGCTAAAAGGAAAAATTTAGATCAAACCTCATATCCTTGGATTTTTGGAGGTTATGGATGTATAACAAAAGGTTTAAGGATTTATGATCCTACTAAATGAGAAGTCGTTGAAAAAATAAATGTTCAAATTATTGAATTTTTTTTTATAGTTCTTCTTATGTTACTCCTATTTATAATGAGTCTAGTTGATTTAGAAAATGATGATCATGATGAATGTAATAATAATGAATAGATTGATTATATTAATGATACCGAAATTGAAAATGAGTCTATCCATGATTCCTCTATAACTAAACGACCTAAATGAGCATAATACCTAATCTAGTATTCTAGTATTGATAATCTTAATAAATTAACTAGAAGTCAACATTCTTATCATGCCTTAATGACTATGTATGAATTTGAACCTCAATATTTTGAGGAATCCATTCAAGATGATAGATGGAAAGTTACTATACAAGTTGAGTATAATGCCTTAATTAAAAATAAGACTTGGGATCTTGTCCCACATTTTCCTAAAAGGCATATTATTGGTTGTATGTGGCTTTATAAAATCAAATATAATTCAATTGGAAAAATGGAAAATTTTAAAGCAAGATTAGTTGCTCGTGGGTTTACTTAAAAACCTAGGATTGACTATTTTGAATCCTTTGCTCTTGTAGAAAAGTGAGTTTTGTTAGATTATTCATTGCTCTTATAGCTCAAAATGGTTAGATTATACATGAAATGGATGTCAAAAACACATTCATGAATGGTGATTTATAAGAAGAAATATAAATGACTCAGCCTAAAGGTTTCATTGACCCTCACAAAGAACATTACGTGTGTGTTGTCACTTGGATTGCACATCCGTTAAATCGTTAGATGATCCAGTGCAACATAGGAACATCCCCAAGGTGTGGGACCTTGGCTCCTTGGGATGAACCTCCAGAGAAGGTCAGATTCCTTCTAAACTATGTGCATTTGATGGAAGATCAAGCTGCAAAACCTATGGTACTGAAAACAAACTACACTATCCAACTTTTCAGAGAAAAGGGGTAGAGAGGAAACTGAGAATAATAAAAATGGTGATGCACTGATAGTTTAAGGAACAAAAGATCAGATTCTACAAGCACAAAATATTTAATAGAAAGATAATAACTTGCACAACTTTATACCTTTTCTCGTAACAAGAGTTATTTATATGAAGGTAAAACTTAACAATAACAGAAGGGTTTAATTTGATTCCACAACTTATTACTAGTAAGTTTTATGAATCACAACATACAAATTGCTAAAGAAGGAAAGACTTAATGTGAAGGTAAAATGATCATTCAAGTACAAGGAAAGAAATATTCATGAGTACAAGATTATCACTGAAATACACATAACATTAAATAAAAAGAAGGAAAAATATAAGTTCTATTTATAATATTAAGGCTTAAGTATGTACACAAGAAATCAAAATGGAAAATCCTCCTATACTGAGAATGATAAAAAAAGTCCTTTCCTACATATTGTATCCTCTTATTTATAGATTAAGAAGGTTGAGAAATTATAGCCACTTTTCTTAATTATTACATACTAAAAATAGGATGTATTTACATTCACGAAACAATATCCCACGAAAATATCCAAGTATTTGTGCAAATTTGACCGAGTCAAATTTGCAACTTGAATGGTGGAATGTGGCTGGAGACTATGTAAAAATGGCAATGGAAAAAAAAATAGTTAGGACTAGCACCACCCTTTTCCTATCCTCTGTGTCAATTTCCCATGTTCATTCTTGAGCATGTTTCTTTCAATAATCAATAAAATTTGTTTGATGATATCTTGTACATATTTATCATCGGTCCACATGCGTAGTGATTCAGGACCTTGGCAGATTCGGTTGTTTGGTTCAATTTTCTAGGAAAATTCTTGCCTTGATTTATGATCTTTCAAAGCTGGATCAAGAAGCTTTAATAGGTCACTATCTTGTTGATGGATTCCAGGCCTAAATATTTGGTTGCTTCAGTATCCTTTTCAACCATGTTCTTGAAATTTGTAATGATATGGTCTGTTGGAAGCACATCAAGATATTCATTCTAGAACGTGCATTGAATAATGCCAAATTTATTTTGTATATCATTAATGTCATCAATGCCCTCATTTTTTTCCTTAACCAACTTTGAAATGGCCTCCTACAACATCTAGACAGAGAACTCCATGGCTTTGTTATACTCAAACAATTCCAAAGATTCGTAAATGATCCCTTATCCTAGGAGTATATCATATTTGTCTCTTCAGATTTTCTTACAGGCTTCCAATGTGAGTTCCATTCTATCACATTCCTCTCTTAGGATACCGTAAATTTTGGTAACCATATCATTCTCTGGCTCGATCTCATTATACAAGGTGGTAGTATCCTTTATCACATGTTATCCCTCCTGGATCTGGATTTCAAGCCAAGCCCCAACTACTCGACCTTGTTTTCCAATCTTCTCAACTGCAGAGAAGGAAATTGCATCAAAGCTTGTGGATATTGTGAGGGGAGTTAAAGGGGTTGGCTGCATGATCATATGGATGATTGTTGTCAAATTTTCTACCTTTTTTATGCTCATCCTGTGATCTTATCCTTATAAAATTTGTTCAGAAGATTTCCACGAATGACCTAGACATCTTGTTTGGCACCTTCATGTGTGGTCTTTCCTAGAGAGAACCTAGAAATATGATAATCTCTGTTGTAGTGATATCTTTCTTTGACTTACAAAGCTGGGGTTGTTATTTCAATAAGTCTACCCCATGTATGATCGACTGAAAGGTGAGAAATAACCCTTGGTCTCTTTTCTTGGCACTAGGAGTCAGATCTAAGATACTAAGATCAACATCATCTCTAATAGGTATCTTCTTCTTCTTCTTGGGGTTCACCTACTCTACCATGAATAAGTAGAAGAAGAAGAAACCAACTACTCAGAAGATGACATGGGCACTATCATCATGGTAGTGAATTGAATAGGTGATGAAAGGTTGGTTGTTACAGTAATCACCAGTGGTGATAAGCGATGAAGGGGTGGAAAGGATTGCTACAGGGATGGATGAAAGAGGAAGGGTGGTGTGAGAGGAAGTGGGAAGAAATTGATGAGGAAGGGGAGTTCTTAGAGGGGAACCTAGGGCCAAAGAATCCTCGGATGAAAGAGAGGGAAGAGAAGAAAATACCTAGACCATGGGAGGAGATGAGGTGTTGGGAGTAGGGGAAATGGGAAGAGAATAAATGGAATATGTGGACAAGGGAAGAGTGAGAGGTGGAGGAGATAGAGGAGTTGAAAATGGTGATGAAGGAAGAGAGGGTGATTGCATTTATTTAGTGGTGGATGGTGGGGAAACACTCAAATCAATGAATTTTGTGGAAACAAACTTTGTGGAAGGAACTTTATAATAAGAACTAGACCCCCTGCACACAATGGTGATTTTGCGAGGCTTGGGAGTGGCTTTCCCTCCTTTTGAAGAAGTGGGGTGGCCCACCACTGGTTTTACTTGTGTTGCTGCAAAAGTGACTTGTTCTAACACCTTTGGTCTGGATAAACTTGTTTGGGATATGAGGGTTCATTTGGAAGTGGTTGAAGAGGAGTAGAGGAAAATAAAATATTCCAAGGTCACCAGCTCTGATGAAGAAGAGGAGGATTAGGACGAGACAGAGGAGTATGTTGTGGGAGAAGAAGAGGAGGAACCACCTCAGAAGAAGCTACAACTCAATCACAACAAGGAGACTGAGAACATGGAGGCCAAACCCTCCAAGAATCAAAAGAAAAATTAATGGTGTTGCTCCTGAACTTTAGGAGGTTTTTTGACGAACTGTCTCTATTTTTTTGTTTAGTTATGTAGTTTTTATTTCTCTTGTTGGTTGGGTTTCTGGACCTTGTTGTTTCGGGGTTAAGCTTGTTTAACCCTTTTTGGTCTTGTTCCTCTTTTTGTTTCTATCTGTGAGATTTCACATTTTTATCTTTCTTGTACTGGCCTCTAGGAGCCAATCCCTATTTTTACCCTATCTAATAAAAAAATCCAGTGCAACACCAACAAACTAAACATATTGAATCTCATGTGTATTTTATCCAAGAGAAAGTCTTCAATGGTGATATTAATCTACAATATTTTCTTATGGATGAACAGGAAGTAGATATATTCACAATACCACTTGGTGTTACCAAGTTTTTTAGTTTCATGTAATGTTAGGCTTCTCATAGTTTCCATTGAGGGGGAGTGTGCATGACAATGCCACTTCCTAACAACCATATGTTCATTTTTCTTCTCTATACTTCTTCTCATTGTAAAGCATTGTAATATATCACATTACATGATTTTTGTAAACTTCGTGTCAAAGTTTGTATTTTGTACCCAAATACTTAAAAGCATATTATAATGGAGGTCCTTGTGTTATAAAAGGCTCCAAAAATTCTTGGATGATTATTCATGAGAAATTGTGAGATGTAGTCTCACAATCATGCTAGCCTAAACTTACTTTAAGTAGTTTATGGATTATAATTCATTTGTTTCAAAAGGTGATTTTTGGCATGATGAAGGTTATTTTAATCCTTTGAATTTTTACATAATTCCTTTATTAAGGTGACTATGACATGTATCCTCACTTAACACTAAAGGGGAGTGTTGGAACATTTTAATGTTATGTGGGTACCATTATTGGGCCCTTAACACTTCATTTGGTAAAATAATAAATGTTTTATTATTATATTTAACATGGGTTAAAACCTCATATGAATGTAATAATAATATATTATTAATTACCAAATCAGTTCCTAAAGGGAAGGTTGGAACCATTGGTTACTGACAAAGAATGCGAAAACGTGAAGCATGCGGATCATGCGGGATAACGCGAACCTCAACCGAGTTGCACTCCGGAAGCATGACGATGTATTTTGAAAGAGTGGCCATCAATCATGTAGTGCATGTAAGGATTGGAAAGGGGAAAATATCATATGCCTCTCTCATAGATTTGAAAAAGGTAAGGGGTACAAATAGGTGGTGTTATGTAACCCCCAGTGCCTGTAATCATGACTCCTCAAGTGGAGAAGGGGAGTTATATTCCAGAAATGGAAGTAACTCCCATATGACATGTTAGGAAATTATGTTATAAGACTGTGAATAATTCCTTCATGAGGTATTCTAGGAAACTTCGGTCAAAATTCTACGTTTAGGAAACTTTTATGTTGTTCCAGGTGATTTCAGAGTCATCTCGAGCTATCCTTCTTATTTTTTGGATCTCGAAGGTTTCAAGTTTTCTCAGAGAAAAAATTGTCCCCGACGGTCCTGCATTCATTCAACATGATAAAGTAATCATTAAAGTTGATAATTTATGTTTAAAGGGTTTTGTTACATTTCCAGAACTCTCTGAAGTTTTGAAAGAGACCCAAAAGATCAAAAATTAGGATAGGGTCAAATTTAAGAAGTAACGTGGCACTGAGCTAGAATTAGCTCGCCGAGATGGTTTAAATGATAGGAGATAATTGTGTTTATTAGCTCAAGTGAGCTAGTTTGAAGGTGGAAGTTTCGAGCCAATTAGTAGCTCGATGCATCAAACTTGACCGTGTAAAGCCAAGACGACGCACTCAAGAGCTCGAGTCGTAAGCGAGACATTGCAATTTTAAGCTCATGTAAGATGGATCGGGCCGAGCCAATAAATAAATCTATCACAAGAATTCATGAGATCAACGAGATAATGCAGATGTGGGAGTTCAACATCAGTTTAGATTGTAGTATTGAGCTGATTTTTAAAGGAACTCGGGCTTAGTGTTTGAAATGATCTACCACCACATTAGAAAGATCCGTCGTTGTGTTGAAATACCAAGCTCGAATGGCTTAATGATCATAAAGTAGAAATGACAAGGTGAACCATGGAGGATGATTTGTTGAGCTAGAGTAGCTCAGGAACTCGGTAACGAGTTATATGTTGGATCGACATCAAGTTTTGCAGTAGATGGGTGAAGCAGATTGTGTCAGGAGAAGCTTGAACTTGTGAAAATGACACATGGAGTTTCTCACTCAAGATTAAGCAGCGAATAACATTCAGGGTAGCACGGTCGAGCTTAGATGCAAAAATTGAATGGAATTCACAGGGTAAGGATACATTGGAAGAAAGATCTCGGCAAAGAATGAGAGTTGAGTTGTATTGAGAGATTGACTTGGACTCATAGTTGGCCATGTCGATAGAGGTATGTATTGAGAAATGGAAGCTGAGTTGTTATGGATGGCTCAATGAGCCAAGATGGTCATTACATGGGGAAAGAGTTGATACATCTATCACTGGTGGAATGAACTCGGCTAGGGATCTTATTGGACTAACTCAGAGAAACCAAAAGCAATCTTGGCTTAAAATAGCTCATAGGAAGGGTCATTTTTGTAGGTAAACAAAACTCAGGGATGCAACATCGGAAAGTTAGAATGTTTGGTTCAAGCTCATCATAGGAGCCATGCACATGGCTGAATGTTGAGCTAATGGACAACTCAGGACTCAACAGTTTTATTGATCATGGTGTGGAGTGTATGGGAAAACTCATAGAATGAGCTCAGTTAGCCTCAGGGAGGATGAGTGTGTGGATAATGAACCAAGGTCACGTGAAAATGGAGCTCAGAAAGGATTAAAACCACACAAAATGAAGTAAAATTCACAACGAGGGAGATAATCTTAGACTCGTAGAGGCATGCAGGAAGCCTCGACAAAACGAGCAACTAAGTTTTTCGTAGGAGCTGTGATGAGGTGACTCATCAAGGGATTTGAGAATTCATTAATCACATCTATAGTGGTAGGCATGGAATAGAACTATGGTAGAGTCTCAGCTAGGGAGTTTTGAAAAGCCAACTCAGTGCAAAGAATCTTGAACTCATGAAAAGGAACATGGAGATTGACTCAGCTAGGATCAAACTCACCGTCGCGAGAGATGTTGTAAGAAGAATTTTTCATGGAATTTGTTTCAGTAAATGCCCATTTTGGGCTTTCGTGGCTTGTCATTTGGGGTCGATGTAACAATTTGATGATGTTTTGAAGATCCTGAAGCCCAAAAGCTCAAAACTTGAAATTTTGGAGTTTTGGATTTTAGGATTCAAAGGTTCTCAAGGTGGTTGGAGCTTCATTTACAGGGTGAGTCAGATCCCGAAAACCCAATTGACTCAGCCTATGTAGTAGAGACACGTGTGAGTCAGAGTGTGGTGAACTCAATGTTTATTTGTGGGTGATGGTGTGGAGTGAGATAATATATGTGGCGAGTTGTGAGGATTTCACGTCGGGTCATTAGGTGTATGCAAAAGACTCACCTCACAATGCAAGGTGGTTGGTGAGGTACGTGGAAGGCTGGTTGGGTTGATTGGGCACGTCGTTGGGAGCCTTATGTTCTTAAAAGGAATGTAAATTGGGGTAGTTTTAATGTAAGGCATATGTCAAAAATTTCAACCAACTAGCAGACGATAGGAGGAGTTAAGAGATAAGGTGCCAAGTTCATCGCCAATTACCTAAAATGGATAACTCACCATTCGATGAATAGCCGTATAAAAAATAAAATAACTTGCAAGAAGATTTTAAGGAAGGGATCATTTTACAATGCAAATGGGTAGCTCGCTATCCAGCTCGGTGAGCTAGTTGGCGAGCCATTTAGCAAGTTAAGACATTAAAATATTTTTACGTGCAAGACCAATTCCTTGGGCCCCGAGGCATATAAAGAGACCTCCAAATTTTATTAAAATATTATTTTTATCAAATGGAGGGATTAATTCAAAACTGAAATTTTCAAATTCATTATCAACATGTTGGTTAAGCATGATGCCCTGGAGACCCTAAAAATAACTATTTCTTAGAAGACCACAATTTCCTTCACAGTTGCCCATTTTTTATAAAATTATAGTCATTGGAATCAGGAAAATGAGAGATACACCATGGGATCATTAGGAGATGTATTTTTAGAAGTTTTGGTGTTCCAAATTGCAAGATTTCTTCATTCCAAAAATAGTAGTCAAGAGGTGGAGGTGTAATTAATGAAGCAATCATGGTTGACCCATTCAGCTACATTCTTGCCTAGTTTTTAGGATTCTTCCCTCTTTCTCTCAACAAATCAGAATTTTCTATAAATGTAAAGGGGTGCTTATTCCAAAGAAGTTAGACATTTTCCAAGCTTCCCCTCTCTTCACAAGCTGAGTTATTGTGAATTTGTAGGCTCTCAAGCCTTTCTTCTAAAAATTGTAATGGCAACCTATGCCTTTCCCCACTGTAATGATGCACTGTGCAAGTGCTTGAAGTAATGGAAATCATGTTTTGTGATCAATTATTTGTCCTTACATCATTTTTTTGCTTCTATTGCCTCTCTCATGTTTCTAGGTGAACTATGCAACCAATGTTTCTTTTACAAGTTTTGGAGGTCATTGTGTTTATCAAGGAGTGAAGTAATATATGCAAATTGGGTTTTAAAGCATGTTCATTCTTCCTCATGATCATCTCTCTTCATTGGAAAGCCATAATTTTGTCCATAAAAACCCTTTCTTGGTGCATCACCACTTCTAATTTAGGTTTTTATTGCATTAGCAGTAGTGTAGTGCTTAGTTTAGGAAAAGGAAGTTGGCCTTCTCCGGAGGTTCACCTTGAGCCCAAGTCCCATAGCTTGAGAGGTGATTCCATGTTACCCAATCACACCGAACATCATGTTCACATTCTGTCCATTCAAAGGGTGAAGTCATTTGGTGATAACATGACACACTAACGCACTGATGTGTAATGAAGTGTAAGGAATATAATGATGACTTTATCATAACCCCTGTGACACCTAGAGCTATGACCTCACCTAAGTGAGATGACCTACCATGTGGTGTGGAAAATGAATCACTCCAACACCCCCCCTCATCATAACATAGGATGAGGCTGCAAGTCAGAAATGAGAAATGGGTCTCGAAACTAAATCCTGATGAGGTACCCATGAACAAGGATCTTAAGAAATGGTGGAAAACCCAGTGGGAAAAACATCCACCATAAGAGATGAAAAAAACTCTCTAATATAAGAAAATATGCCACAAATGGTCCTGGTAACTGATAAGTATGATAAGGTACCCATGTACAAAAGGGAAACCTCTTTGGAAGAAGAAGAAGAAAGGAGAATGAGATAAGAGCAATGCAGAAGATGCCATAGACAGATCTGAACTCTGTAACTCTAGGAAGTCTCCAAGAAGAGTGTCGATGGCGTGGTCCTCTACCTCTGGACCGAAGAAGAGCCACTTGTACCGAACTATGTGCCTGCCCTTAGGAAGGAAAGTAATGAAGTAGTGGAAGTCCACCCACTCCGTGAAGGAATCCAAAGGCAGCATTACAAAGAACGTTGAATCTAGTCCAGAGAAGTGTGACATAGGTCTAGTAAGTGCCAAAGAATCGAAGGTAATACCACAAGTGTAGAATTTTCATAGTGTGAAGTATAAACATCTGCTAAAATGATTCCCTAGTGATGTGAAGGCAATGAAACAACCACCTTAACAAAAAGAGGATTCACAAGCAAGGGTGGATCAATGAAGATCTTCTGAAAAGTGGAAGTGATAAGAGTCCCATAAGGGGAACTCCAAACAAAAGAGATTAAGAACTTCTCTAAAGCACACATGTAGAAGGATGAAGAACCTGTACTACATCACAAGTAGGAAATGTGAAAAGATTACCAAGGTCTGGTAGATATTCATCCCAAGAAGGGGGCTCGATAAATAGAAGAGAGATGTCTGATAGGTATGAGTCATCAACCAAAGAAAGAGGAGTGGAAAGGGCCTCACACACTGGAATTGGAAAGGAGGTGAATGCAATGATTGTATAAGGCTAAGAATGGGACTTCTCGATGTCTAATGGGAAGGGATAATTGTTGACATACTCTATAAAAGTGAGGGGAGGAGAAGAGTTCTTTGTTACACTCTCATCATTAGAACTAGAAGAACAATCCTTGTCATCAGAGATGGAACTAATAGAGTTTGTTTAAGTAGAAATATCATCACATGAATCAAAAGATGAGGTGATTGTATTAGCAGCACTATGTGAAGGGTCTCCAAACAAAGACTGAAAGATATTCTAGATGGTGTGCGGATGATCTGAGTCTTCCACATGGAAGCGGAGAGGTCTGGTGACATACAATATCAATTAATCAACAACATGGTTACATGTGTCGAGATAGTCCTCAAGATGACTGGAATAAGTTGTTGATGGAACTGGCCCATGTAGAAAGTGTGTAAGACCCTCGTAGGAAATATAAGCACACCATGATGTGTAGTTCTCTCTCCCAAGAGGAATTGGTGGAGGTTATAAATTGATCTGCGATGCTCAAGTATGGAAAGAGCATCCTCTATGATGTAGAAGCAAGAAGTGCAAGGTGTACGAGAAGAGGGTGTGTGGATATAAGCAAGGTTGCAAGATGAAGGACTCAGATGAGAATGCATTTGCATGTAATACAACACCCAAGAATAGTGATAACCCCTATTTGCGGCACTTTATAAGTAGTACGTGATTACAATAGGGTGTGTTTATGCGACGTTATATATTTGACCACTCACCTTGCAATAGGTGACGATTCGCACAAAAGTGGAGGCCACAATGAGTCCTAGTTGGAAGTAGAGGAACAAAATGCAATAAAACACAAAATGGCGTAAGAAACACAAGGGTAAAAACATTATTGATTTTGAGATAAGGTGTCTCACATTGCAAAAGAGAAGGCTCTCTTGCCATAAGGTTGTGGTGGATGCACTCACTAACCGTAGGCTAAGAGGAGCACTATTAAGCAGGGAGCCAGAAAAGTGTCCTGGAAATCCCAATAACCCTATACAAAGGCCTGAAAAAAATAATGATGAATTTTAAATTTTTACCCTTAATTGAGCTGATAATTGTGGAAAAGGGGAGAAAAATGGAAAAGTTTCAAAAGGGAGGAAGAAGGGGATCTGGAGGCTTGAAGGAGGGTGAACTCTTTGGAAGCTTAGCGAGCTAGTGAGATGGCTTGGGAGGTGCTCGGTGGAGGACTCGGTGAGTTGAAAAAGCTATGTATCAAGTTGGCTCGGGCGAGTCGCAGATGCAAATCAGTGAGTTGAGGGAGGCCACTCGAGTGAGCTGACTCTATAGAGGTGGTGAGTTGATTGGGACCTCAGTGAGTCAAGCTGCGATGTGCAGAGCATGAGCCCGGGTGGGTGAATCACTGAGGTGTCTAGCGAGCTTGTCGTCAAGATAGCTGAGTTAAGGAGAGATCTAGTGTGGGGAGGACTCGGTAAGTTGTTGAAAGAGGTCAGCTTCGATTTGGGATCGTTAGCGCCACGTGTCGATGTCAAGCTGAAATGCATACTGCGAGTCAAAGCAATCAGAGGGTGGATGCAACACCCAATGAAAAGGGACCCAGCGTGTCGTGTGTCGATCAACCCTTGGACAATGAGATGCAAGAGAAATGGTAGGGACCTAAACTAGAGAAGAATGGGCATGACATAAAATTCCGAGGTGAACAAAGAACCAGGTGCAGAAGCCAACCACAAACATGAGCACAATGAACCATGATCTAGGGAGCCGAGTTGGAAGACCGGGGTCAATAAATGCATGAGACAGGGAGGACAAACATGTCCATAAGGTACAGACAACTTGGGAAACCAACACAAAAATAGGAGTGTGGCAGGGTCAAGTTAAAACTAGATCGAGTTGGAGCAAACGTGAAGGAAAAGGAACGATGCGGATGAACAATACATGAGGCAAATACCAGTAAAAAATCCATTGCAAAGAACCCAAATATGAGTAGTCAAGTGATGTAGAGGTGAGCAGGTTTGTCGAGGTCTAGCAATGTAAAAATGGACCAATGCAAGTGAAAAACAAGGTGACAAGTTGGGCTTAGCTAGCTTAGTTCCCAAATCGACAAGCTCGGGCCGAGTTGGGCCCAAAGTAAGCTCCACACAACCTCAAAAAAATGCACTAAACCAGCACTGAGACCTTTGAACTGAAACCTCAAAACAACAACCAGAACCTACAAAACACCTCTGAAACATGCATGTAAAGCTGAAAACCTTGAAAATCCATGTAAACACTCAAAAACATGAACCGGAAACCAAAAATGAGATTGAAAACCTGAAATTAATGCAAGTAGAACTTGTATGGAATAGCCATTATGACAGACACACGAAATCCAAAAACATGAATGGAGAGAAAGAGAGTGATGATAGATGGTTACTAGCACGGATCCCACAACATGTGATATGATACCATGATGAATAATGTGAAAATACGAAGCACAAGGATGTGGGATAACACGAACATCGACCAAGTTGCACTCTAGTAGTATGATTATGTCTCATGAAGGAGCGAACATCAACCTTGTAGTGCATGCAAGGATTTGAAAGGGAAAAATCTCATATGCCTCTCTCATAGATCTGTAACAGGTAAGGGGTACAAATAGGGGGTGTTATGTAACCCCCAATGCTTGCAATCATGACTCCTCAAGTGGAGAAGGGGAGTTACATTCTAGAAATGGAAGTAACTCCCACATGACACACTAATGCGTAGTGACATGTAAGGAATATAATGATGACCTTATAATAATTCATGAGACACCTAGACCTATGACCTCACCTAAGTGAGATGACATGTCACCCGGTGTGGAAAATAACTCACATCAATAGTTACAATGGTCACCTCCCCTTATTATTATTATAAGCAGGGTTTTACCCCTATGGTAAAATATTATTCTTGATACACTTGATAAACTTGATGTGTTTGATATTTGTGAAGGTTCTATCAAGGCTTATGTAAAGAAGTGAGAAGTATGAAGGCTTTAGATTGGGGTGTGGAGTTTCTCATATAAATGAATATCATATTTGTGGGTTTTTAACCTTTTGAGGTTTTCCTGTGTTAATCTCATTGTCATGTGTACATTGATTTGTGTGTTTATTTATTTTTGATTTTCCATCATTTACCTTCTAGATCATCTTATGTATTGTATATATTCTACATGAAATTTATTAAACATAAGGGAAAAAAATAGTAGATTGTGGGTGATTTTGTTCACACACATTGTATATATGTTGTACTAGATAGCCTCCAAGATAATCATCAAACTATATTGATTATTACATTATGTATAATTACAGGTGTTTTACTATCTATACTTTTATATTTTGATGCATATAACTATTTAATTTCCCCTTCATTTGTGGACCTATGTAGGTTGGTGGATTCTATGAAGTAATAGAGTTGGGATGTTGAGTTAACATCGAGGGTATGAATATTACTTAATTCATATGTGATCATTTGTGTGATAGACCTCGGTGCATTCACCGCTATGTTGTATCTAGGCATCATCTCCTTTGGGTTCTTATGAGGTAGTTCTTGGCATATATTATCTTGATATGCATAATATCAAGCTCGATTTTCGTAAAAAGGTTATTATTATTGCAATGACCTTGAGATGATGATGTTTCTTGTAGGGATTTAGAGGCATGTTTTATTTTACATTATATTTGTTATACAAATCAAGTAGATTGTGAAAAATATATTAAGTGTATGTTATTATGGTCAATGGCATATCAAAGGAGGAATATGAGATGGTTTCTTTAGATGACCAGGTTATTTTTGTGAGATTTATCTAATGTATTCTCTAGTGAGATTCCTCAGTTACCTCATTATAGGGATATTTTCTTTGGGATCAAATCTATAACCTAGTACAACTCCCATATCTAAGGAATAGTATAGGATGACCACTCCTAAGATTGACAATCCTGAGTTAGAGCTGGAGGATTTTCTAGATAAAGGGTTCATCCATCCTAATATTTCTTCATTGGGAACACCCATTGACACATATGTTGTTAGGTTTCTCAATGAAGGGTTTCTGTACACCACATAACTCTCATAACACGCATGGAAAAAAATCAAAGAGAATTAAAGTTACACACAGGTGGGATTATTAGATGAACACATATTTCAAACATTGAATAGAAATAAGAATTTATTTCATATACTCATAAGAATAGCACTCTCAAATTGAGCACCAAGAATACATTCAATACATTACATAATCATCTTCGAGCTTTGATCTTGCATCCATAATCTACTCTTAGAAGCTAACACTGAGATACTAAATTCTAACCAAACTTTATCCTTCTAAGGAAATTTGGATTCATTTATATAGGTATACAAGCCACCCAATTCAATATGTTAAGACTCATAAAATTACAGAATTCAAATGCAAATTCCTAAAGGACCCTCAACAAAAGCAATACACATCCATTCACCCTTTCTAAAAATTATGTATTTAAACATTAAATTACTAATGATTCACGTCTTCAAATAACATTATTGTGTTCTTCATATCCAAACTAGTATTTCACAGGTTCATATCATAAAATTAATATTTCACAACTTCAATAGTACTTTTTTGGCTTCCAAAACAATTTCTTAGTAATCAACATCTTCCATAGGCTTTATACAGCTATATGTGTATGCTTCATAAACCAAAATAGGATTTTGTGGCTCAAATAGGTTAGCATATCTTACATAAATGGATCTGTAGGATTTCACAAACTGTGCAATAAACCTAACATTGTGTAGTGTAATTTTGCACTATGCAAACATTATATAATGGACTTGTTTACTCAAAAAATGCAATAAAGTGCTTTTCCACTCACCAACAACATACTTATTCATTGTCTTGTGTGTTAAAACACAAAAATGTAAAACATCATACACACACAACTAAATTTAATTGTTTAACTATTTTTTATGATCTTGTATTTATTATGAACCTGGATGCTCCTACATCATACACCGGGGGTAATTTTGATAACTTGAGCTCCATCTCAAGGAAGTATGTATTCTAGAATACCATGTTGAGTTTCATGAATAACATTCATCCAAGCAACATCCTTTCCTTTCCATTTTACCAAATACTCCTTATAATCCTTCCTACATGACTTCTTTGTCCTAGTGTTTGTCATTGTTTCCACTTCATCACAAAAATTTTATGGCATCTACCTTCTCAAATCTAATCCACTATATTTTGATTATGAATTTTCAACACTTTCCTTACCTGAAAGGTATGTATATAGATCCACCATATTAAATATATTAGAGATATTTATGCCTACATGTAATTCAATCTCATATGTTTTCTGAGAAAAATTCCTCATGATTCAAAATTTTCCTATCTTTTTCCACTTAATATTATGGTATGTTCCCTTGGGAAAACTTTCCTTTCACAAATGTGCTAATACCATATATCATATCATATATTTAACTTCTCTCCTTTTCTCATATGCGTGTTGTCTATATTGAGCATTCTTCTTTGCTAATTTATTAAACACTTTTAGTGCATTACCTTCATGTGTTATGCAAATTCCCTTCCTTCTTCGCTCATTTCTTCATTACATCGTAAGTCTCTCAACGTTTCAACCCCTCTTGGGATGTTCCCATATACAATCTAAAATTGTGTTTTCCATGTACTCCTATTATTTGAATTATTGTAAGATAATTATACTTGCACTAAAGTGAAATACCATGTTCTCATCTTATCTCTGACCAAAAATATAAGAAACTATCCAGGGCTTAGTTATATAACCTATATTTTCCCATCTATCTATAGATGGTATGTTAAATTGAATTATAACTTTGTATCTAACTTATTCCACAATGTTCACAAAAAATGACAAACAAACTTTATATCCTTGTCAAACACTATGTTGTGTCGAAATACATGTACTCTTACAATATCCATGAAGAAAATATTTGTAATATGTGTTGCGTCACTAGTCTTTCTGCAAGAAATAAAATGTGTCATATTTGAAAACAATCTACTAGTACAAAATGGTATCAACCCCCCTCTACCTCCTAGGTAAACCCAAAATAAAATCCATACTTATATCTCCCCGAGGAAATTTTGGAATTCGAAATGGTTGATATAACCCTATGTTTTGAGATCTTCATTTATCCAACTAACACACACAAAAAATTTGTAGAAACTTTTTTGCATCCATGTTCATCTATAGAAATAAGTAAATTTCCCCTAGTTACAATATGGTTTTAACCAAGCCAAATTTCATTTTTAATCCACCAAAATGTGTTTCTCTCACCAAATTTGCACCGAAATGGAGATTTATTGCCAATGATGCACCCTTACAACTCACAACAATGAAAATTACCATAGGATATCAACCAAGGTCATCCCAATAATGCATGACATCCATCCATCATTGTAGTATCAGACACAACTTTATCTTCAAATCATCCAATCTTCATTTCCACCTCACATTGTTCATGTCTAACACCTACTTGTTCTTTCATCATCCAAATTACACCATAAGAACTTAGATATGGCTTATGCTCTAATCTAGGATCCATACCATTTCCACATATGCCAGTTTTTCTATGTTTCCACCATCGATAACCATTGTACAAGATTTCCCTTTGTTCTTGTATCTCATGTGGAAGATAAGTCACCTTTCACACTTCAAATATTTCCTCTCTCCCACAACCTTCAAGAAATTCTTTGTTATTATCAAGAATTCACCTTTCTCTAGTTTTTCTTTCATTTCATCACCTTCTTCGGTATGTGCAATGTCCACACTTCGAACTTTACTTTTTCCATAATTCTTATGTGGACACTCATAAGCTTGATGCCCTACCTCATCTCATTCAAAAAATTTACCACTAAATCTTGCACATTTTCATCTACCTCTTGCAAACATAGTATTACCTTATTTTTGTTTCCTATATACTACCTTACACACTTTCTATGCAATATCCACCTTCATGTTCATGTGTCACTAGCTCCTTTTTGCTATAAATCCTCACTTTTTACTTTTTTGCATTCCTTTTATGCACCAACTTCTCCTATACACTCGAGGATTATTGGAATTCTTATTTTATTTTTTTGCATCTTGATTAGACTAATCTCATCATGAATCACCCACCACAATCCATTATAATATTGAGCCACATTTTCCTTGACGCATCTCACTGTAAAAAAACTCAAATTATAACCTTTCAAACTTCTCTATTATACTCATTCACACTTACCTCATTCTATCACAAGTTTTCTAGGTTCTTCGATAAATATACCTCATAATCTCCAGGAAAAAATTCCTTTCAACTTTGAACCATGCACTCCTACTTGGTGATCTTTCTTCACCCTTCATATTGCACTCTAGTTGAACATCCTTCCATCATAATGTCATGTGACCTTTCATATTCATTTTTAATCCTCAATTTTTGGTCCTCTACAACATCATCAAACTCAATAAACTCTTCCATATCTCTATTATAATAAAGAAGTTCTTCTTGATCAAGTGTCCCCAAAAAATAATGAACCTCTATTCACACTCATTGACCCATTCTCGATATAGCCTTTAGCAACATTCCTTCCACGTCATCCACATTTTCTTGTATTGGTCATGCTCTAACCGTGCCAACCATAGGTGCTTCTTTTGCTCTCTATGATGTTCTTTCTTCTTTTGAATCACTCACATCGTTCCTAGGGAAAAATCCTCTTTTGTGATCTTCTTTTATTCTTGTTCATCTAACATGCATTTTCCACAACATATTTTCAATCTCCCCAAGTTTTATAACAATGTTATTCACCATTTCACTTCCTTTCCATATCCTTCTAGGTGTCATCTTTCCCTATAAGGATTAGATATATTGTCGCACTTTCCATGATCCTAAGAAGAACTTTTACTCACTCTTCCCTATTCTGTACCCACCTCACAAGATGGAGAAATCAAATCTTAAACTCTGAAATTTGTGCCTCACTCTAATACCAAATGACACAAACATGTATGATGTGTTTTGATGGGGATCCACAAAATTGATTCTACTAAAAAATACACCATAGATTAATACTTACAGTAGTCAATAAAGATTCAACAACAACTCAAAACCATATCCATAGTAGAAAATATATTAATACATATTACACCAGGATTGAGATCAATCACTAATTATTCATCCTTACAACTCAGAATAATGACAATGACCTCAATATATCAACCATTTAACACCTAAGTTTCATTCCCATACTTGTACAAAAATATCTATATGGATCAATATCCAACTGTAGAGCACTTTGATATAATCCTTAGGCTCACATCCATAATTACGCTTGATCTCTCACCCAAAACACCCAATAACTTAGAAATAACTTACAAAAGCAATCAATATTTGTTTATATATCCATTAAATGCCACAATTTGATAAATACTATGAAACTATGGTCAAAAGGACTTGGTACAAACTAAACGACCCATTACAAGATGCATTTGGCCTTTCTAAGATACGCAACTTCAAATGATCTTTCTTTAATGCTTTACGACATTCAATTAGCTTCATAATAACCTATGTATTCAAATGTATGCTTGTAGTATTGTAAAGCATCATTAGTGTTATACAGAATCTACCTATTCTCATGATACCTTCAATAGAATACATAGACTATGAAACATATTCCATAGACTATGGGCACTTTGCAACAATATTTACATTGTATATTATAATAACACACTAACATTTCTCAACAACCTTGTACATTCTCCAAAATACAACTCAATACTCTGTGGTCCACTAGTACTTATTTTTCATCCCAAAAACATCACAAATGGATACATAATGCAAACATAGGCTATGTTTTGGTCAATACATGATAGTCTGTGAACCCAAATGCTCCTGCATCACATTACTCTATCAAAATATTTGGCGTCCCTTCTGTAATCACCAAACCTATTATGGATTACAATTCTCAATTATTTTCAACCCCATATTTTTATCCATCTCTTTCACAACCAAATTTTAATTTCTTTTGTTTTCTACTATCAACTTACATACCTTACCACCAAACTTATATGTCATTCTAAACAAGCTCTTTGTCTTCTCATGACTAACTTCTTCTTTGGCTAGTTTTAATAACATGTGCTTGAACATTATCACTTCTCCCATATTTAGTTATTCCTCATGCCTTGGCATGTCATCATCCTCTCCTTACACAATGTTTGTACTTTACTTTCCATCACTTTGGGCGTGCAGACATGCATATGATTTATACCCTATTTCTTCACACCTATAACATGTGGCATTGAATCTGTGACCTCTTCCATGTCTAAAAGATACTTTTCCCATGGATGCACTTCCACCTCCTCAATATTTCCCTTAATTTTGTAGATTTGAATTAGACTCACTTTCCCTCTAAATAGAATTTCCTCTACTTCCACCTTGTACATGACCTTGTGTGGATTTTTCCTTTCTGCATGTTGCACTTTATTTTTTGTGTTTCACCTTATCCTTTTCCTTCAAATTATACCAATAGTATTTGATCCGAAGGTCATTACGGAGGGAAAAATGTTCCCTAAATCTTCCAGGATCATCATAGTATGGAATTCAACTCTGTGAGCTTTTCATCGACTATTTAAACGTCAAAAGGAAGTAAGTACGTGGAAATGGTGGTTGGTCAAGGTTAAAGTCAACCCTAAACGGGACCAGGATAAGGGTTGAACAGTTTAGTTGACTGCTAATTAGCTGAGTCATATGGATGAGCTAATAAATGATAAGGTAGGCTAAGTCATACAACCAAGTTACCGAGTTACAGTGTTGGATAATATAGGTAAACCCAAACATGTGGAAACCCAATGGCCAAATAGATAAGGCCCCATCCAATGTGGACACACTATGATCAAATCAGTGGGGAGTTGATCACCCCATCGAGCTAGTTAATATCTCACTCGAGCTCTATAATACACCAATATATTCCACTTGTCAAACCTCAATATCGGGTGAATTTGAACTCGTGGTGGCTTGAGGACCCACAACGTTGGTGACGATAAAATAGTTCTCATGGTAGTAGGGTCCCCTTCTGATACAAAATCAGATCCCATCCGCTACGAATTCTATAGCCGGCCTTTTACAATGACCGTCAAATACCGGAGGATCTAAACCCTTTTTTTTTTTTCGCCACTCATCGTAATTTTCCAATTGGTCCAATCCTATCTAGGGTTGACTTTAACTTTGACCAACCACCATTTCCACGTACCGACTTCATTTTCGATGTTCAAATAGTCGACAAAAATTTCATGGAGTTGAATTTCATACTATGATGATATTGGAAGATTTAGGGAACATTGTGCCCTCTGTATTGACCTCCATATCACACCTCCTCAATGGGAAAGGATTTTTGTCCCAAAAATATTTTTGGAACTTTTATAACCTTGTCCTAAATCTGAATACTCTACTACCACATCGGAATCTCTATTGCAGTGGATTCTCCAGTCCGCTGGAATATATCCTTCTCACTTCGACAACTTGGTCTTGATCCTGGCCTTGTGGGTTATGATCCCACCATGCTTCTTCCTTTGTCTTGGTTGCCACATCTTCTATATAAGGGTCTTACACGTCAATCCTTTACGCTTATACCTCCACATTTTCCTACTAAGGTCTTACTCTTTGGAAACACATAAGGAATATACTACTACATCTTCCCTTTGGGGTCTTATACTTCAACAATATATAGTTTGCATGGAAGTAGATATTTCCACATCTTCCCTCTAGGGGTCTTACACTTCAACAACACCTAGAAATATGTACTGCTACATCCTCCTTTCAATAGGTCTTACACTTCAGCAATACTTAAACATCACCACATCTTCTCTCTAGGGTTATTACACTTCAGAAGATGTCACGTCTATGATGATCAACTACCATTATGTTGCACAATCACAATTCCTCTACACAGAACAACAATCCAAGCTTCCACCAATGAACTCAGATGTCTACACAAATGGCTGAAAAATCTCCAAGCTTATAAATATGAGTTAAATTTTGTATCAGGCTGTAACATGCACTCAAAATATAATTAGGAGATATGATTGGAGTATTAATAAAATTTTCCCAAGTAACAAAATCCACTGAGTATGGTAAAAATTTCCCTCAGCTTTTTCCACAAAATTTGAACTCCAAATAAATATTTCATAATATTCATAAATTACAACTATGCAAATGTAAATCTATCCAACTCACAGGAGTTTACATTTTCCATATTAAAATAGAATGGACTCATCTATGGTTCAATTGCGGATAGATCAAAGGTTGATTCATTTTTAACTAGTGGTTTAAAAACTTCTTTTACCTTATAGACCAAAATTTTCTTACCATGCATCAGATGGCTTGTTGGGTGAAGTTTCCAATAGTTATCAACCATGTGTCCACTCATACAAAAATGAGTGCAATAATTCCTCTTTTTCTCCTACTTCCGAGGTGAGGAATTCTTCTTACCATTTCTCGCTTGTTTTCCACGAGATTGGTTTTTCATCAAAAGGCTATAGAATGATTAATAACTCCACAAAATGTGCATGGAAAATCATTCATCATCTTCTGTATATCAAACCCATATTGTTTTTGTAGAACATGGACAGAAGCCTGTGAAATATATTAAACTGAATCAACTAGGTACAATGGTGCAAGCTATAATATTTATACATATTGGATAGTCGAGATACAAACAAAAGAGGAGTTGCAACAATGCAACAACCAAATTAAAATACAGTAGCTTCCAAATCACATCCGGGAAAGCACAAATGAATAATAACAATAATATTGTTAAAACTATATAACAACATCCTATATTGTTTGACTACAAACAATAATATGGTTTATAATCATATTAAAACATTATTTAATTAATAAAATTAATTAAATAATTATTTTATATAATGTATAATTAATTAACTTAACATTCCCCCCTTAATTTTGCATTTCTCAAGGGATGAGGAGAGGAACTCTCTAAACAACTCGAACTTGTCACATGCAAGTGACTTCGTGAAAATATCTGATTTTCGTTCAGTTGTTGGACAAAATTGAAGTTAGATGTTGTCCTTCAACACATGCTCGTGTATGAAATGAACATGTACCTCAATGTGATTTGTTCTCTCATGAAACACTGGATTGCAAACAATTTTGAGAACACCTTCATTGTCAACATACATCGTGGTTGGTTTGTCCCGTGGTATTCCAAGTCCTAGTATGCGACGTAGCCAAATCGCTTCACAGACAACTTCTCCTACAGAACGATACTCAGCTTCTGTGGAAGATCAAGAAACAAAGTGTTGTTTCTTGCTTCCCCATGATATTGGTCCAGATCCCATACAAAATACAAATCCTGAAGTGGATTTTATGTCATCAATATTGCCTGCATGTTCTGAATTTGAATATCTAGTCAAGAAGAAGTTATCGTTCTTCTTTTATTCTAGAAAAAGATCCACTGATCCTTTGAGATATCTCAAGATGCGCCTTGCTACTTTCCAATGACAAACTTTGGGTTCCTACATGAACCTGGATAGATAGCTTACTGCAAAGTTGATATTTGGTCTAGTGTAGGTCAGGTAAATGAGACTCCCAATCAACTGCCAATAGAGAGTGGCACTTACCTCAGGAGATGGATCTGAATGAGATAATTGTAATATTTTCTCCATAGGTGTAGCAATTGGTGTGCAATCCATCATCCTGAATTTCTTGAGTGTTGTCTTGGTATATTTCATCTAAGAAACAAAGATGTGATTCTCTTTCTACCATACTTCCAATCAATACAATAATACATCAGCCCGAGATCGGTCATGTCGAATGATCGATTAAGATCTTTCTTCGTTGCATCAATCATCCTCATTGAACTGCCAGTGATGACTAGATCGTCGACATAGACAACGACAATCACAATCTCCCCCTTTCTTTTTGAGGTAAAGATTGGGATCGTATGGATTTCTAACAAATCCATGTTGTACAAGATGCTCATCAATCTTGATGTACCATGCCGGGGTGCCTGTTTAAGTCCATATAGATATTTATTGAGTCTGCATACCTTTTATTCTTGACTAGATACTACATATCCCTCAGATTGAGTCATGTAGACTTCTTCTTGTAGATATCTATTTAGGAAGGCAATTTTTACGTCCATCTGATGGAATTTCCATCCAAACTGTGCAGCTAGAGCAAAGATCATTCTAATCGTTTTGATATTAGCTGTGGGAGAAAATGTCTCCTCATAGTTAATGCCTTCTTTTTGTGCATACCCCTTTGTTACAAGTCTTTCTTTGTACTTGTCCACTGTCCCATCTGCTTTGTACTTAGTTTTGAATATCCATCTGCATCCAATGGGTTTCTTCCCTGGTGGAAGATCGACAAGCTGCCAAGTGTTATTTTTCATCACTGATTGATATTCAGAATCCATGGCATCTTTCCAAGATTTTGACTATAGGGCTTCTTGGACTGTAGAGGGCTCATCAGATTCAATTACTTTACTCATTAAAGCAAAGTTAACTTCTTCTCTTGCTTTACTGCGAGTCTGTGGTCCAGGGGTGGATGTATCCGGTGGAGCATCCATTCTTGCATCTCGTAATGTGCTAATACAACACTTGGGCATATGCTAAACTGTTCCCGTGGGTCGTGGTTCTATCATATCAACACCATCATCCCCATCATCACTGTCATCATCTGTGGGAACATTAAATTCAATTTTTTCAACTAGTGAAGAATCTACATCAAGTGAGTTTGGAGGAGGAGACTCTGCTTCCTTCTTCTAGAAAAACTCAACATCTCTGGTGGTGTAGACTTTTCTAGTCTTAGGATCCATCAATCTATACCCAAGAGTCTCTTCATTGTACCCAATGAAGATGAGTTTCTATGACTTCATGTCCAATTTATTTTTGTTATGCTTGGGTATGTGCATGCTTGCTTTGCACCTGAATACTCTAAGGTGTGCAATAGATGGTTTCTATTTTGACCATGCTTCTTATGGTGTTACTCCTTCAAGAGAAACTGTGGGCACTCTGTTCAACAAATAAACTATTGTTTTTGCTACTTCTACCCAGAATATCTTTGTAAGTCTAGAATCATCGATCATGCATTGCACCATTTCCATGATAGTGCAATTTCTTCTCTCAACAACACCATTCTGTTGTGGTGTGTGTGGAGGAGGCATTTGTTGATGAATCCCATGAGTTTTTAGGTAGTCTTTGAACTCATTACTGGTGAATTCCCCCCTCGATCTGAGTGGAGAGTTCTGATGTGACAACCAATTTCATTCTCAACTGCTACTTTGAACTTCTTGAAAGTTTTAAAAGCTTCACTTTTCTTGCGAAGACAAAAAATCCACATTTTCCTTGAATAGTTGTCAACACAAAGCATGAAGTATTGGAACCCAGAATGACTTGGTTGCATTGGACCACAAAGATCGGTATGAACTAGGTCAAGTTTTCCATGAGCTCAAAATGTACTCTTCTGAAATGAAGCTCTGTGTTGTTTTCCTGATAGGCAGTAAGGACACTTGTTTGTATCCTTTTGCAGAGATGGTATCCCATGTACCATATTACGCTAGCGAAGTGTCTCAAGATACTTGAAAATTACATGACCAAGTCTCTGATGCCATAATTATGCTGAGGTAGATTTCTTAGCCACAAGTACCTGATCGTCTCTGTGAACAAAATCAAGCTGGAACATGCGTCCCACATTGGAGGCTTTCACAACTATTTTCGAGCCTCGTGATTTATCTTGAATTAAACATAGTTTCTTGCCAGAATGACTATAAAAGTCTATTTATATGTTGTGATTAAGGATTTGACTGACTGAAATCAAATTCTTTGTCAACCCAGGGACATATAAGACATCTAATAGTCTGTTGTTGCGTGAAACAAGGGGTAGATAAATGTTCCCAATCCCCCGAACTGTATATGAAGAATCATCTCCCAACGAAACATGATTTTTAAATGGCGTGTCCCTCATTGAAATAAACTAGTCTCTGTGGCCGGTCATGTGTCGAGTGGCCCCGAATCAACATACCAAACATCACTAGATGACGTGGATGGTTCACTTAATCGAGCAGTGAACAAGTAGTCTTCATTTTCTGACTATTCTTATTGCTCAGTAATATTTCCTTGCTGATGGGGTCTTCTTTTCCATTTCCCCTTTTTCTTCCCATGATTTTCGTTAGAATGTCCCTTGTAAGATTGTTGTTATTGAGGTCCAGAGTTGCTTGACGAACCTTTCTTGTAAGTATTATACTAGCAATCTTTTAAATCATGTCCTCTTTTACATATTGGATATTACTTCTTCTGTTGTATGTCCCCTTGATACTGATTTTGATTTTGTGACTTTTGATAGGAATTAGATTTTCCTTTACCTTTTCCTTTCCATTTTTGATGTGAAGAAAGTGTCTGCTCCTCTTCATCATCCTTATTATGTATGGCTTCCTCTTGTTGCAGTAAGTTTACCAATTTGTCAAAACTAACGGTCATATCTGACATGTTTAGTGTTATAACAAAAATGCGGTAAGAAGAGGGGAGTGCTCTCAGAACAATGGGAATGAGAGAATCATCGAGACTGCTTCTTCCAGGGCTAGAAGTGAAGCCCTCAACTCTGCAAATCTTCTTAAGAAATATTTGATTTTCTCATTTTGCTTGAACTTCAATGTGTGTAACTGACTCTGCAAATTCAGTATAACATTCTTGTTCTTGGCCTCGTATACTGTGCTCAACTTATCCCACGCTTCTTTGGCTTTTTTGGCATCTCGAATGTGGGGTTGCACATCGTTAGACACTCCAAACAAGATGATGAGTTTGGCCTTCTGATCTGCTTTATCAAACTACCGTTGTTGTGTTGTATCAGTAGTTGATCTGGTCAGAGTACCATTCACAGTAGGCCAGATCTCTTCAAACTCAAGCCATGTCTTGATTTTTGTCTTCTATGCAGCATAGTTGTTTCCTCTTAGTAGTTGTGAATTTGGAAGAAAAATTTGGGGCATTGGTGCCCATTTTGTAGAAATCACTGATAGGGTTTGGCTCTTATCACTCCAGGTATAAGGTCTCCCAATCTATATACCGTCAGTCTGATATACCGAACCTTTCTATATACGTGCCCTTCCGATATACCGGTGGTACGTGGAAGAAGCTCACCCTTTCTATATACCTAGTGGTATGTGAAAGAGGTGTTAATGTACGTGAAAGAATTCAATATGTGGTACCAAGACAATACTGAGAGGGGTCTGTGTGATTATTGACACCAACTCAAAGAAATATCCTCATATGCGCATGTAACTTCGCTGTATACTTGGATAATTTCTCAGTTTGGATTTATGTCGTGCAATCGTTCACAGACAGATGGATAGATGACGTTGTTGCAGCTATATTAGGCATTAAGTGCAGTAGTAGTCATGACGGCTTTACCTATAAGCACTTCCCATAGGCACCGTATATACCGAACGCTGTGAATGAGATCTATGATCTCGTGAGTGTTGCAAAACCAATTTTATACCTTTTTTTATTACAAATTTTCTGCCAGTTTCTGAGCAGTTACAATATTTGTGGTTGACTATGGCAACCTACAAATTAGTACAATATAATGCAACATGAAATTACATTCAAAAATTTATAAAAAATTGAATGGTAGGAAAAAAAAATTGTTTTGCGGGCCCTGGTGGCCTCTAGAGCCCAAAATGACCCTTGATTCCAAAACCATTAAAAAGAGGCCCAAGATGAAGTTTTTGGTTGGTCTTCCTTTAGCAAATGTTGCCCGAAATAAAAAAATAGGCTTAATGGAGAAAAAAATTACCCTAAATTTAGGGATTTTCTCGCTAAATATTTAGCGACCTATTTAGTTATAACTAACAGGTTTAGTGAAGGTTTTTTCGCTAAATCCTTCTCCAATTTTGGTGGTTTCACTAAATTTTTCTCCAAATTTCAAAATTGAAAAACTTGTGTTTTTGGTGTGATTCGAACCATGCACCTCCCTTTTCTAAGTCATTCCTCTTAACCACTTAGGCTCTATGAGCGCTTGTGATATGAAATGAAGTATAATGTATTTAATATATACAAAAAAATGACTAACCTTGTTTCATTGGTAATTTTGCAAAGATAGACGCTCCACGTGGAGAATGCTGGTGTTTGAGGCAATTTTAGGATTCCTTAATGTGTAAAAATCGGATCTTTTGATGTAATATGAGTGCTTTATGTCTTCTTCCGCCTTATCTTCTACTTGTATCCACACCTTTTTATGTTTGAAGGCCACTATTTGTGATTAATCACACCGCTATTTTTGTTTTGTTGCCACTTCCCCCTTTTTTATTGATTTTTTCTTATGCAGGTCGGAACGTGGAGAGGTTTTTGTAGAGAGGAGGGAGGTTTGAGTCTCCACCCAGTTCAAATCTGAAACTTCACCAATGATTGGACGCCATGTATTTGTTTTCCTCGGTTGGATTGAACACTCAGAAAATATTTTCCACCTTCTCCAAATTGATAAGGCTATTTTCGTTTTGAATTACTTCTATGTAATTCTATACTTGGTATGTGGATCCACACTTTTTAGAAACCAGTTGAATGTTGGCGGGTACGTTGGGTGAAAGTCTCCATGTAAGCAAGTGAACTCGGCCTTTGCTCGATTCCTCCAAAGCTAGCATAGAAACCTCTAATTATAGCTTCTGCTAAAACTAGCAGAGACAAAAGGAACCTCTAATATTAGAGGTAAAACCCCTAGATGGAGGAATTTTTTTAAATTTTCTATACCTGCAGCAAATTTTACCTGGCGTTGGGTGCACTAGTGCAAAAAAATTTACGTTCCAAACACTGGAACGAAAGAGGGGTTGTGGGGATGTAGGGATGTTTGGGAAGTTGTTGGAGGCAACACAGGCTCTACTGAAAAGAAAATTCTTCTCCAAGACACTTCTCTTCCTACTGCAACCTCTCCTTCAACCCTTTTCAACTTCACAAGCCAGATTCTCACTCTGGTACCAAATGTAGAACAAGGATGGAAGCCTTTGAAATATATTAAACTGAATCAACCAGGTATAATGGTGCAAGCTAAAATATTTATAAATATTGGATAGTCGGGATACAAACAAAAGAGGAGTTGCAAAAATGCAACAACCAAATTAAAATATAGTAGCTTCCAAATCACATCCAGGGAAGCACAAATGAATAATAACAATAATATTGTTAAAACTATATAACAACATCTGTATTGTTTGACTACAAACAATAATATGGTTTATAACCATATAACAACATTATTTAATTAAATAATCAATTTATATAATGCATAATTAATTAACCTAATAGTTTTAAAAGAAAGAGTGGATCCTCATAATGTTTACCTTGTTTCCCAGACTTAGGATTATGATAAGAAATAAGATGCAAAATTTCGTTACCTCTTCTCTGAAATTTCTTACCATTTTTATTTTTTTGTGCTAGTGGGGTATACACTTTGCTATTGGAAGCTCATCTTCCTCCAACGTTCTTGGATGTCTCTTCAATTTCCTTTCCCACACTAGGATAACCCAAACCTACAAAATGAGGACGATCCTCGACCTATATTCGGTTAGCAATGCCTTGGCCATTTTTACCGAGGCCTCTTCCATCAAACCCCATTTTAGATAACAATTTAGATCCAATGCCTCTAGTGTATCTTTCAAAACCACCAAAATATATTTTACCTAAATCTGAATCCAAATGGGAAGAGGAATTTGATGGTGACATACTTGACAGAGCATTCATCAATTATTGTTTATGTATCTATAGTTAAGGGTCTCTCCCCTTTCTTATCTACTTGCGAAGCCTGGAGTGTCGTTTAGAGTTCCATGGGGCATATTAATAGTTTCTGGAAGGATGATCGAGTTCCATAGGATTTTTACACATGGAAGGTGGAGGAAGATTCTCAACTGATCATTGGTGTTCTTCGAAGGACTAGAGTACTGATAGGCAAGTTTAAAGTTCCATTAGGTTTTATTGTAAGAAACTATATTGTACTTACAAGTTTTGACTAGTGGAATGGTTCTACAAGAACTCGGAGACGTAGGCTATTACCGAACTTCGTAATCATTTTGTGTGCTGTGTGTTTTTCATTCTTGCATTTTTTTGAGTTGAGTTTCTTAAAACAAATTAATTTAATCGGAAAAATTTAACAATCCTATAAGGGTCCGAAGTCGGTTAAAATTTTGACCTAAATTTTTTGATCAGTGTTCTTCCATGGAATGTACTTGTATAATTCTAAACTCATCCTAAATCACCATCCATAATCTAGTCATATACCTAGAGATCTTCTCCATGTCATCTTCCACATGTTCCACTCTAATGGTGAATTTGGTAGAACTCCTCGATGTATTCATTCACATTGATATATCACTATTATAAAATCTACAATTTCTTGAACACACTAAGCTATTAATTCATGGGTATAAACTTTGCTTTGAGATTTTCCACTAACCTATCCCATGTCTTATTATTTTTCTTTCCATTTTGCACTCAATTTATTTGTATATACTCATGCCAAAGAGATGTGTGACCCTTCAACTTCATGCCACAAACTTGAACTTCATGGGATCTTCCATGTATTTATACTCAAAATATATCTCCATATTTATTATCCAATCTATGATCTCTATTGATTCCAAACTACCAAAATAACATGGAGTATCCAATCTTGGCTTACTTCCCAATCTACCAATTATGCATAGTAACTTGTCTTTAGGACCATCTTATACTTCTTGTTCTTCCTCATTTACATTCACATTCATGGCCTATGCTCATTATTGGGTGGGTCCTCCTTCATCATAATTTTATCTTCCACAACAAAACCTCGTTGTTGTGCAATTTTCATGGCCTCCAAATGGGTTTTCATCTTCCACATTAAATCGACCAACTTCTCAACTCTAACTCCCTAATTTTGGTGAGCTCTAACAAGATTATTCCTATGTTCCATTGTATATATTTGAAAACGCAAGATCAACAACTTATGCATTCTTCTTCCCAAAATTCTCTTGTCAGAATATTATTGCAATAATATTCTACCCACCTTTCATAAAAATGGAAAACTGACAATGCATATTTTGTAGTATTCACACCTTCTACTAAACAAATTCCTATTGGAAAATGTCTGAAATTATCTTATATCCATAATTCATACTATGAAAATTCAAAGGATATTTACTATGTCACTCTCTCACACCTTCTTCCCAATAGTTACCCATCGGAAGATGTCTATAATGATTTTCTACCCATACTCACAAATGTGGAAAACTGCAAAGATCTATTGTGCCTCCACTCACAAGGAAAGTAGTCCTCAGTCTGATATAAAATGACATATGTACATTCAAGGTGCTTACAAAAATATACCTTACACCACGCATCCCTAAAAATACATGTGGAAAAAAACAAACTAAGAAAAAATTGAAATTGTGCATAGGCAGGAAGATCAAATGAAAATATATTTGAAACACTCAACAAAATAAGACTTTATTTCATTTACTATAATAATAGAAATTCATACCAATTTACAATGATATATTCAATACATCACATAATCATCCCTTTTTCATGTCATATCACTTAATGAAATTATATACTCATCTTCAATCCTGAATTTCGTATCCACACTATACTCTTGTAGGCTAACACTAAGCTATTAAATTCTCCCCAAAAAATGTCTTCCTCAGAAATTGGGGTTCATTTATATAGGCATACAATCCATCTAATGCAATACACTAAGACTCATAAACTTACAAAATTCAAATGTGAATTCCTAAAGCACTAGTCTATAGACTCAACACATAATATGTCAGATTTCCAAAACTTTCAATTATAAACAATTTGTGGTTTCAAACAGTCTTATATTGTTCCACTGCTCCAGATAGTACGGTTATCCCAATTTTTCCCCCAGGTAAAATTGGTCAGCCACGAACCTGCACAGAAGAAATTGGATAAATCACATTCAAATCCTAAATCAAGCAACAAAGGGACTCTACAATGGACTTGCAAGGCCTACGAAAGATCAAACAACCCCGTGCAAGAAGAAATTCAAGAAATGGCCCCGTAGAATGAGTCGTGCTTCAAATACAACAAACAAGTTACAGGTGGCCTCTAAAATGGAATAGCAAGGTTCGGGGAGAAGAAATAGTGTTAAAGAGCTAGAGGCTCAAAGGAAAATAAACGATGAAGGCTCGAAGTCTTCGAGATTTGCAAATGACTCAGAACGATCCCAAAATTGGCTAAGTATAGAGAGTCAGCGAAGGCTGCCAAGTGTCCAAACTGCTGCACATTGAAAAGCAGGATTCTAGGTGGAGACTCAAACTTGCGCCACCCTCCACGTGGCCAATGGTCAACAGAGGTCAAAAAGGAGAGCGGGCCCAAAATGACTAAGTATAGAGTGCAGGTGGAAGGCACCACGTGTCTTAACGACGCTCCTTCAAAGGTAAAGTCCTGAGCGGGTTTTAAAATGAGCGTGGGCTTGCCGCATGTCTCAGGTCCAAAAAAGGAAAGAGTTGAGGGGTTGAATAGTCAAAGAAGAGGAAGGCCCACAAACACCACCACGTGTCAGTCTGGTGATATTTCAAAAGTAAAATTTGGGGCAGGTTTCCAAATAAGTGCCAGCCTCCACATGTCTAGGGTCAGACTTTTGGCCCCGCTGAGCAAAGAAATTCAAGCAAAATACAAAGGAACACCATGGATCCTGTGGAAGCCGCCATGTTTCATTCTAGTGCTATTTCAAAAGTGAAAGGAAGGATCCGTATCTCCAAGATGCGTGAGGCCGCCATGTGGACCCTGTATGGATAGACTCTTTAAATATTGTGCTCCCACGACCTGAAACTTTAAATGGCCATATCTTTTGACTAGAAACTCATATTTGGGTCAGAGAAGACTTTTTGGAAACATATCGACACCCTCTATGCCATGGAAACATAAAATATCATTCTTAACAATATTTAATTGGTGAAAAATGGGAAAATGTCTTCCAGACCATTAATACAGAATCTATTTCAACTACCAGATCTGATTCGATTTGATCTGCCATTTTCCTTCTTCAACATCGTTGATAAAACATAGGGAACTAGAATCAATAGATTGTAGGTGGATTTAAGAGGGGGAATTGATTAATGGTGGTTGAAATTTCAAAGCAGGATTCAATGCATATCTCAAGGTGGTTGAAGCCGAATTCAAATTCTTCCCTCCTCTCTCTCATTCTTCCTATATATTGTAATGAAGGGGCATATTCAAAGGGTTGATATTTTCTCTCCTATCCCCCTTCTCTTTCTTCCTTAGGGTAGAATGTGGAGTCTAAACCTCCTCCCATGGCTCTATAATGGTGTTTTCTTTCCTCTTGTGCACTGATGATGTACCGTGTAACTTTTGGAGCAATAAAATCTATTTCGTGATGCATTTGTCCATCCTTGGCTCATTTTATTGTCTCTTCTTGCCTCTCATTGTCGCAGGGTATACTATGCATATTTTGATGTTTGTTATAGATTTTGGGGGCTGTGCTTAATGGGTTTCAAAGTGTTGCTCTATGTGAAAACTATCTCTGGTCTATGGTGCATTCTGTCCATCCTCTTCTCTGCTCACCTCTCTCCACTTCAGGCAGTCAGATATGTGATTCAACCACTTCCTTTTCTAGTGTATCACCACTTAGTGTAGGCTCTTTCACCTCTCTCTCTCTCTCTTGTCCCATTGGAATGGTTAGATTAGGATAGAATAGGTTCTACCTGCACTGGAGTAGCTTTTGGTAGGTAGATTAGGAAGCAAGAATTGGCTTTCTCCGGAGGTCCATCTCAATTTTTGCAAGTCCGACAGCTTGAGAGATGGTCCCATGTTGTGCAATCACATCGAATGCCCCACTCCACACCTAGGCCATTCGGGGGTGTTGTGATTATGCACTAACAATTTTGGCATGCCCAGTGGGACAGGTTTGAAGCACCTTACCGCTTCATCTTAGCAGGTTGGTGTGTTCTGTTAAGGTTCAACCTTTGAGGCACATGCAAGCACATCTGGTGACTCCATCTGGTCAAATAACCCATCCTCTGAGTTACAGACCTTTTCCATCCATTTTTCATTCATCTTTCTTTCCACATCTTTCATTTTCTTCCATTTCATGAAGTTGTGCAATCATGACTTCATTTCCTTCTCGGAACTCACACTTACAACAGCAATGCAGTCCACCTCCAATGCATTTCCCAAATCCTCCAAATTAGAATTATTATCAGATCCAAAATAATCATGCTTACCCATATGAGCATTGTCAAAACCAGTTTGGATATGGAGATTATCAAGAACAAGGGTATGCATGCGATGATAACAGTCAAATGGAAGAGGTCAATCTGCTGGAGAAGATTCAAAAATGGAGGTTGGCATGGTTTAGTCAAGAGCCATAGCACAAATGAAGGCATTCAAGATTGGTTTCAAGGTACCTTGTCCATGGGGAGGCCCTTTTCTAAGACATTATAGCCCTCAAGAGAAGCTTGACTTCATGGTTGAAGTGTTGCCTCAACTTACACAAAGTGGATTGAGGACATTGAGGCTTATGAGAAAAGTGTGAGACAACCTTGTCAATGGGTAAGTCAGTCACCAACTCCCTATCCTTCATTTTCTCTTTCTCAATCTTTATCATTTCAGCAGTGTCAAGAGTCAAGCCCCTCAGTTGCTGCCCCAAGTGTTGATTTCTCTTCTCCATCTCTTGATCTTCCACCCCATTTCAATTCTTCTCCCCTTTTCTTTCCCAAGTTGTCATCCCCTCCAAACAAACAAGAAGTTCCACCTCCCTCCCCACCAAAAACAATTGCAAAGCTGGTTGAATCCCAACTGTCACTTCTCTTGCTTTCCCAAGCCCATGTTGGGAAGAGACTCAAGAATCCAGTCAAGGAAAATAGCAAGAGGTGGAGCCCAACAAAAGAGAAATGACAAACAATCTGAAGAGTTGGGCTGCCAAATTTGGATTTACAAAGATCCCCTTGATGGTCAAGCCAATAGAGGAGGTCAGGGTTGAGGAGCCTAGTGGTGGCTGAGGCTAAGTTTACAAGAAGAAGAAGAAGAAGAAGAAGAAGAAGAAGAAGATAAATAGTCTATTTACTATGAATGTAGTGTCCTTAATGGAAATTTATCTGAAGAAGATGTTGATCTGATCCAAGCTGCACATTTAGTTGAGGAGGAGGAACAATCAGCTCCAAGTCCCATTGAAGAGGAGCAGATGGGAGAGATCAAATTAGAGTTAAAGCCACTCAATGAAGAAATCATCATTGAATATCTTTTGTTTTCATTCCAAGGGCCTGATTTGATTGATGAACCCATGATGGAGGAGGACGATATAGTTTCAGAGGCTCTAAGTGCAGAGCAGGCCACAAAAGAACATTTAGTTCTTCCTCTCACTTCATCCCCTTCAAGATATAATGTTGAAGAAGAGTTTCAACTTTCAAACTTCATGTTGGAGGGTGAAGTGAACCATGGTGAGCAAGTTGCAGATCAGGAGGACACCATGGAGGAGGTTGAGCACATGCAACAGGACAACAAGGAGACAGATTATCTATCTAACTTGGAGGATTGCTTTGATGGAGAAGAGCCCATGGAGATTACATCATTTAATCCTCCATCATCCACCTTCCAAGCACATGAGCCTGCTGCCATGAAGGGGTACATTCAAGGACAACAACCTACACTTCATAACAACACTTTGGGACCAAGGTTGGAAGATATGAGCCTTTCATGTTCTTCACAAGAGAAGGAAGGTAAAGAGAAAGAGGATGTCATCATCTCTCTCACACCATCCACCAGGAAGTTCAAGCAAGAAGACTCCATTCTTGGAGTTGAAATTTAGAGTAAGGGGCACATCCAAAGGATCAAACCTTGCCCAATAAGATACCTGGATTCATTGGAGCCAAGGGAGAAGCCAAAATTGGTCATGCTTGCTTCTAAGCATGAGGATGAGCTCCAATGTACCAAGGATCAGCTACAAGGCCTCTTCAATCAAAATGAAGAGCAACTAAAAGAGGAATTTGTCTTGTTTCCAGCTAACACCTTGATGATTTGGGTGGAGGACTGACTTATGGTCAATTTTTCACTCATCCAGGCAGCCATATTCAATGTCAAATCATTTATATGGCTGCCCCTTTTGAGAAAGGGAAGCTACTTCTCCCTGCCTATAGCAGGATTTTTTTAGCCTCCTTTTCTCTGGTTAGTGTAGCAATAGGAGTAGACTTTTTTCAATAGAAGAAGTGCTTGTGCACACTCTACATGTCTCATTTGAAGCATGTATGATTTTTATCTTTGTAATTAAGTTTTGTTCGAATTGCTCTAGAACGCCAAGGCTAGGCCCTTCAGTATTCATGGAAAAAAACCCATAGTTGCCTATTGTTGGTTCGAAAATCTGTCGCGAGCGACGGATCTATGGATAGACAAGCCAATAGTGTGCAGGGCATAGCCCCTCTTTGAGTCAGCAAAGCAAAACTGGTTTATTGCTATTCTACCAGCAGGAATCTTGTGCAAGTCTCACAATATTCTGCCTTCGGGGGTTTGGGATCTCATCCCAATAGGTTTATTTCCAGCTGTGAAGAGAAAGGAATGAAAGAGAGGATGAAGAAAGATCAGGTCCGAAGGGAGAAAAGAAATGAATTCCAAAGCAGAAAGGTCAGAGGGTTTATGTTTTGGGATTGGTAGTAAACAGAGCCAAACCTACTTGCATAAACGAATAAAGCAATACTGATGAATAAATGACAACAAAGTAGAAGCAAATCTAACAGAACAACCATACAGATCTAACATAAGAAAGATCTGATAAAAACACATGTATTCAACACAAAGTCTAAATATATTGTATTCAAAGTTGCTTCTGTTACAAGGAGTCAAAAACTTCTTCTTACTTCTATTTCTTATCTGAAAAATATCCACCGTGAATACAACAAGTATTCGAGTATTTATAGAAGAAGAAAGAGAAGAAGAAAGGCAAAAAGGAACCAACCACCTATTTACAAAATATTTACAAAATATCTCAAAGACATGTTGACTTTTGACAACTTGATGGATGACATCATCCCATGGTGCAACATGGATGATGTCATCATTTGTGCCAACATACTTTAGACATTCACAAAAAGAAAGTCGAAGAAGAGAGAGAAGAAGAGAGAAATTATTCATCATCGTCGTCCTGCGGCCGAAAGGGGGTATCCTGCTTCTGCTGCTGCTCAGGTGACGAGATGTGGAATTGGGCACGGTATTCCATGAACTTGCTGATCATGGGCTCTAGTTGATCCTGGGAAGGATCCTTGTGTCACTCGTTGATCACCTCGCAAGTCTCCCGCTCATCTATGAGCTTCTCTGGGAGTTTGGAATATTCTTTCTCTGCTTCTATTAGGAACCCGATGAAGTCCCGACAGGCCAGCAGGTTATTGATGGATTCCGCATCAAAAGTGACCTCTGGCCCCAGCCCTTGTGAAACGATCTCCTTGAAGATCTGAATGGTTTCATCAACCTTCCTTAAGGTGAAAGAAGGAGTAAGCAACCCTGGAGACATGTTAAGAACGATCTGTTCCATTTGGTGCATTGCGTCCAGGGCTTCTTCCTTTACCTTATCAATCTTTTCAAGGACGAATTCTAGTTGATCCATTCGGTAATCCAGAGTGGAAAGGACTTTATTGAGGGCTCTGGGATGACCGAAAATGCCGAACTTAACCAGATCTTCGACTGAACAGTCAAACATTTTTTGAAAGGTCTCATGCTGCAGCCTAGCATGGTCCAGCTCTTCAGATATGGGTCCCGCCAACGCCTGGAGTTCTTTATTCGCCTTGTTGATGTTCAGATATAAATCGGTGAACTTGGCGATCACTCGTTCACTGTCCTTGAGGATCTAGCTCCTCCAGGTGGAAACTGCCATACCCTGCTCACCGATCTTTGCATATTCATTGATTTTATCCTGGCTCAGAGGCTCAGGAGTTTCGGCGGCAGTCGTGGGAGGTGCACTGCCCATCTTCTGTAAGGCGTGGAGCAGATGTCTATTTTGCTCTTTCAGTAGCCTTTTTTCTTCTTTTGCTTCTTTAAGCTTCTTGCAGAGGGCGTCGACTGCAGATAGGGCCTCTCCCTGAAGGCTTTCAGAAGACGTCCCCATTGTGACTTGAGTCACTGTGTAATCCGTCGAAGACAGATCCTTTCTATCCTTCAGAGGATTGGGGTACGCGATCTCCATTACCCTTTCTCCCGAAGCACTCTGAGAGAAGCGTGTGATAGGATTTTGCTTCTTTGCCCCTTTTGATGGGATCACGGAGAAGTCCATCGGTGCGATGGGAACTTTCCTTTTCTGCTGACTCAGGTGCTGGGAGATCCAAGCTGGACTTATGGGAGAAGGGCCGAAACTAGAGAAGGGGGAAGCGGTAGTAGTGGAAGGGAAAAACGTGGAGACACTTGGAGGCGGAATTGAGAGGAAAGCCGAAGAAGTGCTCGTGGGAGGAAGGGATACTGCGCAGGGAAGCAAGACATAGGGATGGAAGGGAGCTCAGAGATGAGGGAAGAAATGGAGGGGGACAGCTCCGTGAGAGAGGAGAAGATGGACGAGGAAGCAGGAGGAACGGTAGAAGATGGGGGAGAGGGCACGACCAAAGGAATGGTCGCTTGGGTCACCCGAGGAGGGGAAGGAGGAGAAGGAGAAGGAACAGAAGGGACCTCAATAGTTATAGTCGTGGCCACACCCTGAGTGGATGTGCCAATTGGAACATCTTCCGCTGTTTCTTCTTCTGTGCTTTCCGGGATTGCAACCCATTCTTGTGAAGTGGAAGGAGGACTTTTAGCAGCTTCCTCTTGGGTGGAGCTGGACTCACCCTCTTTATCTTTACCCTTGCCTTTGGCTGCTATTTTGATCGAGGAGGTGTGTTGCCCAATGGAGAGGTTGTGAAATCGACTCCGAGGTAGATGAGCCCATTCATTCGGCACCAATGCTCTGTCCTGCGCAGAGTTTCCTTGACCCTTTCCTCGATTGTTTGGGGTGCTTTGGTTCTATCAATCACCGCGAAAGGCCAATCGTCCCCATTTGTATCAAGATACACTTGATCCACTTCTTGTTCAGTAGTTTGGTAGCCTTTGGGGACGATGGCCACCCCGTACTGGATGATTTCTGCTAAGGCCAAGCGAGAATGATCCTTCCTCCTGAGCTCAACCTCATGATATATATCGATGTAGATATCTTCGATCTGAGGTATGTGGATCGGGTCGAGCTTGGCCCTTGCAGACAATTTCTTGGGTCGAAGGTGGGCCTTGCTGGGAAGTTATGTTTCAAGTTTAGCAGCTCTAGCTCTGCAAACATGTCTTTTGCCTTGTGGTGAGTGAGACATGTATACCTACCCACTGTGAGGGGGAAAGGAGTTCCACCCTTCTTTCTCTTGAGACACTTCTCATGGTAGGTGATTAGCTGCCTCGACAGCTCCAACAGGATTAACTTGGGATCGGCATACCTTGGTAGTTTAGTTGGTTCCCCCAAGAAGTTAGCCGCCCTTAGATAGGTGAATGTGGGGAATTGGGTGAACAGGGCCCCCCATTTCTCTGTGGCTGCCACGATGCTCTTGGTCGTACGACCGTGAGTCATATTCGGCCTTAACAGGCAGATGATGAAATAGAAGAATGCATCATTGATCTTTGTAAATTGGGGGATGCTATTTTCCAGCTTCAATTCTGGATAATATTCATAGATCTTAACTTGGGGCCACACCCCACACCGCATCAGAGCTGGATAGTCCCTTTCTGAAGCTGCAGTGTAAACAACGTAGGAATTCATGTAGAACTTCCCCATTGTGGTAAGTTGTTGTAGTTGCTCTGCTATCGTGTTGCTTATGATCTCTGCCCACTCAAAGCGTTGATCTGGCACATTTTTATTCATTGTTTCTAAATACCGCAACATCCATTTGTGGAAGTAGTGGGCATCAGGAAGCCCAAACACTCTGCTCAGGAACGTGATCGTGTCACTGAGCTCCTCTGAAAAATCACTGCGGTGAATGATTTGTGGCCACCGAGTCACCACCTTTTTATTCTTCAGTAAACTTCATTCATCAGCTACATGCACTGATCTTCATTGTCGTCCCAGGCCTTAATGCAGTCTTCTCGGCTTACAGGCCACAAAGTGCCGGTGGTGAGGGATGCCGAGCATTAATTCAAAGTGGCGGGTAGTGAGGTTGATTACGACCTCGCCCTTCTCATTTACGACACATCTTGTGTCTTTATTGTAGCACCGGGAAACCACCATCATAAATTCGTTATTCACGGCACTTACTGGGATTCCTCCAGCAAAGTGCAGCGCACTGCCTATCAATTTGTCCATCCATGGACTTCTTGTGACCTTCTGAGTTCTGACCCAGAACTCCTCCATATCAATATGACCCAGCTCTGAGTCTCTGATGTCCAGGTCACACTCGGCCTGGGACTCGGGCATTCTGACCCTCTGATACTTATACTTCATTTCTTCTTCTGTGAGCTTGGCCTTGCCTTTGGATTTGGTAGGTCTCTTGCTTGATGTTGACATACGTAACTCTGAGCTCAATTTCTGATCTGCAAGGAGAAGAAGTGAAACACAACGCATGAAAGTCATATCAGTTGTTTGATCCTCCATTAAAGCATTAACAGGAGAAAGAGTTAATGATTTAAGGCCTCAGGGCGCAGGGCGCATGAATACTGCAGGTTACAGGGCTAAATAATAAGGCACACAGGAAAAGGGTGTTGCAAGGGATAAATCAGCGCCAAAGGGTGCATGGCGCATGGATACTGCATGTTGCATTTTTGTTGTTGTAAGAACAAGCACGCTGCGCCATGTGTATACATTTTATAAAGGGCGCAGATATTTTTCATGTTACATGGGTACAGGATGCGCCAAAGGGCACAGGATTTGCGCATGTTACATCATTTTTTCGTGCGCCAAAAGGAAACTGGCGCGGCGCATGGAAGGTTTGCATGACACAATGTTGTTTGCAATGAGGGATGCGCTGCGTTGTTTATAGCTTTGCACTTGGCGCATAGGAAAGGGTTGTTACATGGATGCTGGGTGTGCCAATGGCGTGAGTTTTATCAATGCAACACATGAGTTTGGTGCACCAAGCAGGACGCAAGGAAAGCATTTGCAACAAGCGAGGGAAGTGCGCCATGAGGGCGCAACTTTTCATTATGTAGCAGGTAGGGAAAATGCGCCATTGGCGCAACTGTTTTTTTGTGTAACAGGGGTGACAGATGCGCCATTGGCGCAACTATTTATCATGTTGCAGGGTGCACCAATGCACCAAAGGAGAGGAAAATAGTGTTTCTTTTTAAGCTTTGATTCTTTCCTTAAAGGATTTGCATGTGGTCAAGCTTCTTCTGCAGGGTTCATTTGGGTTATGAAGAAGCTTTATTCAGAGAGTTCCAAGCTACTTTTTAGGACAAATTCTCCTACCAACAGATCTGGAAAGAAGGGGAAAAACATGGGTGCAGGGTGATGAAGAACAACAAGGAGGATGGGGAGTTCATATTTTGGCAGATTTTATTAAACCCAATCCAAACCAGCAAGCAGACAAAAACCAAAGCACCAAACACACAAAAGAAAGAGGACCTCTTACCAGGGTATATAACGAAGAAACGTGTAAACGGGTCCATGACGTGATGAAAATGACAGGTAGGTATCTTTGTGATGTGCTCGAGAGAAAATAATAATAAAAATAATCACGTGATTGCTCTGGTGACAATGACATTGCAGACGCGCCTATATATAGGTGAGGTGGGAATAAATGCGCCACCAACCTTTTCAAACGGCGCACAAAAACATCTGTCGACAATGGAAAGGATGCGCCTTTGGCGCACCAAAACACCTGCTAACACAAAGTTAAGTGTGCCTTTGGCGCACCAAAAGTGATGTTGACACAAGATTATGTGCGCCCTAGGCGCACCAAAAAGTGGCGCAACAAAATTATTGTTGACATGAAGGCGCATGCGCCTTGGCGCATGCAAGGAAGGCTCAACATAGTGAGGCGCATCAAAACGCCCTGTTGACACTTCAAACCATGCGCCAAAGGATTTAAAGGGGGCGCACCAAAACTTGATGTTGCATTGTCATTATGTGCGCCCAACCAAAAAAGACCAAAAATGGCTAAGTTCGAGAAAACTAGATTTCCTGGGAAGGGATTTTGCAACGTTCCGAACGCAAGGAGTCCCTGACGAGGACCGAACAAAATTTTGGTAGTGTTACCTGTAAAATTTCCCTTACCAATTTTACGGGATAACACCTATAACAATTGCAAATTTCAAAATAAAACAAATGTAGAGAAACTAAAGTCATCTTCGAAACAGTCCATTCAAGGACAAATGAAAGCCCCAGGTCAAAACAATTTTCTACTCTCAGAAGCCTTGTTTCAAGATTTCTTATGAAAATTGAGAGTGCAAATAGTTGGGCTCATGGATCAGAGGTAGGATCAGTATCAGGCCATCATTCTTGACTCCATGCCCAATGGATTATTCAAGGCTACTGGTCCCTTCATCTAGCAGGCAGATGCCCCTGCGAGTTGCCAAATTGTTATCCCAATTTTTCCCCAGGTAAAATTGGTCAGCCACGACCCCGCATAGAAGAAACCAGAGAAATCATGTTCAAATCCTACAATCAAGCAACATAGGGACTCTACAATGGAGTGGCAGGGCCTGCGAAAGATCAAACGACCCTGTGCAAGAAGAAATTCAAGAAACAGCCCCGTAGAACGAGTCATGCTTCAAATCCAATAGACAAGTTTACAGGGGCTCTAAAATGGAATAGCAAGGTCGGGGAGAAGAAACAATGTCAAAGAACTAGAGGCTCAAAGGAAAATAAACGACGAAGGCTCTAAGTCTTCGGGATCTGCAAATGACTCAGAATGAGCCCAAAATTGGCTAAGTATAGAGAGTCAGTGGAGGCTGCCAAGTGTCCAAACGACGCACATTCAAAAGCGGGATTCTAGGTAGAGACTCAAACTTGCGCCAACCCTCCACGTGGCCAATGGTCAACAGAGGTCAAAAAGGAGAGCGGGCCCAAAATGACTAAGTATAGAGTGCAGTGGAAGGCACCACGTGTCTTAACAACGCTCCTTCAAAGGTAAAGTCCTGAGCAGTTTTTCAAATGAGTGCGGGCTCACCGCGTGTCCTAGGTCCAAAAAAGGATAGAGTCGAGGTTAAATAGTCAAAGAAGAGGCGTGCCCGCAAAATCTGCCATGTGTCAGTCTGACACTATTTCAAAAGTAAAATTTGGGGCGGGTTTCCAAACAAGCGTCAGGCCTCCACGTGTCCAGGGTTAGACTTTTGGCCCCGCCGAGCAAAGAAACTCAGGAAAAATACAAAGGAACACCGTGGAGCCCATGGAATCCACCATGTGTCAGTCTGGCACTATTTCAGAAGTAAAAGGAAGGATCCATATCTCCAAGATGATCGAGGCCGCCACGTGGACCCTGTATGGATAGACTCTTTAAATATTGCGCTCCCGCGACCGAAACTTCAAATGGCCATATATTTTGACTGGAAACTCAGATTTGGATGCGAGAAGACTTTTTGGAAATGTCTCGACACCTTCTACACCATGGAAACATAAAATATCATTCTTAATAGAGTTTAGTAGCTGAAAATGGGAAAATTTCTTCCAGGCCATTAATACAAAATCTGATTTCTTCAACTACCAGATTTGATTTGATTTGATCCACTGTCTTCTTTAACACGCCGAGAAGACACCGGGAACCAAAATCAACAGATCGCAGGAAGATTTAAGAGGGGGCATTGATTGATGGTGGTCGGACTTTAAAGCAAGATTCAATGCATATCTCAAGGTGGTTGAAGCCAGATTCAAATTCTTCCCTCCTCTCTCTCATTCTTCCTATATATTGTAATGAAGGGGCATATTCAAAGGGTTGATCTTTTCTCTTCTTCCCCCTTATCTTTCTTCCTTAGGGTAGAATGTGGAGTCTAAGCCTCCTCCCATGGCTCTATAATGGCATTTTCTTGCATCTTGCCCACTGATGATGTGCCATGTAAATTTTGAAGCAATAAAATCTATTTCATGATGCATCTGTCCATCCTTGGCTCATTTTATTGTCTCTTCTTACCTCTCGTTGTCGCAGGGTATATTGTGCATATTCTAATGTTTTTGTAGATTATGGGAGCCGTGCTTAATGTGTTTCAAGTGTTTCTCTATGTGAAAACTATCTCTGGTCCGTGGTGCATTCTGTTCACCCTCTCCTCTGCTCACCTCTCTCCACTTCAGGCAATCAGATCTATGATTCAACCACTTCCTTTTCTGGTGTATCACCACTTAGTGTAGGCTCTTTCACCCTCTCTCTCTGTCCCCTTGGAATGGTTAGATTAGGATAGAATAGGTTCTGCCTACACTGGAGTAGCTTGTGGCATGTAGATTAGGAAGCAAGAACCGGCTTTCTCGGAGGTCCATCTCAAGTTTTGCAAGTCCCATAGCTTGAGAGATGGTCCCATGTTGTGCAATCACACCGAATACCCCACTCCATACCCAGGCCATTCGGGGTGTTGTGATTTTGCACTAACAAGTACTTTGCAAATTTGTAGCATAAACTTAGTATTACACAAATTCAATAGTACTTCAAAATTTCCAAAATGTGTTCTTAGTAATCTTCCGATTCCATATACTTTGTGTGGTTATCCATGTATTCTTAAGAAACCAAACTATGCTTACATGGATCAAATAAGTTTCCAAGGATTGTGCAAAGGGTTCCATAGGATTGTACAAACTATGCAACATACCTAACATTGATCAATGGAATTGTGCACTATGCAAACATTACACAATGGACTTCTACACTTCATTGAATAAAACAAAATACTCCACATCCCACCAATAATGTACTTATTCACCTGTGCAACCCACCGAGAACACAAATTTAAAACACAATGCAAACATAACTAACTCCAATTATTCAATTGTTTATTTATCTAGGATTTCCTATGACGCTAAATGTTTTTGCATTACCTATAATATTTGTGAAGGAGGATGGTTCCCTTTACTTATGTATTGATGGTAAACATATGCATAAGATAATGGTGAATAAGTTTTATCCATTATTGAGGATATATTACTTATTTTTTCATATACGAGGAGCTAGATTTTTTCCAAGATAGACCTAATTTTTATATACCATCTATTGAATATTTTTTAGTTAGATATTCACAAGATAGAATTCCAAACATGTTACAGGAATTACAATTGCATCGTTTCTACTTTTAGTTTGACTAATGTACTAATATTATTCATGAGACTCATTCATAAGATGTTTTGACATTTATTTACCATTGTATATATGTATTTTTGGAATACATTGTAACATATTCAAGTAAAATTGAGGAGAATGAGGATTACCTATAACAAGTTCTCAAATATTGTGATATCATACGCTATATGGAAAATTTTCCAAGTGCTTTTTCTTCCATTTATAAGAACAGTACTTGGGTCATGTCATTTTAGGTGAGGGAATCATTGTACATCACTTGAACATATGAGCTATAATTGAGTGACAATATACATTATTGTTACTAAGGTCAATAAGTTTGTGGGGTTAACTAGAAACTATTATATATTTTATATGAATTTATCTCATATTACTCATCCCATCACTTATCTTCAGCATAAAGGTAAGAAGTTCAATTAGTTAGGAAAGTGTGAGAGGGATTTCTAAATTCTCAAATAGCATCTAATTAGTGTACCTAATCTGCATCTATATTTTATGGTGTGCATTTGTGCTTTGTTTGAGGTTTTAGGGATTTATATCATATAAATGAACCACATGATTTCCTTCAAATCATGAAATCTCAAGGACAATGAGTTTAATTACCCTACCCACAACATGAAGCTTTCAATCATTTTTATTTTTTATGGGTGGGATTTTCTCCTCAATAGATAATTTGTATTGAAGACCAATCACTTAAGTATTCTACATATTTTCACTCATCCCATCCTTAGTGCTTAGAAGTGGCACTAATTGGAGTTCTTATATAGTTATGGCATAGATCCATTATATCAAGGAAAGAGATAATGTAGTCATTTATTCCTTAAGAAAAGGGTGGAATAACCTTATAGTTATAACTAAAAAGACATATTTAAGGAGAAAACTATTAGAGCACCTTTAAAGGACATATTTAATAGGAAGGTTTATAAGATTTTGTAAACACATAAGGTCCTAAAAGGAAAACTTGCAAGGTATTATCTTAATAAATGTGGCTTATTGTAGTTTAAGGGGTGCATTCATGTGCTCAAATGAATAAATTTGTGCATATTGGTTTTCAAAGATGTTTTTACTTTTCTATTTAAATTAATGAAGTGAAATAATAAAAATAAAACTGACCTTGGAAAACACGGGGTTTACTGATACCCATAGAGATGGATGTTGAAGCTGATGTTCGATCAAAGTTGGTTAAGTTTGGATTGATGTAAGTCCTCATGTCCTACAAGCAACTTGCGTTCAAAGACACTAAACAAAAAGGATTAGACAAATGGATAGAAGAGCTTCCCAAAGAAAGGTGGTTCAGGAGTCCAGAAAGGCTTCCTTAGAGGATGTCAACTCGTTTTATAACAATTAAGTGAATTAACAACAATGATATAGATGAAGATAAAGATATAAAATCAATGTAGATATGTAGATAGAAGGTGAGACGCTCTAGAACTCTAAATGGATAGGCAATTCCTGTGCAACTTTGAAAGTGGCCCAAGCGAGGGTAGATTCGATCTGAACACATTCAAAGTAGTTGTACTAGAAATCATCGATTTCTTGTTCAATCTCATGAAGGAATTCAAACTGACCTTGATGTATTGGTTAGTGTTAGGAAATCGTATTACACAAAGTGTGAGCTCGTGTAGGATATTGTATTGTTCCCAAAAGAAGGGGTCCTAGACTATCAGAAGGTGTAAATGTTGGTAATTGGATGTGAGTGACCAGGTACTACCATCTAACAAAGAGCCATGCTTGGAAATAATAATGTTAAATGCAGATATTTGATAGAATTGACAAAAAGTTGATAAAATTGACAGGTTTTCACAAGAATCACCGGTGATTAGGCCAATCGCTGACAATTACGAGAATCACTGGCAATTTTAGAGAATTGTGACAGTTTAATAAAAATGAATATTTGATGATATAGAATAGTGTTTCAGACTAATTTAAAGATTAAATGTGACTGGAAAGAAGTAACGAAAGATTCTAAAGGTACCTTGGATTGATGTGAAGCTAAAAGATGCCTCAAACCTTTGTTTGGAGAAGATCTAAGTTGACAGAGAATGTTCTGATGTTTTCTACAGATCGGTGATGAAATTTGGTCTTCAAAGGACTGGTAAAGACTTGATAATGATTTGATAATGTCTGGTGATAGCCTTGATGTCTTTGTGTTGACTGATGGAATGCAAGATACTAGTGCTTGAGACAGAAAGTTAGGGCTCGGAGATTCAAAATTGAGGATCCTGGAGAAAGAGTAGAGAATTGCTATTTATAATCACTGGCGATTCAACTGAATCACCAGGAGATCCAGTTTTTTAGGATTTTGAGTGGTAAAGTGGTTAAAACCACTTCTAAACAAAGTTATTTGGTTTTTTAGAGTTTGGGTAAATGTTGAAGGGATGTTTTTATTTGAGGTGAAGAGGTTAAATGGTTATGAAATGGTTTGTTTTTTTTTTTTTATTTGTCTTTTGGTTTTCAAGTGGTTTTAAGTGGTTAAGTGTAGATTTAAGGGTAGATTTTACAGTTGTGGATAATATTTATGCTAGGTAAATATGATGGAGGATTTTAGACTTAGGATAGGGGATATATGAATTAAATGATGGGTTTGATTAATGTATTTTGAAGATAATGTAAGTGATAAAGGAGTGTGATTTTTAAGTGTCTACAATTGGTGTTGACAAAGGCTCATTGATCCCCTTACATAACACATCTCGGGATAAATAAGATACATGCAGACTTAGATAGTTGTACCATTGGCTTATATTGACATTGTTTATCTCACTTCCTTGATTGTTAGACTCAAGGAATACTATCAGCATTGTGTGTGTCTTCTATATCCACATGATATCCCAAAGTGGAAGTAGGAACAATCTTTATGGACTTCATAGTTGGTCTCTTGAAATTATCCTATCCCCATGAACTGATAGTGGTGAAAGTGGATAAGTTGAAGAAGGTGGCCCATTTATTTCCCATGAATACCTGTTATAATAATCACGTAGTGGTTATAGGTTTTTCTAATGATGATTTTACATTGATCTATTCCCTAGGAAGATGGATCACTAATGAGCATGCTTCCAGCCTTTAGATTGGCATATGCGGGATATTCTTTAAGGTTTGAGGCATCATTGTACAACAAGTGAAGGATTATCTTCACAAACTTCTTTTGGTTGGTTTTGGTTAGAGCTCGTGATTTTCCTCCTTCAGAAGTGTGGATATCTATTTGTGAAGCAAATTTTCATATAATTGGTGATTTGTGATTGTCATTTGCAGGTTCATGCTAAGGTGGTTATTGTTGTAAAACAATTATCAGAATTTGAGACTCATTCTTACATGTTTTCCTTACCTCTGTGTAAATTTACATACAAAACCTTTCTGCCATGTATAATTTTGATGTTTCTTCTTGTAAAAAATCTGAAATCAATAAATTTCCATTCTCCTATGTAGTTCTATGTTGATCATGCCAAATAAATTTAGAGAAGAATTTTACAATTGAATATTTTATTGGTAATTGAGAGTTTGTTGCATTTTAGTGTTATCTTACATCATTATTTTTCAATCATAAATTTCCTTTCGTAATTCCAAAAATGCATACATGTTTACCTTATGGTGTCCTTTGGTGTTAGAAATTTAGTGTGATGAGTGCGTGAGACTTCATTCCCATGTGTTTATGTTGGGGTTTCAATAATTATTCTATATTAGTTACCTTGCTTGGGTTTCCATGAGGTTAAATAACCTTTAGAGGGTGCTTTTTCCTTTGATTCCATGTTTGAATGCATGAATAATTGTCAAGATAAAATGCTTAATGCAACTACTTCCTCTCACTAGTTCCCTTTCCCACCATCTCCATCCTCTTTCATCTCACCTTACACTATCCTTTTGTCTTACCTCTCCATAGATTTCATCACCATTTCATACCCCACATGTTATTTGTTGGTAAATCACAAAACCTTTGCAATACTTGAAGTGTGTTTACCTTAATTTTAAAATATTAGTATCTCAAGTCCAATTTGTCAACATATTCCTTCAAAATGATGCTTGTGATCACATTAAATTTGTCTTTAATGGCTTATTTTTAATGTATCAAGTGTTTACAATTCCTGCGTGAGAATTCATTTAAATGAGCATTGCATTTTTGGTTGCATTTTATCTCAGATTGAGGTTCCAACAAGTTGGATGGTTTAAAATACAATATCTCCTTCCCCTTTTCAATCCACCCCATAGGTCCTCTAACCTTGGTTCAGGAAGAGCCATAAAGTAGCATGTGAATAAACACACACTTATTTAAGTACCTCCCTATCATCTCTATAGACTAAGTCATGAGAGGAATAAAGATCCATCCCCATTTACAAACAACACATCAATAGACCCATCATTCTTCCTTGTTCCCTATTTCATGTTCTTTTCTCTTCAAGTATGTGTGGGAAGTTATATTGGGAAGTATGTGTGGGATGTTATATTGGGAACCAAAACCTCTTATGGCACCATTTCCAGGGACTTGAAGTAAGGTTTATCATATCCTAGGTTTAAGAAGGGTTTATCAAGTCATCATCTATTTGTTATTTTGGAGTATGATTCAGTACATTTCAAAGTTTATATATCATTTCTAGAGTGCAATATCTAGTGACGAATCCATTAGAGTTCTGGGTTTGACTAGTGTTATATTATTTGCTATATTTTTTTGGTGATTGAGAATTTACAAATATGGAAGGATTGATGTCATCATTTAGATCATACCCCACTAAAGAACTATTTCTGATTTGGTTACATTGCAGAGAAAAAGGAGACAAGTTTGGAAACCAATTTCGATCAGAATTCACGACGTAAGAACATATAAACATATGATCTAGTTGGTTCTCCTTTGATAGAATAATATTTTAGTTCTCCTAAGAGGTCAAATCCCAGCATCCCTATTTTCCAACTCCATAGTTTTTTTGAACAAGCTTCTAGGCCTATAACTGTTAGAGGTGCTCCTTCGATAAATTTACAAAATAACAGCTCTTCTGCTTTGGTTCATAGCCCTCTTTTTCAAAATATTATTGATCTTATTATTAAGAATATTATTAATAGAAACATGGATCATCCTCCTCAATTTTCCCCTTTCATATTTTAATCATTCAGACCTATTAATTTTTGGGACATGCCTGGATATCCAAATGAGGTGCCTAATGAAATTAGGAATAGGTTGCCTAAATTTCAAGGAAATAATGCTATTAGTGGTGATTAGTATCTTAAGTTGTTCCAAAATATTATGGATGATTATGAAGTAGAATATGAGGATGTTTGCTTGAAATTATTTATACACGCATTAAAATATGATGTAAGGGAGTGGTTCAATGCATTTCCTCATGGGAGTATAGATTATTGGGAGGAAATGATAAATTCATTCATAATTCAATACGGTGATAGGATTGACCCTAGGTTCCTCTTGTCTGAATTTGAAAACATAAAGAAAAATCCCAATGAATGTGTACATGAATTTAACACTAGATTCAATAAAACCTTAATGAGATTACCAATTAGCTAGAGACCAAGTGAGGAATCTTACATGATCAAGTATTGTGATACATTTGATACAAATGCATCCTATTATTTTAGAGACAAAGATCCTATGAATTTTAGGAAAAAAATTTCTATGGAAATTCAAATTGAGAATAACATCAAGGCATCTAGTTAAATTCTAAAGAGAGAAGGTGTTAAATTGGTGAATCTTAAAAAGAAGCATGTTGAAAAATTTGTTATCAAATTTTGCACACATGGAAAAATTTGACAACGGGGTCCTATTATGATCAAATCAAGACATTGGTCCCAAGGACCCAATCCATTCATCACGAAGATAAAATGATCGAAAAACATGAGAGAAAGGTCGGTTGTAATGCTTTGGATGGGAGCTCAGTCAAGGTGGTTCTAAGGGTTTAAATGCCACAAATGTGGAATTTGGTGATGAACAAGCACTATCATGATGGCGAGATGATTCATGGGTTCCCAAGACTCGGTTGCTAAGGATGCAGGGATCCATGAAGAAATTTCCAAGTGGTGGGGGAAAACTTGATGGAAATCTAACACATGGTTTCTACGCCTCGAGGAGATTAGTGACCAAATTGCCATGTGGAAATGTTGAGATGGAAAACCAACACAAGCTTTCCACTTTGTAGGGATCGTGAGAAGCATTTCCAAGCGAGAATAATCACTTGAAAAGCTAATGGAGAAGTTCCAAAAACCAAACGTGCTAATAAAGAGCTCAAGTCTATGGCCGAGACTCGGGTGAGTTGTCAAGTTACCTTTCAGGTTGAAAGGATGGTTAGTAGGGCGAGTGAGTCGTGGGGAAACCATAGCTTTCAGAGGAGCTAGTATCAGGCCCATGAATATGAAGCATGGCAAAGGTAGATCACCGTGCAAGGGAGGGAAATATTCATATAGGCGGGAAAAAGTTTTTTCATTAGAGGTTTGAGCTCATAAGACCCATCATTGGAGAAAAATAAAAGGAGAAATATCTTGACAGTCAAGAAAGTTACGGTTATAGAAAAGCTTGTTAATGGCAGAAAGTTCAAATTACAGGATGGTTCATTGTTGAAGATAATATTAGTCGATGACATCAGTGGTGGATTGATGCATGGATAGCTCGATGTATGTGAGAAAAACTTAGTTGATGGGGATATCGATGTAGTGAGTTCATTCAATACAGAACCAAATCAATTAAGTGACCTTGCACTGAAGAAATGGTTGGCCTCTTGACTAAGGTAGCTCGATTGAATTTAAGGCATAGCTCGGTAGCCGCGTCACTATTAATCAAGGAACTCGCTCGATGGATCCACCGGAGATCATGGTGGATATAGCTCAGTAACAAGGCCGAGATCGATGTTTGTGGCGAGTCAGGGAGCATGAAACATATTAAGATCAACATCATTGATCTAGGCATGTGCAGGAATGGCAAGCTACGCATTTGAATCTTTTTGGATTTTGGTCGAGTGGTGAAATGGAAGCTCAATCTATGAGCCAAGCTCGCGAAGGGTCAAGCCAGTGAATTAGACATCATCGAGATAAGCATGTTAAGTCTAAAGGTTTGAAGATAGCAGATGGATCACACAATTGGGTCGAAGGGGGAATGTAGTCCATGCCAGAGTGGCAAGCCCATCGCCGACTAGTGAAAAGTTCTGAGTTGAATGGTCAGGAAGCTAGATTGGGTACAATGATAAATATGGAGGTGAGAATTGTGAGATCTCGACCCATGTGGATTTGAGATCGGTGGCTGAATATATGGTGAGCTCGATTCATAAACTATGCAAACTGAGTTAGCTCAGTCGATTGGGTGACAAGCACGAGTCGAGCGAGCCCGTGATGGAAGTAACTCGGCATTTGAGGAATTTCACATGGAGCTCGCCAAGTCAAGAATCTTGCGCCAAGAATGAGCTCATCAACATATGTGAAGGGGATCGGATGGAGGATCTCGACACGTTTATGGGGAGACAAAGCTTGGTCACAGCAATTAAGAGCGAGCTTGATGGAGGAGTTCGATGTGGAGCTCGGGCTCGGTCAATGTGATGAAGACATGAGGAGCTCATGCCCAACTTAGTGAGTTGGTTTGGCGAGTTGGCTCAGCGATCCAACCACCGAGTTGAGTTTTTTTGCCCTGTCCTCAAGGATCCCCCCCCCTTTTTCTTCAATGTAAACTAGTTTTAGGGGGTCCCACCTAAAATTATTAAATTAATATTTTTATTAAAATAGTTTAATAATGATAGTTATTATTATTATTAAAATATTTCTTTAATTAAATAAGATGATTAAGTCAAACTGGTCATTAATGGCACATGATGAAGGTTTAAGTGGTTCAATTAATTTTGTAATAAATGTTGACCAACATGTACCTTCATTGTAGGAAGGAATTTATGACTTCTCCTTTTCTCTCTCATAGAATTATTCTATAAATGTAAATTGGAGCCTCATTCCAAGGGGTTACACTAGTTACAAAAGTGCGATGTGTGACACAAGTTAGAGATCTTAGAAAGTGCATATTTTTCAAGAATCCTCTCTCTTCCGCAAGTTAGCTTTGTGGATTGGGGAACTTTCAAGCCTCTTTTCCAATACTATAATGGAAACCATTGCCTCTTCTGAATGTAATGATGCATTGTGCACGTTGTTGAAGCAATAAAAGTGTATGTTTTGTGACTACTATTAGTCCTTTCATCATCCTATATAATTCTTTGTGCCTTTCTCATGATTACAAGTACACATTGTGCAAGTTTAAGTTTCCATTGCAGGTTCTTGGAGTTCGTGTTTATCAAGTGGTGGATTTATGCATGTAGTTGAGTTGTGGTGCTTGTTCACCCTTCTCAATTTCATTCTTCTTCACTAGAAGACCGAAAGATTGTTTGTCGAGTTGATTTTAACAAAGGGAACACACACTTCTTAGTTTGTGGTATTTTGTTTACCCTTTCTAAGTTGTAATAGGTGAAGTTGGCTTTTGGTGTACAACATCCTCTTCAAAACAAAATTTCCAAAAGTCTAGCAATACCCTTTATTTAGTGCATCACCATCCCTAGTATAGTTTTATTTCCTGCAAATCACTCTCCCTAAATCCCATGAAAATGTTATCATACATCTAGATAACCATTTTATTACACTAGGAGTAGTATAGCACTTAGTTTAGGAAGAGGAAGACAACCTTCTCTCGGAGGTTCGCCTGAGCCCAAGTCCCATAGCTTGAGAGGTGATCCCATGTTACCCAATCACACCGAACGTATTGTTCACATTCTGGCCATTCGAAGGGTGTAATGATTTGACGATAACAGTTTTTGGCATGCCCAATGGAACCAAGAGTTGGTACTTCTCTTCTCACTTGCACAAATCAAAGTACCTAGCGACTCTATATGTCTAGATTTCAAATCTCAGTGCGTTAACTTATGCGAATAATTCACACAAGATATTCTTCAAAGCAAAGAAATTATAAGCATGTCGAACTATCCTTTCTCCTCCAAGGAGAAGGAGAAGAGGCATCTCAACATCACCCGTTACAACATCACCTCGTAGGGGTCATTCAACTCCTCCTTACGGAAGGTTTCCTCCACCCAGGAATAATCAACCTCTTGTTACTATGGTGAGGAACCAATTTTTCCCCTTTCAATGCAAGTAGTCCTCTTCTATTGGCACAACTTGACCCTATACCTGTTGTGGCACTCAAAATTTTCCCTTCTACATAGGGGAAACTCACGTTACTCTAGTGGAACATATTCTTGATGTAGCCAACATTTTTGTAGTACATAATATCATGGAGGACAACGTTACAGTTAGAATTCTTGTTACTTCTTTCAAGGGAAAAGAACTTCAATGGTTTCGAGGGTTAAGTGTTGATACTATAACCACTTGGGATGAGTTAGGATAAAAGCATCTGTAAATAGTTTGAAGACAAGAGTGATCACCTATCACTCTTGGAACAACTCACTACCATAAAGAGAGATCCCCAAGAATACATGAGTGATTTCAACTTCCGATTCCAAAGGACTTGGAATAGGATTTTGGAACTCATAAATCCTTCTCCAAATAATGCATTCTTCTACTATTTATGATCCTTAAATAGCGATGTAGTAGTTATGATCCAGTCCATGGGAGGGAATACACTACCTGATGCCTACGAAGTTTCATAAGAGCGGAGAATTCCTTGATTCATGATGGAAAGATAGCTCCATGACCACCAATGTCATTATCTCTGGATCTTACAAACACTCAACCTACCATTGCTCATATCCCAACAACTTCCAAGTAACCAATTCAGTCTACCCTTGCCCCTTCAAATGATCTATTTGAAGTCAAGTCACTACTGTAAACTTTTAGAAATGAGCTCATTGCACTCAAGAGGCAACAATTTCAATATAATAATCCATACCAGCCACAAAAAAATCAGTACAATCAGGCTAACCATCTTCCTTTTCAAGGGAACAATCAGCCTCAAAAGAAAATTACAATTCAAGCTGTGAATTTCATGCCTTTGAACTTTAGAACCCTCTTGTTGCTAGCTCTTCCAGAGCCCTTATACCTGTCCAGAATAATCTAGTTCAAGACTACGAATGGTGTTATCCTTGTTCTCAACCCCACAATCAAAATATTTTCCCCAATGGAGTTCTTATCTAGGCCCTTATGGTTCAAAGCATATCTACCCCTCCAGAGCCAACAAAAAATTCATCTACGCAGGAAATAGCATATCAACCGCAAGCACCTGAAGAAACCACTTTGCTAAATTGGCAAGAAAAAGATTTTTGTGGGTTGAATACAGATTCCTCATCAGTGGTAGAAAACACTCATTCCAAAAAGAGAGCAATGGAATCTCAACCTTCCAAATCTGATCAAACATCCACTTCACAACCTCAGCCACAGCGGCGATTGATAAAGAATGGGAAAGAAACCACAAAAAACACATACTAGCCAAGCTGCAAGGAAAGAAGGTTCTTCAGGCATCACGATACCCAATAAGCACTTTCTAAAAGAGGATTCTAACACCCAAAGAAATGTCAGCAAAGTAGGAGCAATTCCCTTCAAGTATTGTAGAACAAATGAAGAAGACCAACTGAATGTTACCATGTGGGACGCACTCTCAATTCCTTCTCAAAGAAACTTGTTGCAAGAGGCTCTGAAAATTTTTGGTACAACCGATGGATCATCGGGTCGTGGGGCAGTAACTGCTATGAATTTGTGTCAACCAGAAATTAAAATTATTCCTAAAGTGAACAAACCACCACCATTATATATTTCACTGATCATTAGTGACCACCTGGTACATAATTGCATGATCGATTTTGATGCTAGTAGCTTGGTCATGCCCAAACAAATTACAGATGTACTAGGCATACAATATGCGCTAGTTGCCAGAGGACTTGCTTCACCTGGATGGAATAACCATTAAAACTATTGGAATTATCAAAGGAATTCAACTTACCATCCATGCATGCCCGATTTTTTGTTCACCCAAGACATATCAATCATTGATCTCCCTCTTCTCTTTTTCATCTGCTTATCACGAGATTTCACTACCAAGATGGGCAGTTATCTATTGGTTGATTGGTCACATATGATTCTCAAGACTCGATACGGAACCAAAGTGACTATAAAGGTGGAACCAATCTGCCATAATCATATAGAACCCTACACTATTAGTCCTATAAATGGGAATTATACCATCGGTGATCTAAATGGAGAAGATGTTGATCATGAACCGACCACTATTATGGAAGAAGTTTTCGATATTGTGTTGGATGAAGTGGAGATCATCGATATGATCCCTACGCCGATGTATTAGCAAAATATGAATTTGGTTTTCTTCTTTTAGAGGAGACGAGATTGGGTACATACTGCATTCATGAAGAAGGTACGATCATACCACAACTTGTCAAAACATAAAACAATTCTGAAGGACTGTGGAAATTGTTCTAGGAGTAAGAATAGATCCATTATTGGTGTCATGCTAATTTCTCTAGAAGGAGATAAGTACTTCTCATCTTTTCTGGTTGTAATTCAGTTGCACTAAAAATGTTTTTGAATACAAGGCCCTTGTACAAGGAATTCAGCTAGCCCAAAAAAAGGGAATCAAAACCCTGACTATTTTTTGGAGACATTGAGTTAGTTGTCCATCAAGTGACGACACACAGTACATCCAAAAATGATCTTTTAATATCATACAAGAATCGATTCTAGGATTTCATTAAATATTTGAAGCTTTTGGGATCCATGTGGTTCCTAGAAATAAAAATCAAGATGTTGATAGGCTTCTTACGGTTGGATCACAATACGAAATTCCTATTGATATCATGAAAGAAGGGTGGAAATCTGTCAAAATGGTGGTTTGACCTGTGGTTCCTGATAATGTGAGTAGTTGGTAAGTGTTTGATAGTGACAAACAAATTGTCCTTTTCCTACAAGAAGAGGCGAAGTTTGCTACGAAAAATCAAGATAAGCTACAAGAATCTTATGGTGATCAAATCATACAATTGAAAAGCAAAAAACTACCAAAAGGCTTAGTTACTTTGGAATCCATCTTCAATTCAGATGATCAAGCCAAAAGACAAAGCTTTAACATGATGGTCAAATAAGAATATTTTGAGGAAGTCAAGGTAGCAAATGAAAATTTTCTGAAGATCAAAGAAGTGTGTAACTCAGAAGAGAAAAAGGCCTTTTTCAAACTTTTCCAAGAATATAATGATATTTTTGCATGGATCTATAAAGACCTGCATGGTTTTGATCCAAGTATAGCACAACACACCATCGAATTGGATCCTAATGCCAAGCTAGTTCATCAGAAATAGAGGCCGATTAATCCCAAAATTGAGCTAGTAATGAGAAAGGAGATAAGCAAACCCATCAAGGCCTGTATAATTTTTCCTATCAAGCATTCCTCTTGGGTAGACAATCTGGTCCTTGTAAGGAAGAAGAACAGAGAGATTCGGTTATGTGTGGACTTTAGGGATTTGAACCATGCATCATTGAAAGACCATTATCCTCTTCCGTTGATGGAACAAATCCTTCAAATGGTGGTAGGAGCTCAAATATTTTCTTTGCTCCATGGATATTCAGGTTACAATCAAATTTTAGTCCAAGAATCCGATCAATTCAAGACAACATTCACTACTAAGTGGGGTACATACGCCTATAGTAAAATGTCATTCGTATTATCCAATGTTGGGGCTACTTTCCAAAGATCCATGGACATGACATTTAAGGGACTAATCAATGACATCATCTTGGTTTACCTAGATGATATAACTATATATTATAAGCATGCAGAAGACCACATCACGCATCTAAGGAAGGTTTTTGAAGATGTAGAGAATTTGGGGTTTCACTTAACCTCAAGAAATGTATTTTTGTAGTGCATGAAGGAAAATTGTTGGGGCATGTTGTTTAAGTGGAATGAATTTCTATTGATCCAGCCATGATCTGTTTGATTATGTCCTTATCTCTTCCAAGTCACAAGAATGGTCTCCAAAGTTTTTTGGGAACCATAAACTTTGTTCAAAGATTCATCCCTCAATTCACAGCATTGGCTAAGCCACTAACAACCATGTTGAAGAATAATATTCCATTATCATGGACAAAGGAAGGAAGGGAGAACTTTGAAGCCATCAAAACAGCCATTTCTCAAGCTCCCACGTTGGTGAACCCCAAGTTTGATAAATTTTTATTCTTTATGATTTTGTAGGTCAAGAGAGCATTTCAAGTATCCTCACCCAACAAAATGATGATTTGATGGAGCAACCAATTACTTTCTTCAGTCAATCCCTCAAAGACTATGAGCTCAAATATTCATTCATTGAAAAATAAGTCTTTGCGGTTATTCGAGCTATAAAGAAATTCAAGCACATGTTGTCCAACAACAAAATTCATCTGATGGTGTCTCATCCATGTGTCAAGGACTTTTTTTGAACAAAGAGATGAATGAAAAGCATGCTGGATGGATCACAAAGGTGATGGAGTATGACGTACATATCAAAGTTACCAAACTTGTCAGAGGTAAAGGTTTGTGTCAACAACTTGCTGCAGACATGGAATCAAAAGGTGATGAGGATGTGACACTCCTAAACACTGATGAAGGTGATGATCAGGTTGATTGGTTATCCAAAATGAAGAATTTCCTTTTCTCAAGAGCATATCCTGTGAACATGGATAAAACTCAAAGACGTACTTTCCATCTTTAGTCTATTCCATATGTTCTGGTAGATAATATTCTCTTTCAGAGGGATTTGAATGGTGTTCTCCTTGGTGCGTGGGACCATAACAAGTAAGTAAGGTACTAGAAGAGTTTCATAATGACCTATCTGGAGGACATTATTTTGCATGAACAACTACTACCAAGATCATGAGATGGTTACTATTGGTTATATTTGTTCAAAGATGCCCATCTCTGGGTAAGGAAGTGTAAGGAATGTGCCCTTTTCACTGGAAAACAGAAGTTGGTAGCTCTTCCACTCCATCCAATCAAGTGGATCAACCCTTCGTTCAATGGGGGTTAGATTTCATGAATGATTAATCCTCCATCCAGTGATGGACATAAATGGGTCCTTACTGCAATGGACTATTTTACTCAATGGAAAGAGGCAATAGTAGCATTGAAGGAGAGCAATGAGAAGGTAGTTCTTGATTTATTAGAAGGTATAATGACAAGGTTTTGTGTTCATTTACAGTCATTTCAGACAATGCAATGGATTTTCTTGGTTTGAAGTTGAGTGAATGGGTTGTTAAGAATGGAATTTATCTCAAAACTTCATCCAATTACTATTCACAAGGAAATGGATTGGTTGAGTCTAGCAACAAAAACCTCACAAGGATTATCAAGCATACAATGGAGACTAACAAGAGAACTTGGCACACACAAACTTAAAACTACTTTATGGGCAGATCGGATCACACCTAAAAGAGCCATAAAAATTCTCCTTTCATGCTTGTATATAGAAGAGAAGAAAAACTTCCACTCTCCTTAGAGTTACCTTTTTAGAGTTAGCACATCAGCTTGAGGTTATGGAGAATGATCCTCTGACAGTCAGGTTTGTTGAGCTCACTCAGTTGGAAGAAGTACAAAAAAAGGCTATGAAGACTTTGGAGCAACATCAAGCTTAAGTTAAGAAATCTTTTGATAAGAAGGCGTCCGAAAGGCATTTCAAGAGGGATATTTAGTTCTCAAATGGGATGAAGATAGATCCAAACCAGGTAAACACGCCAAGTTTAACACTCTGAGAGCGGGCCATACATCATCACAAGTTGTAAAGAGGCAAATTCGTTTCATCTATCTAGGCTCAATGGAGAAGAACTACCCATTCATGTGAATGGGATACATCTCAAATATTTCTTTTGATATCATTCCACCCCTGTACAATTTAGTTAGGTGTTTTCCTCCAAGTGCTTATGCACATTGTTATGTGTTGTTTTTCTTTTTCTTTCCTTGTTGTTGTTTTTTTGTTTTTCTTACACATTGTATCATTGTTGGGAGTTTACAAGAAGAAGAAGGTTCGAGGTTTAAAAACATGTCTAGGATTTCAAGAATGTTTAGTATTCATCGGTTTTGGTATATTTCATGTCTAGTATTTCTGAAAATTTCAGGGTCATGTATCACAGAAGATCGGATCATCTTCAGGATTCCAATATTGACTCCATGCCCAATGAATTAATTAAGGCTACTGGAATCATGCTTAGCAGGAAATCATCCCAAATAAGTCACCAAAAATTTTATCCAATTTTTGCACACATGGAAAAATTTGACAACGGGGTCCTATTATGATCAAATCAAGACATTGGTCCTAGGGACCCAATTCTGGTCATCACAGAGATTAAACGATTGAGAAACATGAGATCAAGCTTGATTACAGAGCTCGATTGCAAATCTTGATGGGAGCTTAGTCAAGGTGGTTTTGAGGGTTTAAATGCCACAAATGTTGACTTTGGTTATGAACAAGCCATGTCATGATGGCAAGATGATCCACTCGTTCCCAAGACTCAGTTCCCAAGGATGCGGGGATCCAAGAAACAATTGCCAAGTGGTAGAGTAAAACTTGATGGAAATCCAACACATGGTTTCCACACGTCGGGGATATTAGTGACCAAATTGCCATGTGGAAATGTTGAGATGGAAAACCAACACAAGCTTTCCACTTCCGGGGATCATGAGAAGCATTTCCAAGTGAGAATAATCACTTGGCAAGCCAAGGGAGAAGTTCCAAAAACCAAACATGCTAGTAAATAACCTGAGTCTATGGCTGAGATTCGGGTGAGTTTCTGAGTTACCTTCTGGGTTGACAGGATGGTTGGTAGGGAAAGCGAGTCTTGTGGGAACCACAACTTTTAGAGGAGCTAGTTTCGGGCCCGGGAATACGAAGCATGGCGGAGTTAGATCACCATGCAAAGGAGGGAAATATTCGCATAGGTGGGGAAAAGTTTGGTCATTAGAGGTTTGAGCTCATGAGACTGTCGTTGGAGAAAAATTAGAGGAGAAATATCTCGATGGTCAAGCAATTCGTAGTTGCAGATAAGCTTGTTAATGGTGGCAAGTTCAAATTATAGGATGGGTCACTGTTGAAGATAATTTCGATCAATACCATCGGTGGTGGATCGATGCATGGATAGCTTGACGTATGTGAGAAGAACTTCGGTTTATGGGGAGCTTGATGTGGGAAAGTCATTTAATACAAAACCAAGTCAATTAAGCGACCTCGCATCGGCGAGTTGGTTGGGCTCGTGACTAAGGTAGCTTGATTGAATTTGAGGCATAGCTCGGCGGTCGAGTCACTATCAATCAAGGAACTCTCTTGATGGCTCCGCCAAAGATCATGGTGGATATAACTCAGTAACAAGGCCAAGCTTGATGCACGTGGTGAGTCAGGGAGCATGAAACATATTAAGCTCAACATCATTGATCTAGGCATGTGCGGGAATTGCAAGATACGTGTCTGAATCTATTTTGGATTGTGTAGTAGATTGATGATGAAAGAAGCTCAATCTAATATCTAAGCTCGTGAAGGGGCAAGCCGGTGAATTAGACATCATTGAGTTAAGCATGCTAAGTCTGAAGGTTTGAAGATAGCAGATGGCTCACATGAATTAGTCGAAGGGGGAGTGTATTCCATGCTAGAGTGGCATGCCCATCGCCAACTAGTGAAGAGTTCTGAGTTGAATGGTCAAGAAGCTTGACTGGGTATAGTGATAAATATGGAGGTGAGCATTGCGAGATCTCAACGCATGTGGATTTGAGATTGGTGGTTGAATATATGGCGGGCTTGATTCAAACTACATGGACCGAGTTGGCTCAGTCGATTGGGTGAAAAACACGAGTCGGGTGAGCCCGTGATGGAAGTAACTTGGCGTTGGAGGAATTTCATGCAGAGCTCGTCAAGTCAAGAATCTTGTGCCATGAAGGAACTCATCGGCATATGCGAAGGGGATTAGATGGAGGATATCGACACGTTTATGGGGAGACAGAGCTTAGTCGCGGTGGTGAAGAGCAAGATCGATGGAGGAGTTCGATGTGGAGCTCGGGCCCAGTCAATGTGGTGGAGAAAGGAGGACCTCAAGCCCAACTTGGTGAGTTTTCTCAGTAAGCCAACCACCGAGTTGATTTTTTTTTCCCTATCCTCATGAATACCCCCCCTTTTTTTCTTCAATGCAAACCAATTTTAGGGGGTGCCACCTAAAATTATTAAATTAATATTTTTATTAAAATATTTTAATAATGATAGTTATTATTATTATTAAAATATTTTATTTAAATATTCCTTTAATTAAATAATAAGATTAAGTCAAACTAGTTATTAATGGCACATGATGAAGGGTTAAACGGTTTAACTAACTTTGTAATAAATGTTGATCATCATGTACCTTCATTTTAGGAAGGAATTTATGACTTTTTCTTTTCTCTCTCACTGAATTCTTCTATAAATGTAAATTGGAGGCTCATTCCAAGGGGTTACACTAGTTATAAAAGTTAGACGTTTAACACATGTTAGAGATCTTAGACAAGTGCATATTTTTCAAGAATCCTCTCTCTTCCGCAAGTTATCTTTTTGAATTGGGGAACTTTCAAGCCTCTTTTCCAAGACTGTAATGGAAACCATTTCCTCTTCTGAATGTAATGATGCATTGTGCACATTGTTGAAGTAATAAAAGTATATGTTTTTGACTACTATTAGTCCTTTAATCATCCTATATACTTATTTGTGCCTTTGTCATGCTTACAGGTACATTGTGCAAGTTTAAGTTTCCATTGTAGGTTTTTGAGTTCTGTGTTTATCAAGTGGTGGATTTTATGCATGCATTTGAGTTGTGGTACTTGTTCACCCTTCTCAATTTCATTATTCTTCACTGGAAGACCGAAAGATTGTTTTTCGAGTTGATTTTAACAAAGGGAATACACGCTTCTTAGTTTGTGGTATTTTGTTTACCCTTTAAGTTCATAGTAGGTGAACTTGGCTTTTGGTGTACAACACCCTCTTCAAAAAAACCCTTTCCCAAAGTCTAGCAATACCCTTTATTTAGTGCATCACCATCCCTATTATAGTTTTATTTCCTACAAATCTCTCTCCCTAAATCCCATGAAAATGTTAGCATAGGTCTAGATAACCATTTTATTACACTAGTAGTAGTATAGCACTTAGTTTAGGAAGAGGAAGTCATCCTTCTCCTGGAGGTTAACCTCGAGCCCAAGTCCCGTAGCTTGGGAGGTGATCCCATGTTAACCAATCACACCCAACATCATGTTCACATTCTGGCCATTCGGAGGGTGTAGTGATTTGGCAATAACAAAATAATCAAATTTGAAAGAAGTGGTTAACACTTTAACTGGTGCAATCAAAGGCATATATTCCAAGTTGGAAAAGGATGAGAAGGGGCTATTTTTGTGCCCAAAAAATCATATCCAAAACAGGCATGTGCTTAATCCTAGAATGGATCACGTATGTAATGATAAAGAAAAGAGGCATGTGAGTCAAGTTGAGAGACAAAAATGCACTGAAGTATGATAGAGGAGTTTTTGATCCTTTAAATGGTAGAGTCTCAAAATTTAAAGAAGAGGATCACATCATTGATTGGTGTGACAGTGTTTCATGCCTCATGTTCCTTGTGAACAAGTTGATTTGACAAATGCATTTGTTGAGTATGAATCAGAATCTGAAGGTGCCTTCATGCTTGATGATCAAGTGAACATTTAAAATGGCCTAACTGATCTTTTGTGTGCTAAGATAGAAGATGATTTTTGGGGATTTTTTAAGAAGGTATGTTGTCTTCCCATGTAAGGTGATGATGTAATAGAGTTGGATCAACTTAGTAATCTTCTTAATCATGGCTTTGACTACCTAATAAATGTAATGATTGGAAATTATGATGGGAGAGTTCCTTCAAGGGAAGATAGGTGGTTGTTAATCAATGCATTGGTTGATCAAGAAAAAGAGTACAAGTTGAGAAGTAAACAACAAAGAAATTTTGTTCTTACTTCCAAGACTGAGAAGCTTACATTGGATAATGATCTCAAGGGTGTTCTTAGGAAAAATTATTCATATGAATCATGTGTTGAGAAGCCCAGTGTTAATACACCTTATGTTGTTCTTGTTGATGTTTTGGATGGTTGTTATCTTGATTTGGAAGCACACATTAAGGACCCCTATGATGATCCTGGTTTGATTGAGTTTTTAATCCTTCTTACATTGTTCATCATAAAGAAACTCAAACTAAGTTTGGTAATCATTCATTTGTTCTAAGTTCTAATTTTAAAAGCCTTTTTTTTACTTGAATGTACAAGTTACATATCCCCATGTTAGTTTTTATTTGAACAAGTTGTTTGGTTCTTCATTGTTCTTGGTGCATCATGGTGAGACTCATAGTGCTGATATAGATCAGATTGCAATGCCTTCTTTACCATCTGGTGATGATAATTTTATCAATAGATCCTTGACTTGTGAAATAGAGTTTGATGATCAGTTTGTTGAGAATTATTCATGTTGTAGTGATGATGATCATCTCATTAGTTCCCTAAATTATCATAGTAAGTTTTATAAATTTTTTGATCAGTCCACTGATTCTTTTGAGTAGATAGTTGAGTTGATGCCCTTGGTAGAAATTTATGAACAAAAAGATACATTCCTTAAAGATAGTGTGATTCTATTAAAATATGATATCATAACCTTGTTTTAAGATGAAAATTAGCTGAAAGAAAATGAGGAGTCCTTGTTCTATGAAGAAATTGATTAGTTGAGAATTGATTTGATTCCCCTGTTTTAAGAAGAAATGTTTCAAGAAAAATCAGGTAGATTTCCAATAGGGCAGGTCATTTTTTAATATACTTTTAATGGTGTTGCAAAAGAAGTGATTGAGATTAAGCTTATGGTCAATGAGATAACAAATTGCAATCTTGGTGGTGCCAATGAAGAAATGGATAAGTTAGACCCTATGAAAATTAAGTGCATTGATTTTAGTTTTGGTACTTCCAATGAACTTGAAAAAGTTTGGATAAGTGGTAATTTGACTGAAAATTAGAAGAAGAAAAATTATACTGAACTAATGAAGAAGTGCCAATAATGTTTAACATGGTCATACCCTCAACTAATAATTGATGAAGAATAGATTGGTTAGCATGCATTTCATTTGGAGTTTGAATTACATGCTAATTTGAGGAGTCGTGTTTCTAAATTTGATCTTGTTAACCTATGCTTTGTGATAAAAACACGAATACATGGTCCTAGAGCAGGGGTTGTTTTGGGCATGTCTTTCTTCATTGCTAAACTTAACTGATTTTCCCTTAGCCTCAATCTAAAAATTGATAATTCAACTATTGTTTGGGATCATGGAGGTTTTTGATGGAAATATTTTGGTCTTATGGATTGAAAGAGATCCTTGTATAGTGTATAGCCTTTCCATTCCTTTGTTTCCTTATTTGCTTTTTTAATTTGTGTTTCCTTTGTCCATTTTTGTTGTCCTTAGTAGGTTTTTGTAACTCATGTGATCTAAAAATGCAAAAAAACTAATTGTTTACCTATTTGAATCCATTTCCTAATGGATAGGCACATGGTCTACTTTCATGATTTTTGTGGTCCTCTGGACACCCACTAGGGTTTCTGTCTTATAGCTAGAGCCAATATTAGTGCCCATTTTGATTCCCTTATTTCTTGGCACCATATTTGCAAAATCCTTCAAGATATAGTGAAGTGACCTGGCCATTTTCCCTATCTTATCCTTTTTTCTACAAATTTCTTGGTGGTTCCTTGGTCCTCAAAGTCATTTTTGTGTTATAGTTCAACCCTGTAGTGTGGATTTGCATTTACATCTTGAATTTCCCTTTGGTTTTGATGATTTCCTGAATTTATATTGTTATGCGACCTTCAAGAGTAGTATCCTGTGGATTGAAAAGAATGTAGTCTTCAACGTACTTTGAAGCAAAGCAAAGAATTCATAGAAATCAGAGATTGGTGTTCCGTAGGTTGAAGGAAATTCAATGTTGGGGTTGCAAGTTTAGTGGTGTCAAGGACATGTTTAAACCTTAGCATTTTTGTTAAAACCTTTGAATTGGATCCGCCATCTGAAGGAATTAGTGTTGTATGAAGATGAATCAAATTATAATGTTCTACCAAATTTGCAAAGGAAAGTCGAGGAATAAAGGGGTGAAGAAAATTAGTGCTTCGCGGACTTAATAATTATAGTGTTCCATGGAACTAATTATTTTTGGGAAAAAAAGGGTGTAGTCTTCTTAGAATAATCCATAATCCTCATAGAAAGTTCCGTAAAAAGCTACGAAACAAAGAAATATGGCCGTAGGGAAAGGATGTTATATTACAAAGAAATTGGACCTTCACGGCATCAATAAAGTGCATGAGCATTCACAACATGGTGACGTAAAAAGATTGGGTGTGGGAGTATCAAACGACCAAGTATGGAAATTTGGCGACCCACGCAAAGATGAAATTTTATGATATGCAAACATCAGACACTTAGTGTCCCATGGAGCTGTTAAGGCTACAAAAAAAAAGAGAATACACACATCAAGGAAGACCCAACATAACAAGAAAAAAAATTGATAGACTTGAGGAAATAAAACCAAAGTTGTGACATGAAATAAGCACTCGAAAAGTCGTGAAGCAAAGGCGGGTTATCCTAAAATCTATGGAAAGGAGTTTTTTGTGAGATGGTCAGGTTTGCATTTTTTCCTATCACTTTTGACTCGGGTATCCATTTCACCTCAAACCAAGTGCATTGGGAGTGTCTTAGAGAAGGCTTTCTAAAGGGATCATATTCATAGAAAATGGTAAAGCAATTCATGATATTTTGATTACAAAATTTCTAGTTCTTAAACGCCATTTTGAAGAATCATTGGATGTCATTCATAGTTGTAGATGTCATGGTTGGTTCCCCTCTACCATGAGATGCTTCTAGAAGGGCATATTCTTACATTTCCCCCACAAAACTGAAGGTGTTTGATCAAATTGACATGTAATGGACATTTGGAAATATTTTCTTCATCCTTCCTCCTAATTATATGGTTTTCCATTGATTTTATCCCTAGGCATACAGATCAGCAATGAGCATGCTTGCAGCCCTCGGATCGGCATCTACGAGATGTTATTTCAGTTTTGAGTCATTATTATATAAAAAGTGAAGAATTCTCTTCACAAAATTCTTATGGTTGATTTTGGTTGGAGCTCATGAGGTTTCTCCTTCAAAAATGTGGATTTCTATTTATGAAGTGGTTTTGCAAAGAATTAGTGACTTTTTCTTGTCATTTGCAGGTTCATGTTAAGGTGGTTGTTTTTGTACAACCATTAGTAGGATTTGAGACTAATTCTTACATGTTTCTCTTGTTTCCTTTGCAAATGGACACATAAAATCTTTCTTCTATGTACAATTTTGATGTTTCTTCTTGTAAACAAATTTGAAATCAATAAAATTCCATTCTCCTCCGTAATTTTGTATTGATCATGCTAGCAGAGAAGCATTTTGAAATTGATTGTTTGATTGGGCATTGAGGGTTTGTTACATTGTAGTGTTACCTTGCATCATTGGCTTCAATCATAAATTTCCTTTCTGTAATTTCTGAAAAATGCATACTTTTTAACCTTAGGGTGTCCTTTGGTGTTAGAAATTTAGTGTGATGATTGTATGAGACTTCATTATTAGGTGTTTTTGATGGGGTTTCAAGAATTAGTTTTTATTATTTACCTTATTTGGGTGTCCATGAGGGAAAATAACCTTTTGAGGATGAATTTTCCTTTGATTCCATGTTTGAATGCATGAAGAATTGTCAAGATAAAATGGTTAATGCATCTACTTCCTCTCATTATTCCCCTTCCCCACAATCTCCATCCTCTTTCATCTCACCTTACACTATTCTTTTGTCCTGCCGATCCAATTATTTCATCACCATTTCATACCCCACGTGTTATCTTCTATAAAATCACACAACCTTTGCACGATCTAAAGTATATTTTCCTTGATTTACAGATCTTAGCATCTCGAGTATCATTTCACTCCAAGTTGTCAATAGATTAATTCAAAATGATGTTGTTGATCACATTAAATTTGTTTTTAGTGGTTTTTTTCTGATGTATCAAGTGTTTGCAATGTCTATGTGATCTTTTTTTTAATGAGCATTACATTTTTTGGTTACATTTGATCTCGGATTGAGATTCCAACAAGTTGGAGGGTTTGAAAAACAATATGGGACAGTTCACAAGAGATCATCATGTCCTATCACACTTGGTCTCATGTTGCATGCCATATTGAGTTGTTTGTAAGCTTATTTCACATAAAATAGTAAAGAGATAATGTTTTGTTTGGTGGCACTTTCCCCTATGTTGTTCATCGACTTCTTCCATCATCATTTGAGGATATGAACTCCATTTTGCATCATTTATTGCAACATGATTAATAAAGTGAATGTAATGCTCCTACACCTCTTAGATAATGGGTTTTTCATGGTTTTTACTTTATTTTAAATCACCTTATTTTTGGTTAATTATCGTATGCCAAATTTTAGGGAATGATAACATATCTATGCAGTGTTTCATCTCTTATAAGTTTATATGTTTCTCTTTCAAATTTGACAAGGTGTTACTTTCATTGTGAGTTGTTTCTTTTATAGAACTAGCAATCCTTTCAATCCAAAGTCGATGTCATGAATGCAGCTATATTTGTTGATTCCTCAAGCACACATTGAGTTTCATACAATTTTTCATCTTTCATATAATCGTCAATTCTCTTGCGTTTTTAAATATATTAATACATGAAAATGATCTAATTCGCATTCAACCTTCCTAGTTTAACCACAATCGAAAATTAAAATTCTTGAAATAAAATTATCCACCAAAAAATAATTCCATGTAACATTAGGTTTTTCATCAAGTACTTCATTTCTTTATGGTCCACAAAAAATGTCACAAGTTATCTTCTCTCACTCCGTAGTGATATAATTTCCTTATGTGTTAGATAACCTCCCACTCACAAAATAAATGGGACTATTTAGTTTCCTCTAACCTTATTACATAAGTACAAACTTTATCATAATCCTAGATGTATCAACATACACACAAAAATGATTCTTCCAATATAAAAAATGTAGATTTGGTGCACTCACCAATTTTACCTTAAAATCATCAAACTCCTCTTGCTACAAAGTAGTCTAGCGAAATGGACATGTTATCCTTAATAATTCTTCTAATAATCTCATTATATAGGAGTAGTTTCTTATGAACTTGTGATTATATCCACTTTTTCCCAAAAATATGTGGACATCAATTTGTGTACACAAAGCCTCTAGTTGTAAAATCACCATGAATTTTATTCGCCAACATTCCCTATTATATATTTCATGCCCCAATAACATTTCAAGTGGTACTTCAAAAGTACACTTCTTAAAATTCAAGAAAATTTGTAATGGGTGGCAATCTTGATCACTAAGCACACATTCTCATGGTAATCCTTTGATTGCTTGTAAAATGTTTTCACTGAAATCTTGAAATTATTTCACCAAAATGAGAGAAAACACATTTGGTGCATTCTCTAATCCATGTAGCATCGCATTGTATGGAAAAAATCCCACTTAATCATCAAATTATTCATTGATTTATCCTCCTCCATAATTTGAACTTGATGATACCCTAAAAATCCATTATCGAATATGTAAATTTCACATATTGCAACTCCCTCCAAAACATATTTGATAGATGGATTTGGAAATGGGTCTAGCACACATGCATCGCTAAGCATCATAGAATCTATTTTTAATGTTGATAACCTTTGGTCATGTCCAATCTGACACTTCAATAAAAAATATCATGTATGTGACAAGTATATTGTCAATCTTACCTTTGACTTTGGCACACATGTTTCGATTCATTTTATATGGCCTCTTATTGGTTGTTTTTTCTTCCTCTCATAGCTTAATGTTCATCTCCCCAAACTAGTATGCAACCCTTTCATCTCATGATAATTTTTTGGGAGAAAACATTTATATTATTTCACAATTTCTGCCAATCATGTAAACTCCATATCACCACAAAAATATTCTATGGTTTCCATGCATGGATCCTCCTCAGTGCTTATGTTTTCCTTTTTCTTACACAATGGCTAATTATAATGATTTGATATATCCCCATGTGAAGTTATAACAGATCTCTCTCCTTTAGTTGCCATAACATTCAATTATTATACTTCGTTGACCAAGGTCATACCCCCTCAACATAGAAAACTTGCTTTAAATCATCCCAAGTATGCATATGTGTACTAATCAACACTGATGCATTGTAACACTCCCCTTTCTCAAACCATTTTTTCATAAAGTAGCCTTCATTGGGTGGAGCTTATCTAACAAGTGCAAAGTGGTGGGGTCCATCTTTCTCCACCAATCACATTTTTATTTTTATCACTTTTTGGTGTGGATCTGATGACTAGGAGAGAGAGAGTAGACCCCACTTGTGTGTGCATATTGGTTATGTTGAGTGGCTTCATCATTGTGTATCTTTCACATGTGGTCTTCCATTTGCGGATCCTTAGGAAACATGGCTTCCTTTATTATACTTAGTGGTTCAACCAACTTCAGAGTGCTTCAACTAAAATTAAATGTCTACATGAAATAATTATTTTTTGCCTCCTTATATTTAGTTGAATGCCTAGGTTAACAATGAAGGTAATATGTGTAGCCCTGTGTCTTCAGTGTCCCATAAAATGCATGCACCCATATCCAAACTAGAATTACATAATCGGTCCATACGTCTTCACAAGATTTTAAATTCTTCTATCTAGCTATGTCTATTGAATATAATAGTGAGTCTTTCTTCACATTACTTCTCTCAATTTCGGTACATGAAGCTTCTTTTATATGTACCCATCTCGTAAACTTCGTCAATACGCACCCCACCCATGTTTGTAAGAATCCTACATTGTATGAACTAGTACTGAAAATATATCAACATCCCTAAGCAAACATGCTTCCAAGTCTTGTACATGATCCTTCACAAAATAAGACATCGTATCTCAATAACTTCCAAATTCTACCTTTACTAATTCCCAACACCTTATTCATTAATTTTTATCACTTTAGTTTCCTACTTCAGGGTACCCTTATGTGCAATAACATTAATACCCTTATGCGTCTTACAACAAATAATTCCACTTTTGGATAACTTTTTATTCTTCTTCTTGTGTGACATATAGATACTTGTGCATTCTTGCTAATCACTTCATAATCTTCTTGCACCCAATAGTCACAAGATACACTTGTGGTATTATAGATAAACAATCCAAATTCCAACCTACTGTCCCATCTTCCTATGGGTCCGGGTATTTTTTACCTTGCACAATAATATTGTAAGTGTGATTAATATATTCGCCTACATCTACGCTTTCTACAAATAAAGGATTATGTTTTTCATCTTAGGGAATTATAACCCTTTGATCTATATTTTTAAAAATTATAAAAGTATTTTTAAATTTCATATACACTTGTTTTTCATAACACCAAGTTCATCTAAGAAACACATGGTACACATTTTCCTCTACACACTCTATTACCTTAAAGTTGCCTAGAAAATTTGTAACCATAATGGTAAAATATACTCCTTACAAGACTCTAATTGAACTTAAATTAGTCTTATTTTCCATAAACTAAAAAATAGAGGAATTTTAAATCCTTAAACTCGCCAACTTCTTCCATGCCTCCTTAGTCAAAATATTAACATATAAACTAGTGTCTATCAACAAATTTTCCATCTCCTAACCATTAATCTTTACATAATTGAGTAATGCATAATCACAATTGGTATTATGCGGAATAAGAAATTCTTACATCATTGAGTAATGCATAATCACAGTTGGTATTATGTTGAATACAAAATTCCCTCATGAAATCAACTTCTAGTTCTCTGTAGACCCCACACTTTGTTGAAGTCGAGGCTTCAACAAAGATAACTTGCCATTCTTCGTAATCATTGAAAATATATCTATAAGCTCTACCACCTCCTTAAAGCTTGGTCCTTTCCTTTTTTGCTCTCTCATATTAACTTTCATCTTGCATGACACTTGCACCTCTCCATGTAAGGTCTGAAATATCTAAATTACCTATTTTTTTGTGATGAATTAGATGTTTATACCATGTGGCATCATCTTGTTGTGGAACAGAAACATCCTTCACATGTGAGTTAACCCCACCCCTATTAGTAATATTTACCTTCAAATTTGTGACCACCTTCCACACATCTTATTTCAATTCCATTTCTTCTCATTTTTTACAACTTTGATCATCCCTACAACCTTCTAGGATTCACTACTCTAGTGAATCTTCTTGCAAAGATTTAGAATCTCCTCAATCATATGTTTTGTGCCACACTATACACAAGTCAAAAACTTCAAACAATCCCATTGGTAATAGTTATTCACATTGTACTTGTAGCATGATCCATGGAATTTATCTCCACTCCTTCCCTCACCTTTGGGTCCATAAGATCTTCCATCATATCCTTAAACTTGAGGGAAACATACAATAGATCTCTTCCTTGTCTCCTGATTGTATTTTTCCAATGATTTGATAGTCAATTCTGTGATGTGCATCAATATAATATACTTTACACCATACGTGTCTTAGCATTACTTACACACTATACAATAGGAAAATCTTGTGTCTCACAATATTCTTGGAAAATACTGGTACATATAGTCACAACACGAACATATTAGCGCATGTACTCTCCCAATGCATGTTGGAAAACATTGTAATTAATGTAAAACATCTCATACTTTTACACTTCCTGCACATTAGATGACATCTCATAGTGTAATTTTGTCACTATCATAAATATATACACCTCTAAGAAATAACTAATACCCACATCAAAACTCCTTGCTACTTTCATTTGAAGTGCGACATCCAAAATCTCATGCATCTTGGAAAAAGTCTTCATTCCCTATTTCCTTCAAAATTGAGGTGTTTTTTTCTTTCTTCTAGGAGTCGAGACACATAGAGGCATCAATTTTAGGTGTTTTTTTTTCTAATATTCCCTTAGATTTTGCGCTAACTTCTCCACCTTCTATTCACTCCCATTCATCCATGAAAATACAAATATCAACACTCCAGGATTCCTCACTTCCCAAATTCTCATTTCTAGACCGTCTTTCACAAATATGTAGGATTTTAATATGTTCTTTCCATCCCATATATGGTTGAGCTCCCATTTTGTGACTTTTGTTCCATCTTCCATAATTGTAAGCACCCATTCCTCCCCTTTGAATGAGTATACCATTATTTAACATATTCTATGAAAATGTATTCTCACCTCTAATTCACGATGCCTAGCCCTTGTGCGACAAGAATTTATTCATCCATAGCTAGGGTTTTAACACACAACTAAATATCATCCAAACTTCATAGATTTGGTCTAGCCTCACTTTTTACCACAACATGCATATGATCTACACAATCACTGTTAGAGTCATGCGCCTAACTCAACTCTGTAGAACCGGGTAAGGACCTCAACATTACACTAGCATAATCAAACAAGATGAACCCTGGAGGTCTCATTTGATATGAAGAGAAAACATCAAAGACCTCACGGTATGATTGAATGTGAATACGATAGGTCGTGTGAATGGAAGAAGTAAATGAAGTCTGCGGGGGAAACGATAGATCTTCAAGAAGGAGATATGCAGTGCAGAAAATAAGTCGGTGGATAGTGTAAGAGCTATCAAATGTTGCAGAAGATGGTAAAAGCAAGAACAAAGTTGCGGATCATAACAAAACTATCAAACATTGCGAAAAGTATCCAAAAAGGAGATAATTCCGTGGACATCTAAAATCTTCCATATGAGGAAAAGTCGCGCCCAGCTCAGTCTGGACGTCTAACTACCCCAATGACCAGCATTAAAATCCTGAACAACGTCGCCCTCCTTTGTAGACAGAATGATAGAGTGTGATTCGAGAAACCTCAGGCACCCATATTGGGCATGTAGAACTAAATTTTGATTGGTCCTTAGTGGTTAGCAGGGTGTTTGATTTTAATTAATTATTGAGCTTGATCTTATTCTTTCCTCTTCCTTCTCCATTCTCTATAAATATAAATGATATGGTACAACCAAATGGTCTTTTCTGCTAAGTTTTAGAGCTCTAGCTTTTTTAGCGCTAAGCTTTTGCTCGTGGACTTCTGTAACATGTTTGTGAAGTTTCACATGCCTCTACTCTGTGAGACTGTGAATAACTAAGTTCTTGATAGCTTTGTAAGTGCGATCTCTTTCCTTTGAGTACATATGTGTTTGATGTGAATACCTTAGTCCTCTTACAATATTTCAATCTTATTTTGATCACTCTACGTGGGATTTATGTGTCCATTCTTCTAGAACTTTGTATGCTAAGTTATATGTATGTCTCTTAGAGCCAGAAATTAACCCTATTTTAGTTTGGTGCATCACCTTTCTTTATTTCAGCATTCTCCTTCAAAACCTTGGTCCCTTGGAAAAGTTAGGTTAGAAATAGTTAGTAGTAGGTCTTAGTGTTGGTTAGATTAGTTGCAGTGAGCTAGAATATAAGAAACTAGCCTTCTCTAGAGATTGACCTTAAAGGCACCATTGTCCCAAACTTTGAAGGTCATTCCATGTTTCACTGAGATGTTGATCTCGGCCTCAACAAAGGGTGCAATCTCAAGCGACAACAAGTACGTTGTGCAACATAGTACATGCAATATATTCAATGAAAAAATGATCTATAAACTCTACTTAAAACACACAAAATCACAAAAAATTATGTCCTACTTTAGCTATGCCTTAAATGACAGTCAATTTCTCTTAGTGAGTGATATTATTATTGTTATAATTTCTTGCAAACAATACGAATGAAGAATTAAACATATACACAGCAATATGAAATAGAATTTAGACTATAACACAAGATATGATTCCTAAAAAGCCCAAGATGAGCATAAAAATACTAAGGGAGGGAAAATGTTCCTTTTCCAAAATTCTTATTAATTAAAGAATGAAAATGCAGATACAAAGAAGATTTGAATTAAAGTAGAGAAATGTTGTTCCACTTCTGAGACTACTTACCATTGTTCTACTCTACACTTTTCTTATACAAACAAATACACAACCAAATGCTCTCCAACTCATAGATGGTGTTTCCATATCCTCCTTCCTACTTATAATGTCCTTCATATGTCCTCCCATGTAGTCGAGAATCTAAAGATTTGGGCAAGGGTAGAGACAAGTTCTCTTTTGGTGTGTTTGGACACTCGCCTACCTGTGATAGAACCACTAGGGCAGTTATGCAACCATCATCACAGCTTGCACAATCACCACTACAACTTCCAAACTACCAAGGTGGTTGTGCAAACCACCTTGTATATTAGGTGGTAGTTTTGTAACCATTTTTTTCCTTCTTAGTTTCTTCTCCAATTTATATTTCTTCTAATGTCATCACTTAATGAAGTATTATTTTTAGAATCCCTATGGATCACACCTCCCCTTCTCGGGAGACTTATTGTCCCATAAAATCTTAGTGGGGGATAAAATGAGGTAAAATATCTCTCACTTTCTCCTTCAAGTACCACTTGGCCTACCTTGATGTCTTTCACTTGAGTCAAACCTACCAAGACTCATGTGGTCCTCTTCTACTCTCTCTTATCTTCTGGTACAAGACTACATCCTCCCCCAATTTACCTTCAAAGTCTAAGACAGAGTCTTCTAGTGAAGTTTGCAACTAACATTCTTATTCTTCCTCAAGCATGGATGGCTTATATAGGTGCAAGTTCTCACAATTCATTACTAAATACATTTGTATGAAGTGTGGTAAGTTGAGTCTCAAGGAATTTTGTTTAACTTGCTCTAGGATGGTGAATGTTCCATTCCAGATAGACTTGAGTTTCCATGTTTTTCCTTGAATTCTCTCCTTTTTCAAGTACAACCAAACCTTGTCTCCAACTTTGATTTGATTCTCCTTTTGATGCTATTTGTGACATGTTGTATACTTGGCTTGAGATTTCTTAAGTTGCTCTCTCACCTTGAGATATATGTACCTTATCTTATCATTGAATCTTGCTACCATAATCACCTTTGAGTCTCTTTCCTCCTATTGTTCTTGTTTTCCAACTACAACATCAAGTGGATTGGATAGTAAGTATCTCAAGCATGCTTTAAAAGGTGACTAGTTGGTGGATGTGTTTATTGCCTTGTTGTAGCAATTATGTATGTAGGTCAAGAAGTCATCCCAAGACTATGGATACTTGTTTTTGTATCATCTAATCATTTGTACCAAGGTTTTACTCACAACCTCTATCTACCAATCCATTTGTGGATGGAAATTCATGCTTTATTGTGACTTGGTGTCCATCTTTCCCCACAATGTAGTCCAAAACCTCCCCGAGACCCTAAAATCTCTATCAAACATAATAGACTTTGGAAACCAAAAATGAACCCATAAGTTAGCAAAGAAAAGTTTTTCTACCTCATGAAATTTTATAGTATTTTTACATGCCATAAGAATACACATTTTTTTGAATCTATCAAAACAACAGACAAGTAATCATAGCCATGTTTGGTCATAGGTAGTCCTCCTACAAAATCCATTGAGATATCCTTCCAAGTTTTATTAGGAACTTGTAAAGGCATATATAATCATTCCTTCCCTACATTAGGTTTGCTAGTACAACAAATTTTACATCCTCATGAAATTCGATACCTCATCTTACATATTGGGACAATATACATACCCATGCAAGTGGGAAATATTCTTCTCCACACCAAAATGTCTAGTTACTTGGAGGCATGTGCCTCCCTCATCAATAGAATCCGCCCCCTTCCACCCCCCCCCACCCCATGTACACATAGTTTTCCCCACCAATAGAGAAGCCCATCCTTGAGGTAACACCAAATCATGCCTTCTTTTTCACCCCCCTTGGACTACAAGTGTTGGAATTTCACCCAAAAATCCATGTATTGAGCATAGGATTCTCCATTAGCATCATTTATGAAGGGATCTAAGCAGGAGATAGTGACCAAAGATATTTTTTTAATAGGAAGCCTGGAAAGCATGTCTGACACCATATGTATGCTACCTTTCTTATGTTTGGTCATCATATGGAATTTTTCAACAAATCCCATATATTTTTATAGTTTTTCCTACTACAACTTACATTGTGCTTGTAAATATTTGAGGGGTTTTTGGTCAGTATGTACTATAGTTTATTTACCCACAAAATAATGTTTTCATTTCTCTATTACTTGAACTAGTGCATACATTTTTTATCATAAAATGGGCATCCTCTAACTGATATTGTTAAATTTTTCATAATGATAACAAATTGGCTTACCTCCATGTAGCAACACTACTCCCATAGCATATTCACTAGCATCAGTATCAACTTCAAATGTTTACTGCAATTTAGGAAGAACAAATATTAGAGAATGGATAATCTTATACTTTAAATTCTCAAAAGTATCATCATGTTTCTTGCCCCAATTAAAACTCAACCTTAGTTACAACTGTATGTAGTGGTGTTTAATAGTAGAGAGTCATGGTATGAATTTCCTCATGAATTGTATTGCCCCTACAAAACTCCTAGTCCTAATGGAAATCCTTTTTGTGGTCCAATTGGTGATGGATTCTATCTTGGTGAGATCCCCACATAGTTATACTCAAACCACATGTCAAAGATAGACTAGTCATTGTTTAGAAAATTCATATTTTTTAATGTTTCACAATTGTATATCCTTTAGAACTTGCAAGACTTTCTAAAAATATGTTAGATGTGCTTCCCATGTTTCATTGACAATTAGAATATCATCCATTATATATATATATGAATGGTCGCAATATGCCATTCATAAATCTCATAAATGTAGTGGGTGCATTACATTAATCAAATGAAAGTACTAACCATTAATACAAACCTTGTTCTATCTTAAAGGTGGTCTTCTATACATCTTCCTCCTTCATCTCGACTTGGTGATACCTAAATTTCAGATCCAACTTCATAAATTACTTAGCATGTTGAAGTTGGTCCAAGAGATCATATATATGTGGAAGTGGATATCAGTTCATGATGGTGATCTTGTTCAAGTACCAGTAGTCTATGCACATTCTCCAAAATTTGTTCTTCTTTTATAACATCACAATGGGTGACCCACATGGAGAGGTACTTGGGAGAATTACCCATTGTTCCGATATATCTTGGATTTGATTCGTTGCTTCATTGTTCTCCATCAAAGATTTCCTATACAACTCAATGATAGGTTGAAGATATTATAGCAATAGTTAAATCACATTATCTAGCTCCCATTTTGGTGTTATCCCTTTTGGATTTTGGAAGATTTTCCTAAAAGATTGAATTATGTTTTCCAAACCCTTCAATTCCTATTTATAAACCTCATAAATATCCATCTCCTCTTTTTATCGCTCGATAAATTTTTTTATAAAAAAATCTTGAGTTACTCTTTTTTCTTGGTTGGCACTTACAAGGGCCAAGTTAGGATTGTTATGGGGTGCCTTGATGTTGTATTTTACTCCATCCTTGACCCATATGTATCGGTTATCCCTCCTCATGAATATGTAATCCCTGACATATAAGTAAGGACTTTCAAAAACCTTAGTGCATCAAATGCATCAAGAGAAATCACATCATCTTCTACTACATCAATAAATTGAGAATTAATTCCAAACTAGAACTTACATCTTCTAGTGACCCAAATTTCTACACCCTTTCCATCCATCCCAAGGGATAGGTGTGTGAATGCTCATAAGTTTCAAGTCCAAAATTTCTCACATCCACATCAGAAGTCAAATTGGAATGAGAACCAGGATCAACTAATGCATCTTGCCTTAGTTTCCTTGATTTGAATCTTGGTTTAGAATAACTTACTCATCTCTTCTTCTTGTTCTCGACTATACATATTGGTGGTCGTGCATCTCAACCTCTCATCTACATGAGAATTTTCCTTTATTTCAATTGATTTGAAAATGGGCGATTTAAATTAATTTCTCCATTCTCGAATACTTAATCAATTTTCTCAATTTATCATCTTTTTACGTGGAAATTGGCTTAATAAATACCAAATTTGATCCCAAATGATTATTTCATGCAAATACTCACTAATCTATCAATTTCGGATATCAAATTTGAATTTCTTAATTTCCTGTAATTTCCTACAATTACGTAAAATTTGGCTAAAGCATTAAAAACAGGGTAATATTGATTATAAACAAGTATATAAACATAAGACATAGAAATGCAAACCAAATTGATATAAGAGTTTGTCTAATGTGGACTACATCTTCAGGTCCGCTTCAACATACAAACCGATCAATTAAATCAATGCAAAATATATTGTTTTACATCAACTTTCTCCCAATATGGGGCTCTCAATTTTCATGCAAGTCTTTGACACCCTCTAAGAAGGATCTGTAACAAGATCTTTGACTAACATTTTTTCTCCCTACAATAAACAAACTATAACTTGCTTGTTTTCTCTCTAAAAGAGGCTATCTCTCCTTTAGAAGGGAATATTTTACTCCATAATATCATGTTCTCTCCATTCAAAGGGATATCAATTTCCCTAATAAAGGGATATTAATCTCCATAATAACGGGCTACAATATAATCATCTCTCTCTCTCTCATAGCCAAAAGCTTCCTTAGCCACAATCTTAACAAACCTTTTCTCTCTCAAGTAAGGGAACTTAGCCATGTTTCCCAAATGAATATTAAATTTGGAGGGGAAGGCCGGTAGGGTGGGCAGAGTCGAGCCCATAGATATGGGAGAAGATAGGCAGGTCAGATGGACCTCTCTATAGAATGGGGCAAGCGTAGTTGGGGTTGGAACCTATATTATATAGAGGGGGATCAACCTGGCTCACTGCAAACAATACATAGTTCGACCATTGTCCATGTTATGGTTCAGGTTATTCCCTGCCCTGCCCTGCCTGCTCTATATAGATAGCTGATAGCTACCAATCTATCCATTATCATAAGCGAGGTAGGAAACGCCCAAACCAACCCTATCTGAATAGAAGCAAGTCAATGGAGACGATCCGAGATCTCTATATTTCTAGGATCCCTATAGTTCTATATGGGAGGAGGGGAGGGGAGAGCCAGCTAAAATATAGATATAATAAATAGTTGGGATTGAGTACAACAATGTTGTTCCGCTCCTAAGACTTCATGTAATATTTATACTCTACCTTTTATTCTACAAGCAACTACACAACAATATGTTATCTTAATCATTGATGATGTTTCCAACTCCTTTCTTATAAATTCCTTCAGATGTCCTCTCATGCATTGGAGAACCCAAAGATTAGGACAAAGGAAGAGACAGGGTCTTTTTAGTGTGCTTGGATGTTCTACTTACCCCGTGAAAGAACCTCTAGTGTAATTGTGCAACCCTACGACGACACCCAAATGCATGGGTAGTTATGCAAACCACCTCCTACAGTAGGCAATTATTTTGCAACAATTTTTCACCTTCTAATTATTTTCAACTATTTTAATTCCTTCTTTGTGTGTTCACTTAATGAAATAGTATTTTTAATATACCTATAGATCATGAGAATAATCACTTTAAACATCAAATAATTTGTTTACAATCTACATTATGCATGATACACACATACATGATAATACCAAAGGCTCATCGACCATTGTTATACTTTCAATCTCCTCAAACCTTAACAAAGCTCCAAAATATAGTACTCCACACTTGCTGTATATAACACCCAAGTTGTCTTTTTTATTTCAAAATTATGTGTTTTTTAAAAATATTTAACATAGTTTTTCAATGTACGCATTAGATCAATAATGTGTGTGATGAGGAGATTTTTTCAATATGGAAGGTCATAAAATATTGACAATTTCTCCATCCCATGCACCATTATGAAATTTGATTAGCATGTGTTTGTTGATTTGTGTCTTCATAGTGCTTATATTAGATGATTGGGGACAACATTTTTGTAGGATCTCTTGTCTCGATGTATCCTTCAATCTTTTGAGTGTTGAAAAATGTTATGTTGAAGAGCCCAAGGGGGTAATTATAGTTTTCCATGAACCCATAGCCTTGTTAATTAGCAATTAATATACCTAGGAACCTCCTAGATACTTTTCAAGGATGTCTAGTTGGTGTTGAGTTGGTACCCAATCCAAAGTTCTACAATTCTCCCCCATTTGCAGTTGTCTCCTTGTGTGATATTGGATCATTTATAGGTCCTTTATCTTTTTCAATACATGTGGTCCCTACTTACTTTGCATTGACCATACACATAGCTATGTGTGTCTCACTCTTGTTATTTACAAAATTATCTTAGTATTTTTTCCTTTTCAGGGGTCAACACATATTCAAGCAATGATGATGAGCTAAAACCAAGGCTCACATGACAAAAAAATCAGGTTTTGTCACACATGCACTTTTATGTAATGTTCTACTTGTCTAGCCTAGATGAATGTAAAGATAACATTAGGGGTTCTTTGATAAAATTAACAAGTGAAAATCTAGTGAAATTAGGAAATGTGTTGGCTAAGTAAAAAAATCTTGGTTTATGGAATTTTTGTGGCATATGTATAACTCATAGCTTATTAAATGATCCCTTGTTTTATAATGCAACTGAATAGCCTTGAATTTGTGTGTTTTAGACCATTTAAAGTGTTAAACCTAGATTTTGTTAGTGGACCTTCCTCATGCCTTGTATGACCAAATCCTATTATAAATGTGTAGTTGTTTGTATCCCCATTCTCTTGTACTTGAAAATACTTGCGGTTTGGCCTTGTTATAAAAAGATGGATTTTCATGTGTATCCTTGACTACTATTATTTCACTAAAGGCACACATGACTAGGTGTGTTATTCGATGGACTTGTACTTCTCGATAACCTATCCAATTCATGTATGTTGAGTTAAAGTGTGAAGTTCAATGTATTCCAACCATGTGTTTGTGACATGTGTAGACACCAAAATTGGGTCACACTCCCCTTAGTCCCTTTTCGAATATCCAACTTAAACACGCTCACCTAACCATGACCCTTTTACCCCACATTAATATTAATTTAATTATTTACAATTAAAGTAATACCCATGCTCACAATATCCATTATTTAATTACCTTAATTAAAACTAATTCCCACCTCACCTAGACACCTCATCACAAACCTATTCTTGGCATGTTTCCCTTTTTAGTAGGACTCAATATTCACTCACCATAACTAACTAAGACTTAGTCCTACCTACCTTAATGAACTAAGACTTAGTACAACCCTAAAATAACATGCCTATTCTCCCTCTAACCACATTCCCACTCATTAAAACGTAACATTCCATTTTGATTTCGGAAGAATAGACAGAGCTGGCCCAAAAGATTGCCAAGATCTGGCATTTTTAGTAAACCTAGGATTTCCTGCCTTAACCGACACCGATCAACCCTAAACGACGCCGATCACCCTAAACCATCATCGGTTACCATATATTCATTTTGGTAACCTTGTTTGAGAGGTTGGCCACATTCTCGAGTTTTGGAACGAAGGAGATCTGCATGCAAGCAAGAACCAGAGCCCTTTCACACATCCAAATAGCCATAGCTAGCACCAAGATTGATCCGAAGATTTTTGCATTCACGGTAGCATTCCGGGAAGCACTACCGTAGCACTAAGCACCATTCCACAGATCAATCATCACCATTTTCTAGCCATCAAATCTGCAAATACTAGTAAGTGTATCTCTAACCTGCATCATTTCATACTTGTCTAGATTATAAAGTTTCTTCATCTCTATTTATCAACATCCATTTGCATTTTTCATCCCACCCTTGTTACCTTACTATGAACCCAACCATCCCATCACCCAAAATCATTTAATCACCTATACTTGATTCTTGAATAGCTCTGAGTACCCCCAACACCTCCACATACCTAACTATTCCTCTTTCCATCTTTGTTCAATCTTAGACAAACCTCCAAAGCCCAGTTTATTGAATTTCTACCATCCCGACTTAGCCATCGTTGGTTTCCTCTTAACCATCGTCGGTCATACCTCACTTACGTCGGTCTTTGTCTTTGGTAATCCTACCAATAACAGAAACCTAATAACCTACATCCAAGTGACCCAAGCTACCTAGAATCTAATTTTGACCTGTTCTAGTACCTTAACTACCTACCTAGCTCCCATATCTAATCATAACCTAGCCTGTTAGATTAGATTTTCTTATTGTATTTGGATGAGATACCTAAATCATATCAACTACAGTAGGATTTTATTTATCTATGTTATCTCTTGCATTAAGTTTTATTAAACAATGGGTTGACTGCCACCAACGAAGTACCACACTTCCTAGATCTAGCACACGCTAGGCAGCCCATTGGCATATATTGTTTAACTCTCTTTTGTGGTCTTATTGTGTATTTTAGGTAGTTCCTCCTAGCCAAAAGGAAGATCACACGATCAACATTGGATCAAGAAGTCAGAACATTCGCATAACCTCTAACCGGCCATCACAACAAGTATTCCTCCTTGGCCCATACCCTTATCTATTTTGCCAAATCCATAAAGAAAATGGAGAAACATTTTGGCATGCCTAGTGGGACCCATCAGGGATTCCTTTGCATTTTATTCATTCCTAGGTGAAATTTGTGTGTTTGTTTCCCTTTTGAAAATATTCCACATTAATTTTCTTTTCTGGAATCTTCCCCTCTTTCTATTGTCTAAAAGCAATCGTGTTTTGGTGCTTTAAAAAGAATATTTCTTTCTTTCATTAGTATTGCAGTAGTGAAAGAGAATCCCTCTTCATGTTCATTACTTTCTACATCGAATACCACATTTTGATTTGGGTTTAAAAACTTGCATGGCATTCTAATTTATTGCATTACATCTCACATTAAAATTGAGGGCAACCTATATGCTGGAAGTCATGACCAGCTGATGGTTGACACAACTGAATCATAGAAAGCACATTCTTTCTTCTCTCTCTTTGCCAAACTGCACAAATTGGAATATATACATATTCTTAAACAACATCCCACCCGGAAGAAGCTGCCAATGATCACACAATCAGAGGATTGACAGTGGACACCTAGCTGGTTATCTCTATCTAGTCATCACCTCATAGAACAGCCCACCCCCACCAAAACATAACCTAAAACCTCACCTTTATAATTTCCTTCTTCATAGGAAGCCTTCCCAACCAAAAACTCTATTCTAAATTCACAAGTCAATCTTTAAATAGCATAATCTAAACACACTAAATTCACTTGTAGGATTACATGTTTTTATTAGCTTTGTGCTTGACTTGTGTTTTGAGGTGTGAGGTCGTATTCTCCATTTTTCTTTCCTTTCACACTCCATAATCATAGTTGGTGTATTCCAACTATTTATGAGTGTCAGGACTCATTTTTACCATACTCAGACTTTTGGGTTGGTATCTCATTCAACCTTAATTCAAAAAAACAAAATTTCCTTCATTCTACAGATTTCACAAGTAACCTGCGTCACTTTACATCTAACCGTCATTGGTTTACCTGATTGGTGTCGGTTCCCTGTGCTTTTGGTCAGTTTACCCAAATAGCACTAATCTCATCTTCTTCTCCATTTCAAATCTCTGGATGTCACCATATCCTCTGCATTATGATATTATTGACTAAATATAGCTTCCCAGTTGACTTTCCCCAATTTCTGCCTCACTTTCTCAAATTGTCACTTTCCCACAAGTAACTGGCATCGGTTACTGTGACCGTCATCGGTTGGATATACCAGCGTCGGTCTGTCTGTTTTGATTTTTAAGTAAAACACCTACCAATTCACCTCTCATAATCAATTATTTTCCATCCTGTTATTTTCTGTGTTATTTAAAGAATACAGTCTTACCAGGTCAACATTTATTCACATGGTGTTGACTCATAACCAAACTAACACCCTCATATTTCACGCCAGCTATCAGACACTCCCACCTAGTCCATCACCACCATCCATCCTGTCACCTATGGACCCGACTCAGCCTATCCCCATCGCTACTGCAATGAGGAGTTCGCGAGACTCCTCGACCAAAATCCCGCTACCCTCTAGTACTACCTTGCTCATTCTTCCACCTGGGATTCCTCAGGATAGTTAATATATGGCATGCCCGTATCTATTCCTCCTGCTCTCTCGCACCCACCTCTACGTCAGCTAGCACCAGCTCGGTGCTACCGTCATCCACTTTACAACCTGCGGTGTCTCATCTAGATCCCACATCCGCTATAACTGTAGCATCTACACCATCTATCGCACCCATGGCATCAATTGTCCCTCCGACAACCGCTTTGAGTATAGCCCATCTGCACCCGCCGCCTCACATATACCTATTACATCGTAACCACCTCTAGTGTCGGTAGCTTACACCCCTTTTCAAAACCTTGTCCTTTCTATCCCATAGTCCTTACCCCCAATCACCACTAGAGTTGTTACAACTACTCCACCTACTTACACATACTACCAACAACCCCCAACCTCATCTATCACTTATTTTGGCTATGTGCCGCCTACATCTATTCCTCCTGCATAATTCTCATACTCAGTGCCACCATACACTAGCATACCACCCACCTCATACATTCAGCATCAACCCCCTTTTTCTACAAGGGGCACCCATTCATCCCAACCTACTAACGACCTCATTAAAATGATGATGGAAAAGATGCAGACCTTAGAAGCATCTGTTTCTGGCTCCCGTAATTCTTTAACTTATGATGAAATCTGTAATGAGCCTATCCATCCATCTATTCCCATTCGCCCCTACCCTGTGCATTAGGAAATGCCTAAATTCAATCACTTCAACAGTAAATAAGACCCACAAAAACACTCACAGTCATTCAAACATTGGTGCTACCTAATCACCCATGATGACGCTTTTCTGCTATGAACTTTCCCAATGTCCTTGACAGGACCAACATTGGATTGGTATAGTGGACTACCTCGACATTCCATTTATTCCTTTAATCAAGTATCCCAAGCTTTCTTAGATCATTTTTCAATCAATGTGACAAAGAAAGTCACCATGACCGATCTTTATTCAACCCAACAGTATGAAGACGAATCTATCATAGATTTCATTACCTGTTGGCGGAGTCTTATTAATCAATTGACGTTCCAACTACCTCAGAATGAACTTATTGAGTTGTTCACTAGAGTTTGTGCTAGACACATCTCACCAACTCTATAAGTACAAACCTTCCAAACCTTTGATGAAGTGTTCACCATGGCATGAAAACTAGAAATTCGCGCCATTAAAGAACATAAAATCCAATTACGAAACAAGAACACCCCATTCAAATCAAATGACTCTTCTTCATCTTCAAAACCCCAAAGTAACTATTCAAATCCCAAAGGATCTTCCAACGCGGTAGTCCTCAAGGTGGGACCACCTCATCCTTCTAATCAAGCCCAACCTTCTTCCAATCTTTCTCTCATCCAGGCCTTTCAACTCCGACAGCAGGAGCAGAGCAAAAGTACACTTCGATTCGAGAGCCCTATTCTTCAGTCTTGGAAAAGCTTCTTAAAGCCGGATCCATTACACTTCCTCCCATAAAACCTCATACAGGTTTCGATCCTACCCGTCCTATGCCTGTATATTATAAAGAACACGACTACTGTAATTACCATCACGTTAAAGGCCATAGTAACGATAACTGCATAACTTTTAATAACATTGTCCAAGAGATGATATATAATGTAGACCTTGTTGTGGACAACCTGAATGCGCCAGCAAATCAAAACTTGCACATATTTAAAAATTCATTCCCTAATCATAAACCGTCATCTAATCAAGATATTGAACCTTCATCCAAATGACAATAATGTCTGTGAAGTCCACATGATTTTTGATATCATACCAACCATTCCTCAAAACCTACCTACTTCATCTATTGAGGAAATTTTGGCACAAGCTCCTCTACCCATAGAGGAGCATACCACTTCTACTCCTTCACCCACAGAGGATTCCCCTCATCTCCCCCTGCTCTCATGGAGGAACCCACACCTACCGATGACATTTCATTGTCTACCTCACAACCTATCAAACAATTAACACTTTTTATTGTCCCATCCACAAGAGAATCATCATTGCCTTCTCCTCCACCAAAGACGAAGTCTACATCACCTCACCTATTATCTCTCCTACCCATGGGAGACTCATCAGACATGCCACTACCTGTTGGGGAAGTTCCCCCTCAGCATCCCAGAACCCCATTGACATGATCTCGGCTCTTTTACCTACAAAGTCTGAGGCTAGCCAATTCCCTATCTCACAGACATATTTTACAGGGATTACCACCCAACCAATTCCATCCTCTTCTTCAGTAGTCCCATTTTCATGGCTAGTTGATTGCTTGGATTACATTGATCATTCCATGCTCTGGGGATGTCTTCATCTCCCCATTTTTACCCAAATGCAAATGTTTCCTGAAGATACTTCCACAATCTACCCAAATATATTTTCAGCAACCAAATAAACATTGACCTTGCCTATTAAAATAGATTCTTCTTCATCATCCCTACCTACATCCAAACCTCTACCCACAACTAAAACCATTCCCAAACATCAAAACCTACCCACACCTATCTCCTCGCCCATATCTAGACCCATCACTACTTTGGGTGACATGCCGAAATCAAGCCTTACTCACCCACCTATCAAATTGGACTTAGTCATGTCTTCCCAAGCCTCGCACCAACATTATCCTCCCACGTAAAAGGAAACCCAACCTTCTAGGTCATATACACCGGTCTCGCCTACCACACATTTTTCACCTTCCCCCCTTCCGTCCATCCTAGGGCCCCATCCATCAACCTTGATCAAACAGTCTCCTACCCAAGGCTAGTCAAAAGCTAAACAACCTATTTCTGCCTCACGAGTCCTCGTTATACCTCATTCACCAAAAAATCAAACACCCTCACCCTCACCCGTGCAATTCTTGCCACATATACCTCCACCAATTACTATAACCCCAACCTTTCCTATACGACTTCAACCAATGTTGTCTACCCAACCTCTACCAATCACCTCCCATGACTTGGTTGCCCCCGTGGGTAACTCATCCTCTTCCACCATCTTCTTTCCCTTCTACATCTCATACTCCCGTGTCACCTTTACCCAAGAAGGTGCAACCCAAAGATAAGAATCCACTACCCTCCAATAAGGTAGTCAAACCAACAAAACCTTCCATCACCAGCTCTTTTACCCCACCTTTACCCAAGCAGATGCCAGAAAAACATAAGACCATACCACTTATCAAATTAGTAGACCAACCCATTCCCCCTCCTATAAATCCTCTTCCCTCACAATCATCCACACATCTACCCAAACCCACACTCACTTCCCATTGTGATCCGTTAGCAGGGTCCTACGCCAACATTTTAACCAATCTCTTAGAGACTTCTGTCATCACATTACCGTTGCTTTGACCTTATGATCCTCTCAAACCCAAACCAAAAGGGTTTGATGAAACCAATATTTTTGCCTATCATCGTGTGCCAAGACATGATGTAGAAAATTTTAAGGCTCTAAAGATCATTCTTCTCCAACTTTGTCCTCTTGAACAAAACTTTTGAAGATGATGACCTTCTTGATGAGGACCATGTTCCACCTTCACCTATCACCACACATCATCATCCTTTACCCATTTCAATGATCAATATCTCCACCCCCACAACCATTTTTCCCACCTCCAAAATTTGAGATCAACATGGTCCGTATTAGAGAGTTGGCCAAATCACCACCCAAATGTCAATGCGCCCTACTCATTTCACAATGCTCTTATCCACCGCTAGGATTTTTCCCCTCATGTCGTTATACATTTCATGACACACCCTCTCCATCCACCTCCCCTCAGATTAACATGGTTCATGTTGTTACCCGCGCTCAGAAAGAAAAAGGAAAATAAAAAGCAACTAGCCCATCAACCAACCCTATGCCCAATATACCATCTGCACCTGCACCCAAAATCACCATCCACGGACCTACATACCCTATCTTTGACGGGGTCACCCATCGCGTAATGATAAAACAATTACATCAGTCTCCTCTAAAGATGTCTTTGTATGATCTCGTCCAAACTTCTGAATCCCACAGACAAGCCCTTATCAAGGTTTTACAATCCATTGAATTTTTACCCAATGACCCCACACCAGTGGCCTCCATTATTACCCCTCACCATGTGGCCTTGCTAACCAAATCATCTCCTTCTTCTACCCCCATGCCCACTCCTCAATTTTCCACCCTCAACTTCTCTGATGAGGAGATTATACCTCTCCAGTCAGATGAACTGATCCCACCCTATTTATTTCCATCTATATCGATAACATACGCGTATGACGTGTCATGATCGATGGTGGTGCTAGCATTAACATCATCTCCTCCAATGCATACAATCAAATTTTTATCCCTTCTAATTGAATGCATAATAACCCCATCATGTTGCGCTCCTTCAACGATGTCGTTACCTCCATCCTTGGCACCATTATCCTTCATGTTTCACGTAGGCCCTCACACTATCCCAGAACTATTCTATGTCTTAGAGGGGGAGTTCAATATAACTTATTTCTTGGAAAACTTTGAATTCGCATTATGGGTTGTGTCCCTTCAACTTTACACCATTGTGTAAAATTCGAACATGAAGGACATAACTATACCATCCTCGTCGACCCATCTCCATTCAAAACTTGTAACATGTTATACCGGCCCAACGATGTACTTGTACTGGTGAAGACATTTGCCACTACCCCCACTTCTCCTTCACCCACGATCCCATCCACCAATGTTTTCGCCACCTCTCCCACATCTAATTCTTCTATTCCTACTGTCGTCACATCCTGTGTAGCTACACCCTCGATTCCCAACCAACCACTACCCCTCCAACCCAATCATCTAGTGATTCATCTATCCCTCGCCACCCACATATCGACTACTAATCCCTTAGAAGGTGTTTTTCAATGCCTCACTCGAGAGGAGTACCGCCTATACAATATCGACACATTCCTCACTCCAAAAGATGGAAACCTATGTCGGCACCCTTTTTATGACTACCGCATAGGTGAGGTTTTCCCTTATGGTCCTCCCCACCTTCGCACTAACCTAACATATGGGGGACTTGATACTACCACTTATTCACCCGAACCTCCATCCCAAACATGACCATTTTCATCTGACCTCCAATCCCTTACTAACTACCACTTCACCCACACTTTCCTTCACCATTGTGCATGGAAAGGCTTTGGGCTTCATTTTTACAAATAAGGACACATCATTGTCATTTCATGTACCACCCGTAAACACAATGATCGTAGTGGCATTGTCTTTTCGCATCACCTTCCAAGAAGGCCCACATCGACCTCATTGAGGAAGAAAAACCTTCTCCACCCCATTCACCAATGTCACCATCTTCACCCACGGAGTCCATATATCTTGAATCTATTCCTCCTAACTCCTTTTTTTTCATAAACACGATTTTCTCTGGGACCTCTAACCTATCAACGCAATGGCGAGGTTCCTTCTTCTCTTCCCTTCCTATATCCTGACATGATTTATGATGATACACCTTTTATTAACGTCATTAACTATGGGGACAATGAGTCTATCCTCACCTATCTGGGTGCGGAAGATTCTTATATTCACCAGTCGTTACCCTCTGAGATGCAAACCATGTTGAATGAATCGACTATCGAAATCAACATTAATACTTAGGACGACCCGCACATTCTAAAGATAGGTTAGTCTTTAGATGTTGTTGAACATGAAGCTTTTACCTCTTTCCTCCGGGACCATAGCAACGCTTTTTCTTGGTCCTATGCCGATATGCTGGTATTGACCCAAAAATCATGGTCCACAATATCATAACCATTCCTAATGCCAAACCCATAAAACAAAAGTTACGGAAAATGCATCCTCGCATTACTCTTCTGGTCAAAGAAGAACTTTAGCACCTTCTCTCGGTTTCCTTCATCCTACCCATTGACTATCCCCAATGGATTTCTAACATCGTTCCTATCACAAAAGCAACAGGGGGACTCCGCATTTGTACGAACTTTTGTGACCTCAACCTAGCTTGTCCCAAAGATGATTTTCCCCTACCAGGCATTGACCAACTAGTTGATCTCACCACCGGCCATGAGATGTTATCACTCATGGATAGTTTCTCGGGTTATAATCAAATATTACTCGCTCCAGAAGATCAACACAAAACTACCTTCATCACTCCTTGGGGGACCTTCTGCTATCGAGTCATGCCTTTTGGCCTTAAAAATGTTAGTGCTACATATCAGTGAGCCATGACTTATATCTTTCATGACATCATGCATCACATATTGGAAGATTATGTAGATGACCTTCTTTCCAAATCCAAATATCGGGCCAAACACCTGACAATCCTTGAGGTCATCTTTGGCCCCCTCATCAAGTATTGTATTCACCTTCAACCTAAGAAGTGTGTCTTTGTGTTACTTTCAGGAAAACTCCTTGGTTTCATCATTTCTTTGTGTGGCATAGAAGTCGATCTGCCAAAGTAAAGGCTATTATAGAAATGCCTCTGCCTACTAATCTTCGACAACTTCAAAGCTTGCAAGGTAAGATGCAATAAATTCATCATTTTATCTCGCATAAATTCAATCGTTGTCAACCATTTCATCATCTCCTCAAGAAAGATGCCTCATTCAAATGGGATGATGAATGCCATAAAGCCTTTGATGCCTTAAAACAATACCTTCTTCAACCCCTAGTACTTATTTCTCTTAAGGATGACCAACCCTTTTACCTATACATTTCCCCCATTGAACATTCCTTAGGTCTCATGCTTGCTCACCACGATGAGCAACACAAAGAGCAAGTGGTTTATTACATAAGTTGTACCCTTTTAGACTATGAAATTAGATACACCCACCCGAAAAACTCTACTTAGCCTTAGTTTTTATCACCACCAAGCTTCTTCATTACTTGCTCAACCACAAAACCTTTTCATCACCAATACTGACCCCTTACATTACATGTACGCCAAACCCTACCAACATCAATGTGTTGCATGTTGGCTCATGCTTCTTGCTGACCTTGACCTCGAATTCATCCATCAAAAGTATATCAAAGGCCAAACCATCGCTGACCAACTAGTAGATGCACCTCTTTTTGGAAATCAACCCTCTAACTTCAATTTCCCAGATGAATCCATTGTTACCCTCTCCTTGGATGATACCACTTACCAAATGACCCTCTTCTTTGATGGTTCCAAATGTCAAGCATGGGGGTGGCGTTGGTGTTATCCTTATTCCTCTTGGAGGGAACCCATGCCTTTATCTTTCAAATTAGATTTTGATTGTATAAACAATATCACCGAATATGAAGCACTCGTATTGGGTCTCCAGGCTGCTTATGCCTTAGATGTTAAGTCAATCAATATCTTTGGTGATTCCCAATTGGTTGTAAATCAATTCAATGGTATATACCAGTGTCATAATGAAATATTGCAAAAGTACAAGCATCATGTAGACATCTTTTTACTACCTTTGACCATTATGAACTTCAAACCACCCCACGTTCTACCAATAAATTTGTGGATACCATGGCCTACCTGGCTTCTCAGATACCCGCTTCACTTGTTGACTCTAAAATCTTTGTCACAATATAAAGGTTACAATCACCCTCTTATTTACCTCGTGAGGTCCACTCTCATCAAAACCATTGCACCTAACCCACATGACCTTTGGTATAAGCAATTTGCAGACTATCTTTCCCTTTCCATTCTACCTCCCGATCTCACTCGTAATGGACAACGTGCCTTTCTTAAAAGTGTCTCTCGCTATGTCATCATGGGTGGTCTCCTTTATAAGTGCAGCTTTGATGGTATTCTCTTATGATGCCTTACAAGTTCTGAAATTCCCTACACCATCAAGGAAGTTCACGATGGAATTTGTGGAGGTCACTTTAGTGGTTTAGTTCGCTAAATGCATTCTTCGCCTTGGCTATTATTGGCCACCCTAAACCGTGATTGTTGTGACTATGTCAAACGTTGTGTGAAATGCCAACAACATGTTAATCTTCATCACACACCTAGTCATGCCTTACAGTCGCGACGAGACCTTTAGCCTTTCTCTCAATGGGGCTTGGATCTTGTCAGAGAGATCAATCCCATTCCTCACAATGCCATCAATGGATTATAACCACTACTAAATATTACACTAAATGGGTAGAAGTCATTCCCCTCATTTCTACAAAAGTTGAGAAAATATGTGAATTCATCAACCACCACATCATTTGTCACTTTGGTGTTCCTCACCACCTCATCACTAATAATGGAAAGCAATTCAAAAACAAAACCCTACGAAATCTTTGTGATTCTTTTGGCATTCAACTCAGTTTCTCTTCACCTTATTACCCACAAACCAATGGCCAAGAAAAATCAACCAATAAAACCTTGAACAAAATTCTTATGAAATTAGTTGACGATATTGGCAAGGATTGGCATACGCACATTCCTTTCGCATTGTGGACTTATCGCAATAGTATTCACACTTCAATTGTTGCCACATCTTTTTCTCTGGTCTATGGTACCGAGGTTGTCTTGCCTCTCGAAATTCAGATTCCATCTCTCGCATCTCACTACAAGACATGCTCAACAATGATGATTTTCACCAAGACCATTTAGCACAACTTGAGTTATTGAATGAACATCATCTTAATGCTCTTTACCATCTCCAAATCTACTAAAAATGTATCAAGCGTGCCTACGAAAAACATGTCCACAAACGAAAATCAACATGTAACCAAAGAAGAGAAAAGTAAACGGGGAAAATTTTCTCCTAATTGGCTTGGACCTTATATTATTACCCATGCCTATGGATTAGGTGTTTATCGTTTGTCTTCACTTGAAGGTAAACCCAAACCTAAGCCCCTCAATGCCTTGCATCTTTGACCATTTTATTTTTGACATCAAGTCCTATATCACTTTTTATCAATTGACCGCTCGTCCCTTGAGCGTTGTTCACCTTCCATATTACCCATTTTTTAGGATCAACGACTAAACAAGAATCATGTGATTACCATCACCTTTCAGCCTTATCTTCAATATGAGTACCACGGCTCTACTCATAGCATGATTCTCATGGATACTTTTCATCTTTTTAAAGATGGAATCACATGGTCGTTCATCACTTGAAACCACCTCTTTCATAGTTAACCTTTGTGTGTTATGGTTTTGTCTTCTAAACAAGAACCTAATCTTCCTATATAGTCTTGTCCATGACTTAAACATCAAAAAAAAAAATGGATTCAACTCCTTGAGTCAAACTTCCAAGCAAAAGTTGACTCCCTCAAAAAGGGACATATCTTCTCTCTATCTCACTGTTATAAATAGATTGCTCCCTTAAAGGACAGCTATATAAAGTCATTGCAAAAATACAATAAAATATTTAGAAGCTTCCCGCATTGATCAACATCACGAAGACCTCAAGGAGATAATATACTCATCCCATATAGACTTCCCACATCGATCATCTATCCAAAAAAAAATGAAGAAAATGATAACTTTTTCATCATGGACTTGCCTATTTTTGATCATGGGTTTCTTGTTAGGTAAACATGTTATCGTACACTAAGTTACGCTAAACCACCTATTTTCATCTCATTGACTTTTCACCCAACTGTTCTATCTACTCAAGGGACTTTCCACAACTGTGACATTTCGTGATCATGTGACTTTCTTCACCCTTAGAATAGTCCATTATGCAACGCCTTTAGGGTCTTATGTTCATAAGCCCATCTTGGGTATGGTAGACTCATTAGGGTTCTTATCAATTAAGCGGTTCTTTTACCACCTCTTAACATTCACCTTCCTCATTACTTATTGATTATCCTATACAAGACCAGACCATCAACACCTACATTTAAATGACTCAACCATGCTTATGACCTACACTCAATCATACCTAAAACCTACCAACCCATTCCTTTACCTCATCACATTATTTCCTACCTTATGGGAGAACTACATCATCCTGAGGCCCCTTTTCGCCGAGGCTATGTAGGTAGTACTCCTAGGGCATGGGGCCCTTGGAGGTTAGCTCGACCACTCTTTACCCTAACCTATTTTCCTCCCATTTTCCTATTCATATTCTATCTTAGTTTCCATTTTCTACAACACTTGGAAATTAATACAAACATACATATCTACCATGTTATCACATCATAAAAACATCAATCAATCATTTCACATTTCCATAATATCAAAGATTTTGGAAATCTACACCATAACATACATATAACTCATCATTTATTTCCCATGTTACCAATAACTTGGACATTAAATCAAAATTAAAAACAAGACTCCATCATGCCTAACTGACCTGACTCCACCATGCCTAATCCACCTAGTTTCCATCATATAAATAATAACATTAGAAATTACACACATAAGCACAACATCATACCATGAATATCACCATCTCTATATAAAAATCATCAGAATTTGTGTGTCCATACATATGTGCATAGAAAGAGAAAAATCAATACATATGTACGCAAATACAAATACATACATGTATATCAATCTCTCATATATAGCCTCATCTTCAACTCGCAGCCGATATAATAATCAAAAATATCAAAAACTCTCATATACATCTCGCTATTTCTTGGCACACAATGCCGATACAAATCAACATATATAAAATTTCTGTATCATGAACATATAGGGTGACTAATCATCACCCCACCTAATGTCCATGTCAATCTCATCTATCTCTCCTCCTCGCCCCTGCCATGTGGTGGCCTGTCGCCATCTCTCTTCCCTGTGCATGGGTCTAGCTCCTCATCGTTGCATGACTGCACTGGTCCGGCCTCCATGAGCTAGTCACCTCTCCCTGACCCTGTCTGTGGACTTTCCAGGCCCCTTGTACTCTCTACACTATGCGTGTGAGACCTGGTCCACCAACTCGAGGCTCGCTACGCTCTATACTCTGCATACAAGGGGACATTTATCCCCGTGGTAGTCAGATGGTCTCCGATAATATACACCTCGCTCGGGGCATCCAAACTCGGCCATCGGTACTATCTGCGGTGGCTCCATCGGTCTTGGACCATGTACATACCATGGGACCCCTATTCCGTTGCTTACTTGTATGATGAAACCATGTCCCACGACCTGTTCCCGCTTACTGTACCATGGAGCCATGTCCGTGACCTGTATTGGTTCATGTGATGCACCTTGGGCTGTGCGGTGGCCAATTAGACCCGCAACCCTACTACCTATGCATATAGGGTGGCAACATGTCCCCGTCTCCATCTCCACCATCTTGAGGGTGCTTGTCCCTAGGAAATTTGGGCCTATAAAGCTGCCACTTGTGCCTATAATGTGGCCACCTATGCCTTGGACCATCAATCATTGCCCTTGTAAAACTGTAAGTTGGGGCTGTAGGGTGGTGACCTACCCCTATAACGTGTTCCTCTCGAACTATAAGGGTATCCAAGTCTGGTTGCCCTGGCCTAGGTGGTGTTGCTCGTAGTTGGACTGCCCACCACTACCTATACCTATATGTAACCCCAGCGTCATCAATCCACCGGTCCACGACCTGCTCCTCCTACCTGGTAGGCACTATTGGATGTGGTAGAGGAATAGGCCTCTCCACGTCATCCCTCCTATAATGAGTGAACGGTGGTGGTACATCTTATGGCAGCCCAAAATTTCACCGACCCTATCTATAGGTATCATCTCGTGCTCACCGGCATGGCGTCCCTATATCCACCTGAGTAGTTGTAACTTGTCCAGCTCCACCTCCATCTTCTGTATGAAGGGAAGCCAACATATGGCCTCCAAATGATGTCAACACTAGATAATCCCTCCAACACCCGCCTATAATATGCCACATCATGAGTAGCCCTATGCCACCTGCGCTCTCCAACAATAGGCACCCAACGCCTGTAGCCAACTCAAACAAAGCCCACCTTGAATGCATCCGGTCAGGGCATACCAACTGGACACACACATATGATGTGCTCGTATGCCCTGATGTAAGAGAAAGGTGCAACACAAGTTGAACCTCCACAACCACCTATAGGCCCATAGCTCCTGTATAGCTGCACCAAGTATGTTGGTACCCAAGAAAACTGGGTCCTATCCTCCATCATATCATGGAGAACCCCATCAGTTCCCGTGGGAATCTCCCACCCTCCACATCTGGTAGTGCAAAATAACACACTGCCTCCATAATCAAGACCACTAGCCTCATCTCCTCAGGAATAGGTTGCGTACATCTCTCCATAACTTAGGCTCATGCTATGGAACCTCATCTCTGCCATCCCCTCTCCAACATCATCAACATCAGCTCCTCTGATGCCTCTAAAGAAATAGAATACACCTGCGTCCCCACTATCGGTAACCGCAAGATCATGTACACGTCCTCTAGGGTGACTGTGATCCCACCCGTCGGCAGATGAAATGTGTTGGTCGTTAAATCCCATCTATCGATGAGTGTGACCATTCAGCTCAGCTCCCGAATTATGTGCCTATACTGTCTAACCCCAATAAGGCTGACATATGTAATGTGACACCACTCCTCTACCTTCACGCTCCCTCGTACCGATAGTGACATAGGTGGTACTCTGTCTCTCATCCGTAACTGGTCCCTGGCCTGCACCCAACAAACCACGCCATCATTAAAAACTTGACCATACCTACCATATCACTTACCCGACTAACCTATTCCTATATTTGTTTTATTTAGTTCCCCACAACCCTAGCGACCTACCCCTTTTCCCATCCCACTTTCCCACCCCTCAACTCATATCATATATACATTTTACCCTACCCATTCTCAACACACTTACATTTATACCTCATAGCCTCTCTTTCTCTTTCCCTCGGTCACTGGTGACCGGCATTGGTCCATCATGATTGGCATCGGTCATCTGCTATTTGACTGATGTTGGTTATAGCTTACCGACGTCGGCTACCCTTGACCAACGTCAATCACTATCGCACCAACGAAACCTGCAAAACCCTCCATTTCTTTCCACGATTTAACCATGTTAACCTATCAACCTACCCTATCCTACCCAAACCTCCCTAGCTTTCCCCCTACCCATATTTAACCCACATTGGACTTCCTACCCTTCCCATTTCATCAATTTTACTTCCAAATTCATAATTAATTCCTACCCAAACTCATTTCTACCCAAACCAATTTCTACAAATATTCCAACTAACAAGCACAAATCAAGATTGAATCTTACCTCATCGTAGTGTCATCGGCGTGGTGGTACGTCTAGCCGCTACACCGGTGGCCCACCCGAACCCTCTCCTACCTCTGCCATGCCCAAATCACCAAAACCCACTCCTCTAATCCAACCAATCAAATTGATCCCCCTGAGCTCGTGGACCCATCTCCCTAGCTCCTCTCACCAACTCATACTCTCCACCTCAAGCCGGGTACACTTCCTTGTCCTTCTCTCTCAAAAAAAAGTAGCAAAAATTCAAACGGCTCTGTCATTTTCTCCAAAGTCACAACACAACAATGATTCCGTAAAATATGGAATTTTTGTTTTATAAACCCAACCCGATCTAACCGACGCCGGTCCTATTTGTGCCCTAGCCAACCGACGTCGGTCACCCTATAACCGGCATTAGTCAACCCTTATAACTATTTGGCCTTGCTAAGCTTCCTTTTTCCTATAACCATTAGTGTTAACACACCTTTTATCATTCTGACCACCCATTGAACCATACCTACAAGCTCAACCTACTCCTACATCTCCTTTGTTGTGTCTTAGGAGTTTTTATTTTACCTATACCTTGGCCTTACCCGTGCCATGACCTATTTTCCTAAACCCGACCTACTTGGTGTGACCATTGACCTTATATACACGTTATACCTTACGATGTTGTTACCTATATTTTTAGTCTAATAACCATACCTTTCATATTGTCGTGTCGTTTATCCTAACCAAACCTTTGGTGTACTGAAACATACCTAAACGTTCCTGCACCTGACCTACGTTGTGTTTCCAAACCATATCCTATACCTTGGATACCTGAATCACTTCACCCTTGTTTGGATAAACCTATCGACCTTGGACGATGTAGAGTTTACAAGCTCTTCAACCTGGTACCGTGTTGCAATATATACGTGTGCATGTGTTTGATTGTCATTACCCATGACCCGATTTTGACCCAGACCTACTACTTATTACCCGAGTTAACCATCACCCTTTCCCTTAATACTCAAATCCTTCCCCACTTATCTTCACCACCTACACATTTATCAAACCAATCATCGATTCCATATTACACCTCATCCATACGGTTTGAGGGGGTCACCTTCACCCACACATGGGGCAATCACTTCCTGTTTTTGTCAGCGTCACTTAGAAATACAAGCTATGCAACAAAAGGGGGAAAAATGTAGACACCAAAATTGGGTCACACTCCCCTTAGTCCCTTTTCGAATATCCAACTTAAACACGCTCACCTAGCCATAACCCTTTTACCCCACATTAATATTAATTTAATTATTTACAATTAAAGTAATACACATGCTCAAAATATTCATTATTTAATTACCTTAATTAAAACTAATTTCCACCTCACCTAGACACCTCATCACAAACCTATTCTTAGCATGTTTCCTTTTTACTAGGACTCAATATTCACTCACCATAACTAACTAAGACTTAGTACCACCTACCTTAATGAACTAAGACTTAGTGCAACCCTAAAATCACATGTCTATTCTCCCTCTAACCACATTCCCGCTCATTAAAAGCATAACATTCCATTTTGATCCGGAAGAATAGACAAAGCTGGCCCAAAAGATTGCCAAGATCTGGCATTTTTAGTAAACCTAGGATTTCCCGCCTTAACCGATGCCGGTCAACCCTAAACCAACGTTGGTCACCCTAAACCATCATCGGTTACCATATATTCATTTTGGTAACCTTGTTTGAGAGGTTGGCCATATTCTCGAGTTTTGGAATGAAGGAGATCTACATGCAAGCAAGAACCAACCATAGCCATCACCATAGCCATCAGCTAAGACTGATCCAAAGATTTTTACATTCATGGTAGCATTCCGGGAAGCATTGTCGTAGCACTAAGCACCATTCCACAGATCAACCATCACCATTTTCCAGCCATCAAATCTACAAATACCATTAAGTGTATCTCTAACCTGCATCATTTCATACTTGTCTAGATTATAAAGTTTCTTCATCTTTGTTTATCAGCATCCATTTGTATTTTTCATCCCACCCTTGTTACCTTACTATGAACCCAACCATCCCATCACCCACAATCATTTAATCACTTATACTTTATTCCTACATAACTCTTAGTATCCCAAACACCTCCACAAACCTAACTATTCCTCTTTACATCTCTATTCAATCTCAGACAAACCCCCAAAGCCCATTTTATTGAATTTCTACCATCTTGACTCAATCGTCGATGGTTTCCTCTTAACCGTCGTCGTTCATACCTCACCGACATCGGTCTCTGTCTTTAGTAATCCTGCCAATAACAAAAACCTAATAACCTACATCCAAATGACCCAAGCTACCCAGAATTTGATCCTGACTGTTCTAGTACCTTGACTACCTACCCAGCTCCTAGATCTGATCATAACCTAGCCTGTTAGATTATATTTTCTTATTTTATTCGGATGAGATAACTAAATCATATCAGCTATAGTAGGATTTTATTTATCTACGCTATCTCTTGCATTAAGTTGTATTAAATAGTGGGTTGACTGACACCAAGGAAGTACCACACTTCCTAGATCTAGCACATGCTAGGAAGATCACTGGCATATATTGTTTAACTCTCTTTTGTGGTCTTGTTGTGTATTCCAGGTAGTTCCTCCTAGCCAAAAGGAAGATCACACAATCAGCATTGGATCAAGAAGTCAGAATGCGTGCATAACCTCCAACCGACCATCACTGGGGTATTCCTCCTAGGCCCATACCCTTATCCGTTTTCCAAATCCATAAAGAAAACGGTGAAACAACATGATTATCGGTAAGTGCCTTGTTAATTCCTCATGTGAGTGGACTAGATTTTAAGTCAATTTACCAATTCCCTACATTATGTACTAATTACTATAAAAATAAGTCATAAGGGATCATGTATAATATGTGTGTGTGGTAACATGTAAATCATGAAAATGGCTTGTGTGATAATCTTAGTTATTGGTTTAAATGGATTTTTATTTTGTTGTGGTTGGTCCAGTTGATTGTGTGAGTAACTAAATTTTTTTCCATGGATCTTCACTTTGGTATCAATAATTAGAATGTTGTGTGTGATAACTTAAAACAAAATAATTGTTTATTTTTCATTAGGGTGTTTTCGATGAAAACTTTTGGTCATTACCTTATTAACCTAAATAATTAATCGTATATCATTGATTACTCAATAGTTACACGTGCATGCACACACATGCATGCACTCACACTACACTCCCACCCATGCACGCATGCGGACACACACGCATTGAACTAAAGAACCAACAAGATTTACCATACAAGAACTAGTTTCAATCATGTTCAACACCATTATCTAGCCAATATGATCCATTGTATTAAATATTGTAAAACACAGAATCTTCATACATTATAAAGGTATCTTCATGAGTCATGTGCATGCAACAAGACAACAACAACATAACTCTACAATAATTGACACTTATTTAATCGAAAAATAATACATATATATATAGGGGGGGGAATTTCCCTTCACCACCCATGCACTATCTCAAAATAGGCCACATGTTAATAATAGCCATGTGCCTTTACAAAAGGATGCAAAACATGCAAGTGCTCTAACAATAGACTTCCTATAGTTAACTCTGAGTAGAAATCCTATTATTAGCCTAAACTATGCATGGTGCTCGGTTGATGCTTGTTCCCAAAATACCCTTGCGTGGACCGCAAGTCTTCATGTCTTTGTGTGCTCAATATGCTAACTCCAAAAATAGCCTTAACAACAAAAATGGCTAAGTCCTGATCTGGGCGCTTCAACCATATTGTAGTGTCGCGTGCTCTTCAGTGCCCTACATTTGTGTGCCCAACACTTAGCCCCTTTTTTTCATCCAACATTACCCCACACTAAAATGGATTTCCCCCGAAATGGGTAATCACCTTGTCATTCCAAAGAATATAGGATAATGAATGAAAGAATAAAGAATAAAGAATACGTTGAGTCATCTTATTATGTACCCTTTTCTTCTCTGGTAGAATGAATTCTGGATATTCACTTTGAATTTCCCCTTCAAACTCATACTAGTCCTTAAGCGTTGCATTTGTCTTATCAAGGATGTCCACAATGATGCCATCTAACTCATCTAGAGTCATGTTTCCACCCTCACTCTTCAAAATTCTAAGGATGTTGGCCATACCTGAGACCATCCCTTCCATGACATCCATCTTTGTGGAAATGAGCTTCCCAATGCTCTTGATTTGATCCATATATGTTTTTTTGCATCCAATGCGTTGCACTTTTTTTCTACCAGGGTAACTCATTCGTGTGCACCTGAGTGTTTCATCTTTTGATTACCTGTAGAACTTCATTTTCCTCTACTTTCATTCTTTCCTGTACTAAGTTATCAGGTGATTGTACACATGGCCAACACCAAATCTGCCTTCTTCATTTCATCCTTTAAGGCTTGCAAAACAACCTCATAGCTAGATATCTTCCTTGCAATTGAAGCCTTGGCCCTCGATGCTTCTTCACAACATCCTTTTTTGTTTAGGGAGGGCACATTGGTCCTTCCTCCAGAAGTAGATGAAATTATTGTGTGCAGATAATGTAGTTCAGACTTAAAATCTTGTGGCACCTTCTCCTGAAAATTGGGCCTCTTTTGTAAGATCTCATCCGCTATCTATTTGGCCATCTTCTTAACATTTTTTGCCTCAGCCACTGCATTATCCCACTCTTGGGTGAGTCACTTGATCTCTGTGTCTTTATCCTTCTTATCATCCAACAGTGCCCATGTATTGTTTCCACCTTATCAATATATTATGGCATGTGCTACTTTTATTGACACTTTAACCAATGTGTTGCTCACTGTTCATCTAAAAATTGCATGGGCTTGATGGTCATATGGTGTGTATGTGGCACCTTCCTCATCTTCTTCTTCAAACTACATGCCTCCTGCAGACATCAAAAATAGGGCTCATCCATGTGAGTCTGCATACTCCATGATATTTCTTGCGAGTGCACATATTTTCCATCTCTGGGTCCATCAATCCCAACCATACAATTGCTTGTTGGGAAGAGTGCTCTGAAAGCGGGCATGAATAATTTTTGATGGGTCATCCATATAGCCCAAATTCTGAGTACCTACTGCCTCTTCATCTTCATGTCAACTGTATGTTCCCCAATGTCCTCATGAACAAATGTGCCCTCATCTTGTTGTACCACAATGCCTACATCATGTTACATAATACCACCCACATTCTGGTCTACTTCTTCTTCATTCTCTCCTTCCTTCAGCATGGGGCATACTAAGATTTTCGTGTCTCCACCGGCGTTGCTTTCTCCTTCACCTGAGCATTGTTCATGGACACTCATGCTTTGGTCTATAGTCTCATAGACTACTACTCTCTCTCAATATCCTCATCCTCCTGCATTTCCACACTAGGGGTGGCCTCTACTCTATGCTCTCCCATACTTGGACTGGCCTCCTCATTCTTTGCGCTTGGCTATGGGGAATCCTCCTCACTATCCTTTACTTGAACATATTTTTGTGCTTTCTCCTTTCTTCTTCCTCATTCTTCACAGGAGTTACACGTGGTGATCTTCTTACCGGTTATGAAGTCCCTGCGCTAGTGTCTCTGGATGTGCACCTTCTCCACAAAACTCTCCTTGTATGAATCAGTCTAGTGTTGTCTTCTGGTTCCTCCTGCTCCAGGATGTTCTCTAACCCGTAGTAGGCACTAGATCTTCTTGAGTAGGGGGGCCGATGCAACTTTCCTTGAGGTTCCTACTATCTTCCCCTTCTTTGGAGGTCCAAAAGTGTCATATCTATGCCCTTCACCACCTTTCCATCCTTGAACCTTGGCCTCAGATAGATGTACACACGCATGTTGGTTCAATTTTTCCTATGACCAAACTCTCGGCGTAATGTCCACATTGTCAAACTCCATTGTTTCAACATAGGCCTCTTTACCTAGCCATACATAGGTCTTGCAGAATGTGAACATCTGCGTCTACTTTATCCACATCAAACTGGAGTTTTGTGCACGTCATGGAATCTGTTCACAGAGTCTCTAAAGTACCTTTGTACAGTAAAGGTGAATGGAAACTTACACCACATGGATTTTTTTCTCCAGACTTCATATGGAAGTGCCCTAAGCTAAAGTGTTGGTAAACCACAAATTCAGCTTCTCATCTAGCACCTTGGGTAATTCACATGGAATGTGCCATTCTCCCTCAAATGCCCTACTGCAACCTCCCTTGAACCACTTCTCCAGAGTGCTCCTTATATGTATTAGAAATAGCCCCCACAGAGTATACTTAGCATATTTCTTTGTTGGGGATTTTTTTTCCAATGGAAACTCCCAGATGTTCTCCCTTGGTCCGTTGGGTACACCAATTTCACTAAATACAATCAACAAAAAGGATGGCGCCCCAAGTTATTTTCTCACCTTTATCTCCTGACATGTGCACCTCATTCACCAAGATTTCTGTAATGTACCCAGTGATGTTGTAGTATGTCTTATTTACCATCTTGTGCACTATATGTAACCAACATGCATATTTACCTCATTCCACCACTCAGTGGCACCCAACTTGCTCCTGTTAAGTGTGTTGCAACCCTGGTGGCCATGTCTGTAATGTTGGTTACTTTAAAGGCTCGACCCCTTCTTATACTGATGTATGGTGGTCATCGCATCAATGCCCTCATCGTCGATAAATTTCCAAGATGATCTCGAGCCGAGTCGCACAACCCTGTCACCTTCCCAATCAGCTTGGTGGTGATCCTCATTCTCCTACCCATGAAGTAGAAAAATTCTTCATGCACGCACGACATGAGCCATTGATACAACTACTGGGCTTCCCAAAATAGGGTAATTCCAGAATTTGCATGACCCCCTTGTTGTCGAGTAACCTTTTCACGGAGGCGTCAAAACCCTAGTGTTCATCTACCAACCACCGGTTAGTTTTCCTATAGACTTTGCATTGCAATGTCCTTCAGGCACTTCTTCGTTTCGGTGGTTGATTTTCAAAACCCTACACTATGTTATTTTTGTCTTCCATGGCGCCCCTCAATCACCTCTTCGGGTATAACATTTCAACCAGCCATTCTTTTGTTGGGTCGTCAACCTCCTTCTCCACAACTGGAGCCCTTCGTGGTGCCATTGCTCCTTTCGATCCTATAAGTGTGAATGAAACCCTAGCTATCATGTGAATGAACAAAACCCCAAGTCACCCCTCATCACACACACACACCACCACTTGAATCCTACTTCCATGCCTGGATGCTCAACAACGTGCTTTGAATCTCGATAGGTTTACTCGATCTACAGAGTGCTCGTCATCTTCAGCTCTTCTTCACACTTCTCAATTTTTTTGAACTCGCAAGGTAAAAAATGACGTTGCAAACGTCAGATTTATTACAAGTTTCAAAAATCCCCTTCCTTAATTTCTCCACCTACCACCATACATGGACATTAATTCCCATTGAGCATGTTTTGTGCTTCTTTTTCCCTGCCCCCAATCTCTCGCGCCTCAAACTTTTGTGCCTCAGTCATAACTTTCGGTGCGCCACTACTTATCTATCACATATCTCCTCTACCCACACTTCCTTACACCAAAAGTATTTTATCCAATGTGACCCAACATACGTAGTCTCTAATGTTACAACCTCCTTGCTTTATACTGAGTGCTCATCGCCTTACACGTGGTGTTAACTTTGAGCAATTTCTCTGAAGTTTTCATTAATTTTGAAATCTTGTTCCCTTTATGGTCACTCATGAGTTTATTTCTTTTTTGTACTAGACTAACCTTCTTTATCCACCCCACACTAAGGGTATGTGTAGTCCTCTCATGCATGAAAACACTTTAGATTGCAACCAGCTTCCGTGTGCAAGCGCACTTATTACACATAACACTGAACTAAATTGACAAAAGCATAGCGACGATGAAGGAAACACATCTAAAGGAAATACATTAAGGGAAATCTAATCTAAATGGAAATACTACCTTATTACAAACACCAAGAAGGCTTATTTATAGTAGGGCTTCAGCCTACTCCTGTTAAAGTAACCAGGAAACCGTGTTCCATCAAGCACCTCTAACTGGAAAGCGCTTGAGTCAAGTATATGAGTGATAACATACGGTCCCAACCAATGCACCTTAAGCTTTCTGGGTGGCGCAGAAACTTTGAATCATAAAGAAGTACCATCTACCCAACCTCAAGCTTCTTGTCCCTGATGTGCCTATTGTGCCATGCCTTTTCCTGGATTTTTCTTGCTTTTAACTCCATCGTGTTATTGCGCACCTCTCATCTAGTTGTATCAACTTGTCAATTCTTTCTTCCAATGCTTTCTCATCAGCTAGACCTCTACACATGCACACAATACGCAAAGAAGGTAACATGAATTCCATGGCATAAAACTACCTCTATGCCAAACACCAACTGAAAGGGTGTTTCCTTATTCAACCATTTGTAGGTTGTTTATATATGCCCAAAGCATAACATAAAACTTTATCATCCCAGTCTTTCCTTCCAACATCACAATTTTTTGTCAAATTTGGCTCAATATCTTGTTGAAAGCCTCAAGCAGTCCCATTTTCTTGAGGGTGATAGGGTGTTTTCTTATGGTGTGCAACCATAAATTCATCCAATAATATCTTGATGGTCTCATTAAGGAAATGAGTGCCTCTATCACTTGTCAAACTTAAAGGACATCCATACTGGTAAGAATATTTTCCCACAAGAACCTTGTTGTGTAGCTATTGTACAATCCTTTGTAGGTGTTCTTGCCCACCTTGTAAGATAATATGTACAAGTGATGATGTAGCGTGATCCATTTTTATGTGCACACAAATGGGAAATAGGACCCACAAAGTCAATTTCCCACTTCTCAAAAGGTTTGTGCTAGTAATAGGCCTCAAAGGCATTTCATCCCTCTGCCCAAGTTTTCCAAGGCTTTAAAGTGATCACACGCCTTACAATATTCTTTGCAATCCTTGTACAAGGTCTCCCACCATAAACCAACTAGTAGAATCTTGTGTGCGGTGGTGTCACCTGCATAGTGTCCACCTGCAATACCACCATGAGCCTCCTCCATGATTTCATTCGCTCATGCTCTAGTACACACCGACACAATACTTCATCTCGGCCTAGTTTGTATAAGTCACCTGATCAACATGAAAGGTGTGGTGTGAATTATAAGTTGTTTCTTTTCCAAGGCCTTCATTCCTTCAGGCATCATACTTGTGCGTAAAAAGACAACAATATCCTCTAATTCGAGGGTGTGGTTTAACCTGTATAACTGTGCATCTAACATTGTATCTTCAATACTCTATGCGTGTCCTCTCCTGATTGAATCCTTGACAAATGATCTAGACCAGAATTGCTTTTACCTAGCTTTACCACCCATTGTAAAGTCAAACTCTGGAATAATAGAACCCATCGGCATATGCCCCTATAAGATGGGACTTGTTCACCAAGTATCTCAATGCCATGTGATCTGTATAGAAAAAAAAAGGTGTTGCTAGCAAGTACTATTGTGAACTTATGCAATGCGTAGATCATTGACAAAGCCTCGCACTCCGTAGTTGTATAATTTGTTCTACAGGAGTCAACTTTTTGCTAAAGCAAAAAATAGGATGATCTACAATACCTTCTCTAGGATGAGCTAGAACTACACCAATGGCCATGCCAGAGGCATCCACATGTACGTGAAAAGGTATATTCCATGAAGGAAAACATAGAATAGGTGTCGTAGTAAGCCTTTCCTTCAATGCTTCAAATGTGTTGTTGTGGTTCTCCCAATAGAACTTGCCTTTACCCTTTAATAACTCCTCCAAGGGCACAAAATCTTAGCATATCCTTTGATAAATTTTTTATAATACCCTGTGTGGCCCAAGAATCCATGCACCTCACTCTGACTAGTAGGCTCCTCCAAGCCTAAGATGACTACAACCTTAGTTGGATCTACTAACAAACCCTCCTTATAGATGATATGCCCTAGCAAAAGTTCCAAAAGGTGTAGAAAATATGCACTTCTTGATATTTAAAGAGATGCTTAATTATCTGCACCTCTCAAACATTAACCTCAAATTTTCACAATGATCCTTGACAAGCCCATACATGGTCCAATCATCTAAGTAAACCTGCAAGAATTTGTGAATAAAATCCTGGAATGCTTGAACAACAATGCGTGAAAATATTGCATGTGCATTCTTCAATCCAAAGGGCATCACCATGTATGCAAAACTTCCCCATTCAATGGTGAAATTTTTCTTCTCTTGATCTTCTTTAGCAATTCTTACTTGATGATACCCAGAAAATCCATCTGTAAAAGAGTAAATTTTGTGCCCTGCAATGCCTTCAATATTTCTTTAGTGAATGGTGTAGGGAAAGGATCAATCACACATGTAGCATTCAGCTCCATGTAGTCCACACAAATCCTGATTCTTCCATCTTTCTTTATGTTGATTACCATAGGGCTAACCCACTTTGATTCCTCTATGGGCTCAATGATGCCATATTTCAACATCTTGTCAATTTCTTCTTTAACTTTTATGTGCATAGGTTAGGGTTCATCTTGTAAGGTCTCTTCCTAACCGGGGCGTGCACCTTCCTTTAATTTAATTTTCATCTCACCCAAAGATTCATGCACTCCTTTCAACTCATGGTAGCCTCTAGGAAATAGGTCCTAGAAATCACATAATAACTCAATTATCTTAGCCACTTCAGATTCAGACCAGTAATCTCCAATTATGGCCTCCTTAGGTTTAGCATCCATTCCAATGTTCACTTTCTTCATCTTCATAGGTTCATGGTAGGTGTGCCTTCTCATCCGCACTATCTAAGACCTCGTGTGTACCCTCTGAATGATCTATGTCCAAATTTTCCACTTCTTCATCATCCACCATGTAGACCATCTTTCCTTTTTCCTTTCTCCTTCTCTAGGAAAGTGTGCTCAAGCAGTTTTACATCTTGTCTCATCTACTTCTTCAAAATGTGCTTCTAGGTCTGACTCACCAAGTAACTCTGAATGAGTTCTTTACTTTTGCACTATCTCCCATAGTCAAGCACTTCATAACCTGTAATGCCTCATTCATTGGAGGTTTAGTGGAGAAGTAGTCAAAAGTCTAGATCATACCTGTAGTCAAGTCTTACCAATTTCTAGTCTCTCTATTCAACTCCACATAAACATACCATGTGCACGCAACCTCACAAGGTGAAATAAAGTTTTTTGCACCCACAATGAAGGTGGTAAAGCTTCCTACCCCTTTGTCAGAGTCTCTCACACTACTGAACGTGGTGTTGAAATAGGATTATTACCATGATATTCACATATTTGAGTAGGTGCATTACTTTTGAGAAACCTTGTTGATAGGGAAATTCTCACCTCTCTCCATTCTATGAGATTATCCCTATGAACCATCCACCAATGTGTTGTTGTCCCATGAAGGTATAAACTAACATGTTCCTTTTGTCCACCTGATCCTTCCATTGTACTTCCATGGCTCACAGGAATACCTTAGGTTTCCTTCGCCAGTGTACCGAGGTACATGGTTGTTGCCTAACCACCTAACACACAATGTGGCCTACTTACGTGCGTGCAATTGTGCTTCTTACCTCGTGCCCAACCATCTCATAGGTGTCATGTGCCCAATTGTCACAAGAAATACTTGTAGTATCACTGATGGACTATGCATCATCCCACTAGAGAACTCCTTCCTTAGATGGCTCAAGTACTTTGGGTCTCGAATGGTGCACACATAAATTTTTTCAGATCTTCTTCACTTAAGGGCTCAACATAAGGTGCATATTTCCCATCTATCAAAGGGATAATAACTCATTCTTCCTTGTTCTCAAAACTGATATATCCCTTATTGAACCATAGATCAACATTATTTGCATAGCACCAAGGGTGCCCAAGTAGAGTTGGGAAGTTGTTTTCTTCTGTAAGCGCTAAGACCTCAAAGTCCCCAGTGAACTTGGCCCCATGTATAGTAATGGATGCATCCTTCAAGACTCCAATTGGCATGGCCTTAGTCCGATTTTCCATATACATACATTGGAAGATGGTTGTAATGGAGGTCTTCCCATCTGAACCCATGCATCTAAAGTAAGCACATTCACTTCCGTGCCTGTGTCAATCAAAATATTGCTCAAAATCCATCCATCCACAACAACATTCAGAGTGATCTCCTTGTCATAATCCAAGCTATGAGGAGGGAGATTAGCATGCAAAAATATTCATCCATTCTCAATACCAAGCATGCATGAGTGTTTCCCTTTAACCAACTCCCTAGTAATGGAATAATGTTCTCCTGACACAACATCTTGCATACTTCCTTTAGATCATCAACATCCGACTGGAAAGTCTCAGCTTCCTTCTTTTGTTCCAACTTCGTGACTATTCCTTTAAACATTGTATTTCACCTATAGATTTTGAGTACCTCCATGGTTTCTGATAAACCTCCTTCTAATGTGTAGGGTCTGGATATTTTGCATGTAAAACCTCCTCCTTAGTAATGGTAGGCTTTTGTTGCAACATTTTTCTCTGGTGCACGTAGCCTCAGCGCATGTGTAGTAATCTTCATGGTACCATCTCAGGATCTGTGCTAACTTTGGCATCCATTGGTTTTCCATGGCGCATTGTATTCTAACCATCCATGCACCCTTGTTCTCTTATTTGTGCTTCTTTCTCAGATGTTCATATAAATTGGGCACTCTTCATAGTTATGATTCTTTCGCAAAAATAACAAGTAACGTTTTGAGGACACTCACGCTTGTAATGGTCAGGAGATCCACACGTATAACATGTTCCATGAGGGAACTCACCTCATCCACCCATGGCCTCGGCCTCTGAATCCACCATGGTATCCTCGACCTCTACCATGGCCTCCTCAAAGCACCTTCATTATGATCATAACACCCTTGAGTGTGATCATGATCATGTTTCTCACTTTTGTCCTTAGAGTTATTCGTAACTCCAGTCTATCATACACCAATATCAATGGCATCATGGATCTGATCAATCAACCTACAATCTTTCAATATTGTGAGTTGTGGACGGAAAATCTTATAGTAGTAGGACACGTTCTTCCTTATCATGTGTTGCAATAATGGGCAATGGCTCACATCATGGTCTAAATGACATATCTCACAATCTAGTAATAACAAAGGAGCACCGATCTACGAGGACAACTATCCTTAGTATGCCCCTCTACTTCACAATCTATGCACCAAATTCTAGTGTGTGTCTCATGTGTTGTATTGGTTGATAGTTTCTCCAACTATTTTTCCATTGCCACAATTTGAGCTTCAAGAATGGGCTCACTCCAGTGTCTATGCTCCTAACTGCCTCAGTGCATAAAGCTACTTCAAGCACCTCGCGTGGGTCTGTATAAGTCTTATGTGAGAGCACCCTCCTAAAAGGCATGATCAGGCCTCGACGAACCACTGTGCATGTTGACTTGCATGGATATCATAAGATAGTTTAGACAAGAGTGTTTTGAAATGAGCATCATATTCCCAGACACTCTCAGTAGTGCCCTGCTTGATATCCTTGAGCACACTTATACTTTTTTGCTTGAACTCAGGGATATAAAATTCTTTAAGGAAATCATCTCGTAACATCATATAATCCACACAAGTCTGATCAGGGTCAAACTTCATATACCAGTTGTGTGTGCGTGTCCCTACAACGTAGTTGCAAACTAACTAGCCTTGTACGCTCTAAAGTTGTAATTCCTTTTGTGTGCCACAATATCTCACACATATGGACATGCTCAGCAACATCTTCTATTCCCTATACTCTGGGAGATGAAGTGACATCTCCATGTAAATATTTTGGGGCTGTGAGGACCATGCCCACCAAGATCCAAAACCTCTTGTGTTACCTCCGCCTCTAGATCCACCAGATCTGCCAGATCCCGAGCCACCTATGTGCCTCCTGATCCTCCCCTATAACAGGAATTGAACCAGAGGATGCACTACCTTGTGTCCCAACAAGTGGTGCTAAACTGAACTCCCATAGTCTGTGAAGTTGCACTACTCCCAGATGTGAGTCCAAAGTTTTTGTGCCTATGTTTTATGCCAGACGATGTGCCTGAAAAGGTACCTCCAACCGGACCTCCAAATAACAAGGAAGATGTCTACCCGGCCATAAATGTACTTTATTTGATTTACTCTAAACCTTTGATAAGTCAACTTTACCTCTTGCTACTCTACTACCCAAACTAGCTTGTTGACTACTGGTTATACTAGAAACTTTAAAACCAAGTGCAAGGGCTAGGTCATCAAGTAGATTCAGATGATGCGCTGCCCACGGCCCATGTTGTCTCTGTTGGTGCATGCTCTCATAAGAGGTCGATGAGGGTTCCCTATCATGCTTTCCCAAATGGGGAGTTCCAGATGCTCTGGCTCCACACGTCCTCTGTGTGAGCTCCAAATCCTTCACGAGCCATCTCTCTCCACAATGCCATTCATTTGTAACCTCACGTTGCTTCTCTAAATCCCTCTCACACACCTCATTGAACTTAAGCCACCTTTTTCTTCTTTTGCCTCTCTGCCGCTAGGTCCATCATCCTTCACCACACCTACTCCTTCCCCCGCGCGTGGTGGGGTTTAGCTAGCCATCGACTTCTCTTCCAAATTCAAGGTTACCATCAAGATCTTGATCACTAGTGGAATTCCATGTAGATATGATCCCCTGGGATAACGTAAAAATTGAAACTCAGCTACCTCTGGACAAGAGTAAGTGGAGATTGAGTACTCCAAAATATATTTATTCAGAACACCATGGAACCAAGTATCCACAACATGTGTCCAAATCAGATCAGCATCATAGAGGGCCTGAAATTCTTCTTGCATCCTAGAAAAGTGTACGAAACCTCCAATTCCTTTTAGATGCATAAGAAACCAACCACTCATATAGCTATATGGGAAAAATAGAAAAGAATCTCTCATATAAGAAGTCATATACAGATTTTGCTCAACCCACGCGCGTGCGTCAAACTCAGATCCAGTGTTGAATCTTTGAGTGTATTCTTCTTCCAGATCTACTATCCACTCCTCAACACTTGCTAAGGTCAACTAGTATGTCTTCATCACGCAACATCCTGAAAAAATAGCGAGAAAGAGGTCTCGCAATGGAACCAATGATGCAACCTAGAATTCATTGTAAATGACCCAGTGCCTAGCACATCACTCAGCCTGAGTGAGCGCTCACCCAAAGCACACAAAGCACCAGGTCCCTCTTTAGAGTTTCTTGTATAGAATGTTAGCATGATAGTGCATATGTATATTCAGATTCATAACCAACAATAAACAATCCACAGTGCATAAACCAGATCTAGATCTTAGAATATATAAAAGATGAACTAAATAATGACTATAACAAGATTTACCACACAAGAACCAGTTTTCAGTCATGTTCAACACCATTATCCAGCCAATATGATCCATTGTATTAAATATTGTAAAACACAGAAGCTTCATACATTATAAAGGTATCTTCATGAGTCATGCATGACAAAACCAACAACATAACTCTACAATAATTGACACTTACTTAACCGTGAAAATCAATACATATATATAGGGGTGGGGACTTTCCCTTCACCGCCCATGCACTATCTCAAAATAGGCCACATGTTAATAATAGTCATGTGCCTTTACAAAAGGATGTAAAACATGCAAGTGCTCTAACAATAGACTTCTTATAGTTAACTCTGAGTAGAAATCCTATTATTAGCCTAAACTATGCATGGTGCTCGGTTGATGCTTGTTCCCAAAATACCCTTGTGTGGACCGCAAGTCTTCATGTCTTTCTTAAGCATTTTGTCTATTTATATGGTCTTATGCATATGATAGATAGACAAGCAAATGTATTGCAGATGTGTTTTGAATTTGGGTGTGAATTCAGAGAGTTTGTTGAGCATAGCTCCAAATGGATCTAGGTATTGTATTGAGAGAGTGGAGGCTTGTAATAAAATCTGAGCAAGTGATTCTTGGTGGACTTAGCCCAAATTGGGTGAACCACGTTAAATCTTGTCTCTCCGTGTTGTGTTATTTATTCTACACTTTTATTTGAGATCTGTAATATTTTCTGCATATTCGTTTATCATTATTGCGATTCTGTAAGGGATTATACCGCATATTTTATCTCTTATTTCCTAACACATTCGCACGCCCAACACTTAGCCCCTTTTTGTCCGTCAACACACACAAAAATATTGAAGTACATGTAGACTATATATTGGTTATAGAAGAATAAACAAAATCACTTTGAAAAAATGTACTTGATTCTCTTGGTTGATATGTTCGATCAATATATGTGCATATTTCTTCACTAAAATTGATATCAACATGTGGCAATCAAGTTGAAAGATGTTGAATAGAATGTTCAAGGACAAGAAATGAGTTTTTGAGTGTTTACGCATGTCATTAGAATTTATAAATGCACATGTAATGATCATGAGTATGATGAAAAAGCTCTCTATCGCTTCACAATCTCTTTTATGGGTTTTCCTTTGACAAACATATGCATTTTCATTAGAACATGGGAGGAGTGTTTACAACATGTTCAATGAGTTTTCAATAGACTACTTCTTTAAAACTATGTCACCCTATAGAAATGTTTGTTTCCCATACAAAGGAACAAGTATTTGGGTTACATCATTAATGAGGATGGAGTACATATGGATTCATAAAAGAATCTAGTATGTGAATTTCCTACAAAATAATAAGTGGAGCTATAAAATTTTCAAATTTAGACAACTTTGTGTACAAATTCATATTGGGACTCTCCCATATTAAATGACTCATGAATTAGGAGATGGAAATGAGAGAATGAAATTTTTATTTACACCAGAGCACAACAATATCCATTTTATGAGCTAATGTGTTAACTTTTCTAATTATTGGTCCTTGTCTTTTTGAATATGCAAGAACCATTCGACATCAAATATCGATATTTCAGATTATGCACTCAATGTGATCCTCTTTTAACATGGGCACTTGGTTGGCCTATCATAGTTATACATTCAGAGATAATTCAAAAATATCTTACATAAAGTAGATTGTTCTATGCCATTTTCAAGCATGTTGGTGACACAAGCACTATATTTTGATCAAAGGTGAAATTGTCCACATAGATCATAAACCTTTCTAAATCATGCATAAGTTTTGAAATGTTTGCATGTAAGCATTTCAAGTAGTAAATATGGACTTAATTTGTTTCATCATTCTCTTTATTTTAGTAAATTACAAAACTACAGTAATCAATATTAGTCCACCTATATGTAACAATTCCATCTCAATATCAATAAAAAAGGAGATTTCTAATCGATTTGTCAACTATCTCATTCGACCTCTAATTGTTGCACTATCATTAATCTGTAATTCTTGCAAGCAATAGATGAAATATGGGTTGAAATGGTCTTCTAATCAAAGCTTCTTGTCATTTTAACACAATAAAAGTTTGCTTAATTTTATTTAATGAATCGGGAGTTTTTTATATATATGCTTGATACTATGAACAAGGAGTCAAGACTTATCGTCTAAATTATTCTCTCCTACTCATCCTCATAATCCCTGTAATATCTCACACTCATCCTGTTGAGTTACAACTCACGTACATCCAAACACACTCTCACTAATAATGCATAACGAAATACATTTATATCTCACCCCTAAGCACATTAATATAATGTAAGTACTAACATTCTATTCCCAGCATTCCCCCTTAGTAAAAACAATGGAATGTTGGGCTATAGACTAAATGAAGGTAGAGAGGGAACCTATTGACCTCTCAAAACCACTCCATGGATGGGAACTATGAACATGGATCGACACATTTGTCCAACCTCCATATATATCATAGAGGACTTTCATGGATGGGCGTATCAACCATCCATGTATGAACATATGTTTGTTCATCCTCCACGCCTATGTAAACATACACATAGTTCATAATTAAGTACCTCTCATGGGAAACTATAATTGTTGTACTCATATACACATATTCACTTTCAATGAGTGCTAATCTCCTCACTCATACAACACAGTTATACACAAATATCACGACACATAAGAAAACTTGAAGATGAAATATTGAGGACCAGGTCCTCATTGTCTTCATTTGTATCATATGTTCTTGATTGTTGACACGATCACGAACAACATAGACAATTGCCACTACTACTAACACCATTCTCGGCATTGTTGGTTTGGTGTTGTTATTGCAATGTGTAGCCTCTTCGTGAGTGAGTGACTCAAGGACACTAAAACACCTCCTAGACATTCATCCTCCCGGTGGAACCACTACTTATTGATCAAATGGAACTTGGGTTCACCCAATAATACATCCATACAAAGAGGAGTTTTTGAGTTTTGATATTTACAATATGAATTGAGTTATAAACAACATATAACACCATAGAAACTATAAAACAAACATACAAAATTTAATGTAATACTAAACAAATAACACAAACACTTATAACACTAAACCCTAAAAAAGTGGTATCGAATACTTTATTTTATAAAGATGACAAAGACTATAACCTAAAATCTTAAAACTAATTACTAAACCACTTGAGATAAATAAAGACTTTAAAAAAATATTGAACAACACAATAAAATACCACGAGACAATATATTTGACTAAGAGACTGAAATAAACATTGACCAACTTATAAACATAACCTAAAACCACTTAGAATATTTTCAAATACAACCGTTTTAGGTATTAAACACGAAATGAGTGTCGGCCATATATATTAGAGTTCACAAAATCCTACACAAATAAATAAGCTTGCAATGCTTGTGTACTGAAATATGCACTATAGCAACGAGGAGAAGATAGTTGGGACGTGGAAAAGATGTATGATCATTTGGCAATTATTAGTATGTGCTCTTACTCTTTACATAAAACTCCTAAAAACAAACTAGACCATTGGCTACTACAAATACAAAAGGATTTATAAAATAGAATACATTGTTAAAAGTATATTTAATTTTATTCACTAAACTAAATGTTTTATATAAATACTTGATCCAATAAACTATTTCAAGTTTTATTATCTAAATTCTTCTCTCCTACATATCATAGAAATAAGGAAGTTGACTCATATTTATGAATTAAATTAACAAATTTAAAACAAATCGCTTAAATACACAAGTTAAACAAAACAAATATTTCTATGAAGAATTCGAAAATAATAATTTTCATTAAATTATAAACATTTTTATAAGGTGTTTCTTCACCAAAAAAAAAAAAAAAATCTAGTCATTTGCTTCAAAGAATACTTTCTAATTGTGAACATCATAGATTGTTCTCTTTCAAAATCCAATTGTGTTTTACTAGTGAAGTTTTTGTTTTTTTAATTTAATTTGCATTTTGTCTCAAAAATTATTATATTTTCTAATTTATTGGTTTGAAGTAAACGTTTTAGTTTCTACTTTTAACTCATTTTTAATTTTAATTAAGTTTCTATTCATGAATTTCTTGTCACTTTCATTCAAAATATTATTCTAAACTAAAAGATATGTTAAACGACAAGGAAAAGAAGGTTAATTTAATTTTTGAGAGTTACATTGTCAAATTTAGTAAGTTTATTATAATAAATAGATTCCTTCCATTCTAATTTTAGATAATGTCATCATGTCATTTTTAATAGATTTATTTTTTTATGAAAAGGATCATATATTATATTAATTCAATAAGATAAAAGATGACTTTCAACAAAAAAAAAGCAGGCGGTATGAGAGTACGCCCCAAAACCACAAACAAAAGTTAGGTCTAGCCTAGAACATCGAGAGTCAAACTAGGTCGAGCCTAGGAGAGTACAAAAAGAAGGCATCGCCTAAAAACAGACAAAATACATAGTCAAGCGGCAACAGCAAACTTGCCCGAGGCAGGCAGATCCTAATCATCCAACCACTTCGAACCAGGCAAGCCCTTGCCAGCATCAAGAATCTCCTAACCAGTAGCAATTTCTTCCTCTGGATCCGCTTCCCTGGAGTAGGAATGGCAAGGCTAAGGCGAGGGAATTTTTCTAATGGTGGCGGAGGTGGCGGTGGGTTCCAAGCATCTTGGTGCGAAGCAACGGCAAGGGAGAGCCCCACCCATGTTGACGAGATGGCGAGCCCCAACCCTGCTAACGAGCCGATGATTATGGCAGAGAGCCCTAGCCACGACGGCGAGCTAGTGATTAATTGCGCTGATGAAACAACCCTGGGGCAGATTTTACATTTGAGAGACATCTTTCACAATTTAAGGATTCATTTGAGGACCTTTTCGATTAAAATTTATCTTTCATACATGAGACTTTGAGGAGGTTTCATCAATAATAACAATGATCATGACAAGTAGATAATACATATCAAGGATTGGTTATATGTGACCAATTTTATGACTTTCAACATTGAATTCCCTCAAGTGAATGTCAAAAAATGGTCTAGAAAATACATTACAATCAAGTAGTAGGTTATTTTGAAGTGGAGATGATTAGTACTCTTAAAGAGATATTTCTACGATACAAAGATGTGGAAGGACATTGGCAAATACATCAAGTCATGTACCACATGTGCCATTAACAAACTCGTAAAAAACATGGATTCTACACACAATTACTATGTGACAATCCTTAATAAGCATTTTAAATAAATTTCATGTCGTGACTTCTTACATCAATGTATTATCACACTTTGCTATGCTCTGATGTGACAAGCTCTTCAAGATGGCAATTCTAACACTCTACAAAAAGGACATTTCAATAAATGACACTTTTGCACAATTATTCTCAAATAATGTTTATATCCACTCTATCTTACAAAAATCATTGTGCTAGACATAGACAACAAGTTTTGAACATATTGTGGTCCATGGTGGATACCAAAATGACCAATGTCAATTGTATTTCATCCACAACCAAATGAGTTGATACGGTTAGTCAACCACATGATAATACACCTAGGGTTGTACCATTCAAAATATTCACACACATGGGATGACATATGCCATACAATCAACACAACTATAATTGACACCTCCACAATGTGACAAGAGTCAACACCATTCAAGTATGTCTTTGGTTCCGACCATTTCCCTGATTGACACAACCATGACCTTGGCGTCTAAAGAAGATTCTCCTAATGCATAAAAATATCAACCAAAGAAAAAACATTTTAAACATGTGCAATGTATATTTGTAGCATTTACGTGGCATTCTACATAAGACTAGCACTAAGTAAAAGCAAAATAATAACCAAAACATGATACCACATTAGTATCAAGTTTACGACAAGGTGTGACTACATTTGCAAAAGGTGATATTGGACAGACCAAACATGAAACTTAGACATCTAGAATACAAGTCCTACACTATCACTAAGCAAGCGCAAGAGAACGCCTTCGATCTCAATCTTTCACAATGTCTTAGATTGCAACTCGTCTTCGATGTGGAGTTTCTACAACCATATTTCCCACCATTGTTGTATATGTTATATATAGTGGCAGTAGATTAGATAATGAACATAGAGACTAAGGGTGGCTAATTCCATATAGTACCACTCCACCAAGTTGTAAAAGTATGTAAAGCTCATTTGTTAGGGAAAGTAAATCCCCAAGAATTAAATAGAAAGGAAAATACAATGTTTGATAGGGTGGTTAATTCCATATAGCACCACTCCACCAAGTTGTAAAAGTATGTAAAGCTCATTTGTTAGGGAAAGTAAATCCCCAAGAATTAAATAGAAAGGATAATACAGTGTTTGATTAACAATTTTGATGTAGAGGTCATTTCTTATCAATGAAGGGTCCATGTTCGAGGTGGCATTTCAACACAAAATTCTAAAGGAATATCAATAAACTAGGTCACCTTGTCAGAGGCATAATTTCTTTGTCATTGATTGGAATTCGGAAGTGCATAATTTGTCAAAAACAACTTTGAATGTGTATAACGTCAGATAAAAATGCCAAACATTAGCAAAAATTGATCCCTCAAAAAGCACTCTAAAAGGCAAAACATGATTTTGACTTAAATTTGGGTATGATTTGCCAGATTTGACTATGCTAATCTGTTATAGAATCTTTCCTTATCAATGCATTACATATAACATCTTTCATTCTCAAGCCAACAAGCACTTTATCTTTACATTTGAGTTTCTTCATTCCTTCATATACTTGCTTATATATTCTAGTGTTTCACCTTAAAAGGGGGCAAGAAAATTTTCATAGAAAAACATATTTTCACAAAATTTACAAGCTTTCTATAAACAACTCTCATTATTTTGCAAGTATATAGTGTTTCACCTAAAAGGGGGCAAGAAAAATTTCATAGAAAAACATATTTTCGCTAAATTTACAAACTTTCTATAAACCACTCGCATTATTTTGTAGTTTTCACTCACATTACAATTTATGTTTGATTTGGTTCATTGTTTACATTTTTGCAATTTGACATTGCCCCAAAATGCCAATAAAACTCAGTTTGTTCTTTCATATTGTTTGATAGAATATTTTTACACAAAAAGATAGAAATGTTTTTTTAATTATTAACAAAATTATGATTTCTCTATTTTAGTTGAATAAATACTTTTGGTTAGATGGTTAAATATTAGGAATTGACCCCCAAAAATTCTTAGTCTAAGGAGTTAGAATTGCTTCAAGCATAAATGCTTATCATGAGGTCAAAATAACTTGGAGATGCACATTGCAAACAATTTATAAGGTAATCTAGTTTAGCCTTAAAAATACTTTCAAATTTAAATAATACAAAGTGAACAAGAAAGTCGTAGTGTGACTAGTCCCTCCTTAATTAATGAAGAATTGACAATTCTATCATGCATCGAAATGGTTGGAGGATGAGGAAAATAATCTTCATCCTACCCAATTATTAAATAAAGTAAATTGAATCAATTGGGGAAAAATGAGAACATGATATATGTATTTCTACATTTTATACTATTGTTTAGACCACATGAATTTAAAATAATTCACTTGTATGGTTACAAAAAGTTGATATCAAATTGTTTGAAATCATTCGGTAGAGTTTTTGTTATTTAAAAATATAGGTTGATGTCATGTTATTATATAAATTGTGTCGAAATTCAATGTTGTATGTCACATCATAATAATCAATTTATATAGTGTCTTTTAGTGGTATTAATAGATGAATTAAAAAAACTAATATTAAAAATAATATAATTATTATATTTACATAAAAATAAATGAAAAAATATTCGGTAACAAAATCCTAAAGAATATTCTACAATTTTCGAACCCCAAATTTTGTACTTGTAATTTTTTCCCTTTAAAATGAATCAAACCTTTTCATTGGAAGGGACTACTAAATTCCCTTTAAAGTTAAGTTACTAGTCACTAAGTCCTTGTTTTTATTTATTACTAGTAGATCAATTACTAGTTATATGGATTTTAGAGGACTTAGTTTTTATTTGTTATTATGTTGTATGTGTTTCCTTAGTCGACATCTTCTCTACTTTGTCATATTTTTGTTGCTTCTTTTTTATTACATTGTCATCATTTACTATTCCTTGTTTTTTTGTAGTGATGTGGTTTAAATATATCATAGCAAATGTCGTTCATTTCACATGTTCTTTGTTACACTATGTTGTTGCTATGGTGACACTTTGTGATCTTTGATTATTTAATTTATTTATTTGCCTCTCATTCTTGTTATCAAATTTTTCGATGACGAAAAGCCTCATTTTTGTTTCGTTCACTTTGTAGGGAAGTGGAGTCAAGTACTATATTGTTTTGATATGAGAGATTAATACTTAGGTTGTGGACCTTCGATAAAGGTGTAATATAAATGTTTACCATTTCAAGGGTGAGTTTCATTGATTGATACGAGGTTGTGGTAAAACCAGAAATAAATAGAATTCAAAATTTGCAAGAGTATATAAAATTGATGAATTGAATTGATTTCAAAATTCATAGAAATGTAAATAATTCTTAGAATTAAACAAAAATTCCAAGTCAATAGACCATGTCCACAAGAGGTGGTCAAATTTCAAGGTTGGTGGGGAATTGGTAGGCAATGGAGGACAAATAAATATTTTGGAAAAATATCTAATAAATTCATAACTTCCTTGTAAAAACCACAATTAAAACAAATAAAAACTTACGCATTTCCAGCTTACACTTGCACCCTTGTTTTAACACCATTATTAGAGCTATGTGAGCAAGTTTTTTTCTTGTTACATTAAAAACTATTATGTTAGGAATGGTTACATTAAGATAATTGTGTCATTGTTATTGATTGCCACATAAATGGAAGCTATTGGGGGAAAATGTTTCAAAAAGCCATGTTCCATTCTATTCCTTCGGGAATAGGATCAACTTGAACTTGGCACATTTTCTTATACCATACCCTTGACAATTAAACCCCGAGGCCCGTTTACAAGTTTTTCACATTTTTAGCTACTAAAGACTGCAAAATTTTAATGTGATGGTCTATTTATTTTATTGAAATGGCTCTTTTTGTTATAAGGAATATCTTGAGAAAATGTTATGCACGATTTGATAGGAAACACTAACATTTCCGTTAATGAAAAAATGTTGGATGTCCAAAGTGGTGGTCAAATTTAAAGACTTGAAGGAGAAATGGTAGGCAATTGGGGAAGAACGAGTGAATATTTCAAACAATTATGTCTTGAATTAACAACTTCCTATAAAGTCCACAATTAAAATAAATAAAAACTTAAGTGTTTATGGCATACTCTTGCACCCTTGATATGTTGCTAATTCTTAGTTATGTAGAATTTTGACAACCTCATTATCCCTTTATTCTACCCTCTAATTAAAAAAATTCCCTTTTTCTCAAGTTGTTCTCAAGGAGATATTAGTACCAAACGTCGAGCTAGCCTAAGAACATTATTGTATGTTTTAGTTGGGCTAGCATAAAAACATCACTTGTACATTTTATTTTGTTTTAGGTATGTGCAATTAACTACATTGTAATGCTTATCATGAGGTCGTCCTAAATGAGATGTGAATTTGATAAAATATATTAAGTTTAGAAGTTCCCTTATTCTCCACAACGATTTAACATGCCAAAAGTTAGTTTGGCCTAAAAATTACCTTTACTCGTTATTTGGACTTCATATTACTCACCGGCTTTACGTCCTTGTTTAATTTTTATTTGTTATTATCAAAGTTTTGTATATTTTGAAACCTTATTGTTGCTCTATACAAAAAAGAGTTTCAAACAAAAAAAAAACAGCAAACAAGAGAAGAAAAATGGCTACCGCCCTCACAAACAAAAGGCATGAGGCTAACGTAAAGGACTTCAAGAATCGTATTTTAGACATTCCCTTGTTTTAGAAGACCCTTAAAAAATAAACACTCGAGACAAAAGAACCTTATTATTACTGAACAAACTAGTAACATAGCTGTAGTCTAGAAAGTAGAAGCCTTATGAGGGCTCACTGTCAAATGAGAAAAACAACAAAGAAGAGAAGAAAAAGGGCTACCACCCTCCTTAAAAATAAAAGGCATGAGGCTAACGTAAAGGACTTCAAGCATTGTATTTTAGACATTCGCTTGTTTTAGTAGACCCTTACAAAATAAACACACAAGACAAAAGAACCTAATTATTACTGAACAAACTAGTAACATAGCTGCAGTCTAGAAAGTAAAAACCCTTTGAGGGCTCTTAACCAGTGGGTCAATCTGCCATCTCCAAGATAAGATACAAGTACGTTGTTTTGTTATCCCGATCTATACGTGAAAAGATTGTAAATGAGATTTATGAGGGTAAGTTTAGATTGAACTTGACATCCTATCATTTATAGTGGAAGATGATTTAGAGGTGCCTCTAGCTCTACTTAATGCAAAACATTGCAGATCAAAAATTGCATCACCAATTACAATATTTGGTGGCTAAGATGATGACTAAAATCCATATGCTTTCAAGCAAAGCCAGATCGTAATTACCTCGACAAAAGACTTCTATCCCGCATATTATATCCATCATTATTCAACATCTTATGAGTACCGCTAACATCCATCTTATTGCTCACAAGTTCAAGATGGTTTTTTCTGGTTATTAATATTTAAGTTCATGGATAGTGTGGGGTAATGCTTGGGCCTGGGCAACATTCTTAGGATTTGTAAATTTGAATTGCCCTCAAATCTACTCTACTGCAGTTATGGGTTGCCCTATTACAATGAGGGGAATCTGAACATTGATCATGCTCTTATGATTTCCCTAATTACAAATTTACAACTACCCCTTCACCAATCATAACCTGGTCTTTCTATTTACAAATCTTTTGAACCAGCGGCAAAATGATTTTTGTTGCAAGCATTTCTATATATCTTTGCATCACCATTAAAATTCTAAGGGTAATTAATTTGATACTAAACTGTTGAATCCACTCAATACACTGAGATCATGATGTTCCATGCAATTAACGAATTTGCGAAGTAAAATTAGAAATGGCCCTTTCATGTTAACAAATAATACGATTTATTTTTTAGATGAAATGAAAATCAGACAGTTCAATAATCTAGAATTCAAGAAATCATGCATCTAAAGCTACACAACTATTTGATCTGGAATACAGAAATATACATTGTTACCATCTATTGCTTGCTCACATACAACTCGAGACCAGAATGCTATCCCTTCCTTGAACCTTATAAACAGTTTTCCTGTTTTGGTGCAGCGGAATTGTTCCTACAACTATAAAAGCTCCTCTCATATCTCTCATCCAATTGTGACAAGGTTTCAAAATATGCTATCAATGGTTAGTAAATCAAGCCAATTGTGCATAACTTACCAAAAGGATATGTTACTCATATGTATTAATGATAAATAAGATAAGACTAACTAAAATAACCCAATATGGCATCCTCGTCCATTTTTTCATCCATCATTACCTTTCCCATTAAGTTAAAAGATATTTGACAACATAAGCATCAACTTATAATCTTCGGGATCTCTGATATTTCTGAAGAAACGATGATAAAGATGACCGCATTTGCAACATTCAACTATTACATGAGAAGAAAAAATAAATAATCCCCATAATTCGGCCACAAAATGATACTTCTGAGGCATGGCCAGTACCTTCCCGACACATTTATGTGCTTTAGCATTGGAAGGAAACTTGAACTCCATCCCCTCCAATTGCTACTAGGAAGCACTGGAACCCCTAAGACTCCAAGTCGGATTTTACTTTTTCAATGGAGGATAATACTGTTCATATGTCAAGGGTTGCAAAACAAGGACAACGACAAAATATGGAGAGAAGCATCTGAATGAAAACTAAAATCTGAAAAATAATATTCTGGTAGAAACTAAAATGCACATTTCTTTTCAGAGAGGCTGAAGGAACCTCTTTCAATATAAGAGCTACAACTCTTCCTCTTATTATCAAATAGAGTAATGACAATATGAAGTATAATTGTTTAATGAAAGACATCAAGAGAGGACTAAATGGAACGAGGGGAGTTCTGTGGCTAGAAAGACATACCTGTGATGTCAAGTAAATTTGGCATATAAGTTGGTTTATTAATTTCTCATGTCCCACAAATACTTTTTAATGTTTTATCCCTTATGCCCTCTGAATTAGAGATATCTGCTTGTCAATGCTATTTATAAAAAAAAAAAAATTGTAACCATTTAACTTGGTAGTTCTTGAGGGAAAGTTTTGAAAACAATGAATTTATAATGCAAAGAAGCACGGGAAGAGGAAGAAAATGAAGCTGCTTAAGAGCTCCGTGGGAGTCTCTTTCGATTTACAGGATTTTTTCCCAAGTAAAATCTCCATAAAAATTTAAATCCAGAAATCCTCAATTTGTGCAAGGACAACTATTATGTTTGCTTCAAAAATAGAATTGTTGTACTTGTTGGGGCAATATGTATATGTTTTCCAATGCTATTCAGCAAATTTATTTTTCTTGTAACCATTTTACTTGAGACTTCGAAAGGGAATGGCAAGGAATGAATTTCTAATGCAAGGAGGCATGGAAAGTGGAAGCAAATGAAGCTGCTTGAGAGTTCCATCAGGACTCTCCTCAAAGGCCTTCCAAATAAAATCTCCATAAAGATTTCAACCCGGAAATTCTCAATTTCTGCAAGGACAACTGTAATGTTTGCTTCAAAAATAGACTTCTATACATGTTGGGATGAAAGACCGGCCAATAATATATTGTGGACATTCTATTAGATTTGATTTTCAAGCTTAATGGGAGAAAATAGCAATACTTCGGTAGAATTTATGGTGGTCGATTGTTTATCTGGTTCCATAACAACCGGTTGTGTTCATTACATCCATTAACTCTACCTTCTGGGATACATTCTGTGAGAGTCCTCCTAAGTTTGATTTCACTATGCATTTCTTTTCCTCCCATCCTCAAGTTCAATATCATCCGTCGGGAGATTATTGCGCTAACAGGATCCTAACCATTTGTAAGTAATTTAAGCATATGATCATGTGAAAATATTCCCAGCTATCTTTGATCCTTCTAGAAGCTCCTAGAGGATCAACAGTTGGAGATGACATCCCATTTAGAATCCACAATGATCACCAGTCCTCGCCTTCAATTGCAACCGTGTAAAATACATTTTTAGCGATGTTTCTTTCATTCAAGATAGAAATGTTTGTTTCCCATACAAAGGAACAAGTATTTGGGTTACATCATTAACGAGGATGGAGTACATATGGATTCATAAAAGAATCTAGTATGTGACTTTCCTACAAAATAACCTAGTGGAGCTATAAAACTTTTCAAATTTAGACAACTTCGTGTACAAATTCATATTGGGACTCTCCCATATTAAATGACTCATGAATTAGGAGATGAAATGAGAGAATGAAATTTTATTTACACCAGAGCACAACAATATCCATTTTATGAGCTAATGTGTTAACTTTTCTAATTATTGGTCCTCGTCTTTTTGAATATGCAAGAACCATTCGACATCAAATATAGATATTTCAGATTATGCACTCAATGTGATCCTCTTTTAACATGGGCACTTGGTTGGCCTATCATAGTTATACATTCAGAGATAATTCAAAATCTCTTACATAAAGTAGATTGTTCTATGCCATTTTCAAGCATGTTGGTGACACAAGCACTATATTTTGATCAAAGGTGAAATTGTCCACATAGATCATAAACCTTTCCAAATCATGCATAAGTTTTGAAATGTTTGCATGTAAGCATTTCAAGTAGTAAATATGGACTTAATTTGTTTCATCATTCTCTTTATTTCAGTAAATTACAAAACTACATTAATCAATATTAGTCCACCTATATGTAACAATTCCATCTCAATATCAATAAAAAGGAGATTTCTAATCGATTTGTCAACTATCTCATTTAACCTCTAATTGTTGCACTATCATTAATCTGTAATTCTTGCAAGCAATAGATGAAATATGGGTTGAAATGGTCTTCTAATTTGAAAGCTTCTTGTCATTTTAACACAATAAAAGTTTGCTTAATTTTATTTAATGAATCGGGAGTTTTTATATATATGCTTGATACTATGAACTAGGAGTCAAGACTTATCGTCTAAATTATTCTCTCCTACTCATCCTCATAATCCTTGTAATATCTCACACTCATCCTGTTGAGTTACAACTCACGTACATCCAAACACACTCACACTAATAATGCATAACGAAATACATTTATATCTCACCCCTAAGCACATTAATATAATGTAAGTACTAACATTCTATTCCCAGCATTCCCCCTTAGTAAAAACAATGGAACGTTGGGCTATAGACTAAATGAAGGTAGAGAGAGGGAACCTATTGACCTCTCAACAACCACTTCATGGATGGGAACTATGAACATGGATCGACACATTTGTCCAACCTCCACATATATCATAGAGGACTTTCATGGATGGGCGTATCAACCATCCATGTATGACAGATGTTTTTCATCCTCCACGCCTATGTAAACATACACATAGTTCATAATTAAGTACCTCTCATGGGAAACTATAATTGTTGTACTCATATACACATATTCACTTTCAATGAGTGCTAATCTCCTCACTCATACAACATGAGTTATACACAAATATCACGACACATAAGAAAACTTGAAGATAAAATATTGAGGACCAGGTCCTCATTGTCTTCATTTGTATCATATGTTCTTGATTGTTGACACGATCACGAACAACATAGACAATTTCCACTACTACTAACACCATTCTCGCATTGTTGGTTTAGTGTTGTTATTGCAATGTGTAGCCTCTTCGTGAGTGAGTGACTCAAGGACACTAAAACACCTCCTAGACATTCATCCTCCAGTGGAACCACTACTTATTCATTCAAATGGAACTTGGGTTCACCCAATAATACATCCATACAAAGAGGAGTTTTTGAGTTTTGATATTTACAATATGAATTGAGTTATAAACAACATATAACACCATAGAAACTATAAAACAAACATACAAAATTTAATGTAATACTAAACAAATAACACAAACACTTATAACACTAAACCCTAAAAAAGTGGTATCGAATACTTTATTTTATAAAGATGACAAAGACTATAACCTAAAATCTTAAAACTAATTACTAAACCACTTGAGATAAATAAAGACTTTAAAAAAATATTGAACAACACAATAAAATACCACGAGACAATCTATTTGACTAAGAGACCGAAATAAACATTGACCAACTTATAAACATAACCTAAAACCACTTAGAAGATTTTCAAATACAACCATTTTAGGTATTAAACACGAAATGAGTGTCGACCATATATATTAGAGTTCACAAAATCCTACACAAATAAATAAGCTTGCAATGCTTGTGTCTTTGAAATATGCACTATAGCAACGAGGAGAAGATAGTTGGGACGTGGAAAAGATGTATGATCATTTGGCAATTATTAGTATGTGCTCTTACTCTTTACATAAAACTCCTAAAAACAAACTAGACCATTGGCTACTACAAATACAAAAGGATTTATAAAATAGAATACATTGTTAAAAGTATATTTAATTTTATTCACTAAACTAAATGTTTTATATAAATACTTGATCCAATAAACTATTTCAAGTTTTATTATCTAAATTTTTCTCTCCTACATATCATAGAAATAAGGAAGTTGACTCATATTTATGAATTAAATTAACAAATTTAAAACAAATCGCTTAAATACACAAGTTAAACAAAACAAATATTTCTATGAAGGATTTGAAAATAATAATTTTCATTAAATTATAAACATTTTTATAAGGTGTTTCTTCACCCAAAAAAAAAAAAAAAAAATCTAGTCATTTTCTTCAAAGAATACTTTTTAATTGTGAACATCATAGATTGTTCTCTTTCAAAATCCAATTGTGTTTTACTAGTGAAGTTTTTGTTTTTTTAATTTAATTTGCATTTTGTCTCAAAAATTATTATATTTTCTAATTTATTGGTTTGAAGTAAACGTTTTAGTTTCTACTTTTAACTCATTTTTAATTTTAATTAAGTTTCTATTCATGAATTTCTTGTCACTTTCATTCAAAATATTATTCTAAACTAAAAGATATGTTAAACGGCAAGGAAAAGAAGGTTAATTTAATTTTTGAGAGTTACATTGTCAAATTTAGTAAGTTTATTATAATAAATAGATTCCTTCCATTCTAATTTTAGATAATGTCATCATGTCATTTTTTAATAGATTTATTTTTTTATGAAAAGGATCATATATTATATTAATTCAATAAGATACAAGATGACTTTCAACAAAAAAATCAAAGCGGTATGAGAGTACGCCCCAAAACCACAAACAAAAGTTAGGTCTAGCCTAGAACATCGAGAGTCAAACTAGGTCGAGCCTAGGAGAGTACAAAAAGAAGGCATCGCCTAAAAGCAGACAAAATACATAGTCAAGCGGCAGCAACAAACTTGCCCGAGGCAGGCAGATCCTAATCATCCAGCCACTTCGAACCAGGCAAGCCCTTGCCAGCATCAAGAATCTCCCAACCAGTAGCAATTTCTTCCTCCGGATCCGCTTCCCGGGAGTAGGAATGGCAAGGCTAAGGCGAGGGAATTTGTATGATGGTGGCAGAGGTGGCGGTGGGTTCCAAGAATCTTGGTGCGAAGCAACGTCAAGGGGAGAGCCCCACCCATGTTGGCGAGATGGCGAGCCCCAGCCCTACTAACGAGCAGATGACTATGGTAGAGAGCCCTAGCCATGGCGGCGAGCTAGTGATTAATTGTGCTGATGAAACAACCCTGGGCAGTGGATTTTACATTTGAGAGACATCTTTCACAATTTAAGGATTCATTTGAGGACCTTTTTCAGTTAAAATTTGTCTTTCATACATGAGACTTTGAGGAGGTTTCATCAATAATAACAATGATCATGACAAGTAGAGAATACATATCAAGGATTGGTTATATGTGACCAAGTTTATGACTTTCAACATTGAATTACCTCAAGTGAATGTCAAAAATGGTCTAGAAAATACATTACAATCAAGTAGTAGGTTATTTTGAAGTGGAGATGATTAGTACTCTTAAAGAGATATTTCTACAATACAAAGATGTGGAAGGACATTGGAAAATACATCAAGTCATGTACCACATGTGCCATTAACAAACTCGTAAAAAAACATGGATTCTACACACAATTACTATGTGACAATCCTTAATAAGCAATTTAAATAAATTTCATGTCGTGACTTCTTACATCAATGTATTATCACACTTTGCTATGCTACTGATTGACAAGCTCTTCAAGATGGAAATTCTAACACTCTACAAAAGGACATTTCAACAAATGACACCGCACAATTATTCTCAAATAATGTTTATATCCACTCTATCTTACAAAAATCATTGTGCTAGACATAGACAACAAGTTTTGAACATATTGTGGTCCATGGTGGATACCAAAATGACCAATGTAAATTGTATTTCATCCACAACCAAATGAGTTGATACGAGTTAGTCAACCACATGATAATACACCTAGGGTTGTACCATTCAAAATATTCACACACATGGGATGACATATGCCATACAATCAACACAACTACAATTGACACCTCCACAATGTGACAATAGTTAACACCATTCAAGTATGTCTTAGGTTCCGACCATTTCCTGATTGACACAACCATGACCTTGGCATCTAAAGAAGATTCTCCTAATGCATAAAAATATCAACCAAAGAAAAAACTTTTTAAACATGTGCAATGTATATTTGTAGCATTTACGTGGCATTCTACATAAGACTAGCACTAAGTAAAAGCAAAATAATAACCAAAACATGATACCACATTAGTATCAAGTTTACGACAAGGTGTGACTACATTTGAAAAGGTGATATTGGACAGGACCAAACATGAAACTTAGACATCTAGAATACAAGTCCTACACTATCACCAAGCAAGTGCAAGAGAACGCCTTCGATCTCAATATTTCAAAATGTCTTAGATTGCAACTCGTCTTCAATGTGGAGTTTCTGCAACCATATTTCCCACCATTGTTGTATATGTTATATATAGTGGCGGTAGATTAGATAATGAACATAGAGACTAAGGGTGGCTAATTCCATATAGCACCACTCCATCAAGTTGTAAAAGTATGTAAAGCTCATTTGTTAGGGAAAGTAAATCCCAAGAATTAAATAGAAAGGAAAATACAGGTGTTTGATAGGGTGGTTAATTCCATATAGCACCACTCCACCAAGTTGTAAAAGTATGTAAAGCGCATTTGTTAGGGAAAGTAAATCCCCAAGAATTAAATAGAAAGGATAATACAGTGTTTGATTAACAATTTTGATGTAGAGGTCATTTCTTATCAATGAAGGGTCCATGTTTGAGGTGGCATTTCAACACAAAATTCTAAAGGAATATCAATAAACTAGGTCACCTTGTCGGAGGCATAATTTCTTTGTCATTGATTGGAATTCGGAAGTGCATAATTTGTCAAAAACAACTTTGAATGTGTATAACGTCAGATAAAATGCCAAACATTAGCAAAAATTGATCCCTCAAAAAGCACTCTAAAAGGTAAAACATGATTTTGACTTAAATTTGGGTATGATTTGCTAGATTTGACTATGCTAATCTGTTATAGAATCTTTCCTTATCAATGCATTACATATAACATCTTTCATTCTAAAGCCAACAAGCACTTTATCTTGACATTTGAGTTTCTTCATTCCTTCATATACTTGCTTATATATTCTAGTGCTACCTTAAAAGGGGGCAAGAAAATTTTCATAGAAAAACATATTTTCACAAAATTTACAAGCTTTCTATAAACAACTCTCATTATTTTGCAAAGATATAGTGTTTCACCTAAAAGGGGCAAGAAAAATTTCATAGAAAAACATATTTTCGCTAAATTTACAAACTTTCTATAAACCACTCGCATTATTTTGTAGTTTTCACTCACATTACAATTTATTTTTGATTTGGTTCATTGTTTACATTTTTGCAATTTGACGTTGCCCCAAAATGCCAATAAAACTCACGGTTTGTTCTTTCATATTGTTTGATAGAATATTTTTACACAAAAAGATAGAATTTTTTTAATTATTAACAAAATTATGATTTCTCTATTTTATTTAAATAAATACTTTTGGTTAGATGGTTAAATATTAGGAATTGACCCCAAAATTCTTAGTCTAAGGAGTTAGAATTGCTTCAAGCATAAATGCTTATCATGAGGTCAAAACTAACTTGGAGATGCACATTACAAACAATTTATAAGGTAATCTAGTTTAGCCTTAAAAATACTTTCAAATTTAAATAATACAAAGTGAACAAGAAAGTCGTAGTGTGACTAGTCCCTCCTTAATTAATGAAGAATTGACAAGTGTATCATGCATCGAAATGGTTGGAGGATGAGGAAAATAATCTTCATCCTACCCAATTATTAAATAAAGTAAATTGAATCAATTGGGGAAAAATGAGAACATGATATATGTATTTCTACATTTTATACTATTGTTTAGACCACATAAATTTAAAATAATTCATTTGTATGGTTACCAAAAAGTTGATATCAAATTGTTTGAAATCATTCAAGTAGAGTTTTTGTTATTTAAAAATATAGGTTGATGTCATGTTATAATAAATTGTGTCGAAATTCAATGTTGTATGTCACATCATAATAATCAATTTATATAGTGTCTTTTAGTGGTATTAATAGATGAATTAAAAAAACTAATATTAAAAATAATATAATTATTATATTTACATAAAAATAAATGAAAAAAATATTGTAACAATATCCTAAAGAATATTCTACAATTTTTGAACCCCAAATTTTGTACTTGTAAAATTAATTCCCTTTAAAATGAATCAAACCTTTTCATTGGAAGGGACTACTAAATTCCCTTTAAAATTAAGTTACTAGTCATTAAGTCCTTGTTTGTATTTATTACTAGTAGATCAATTACTAGTTATATGGATTTGAGAGGACTTAGTTTTTATTTGTTATTATGTTGTATGTGTTTCCTTAGTCCGACATCTTCTCTACTTTGTCATATTTTTGTTGCTTCTTTTTTATTACATTGTCATCATTTACTATTCCTTGTTTTTTTTGTAGTGATGTGGTTTAAATATATCATAGCAAATTTCGTTCATTTCATGTGTTCTTTGTTACACTATGTTGTTGCTTATGGTGACACCGTGATCTTTGATTATTTAATTTATTTATTTGCCTCTCATTCTTGTTATCGATTTTTCGATGACGAAAGCCTCATTTTTGTTTCGTTCACTTTGTAGGGAAGTGGAGTCAAGTACTATATTGTTTTGATATGAGAGATTAATACTTAGGTTGTGGACCTTCTGATAAAGGTGTAATATAAATGTTTACCATTTCAAGGGTGAGTTTCATTGATTGATACGAGGTTGTGGTAAAAACCAGAAATAAATAGAATTCAAAATTTGCAAGAGTATATAAAATTGACAGAATTGAATTGATTTCAAAATTCATAGAAATGTAAATAATTCTTAGAATTAAACAAAAATTCCAAGTCAATAGACCATGTCCACAAGAGGTGGTCGAATTTCAAGGTTGGTGGGGGAATTGGTAGGCAACTGGAGGACAAATAAATATTTTGGAAAAATATCTAATAAATTCATAACTTCCTTGTAAAAACCACAATTAAAACAAATAAAAACTTACGCATTTCAAATTTTACACTTGCACCCTTGTTTTAACACCATTATTAGAGCTATGTGAGCAAGTTTTTTTCTTGTTACATTAAAAATATTATGTTAGGAATGGTTACATTAAGATAATTGTGTCATTGTTATTGATTGCCACATAAATGGAAGCTATTGGGGGAAAATGTTTCAAAAAGCCATGTTCCATTCTATTCCTTCGGGAATAGGATCAACTTGAACTTGGCACATTTCTTATACCATACCCTTGACAATTAAACCCCGAGGCCCGTTTACAAGTTTTTCACATTTTTAGCTATTAAAGATTGCAAAATTTTAATGTGATGGTCAATTTATTTTATTGAAATGGCTCTTTTTGTTATAAGGAATATCTTGAGAAAATGTTATGCACGATTTGATAGGAAACACTAACATTTCCCGTTAATGAAAAAATGTTGGATGTCCAAAGTGGTGGTCAAATTTAAAGACTCGAAGGAGAAATGATAGGCAATTGGGGAAGAACGAGTGAATATTTCAAACAATTATGTCTCGAATTCACAACTTCCTATAAAGTCCACAATTAAAATAAATAAAAACTTAAGTGTTTATGGCATACTCTTGCACCCTTGATAACAACTACTAATTCTTAGTTATGTAGAATTTTGACAACCTCATTATCCCTTTATTCTACCCTCCGATTAAAAAAATTCCCTTTTTCTCAAGTTGTTCTCAAGGGAGATATCAATACCAAACGTCGAGCTAGCCTAAGAACATTATTGTATGTTTTAGTTGGGCTAGCATAAAAACATCACTTGTAGATTTTATTTTGTTTTAGGTATGTGCAATTAACTACGTTGTAATGCTTATCGTGAGGTCATCCTAAATGAGATGTGAATTTGATAAAATATATTAAGTTTAGAAGTTCCCTTATTCTCCACAACGATTTAACATGCCAAAAGTTAGTTTGGCCTAAAAATTACCTTTACCTGTTATTTGGACTTCATATTACTCACCAGTTTTATGTCCTTGTTTAATTTTTATTTGTTATTATCAAAGTTTTGTATATTTTTGAAACCTTATTGTCGCTCTATACAAAAAAGAGTTTCAAACAAAAATAAACAGCAAAGAAGAGAAGAAAAATGGCGACCGCCCTCACAAACAAAAGGCATGAGGCTAACGTAAAGGACTTCAAGAATCGTATTTTAGACATTCCCTTGTTTTAGTAGACCCTTAAAAAATAAACACTCGAGACAAAAGAACCTTATTATTACTGAGCAAACTAGTAACATAGCTGCAGTCTAGAAAGTAGAAGCCCTATGAGGGCTCACTGTCAAATGAGAAAAGCAACAAAGAAGAGAAGAAAAATGGCTACCACCCTCCTTAAAAATAAAAGGCATGAGGCTAACGTAAAGGACTTCAAGCATTGTATTTTAGACATTCACTTGTTTTAGTAGACCCTTACAAAATAAACACACAAGACAAAAGAACCTAATTATTACTGAAACAACTAGTAACATAGTTGCAGTCTAGAAAGTAAAAACCCTTTGAGGGCTCTTAACCAGTGGGTCAATCTGCCATCTCCAAGATAAGATACAAGTACGTTGTTTTGTTGTCCTGATCTATACGTGAAAAGATTGTAAGATGAGATTTATGAGGGTAAGTTTAGATTGAACTTGACATCCTATCATTTATAGTGGAAGATGATTTAGAGGTGCCTCTAACTCTACTTAATGCAAAACATTGCAGATCAAAATTGCATCACCAATTACAATATTTGGTGGCTAAGATGATGACTAAAATCCATATGCTTTCAAGCACATCCAGATCGTAATTACCTCGACAAAAGACTTCTATCCCGCATATTATATCCATCATTATTCAACATCTTATGAGTACCGCTATCATCCATCTTATTGCTCACAAGTTCAAGATGGTTTTTTCTAGTTATTAATATTTAAGTTCATGGATAGTGTGGGGTAATGCTTGGGCCTGGGCAACATTCTTAGGATTTGTAAATTTGAATTGCCCTCAAATCTACTCTACTGCAGTTATGGGTTGCCCTATTACAATGAGGGGAATCTGAACATTGATCATGCTCTTATGATTTCCTAATTACAAATTTACAACTACCCCTTCACCAATCATAACCTGGTCTTTCTATTTACAAATCTTTTGAACCAGCGGCAAAATGCTTTTTGCTGCAAGCATTTCTATATATCTTTGCATCACCATTCAAATTCTAAGGGTAATTAATTTGATACCAAACTGTTGAATCCACTCAATACACTGAGATCATGATGTTCCATGCAATTAACTGAATTTGTGAAGTAAAATTAGAAATGGCCCTTTCATGTTAACAAATAATACGATTTCTTTTTTAGATGAAATGAAAATCAAACAGTTCAATAATCTAGAATTCAAGAAATCAGGCATCTAAAGCTACACAACTATTTGATCTGGAATACAGGGTATACCATGTTACCATCTATTACTTGCTCACATACAACTCGAGACCAGAATGCTATCCCTTCCTTGAACCTTATAAACAGTTTTCCTGTTTTGGTGCAGCGGAATTGTTCCTACAACTATAAAATCTGCTCTCATCTCTCTCCTCTAATTGTGACAAGGTTTCAAAATATGCTATCAATGGTTAGTAAATCAAGCCAATTGTGCATAACTTACCAAAAGGATATGTTTCTCATATGTATTAATGATAAATAAGATAAGACTAACTAAAATAACCCAATATGGCATCCTCGTCCATTTTTTCATCCATCATTACCTTTCCCATTAAGTTAAAAGATATTTGACAACATAAGCATCAACTTATAATCTTCGGGATCTCTGATATTTTGAAGAAACGATGATAAAGATGACCGCATTTGCAGCATTCAACTATTACATGAGAAGAAAAAATAAATAATCCCCATAAGTCGGCCACAAATGATACTTCTGCAGGCATAGCCAGTACCTTCCCGACACATTTATGTGCTTTAGCATTGGAAGGAAACTTGAACTTCATCCATCCTCCAATTGCTGCTAGGAAGCACTGGAACCCCTTAGACTCCAAGTCGGATTTTACTTTTCAATTACCTTGAAGGATAATACTGTTCATATGTCAAGGGTTGCAAAACAAGGACAATGACAAAATATGGAGAGAAGCATCTGAATGAAAACTAAAATCTGAAAAATAACATTCTGGTAGAAACTAAAATGCACATTTCTTTTCAGAGAGACTGAAGGAACCTCTTTCAATATAAGAGCTACAACTCTTCCTCTTATTATCAAATAGAGTAATGACAATATGAAGTATAATTGTTTAATGAAAGACATCAAGAGAGGACTAAATGGAACGAGGGGAGTTCTGTGGCTAGAAAGACATACCTGTGATGTCAAGTAAATTTGGCATATAAGTTGGTTTATTAATTTCTCATGTCCCACAAATACTTTTTAATGTTTTATCCCTTACGCCCTCTGAATTAGAGATATCTGCTTGTCAATGCTATTTATAAAAAAAATAAATTGTAACCATTTAACTTGGTAGTTCTTGAGGGAAAGTTTTGAAAATAATGAATTTATAATGCAAAGAAGCACGGGAAGAGGAAGCAAATGAAGCTGCTTAAGAGCTCCGTGGGAGTCTCTTTTGATTTACAGGATTTTTTCCCAAGTAAAATCTCCATAAAAATTTAAATCCAGAAATCCTCAATTTGTGCAAGGACAACTATTATGTTTGCTTCAAAAAATAGAATTGTTGTACTTGTTGGGGCAATATGTATATGTTTTCCAATGCTATTCAGCAAATTTATTTTTCCTGTAACCATTTTACTTGAGACTTCGAAAGGGAATGTTTCCTAAGGAATGAATTTCTAATGCAAGGAGGCATGGAAAGTGGAAGCAAATGAAGCTGCTTAAGAGTTCCATCGGGACTCTCCTCAAAGGCCTTCCAAATAAAATCTCCATAAAGATTTCAACCCGGAAATTCTCAATTTCTGCAAGGGCAACTGACTAATGTTTGCTTCAAAAATAGACTTCTATACATGTTGGGGTGAAAGACCGGCCAATAATATATTGTGGACATTCTATTAGATTTGATTTTCAAGCTTAATGGGAGAAAATAGCAATACTTTGGTAGAATTTATGGTGGTAGATTGTTTATCTAGTTCCATAACAACCGGTTGTGTTCACTGCATCCATTAACTCTACCTTCTGGGATACATTCTGTGAGAGTCCTCCTAAGTTTGATTTCACTATGCATTTCTTTTCCTCCCATCCTCAAGTTCAATATCATCCGTCGGGAGATTATTGCGCTAACAGGATCCTAACCATTTGTAAGTAATTTAAGCATATGATCATGTGAAAAATCTTCCCAGCTATCTTTGATCCTTCTAGAAGCTCCTAGAGGACCAACAGTTGGAGATGACATCCCATTTAGAATCCACAGTGATCACCAGTCCTCGCCTTCAATTGCAACCGTGTAAAATACATTTTTAGTGATTTTCTTTCATTCAAGCTCAAGTGTGACATTATCATCTTGCTTTTCTTTCTTTCGTAAAGTGATACTCCTTTAATAGGCAACACAAAAACTCTTGCAATGAGTCCCTCATAGATGGCTGTAATTTTTGGTTTGACCCAACCATGTCCATCCACGTATCGATCACTGTTGCACAAAACAATACTGGCAGTGGCAAATAGTCCTACATTATGTTTGTTCTGGTGATAATTCTTCAGACATTGACTTTTCATCTTCATATTTTTTAATTGCCAATATTCTCTTTTCCAAGATTTGATATTTTACTTGGGAACTTGGATAACTTCTTGGCATCATTGTACTCTTCAGATGTTCCACTATCATTTTGCTACAAGGTAAATAATATATTATCGAAAATGGGAACAAGTCCCAGAAATACAACAAGATCCATGCAACATTTTCCAATATTGGCTTAGCAAGTAAGAAAAAATCCCCAAATATACACATACAATTATTTTTTGCTTTTTACCTCAGCATACTTTTCTAAAAGCACTAGCATGATTTTTGCATGATCCTGCTTTTACTATGCATGTTTTATTACATACAAGCATTTGTGTCTATTTATATATATGAAGCTCTACATGACATTCATGTCTAGTTTTTACACGTAATACCAAATTCTAAGCTAAGCGTAAAAATAAAACCATCAATTTGCTGCACAAGACTTCTTTTTGCCCCTAAGCTTATTGGAATCAATTGGTGCTGCAGTTCAAGTACCTCTTCAGAACTTCAAGGCTGTGGATAACTTGGTCTCTTACAGCATGAGAATATCAGGTCTCTCCTGGTCTATCTTTCCATTTAGCATTCCTGTTTTGGAAGGGGCATGCTTACCCTTTATATTCGAAGCAACAACTTTCATTGAATGACTCATAGTTTCTTGCTCTTCCATAGCATCTCCTCTAAGATAGGTTGAGATCCATTGGCCACTGCTTCCTTCTGGAGTTTGACATGTGTTGTAACTCACCCTCTCTTATCGTGCCACATATCACAAGAATTCTTTTCAATTGAAAATTGTATCATAAAACTAGTTCTGTGTGTTTGCTCTGACAAATCATGTCTTTTTCCTGTTTTATTTTTGCTTTAATCCTCCTAACTATGCCTTTTAATTAGTTTACTTGCTTTTTCTCTAATTTTAACTGCCTCTTCCTGCATTTGTTGATTTTCTTCTGCACCATTCACCAGATCTTTGGGAATTTCTTTTCCTAAGTTGATCATTCATTCAAAGGCTCCCCTTACAGCTCACTATCCATAGATTGGTTATGCATGTCCTCAGAGATTCCTTGATTGTTAGCAACAATGAAAATTTCTACATGTATGCCCTCCATTTCATCCTTGAATATATAATTCTCAAGGAGTTCTCTCTCAATCACTTAAATTGGTGACTTTTTTTTTTTGTTTTGGCTTCTCTTGAGTCTCTTTTTGCCAATTTATGGCTTCTTTAGTCATACCTTTCTCCTTTGCATTAGAATTTGTCATGTCCCTTCTTGAGGACCAACGCTCAAGACCTTATCCCATTTCTTCGTGTGGGATTAAGGAATGGAGAAAGAGGAATGTTTCGATGATATCTTGATGTTTGTTTTTATTTCATTATGTATTCCTATTGCGATGGGCCAAACGCTCCAATAGAGGGACTTAATTAATTAGTTAGTTAATTTGGTGAGCATGTAGGCTCAAGTTATAAAATATTATTAAAATACTTTATGAGGTCGGCCATCATTGAATTGTTAGCACCCCTTATGATATGAAAGGAGGTTGTTTGGCCAATTGATAATTATGTGAATTCTATTGTCTCTTTGGAAAGATTGCTTGTGAAGCATCTCTCTCTCCTAAGGACGAAAACACTTGGAGAGTCTTGTTTGAGGACAAAACTCTTCATCAAGTCTAGGGAAGACTTCAACACGGGAGTCTCCACCCCTTGAGGGGTCTTTTACTGTTGTAATCTTTATTTCCAGCCCTAGGCGAATTACCTTAAGGTGCCAGTTGGTCAATACGTAAAGATCTTTCCACTACTTGTTAATGCATGTGTGTCCTTTCTAAAGTGGAGCGACCTACTTTGTGGTATATTTTGGCATGTAAATTGGTTGTTCCAAGTGGGGCGACCAGCATAGGGGAATAGTTTGGTGTGTTCTTGCAACAATTTCGTGGATTTGAGAATGGAATCATGTTCTTCATATTTTTAGAGGTCAAGATCTAAAGTTTTATTAATTTTGAAAGTGTGTTGCTATTTTTCCAAGCTCTTTGTAGTTACAGTTCTAAAATATTTAATATTTTATCTAAAATTCAGATCGTCCACTTCCAAGATTGCATAGAATGGTTGCTAGGAATTTATAATAATTTTAAAATTAAAAGATAGTTGATTCAAAGGTTTTTGAGGGCACAAAAGTGGGTTTGAATGTAATGTCCCCAATGGACATTATTTTACCCCTGAACGGATTTTAGGCAATCCCAACTTTAAATGCAACTTGTAGACAAAATACCAAACAAGTATCATGCAGATCTGAATTTATAAAAGAAATGTGACTTGAGTTAAGTGGAAAAACCCACACCAATCAACCTCAAAATTTATATCATTCCACTAAAATCTAGTACCACTAATTTATAAAGCCCAAATATGTATAAAATTGTAGATTTCAGATATAAACAAGGCTGCAATAAATTATTTAAAAACCCTGTCTACAACATAACTTTGAAAATTCATATCTTTTGCTAGAGAAGTCCAAATGAGCTCAAACTTTGGATCTTGGGCCACAAAAATATGAAAAATAATATTCAAAATTAGTTTTTGCACAAAGAAACACAAAACCCTAATTTTTCCCTAAAAATTAGGCCGCCCAAACACATTTAGGGCATCAAATTAGCTCCAAAAAATAAGAAAATAAGCTACTTTGATTCCCAAACAAATCAGCCTTGAATCAACTCCAATAATGACAAACTAGGGTGGATCTTTCACCACCGAAGAGTGCCCTACTAGCTAAGAATGGATCTCTCACCACAAGCTAGGGTCCCTATGGGACCTTACTCCACAAGCTAAAGAAAATCCAGCGTGTATGCAAAAGCTACAAGCTTAAGACACAAATAAGAAAATATCAAATGGTTATGCAATCTCTTCCTCAAGTCGACTTCTCCTTATAAAGGAAGAAGAGACCCAAAACAACCTCTACAATATTCAATTAGTTCACAAGGATTTTCCCTATGCAAGCATTTAATATTTTCCCATATTAAATGTTTTTACCAACAACTTTTTCTCTCCTAATGCAAGTCACATTTTTCTAGGGGAAATACATAGTAAAATGGGCATTTATCCTTTCTATGTTCTCATTCCCCTTTCTAAGGCAAGTCACATTTTCACCTAGGATGAATAACAATTTATATTTGAGCCTTTTCCATCCTAGATTTAATAATTATTAAGTCATATAAATTATTATAAGTGCTCTATATATGTTTTTCTTTTATTAATGGCACTTTATAATAATTAAATATAACTTAAGTCACCCTTATATTTTTCCTTTGGCCGTCGGGTTTGACAAAATAGGCCAAAGGTCTTCGAATGGGAGGAGGATATTACATCAAAACCCCAAGGGGGTCGCTTCCCTAGAAGGGTGTTTCATGAAGAAGAATCGAGGTTTCTATATATATTTATTTCAATCACTAACAACTTATTCATAATTTGAAAATTGTGGTTTGCGCCAACTTGCATAGTTTTCTAAGAGTCCCCAAAAAGGGATATTACAAAATCTCCCACTTTAATCCCCCTTTTAGCCACATGTTTTCTCTTTGAGCTAGAAGCCATCCTCCTCAATCTTCTCTGTCATAGTTTTTGGGGTATGCTCCAATGGTTTTGCTAGATCGACATTCCCATGCCAAATGTCCATACCATGGCACTCTACATCTAAAGAGGACACATTCATAACTAATGGTTTGCAACCATTTCAAACCCATGCTTTCAATGTTAAGCTCTTAGAGAGTGGTTGATCCAATTCTAGCTCCACACAAATTTTTGCATAGTTTGAAGACCCCTTTTTGTTATGCCTTTAGAGGTGCATATATACCCTCTCATGAAATCTCCAACCATTTTGAAAACATATTTTTTCCACAACTCGTGAGGAAGAGAATATAATTTTATCCAAACCATAGCCCTTAAAGCATTTCCTCCTTGGGTTTGAATTTGAAATGCCAGTGTTTCATAAATATACCATCATTAAGGAAGAACCATAGTCCACCATGAAATATTTTTTCCCAATTTTTCTCATTAGTAAAGAGCGCTATGATAAAACCAAGGGGAAATATCTAATTTCAAATTCCCCATAGGTATTATAATTTTTCTTTGCTCATGAATTTATATACTCTAAAAGTCAATGCCAAGGAAGTAACATTATTCCCCGGTTGCCTAACGAAGGATATTGTCTTCTAGTTGATCGATATCTAGTTTTAAAATAGGGCTATTTCGAGCCTCCAAGAAATCATTCCTTAGTTTCGAGGCAAGTACTCCTTTACTTTTGCATTAATGGATTCCCTCAACTTTGCTTTGATCCAGAAGATCCCCTAGAAACGGCTTGGCAAAGGAAGGTTTGAGGGGGCTTGAGCCCCCTTCTTTGCTTGCATGTCTCCTTGTTCCATTGGATTCTTAGAACAAAACCCAAACTCATCTCCCAAAAAAACTCACGAGAATTTCTTGAACCACTATAAGGCATGCATCAAACCCTAGCAGAACTCCCTCATTCAACATCATTCTACCAAAACAAAGGAAAAATGTTAGGGTAAACATCAGGGCAAAGCTTGTGAGATGATCCTCTACAATTATTTTGTCTTTGCTTCCCTACTTAAGCAATTGCACTATATATCCTCTCCGGTGTTTTAAATTCTCCTCATCGTGCCAATGCTAGGTTAAGCGAGACAACCTTGACACTTCCCTCCCTTAAGCAATCCCCGCACTAATGGACGTGTTTCATCTTGTGGATGGGCAGCTTAGTAAGACAAACACTTTGTTGCTAACAAGTATCTCCATTGATCAAAAAATTTGTATCAAGGTTTACCTTGTTATTTTCAACCATGTTGTCATGACTTGGTTTTCTCAATATTCCTAGTACTTATGTTCGCTTTGACATGATGGTTTTCTTTATTTTACATCCTAAGACATTTAAATATAGTCTCGAGGTTTTTTTGACCGTTTAAGTAAACATATTTTCCAAACTAGATGTGTTACTTCATTTCCAAATGGTCAATTATTGCTAGAGTTGTATTTTAATGAAGTAAGCTAACAAGAAGATATTCAAACACATGTTGCTTGCACATCAATAACAAATAAGTAATCCTTTATAACGCTCCAACATACATCTAATTTCATTATGTGACATTTACCTTGTGGTAAGGATGGGTTGGCTTCATTAACAAATTCATCCTTTTTGCATAGTGGATGAGATCTAGGCAAACTTTAAGTTTGCTCTTCACTCAAATAATGATTCCTTCTTGTATCAGCTCTCAAGTTTTTGTCAAACAATGAAAAAATGTTTTTTTTTCTTTCCTACTTCGATGAATATATTGTTGTACATTCAAGAATTTTAACTTTGTAGTAGCATCTCAAATTTTCTTCTTCATTTTAGCTAGTTCAAAGTGCGAGCTCACTTTTCAACTCGTTTTCTCGACAACACATTTTTTTGGCTTTTCTTATAGCTAAGTAGTATTGACCTTGATTTGATTACTATTAACCAATTTACTAATATCAGGTAGTCCAAGGAATATAAACTCCCACCCTTCTAGGAATTAGTAACCCTCTTAATTCTTTATGGGTGTTAAGTTTGGAGTTCATATTTTGACATAAACAGTCACGACCGTATTAAGAGAATTATCATTTCTATGTTACCACAACACATTCGGACAAAGAAACCATTACTCATGTAATTATTCTAATAAAATTTGGGCTTTTCTTCTCCATTAATCTTTCACGTTGTTATTATACCGCACAAGATCATCATTGATGAAGTGATTCTCATTCACACCTTAATAGATATCTATATTTAACCCTCCAATATTCAATGCAACTAGCCCCACAAGGATGATGATCTGTAATTTCCCCTTTTTCAACTTAAGAGCCTAATTATGGACTTCTTGCCATTCCCTTTCCATGGCAATGAAGTGAATGAGCTAGGGAAGGAATTGCATTCCCAATTCATTTTCCTTTTGCTAATTTTTAATGTTTACTTTAGTGTTTTCTTTATTTAGGCAGGTCGGCTGGGTTGGAGGAGTTTTAAAAGCAAATGAAAAAGCCCCAAAGAAGCTATATGAGGTCGGTCTCTCTATTTTGGCTTTGGCACCAAAAAGAGGGATATAAACAGGGATCAAAGACTTCATTTTCACCATCAATCTTGGCACATTTTCTCTACAATCGATTTTTGGGCTGATTGCTCATTGCCATTCCACTTTTGGGCGAAAATCCAATTGTGTGACTTTTCCAAGGAAGACGAAAACCTTCTTTGTAGCTGGTTGGAGGACAAAAACCTCCATTTTTGGGTGAAGTGAAGACAACTTGAAGACCTCTTGCAGATTTGGGCATTAGATCAAAGAAGACATCTACAAGGGTTTGTATGCATTGTTGAGCTCTTCCTAGTCGGAACAACTAGGGTTTGATAGCATTTCGGTGCCTTCTAGGGCACGAAATTCAAATTTTATGTGATATTCTGTTTCGGCATAATTTATAAGGCCAGAATCTATGTTTTTGTGATTTTTGGTGGAGTATATCTATCATTTTCAGCCCTGGTTTGTGGTTGTCCTACTGTTCCAAATTTAATTACAGCAGTTTGTTATCTTGGGTTTTCTCCATTTTTTCTTGCAAATTGAATGGATATGTGTTGTCGTACATGAAATAATTATTTAGAAGTGTTTTCAGCTATTGCGCATCGTTTTATGGTGCATTTAAGCCCCTTCACAGTTTGCTGCTAGGGTTTATATTATTGTTGGAACTGCCATCATATAATCAGATTATTTTCATTTGTTGGTGTTGGTATATTTTCAGATATGATTCTTGGTGTTTGTGGCCAAACCCTTGTTTTTGGTTTTTGTCCTAGAAAGGGACATTACAGTGGTATTAGAGATCCGGTCTTCCTAGCCTAAGGGTGTTTCAGGGGGAAGAAAATATGGATAGATTGATGAAGGTGCAAGAAATACTAACGGACACCGTGGACTCTCTTGCCTATGCCATGCAAAACCTACAAAGGGGAAGGACATTCAAAAAAGAGCCTAGGGTTTCAAAGGTTGCAGCTAGCTCGAGGAGTATCAAGCCCTTTTGGAAATTGTTCGTGATGCCCTATCATTTTCCGAGTGTAGGATGGAGAAAAGATAGAGTGGGCATCGGGACTTGGTCCAAGCCTCGAGGCATGCACAAGGGTCATGGGAAAGATATCCCAACCCTAGTGGGAAAAGAGCCCCATCTTGTTGGCTAAGCAAGAAGAGGCTACGGAGCTTGTTGAAGAGGGAACCCAACTCCCAAGTTCACTAAGAGAGGATGGGCATGCCTATTCTCCTAATTTTACGAAGAAAGGTATATTGCAGTAGCTAGTTATTAAGAGGGAATAAGCCTTGGGAGAAGTAGAAACCCCCAACCCTCTTGCCAAAGTTGATCTCTTGGCTAGTTTTCCAAACAACACCATAGTGACACAAGGGTTTGATGAAGTAGTGGAACACGAGCCAAAAAAGGAGAAGGAGATTAATAAGCATACAACTCAAGATCTACACCTTGGAGGAAAGGGAGCCATGAAGAATGAATATTCAGCCCTTAATCCCATTATTGTTCCAGATAGTCATCATTATGAGGTAATTATTGATCATTGTTTGATTAATACTGATAATATTTCAGCGTGTGTTGAATCCAGGATTGAAAGGGAAGGTGATGAACAAGTAGGGGAAGTGAAAGGGATGGTTTAAATCCATTTAGATAGGAGACGTAATAACAGTCTGCTTGTTGGTTTGTTTATAACAATAATCAATGAAGAGCCAAAAGATGAAAGTTTGATACATGAGCCTTGAGAGGAAATGGAAATCATGGAGCATGAGTCCAAAGGTAAAAGTCCCTTAATATTTAATGATATTTCATTGGATTCTAATGGGTTTGTGTGGAAAAATGTTGATAAGAAACCAGAATTTCTTAAGGGTAAAGAGGATGCATTGGAAGAAGAAGATATCCACCATACTAAGAACGAAGAACCATCGCAACAACAACTCATAATGATGGATCAGCTTTTGGGATCCCTAGAAGCACCCACCACCATCGCCAAAGCTGATTCCTTGACTGATTTTCCGGACAACCCTATGAAAGCTCAAGAGAATGGAGAAATTCCCAAGCAAGAACCAAGCGAAGTGGAAGGTAAAGAAATTTTGGTTGTTGATGATATTCCCTTGATTTCCAATGGTCGCATGTGGAAAAATACTAGGGGATCTTAGAAGCAAGAGCAAAAGGATGAAGGGTATCACTTTACGAAAGAAAGAAAAGCAAGATGATAATGTCACACTTGAGCTTGAATGAAAGAAACATCACTAAAAATGTATTTTACACTGTTGTAATTGAAGGTGAGGACTGGTGATCACTGTGGATTCTAAATGGGATGTCATCTCCAACTGTTGGTCCTCTAGGAGCTTCTAGAAGGATCAAAGATAGCTGGGAAGATTTTTCACATGATCATATGCTTAAATTACTTACAAATGGTTAGGATCCTGTTAGCGTAATAATCTCCCGACGGATGATATTGAACTTGAGGATGGGAGGAAAAGAAATGCATAGTGAAATCAAACTTAGGAGGACTCTCACAGAATGTATCCCAGAAGGTAGAGTTAATGGATACAGTGAACACAACCGGTTGTTATGGAACCAGATAAACAATCGACCACCATAAATTCTACCGAAGTATTGCTATTTTCTCCCATTAAGCTTGAAAATAAAATCTAATAGAATGTCCACAATATATTATTGGCCGGTCTTTCACCCCAACATGTATAGAAGTCTATTTTTTGAAGCAAACATTACAGTTGTCCTTGCAGAAATTGAGAATTTCCAGGTTGAAATCTTTATGGAGATTTTATTTGGAAGGCCTTTGAGGAGAGTCCCGATGGAACTCTTAAGCAGCTTCATTTGCTTCCACTTTCCATGCCTCCTTGCATTAGAAATTCATTCCTTAGCAAACATTCCCTTTCAAATTCTCAAGTAAAATGGTTACAGGAAAAATAAATTTGCTGAATAGCATTGGAAAACATATACATATTGCCCCAACAAGTACAAAAATTCTATTTTTTGAAGCAAACATAATAGTTGTCCTTACACAAATTGAGGATTTCTGGATTTAAATTTTTATGGAGATTTTACTTGGGAAAAATCCTGTAAATCAAAAGAGACTCCCACGAAGCTCTTAAGCAGCTTCATTTTCTTCCTCTTCCCATGCTTCTTTGCATTATAAATTCATTCTTTTCAAAACTTTCCCTCAAGAACTACCAAGTTAAATGGTTACAAATTTTTTTTTTTTATAAATAGCATTGACAAGCAGATATCTCTAATTCAGAGGGCGTAAGGGATAAAACATTAAAAGTATTTGTGGGACATGAGAAATTAATAAACCAACTTATATGCCAAATTTACTTGACATCACAGGTATGTCTTTCTAGCCACAGAACTCCCCTCGTTCCATTTAGTCCTCTCTTGATGTCTTTCATTAAACAATTATACTTCATATTGTCATTACTCTATTTGATAATAAGAGGAAGAGTTGTAGCTCTTATATTGAAAGAGGTTCCTTCAGCCTCTCTAAAAAGAAATGTCCATTTTAGTTTCTACCAGAATGTTATTTTTCAGATTTTAGTTTTCATTCAGATGCTTCTCTCCATATTTTGTCGTTGTCCTTGTTTTGCAACCCTTGACATATGAACAGTATTATCCTCCAAGGTAATTGAAAAAGTAAAATTTGACTTGGAGTCTCAGGGGTTCCAGTGCTTCCTAGCAGCAATTGGAGGGGATGGAGTTCAAGTTTCCTTCCAATGCTAAAGCACATAAATGTGTCGGGAAGGTACTGGCCATGCCTGCAGAAGTATCATTTTGTGGCCGACTTATGGGGATTATTTATTTTTTCTTCTCATGTAATAGTTGAATGCTGCAAATGCGGTCATCTTTATCATCGTTTCTTCAGAAATATCAGAGATCCCGAAGATTATAAGTTGATGCTCATGTTGTCAAATATCTTTTAACTTAATGGGAAAGGTAATGATGGATGAAAAAATGGATGAGGATTCCATATTGGGTTATTTTAGTTAGTCTTATCTTATTTATCATTAATACATATGAGCAACATATCCTTTTGGTAAGTTATGCACAATTGGCTTGATTTACTAACCATTGATAGCATATTTTGAAACCTTGTCACAATTGGAGGAGAGAGATGAGAGGAGCTTTTATAGTTGTAGGAACAATTCGCTGCACCAAAATAGGAAAAATGTTTATAAGGTTCAAGGAAGGGATAGCATTCTGGTCTCGAGTTGTATGTGAGCAAGCAATAGATGGTAACATGGTATACCCTTTATTCCAGATCAAATAGTTGTGTAGCTTTAGATGCCTGATTTCTTGAATTCTAGATTATTGAACTGTCTGATTTTCATTTCATCTGAAAAATAAATTGTATTATTTGTTAACATGAAAGGGCCATTTCTAATTTTACTTCACAAATTCGGTTAATTGCATGGAACATCATGATCTCAGTGTATTGAGTGGATTCAACAGTTTGGTATCAAATTAATTACCCTTAGAATTTTAATGGTGATGCAAAGATATATAGAAATGCTTGCAGCAAAAAAGCATTTTTCCGCTGGTTCAAAAGATTTGTAAATAGAAAGACCAGGTTATGATTGGTGAAGGGGTAGTTGTAAATTTGTAATTAGGGAAATCATAAGAGCATGATCAATGTTCAGATTCCCCTCATTATAATAGGGCAACCCATAACTGCAGTAGAGTAGATTTGAGGGCAATTCAAATTTACAAATCCTAAGAATGTTTCCCAGGCCCAAGCATTACCCCACACTATCCATGAACTTAAATATTAATAACTAGAAAAACCATCTTGAACTTGTGAGCAATAAGATGGATGATAGCGGTACTCATAAGATGTTGAATAATGATGGATATAATATGTGGGATAGAAGTCTTTTGTCGAGGTAATTACGATCTGGCTGTGCTTGAAAGCATATGGATTTTAGTCATCATCTTAGCCACCAAATATTGTAATTGGTGATGCAATTTTTGATCTGCAATGTTTTGCATTAAGTAGAGCTAGAGGCACCTCTAAATCATCTTCCACTATAAATGATAGGATGTCAAGTTCAATCTAAACTTACCCTCATAAATCTCATCTTACAATCTTTTCACGTATAGATCGGGACAACAAAACAACGTACTTGTATCTTATCTTGGAGATGGCAGATTGACCCACTGGTTAAGAGCCCTCAAAGGGTTTTTACTTTCTAGACTGCAGCTATGTTACTAGTTTGTTCAGTAATAATTAGGTTCTTTTGTCTTGTGTGTTTATTTTGTAAGGGTCTACTAAAACAAGCGAATGTCTAAAATACAATGCTTGAAGTCCTTTACGTTAGCCTCATGCCTTTTATTTTTAAGGAGGATGGTAGCCATTTTTCTTCTCTTCTTTGTTGTTTTTCTCATTTGACAGTGAGCCCTCATAGGGATTCTACTTTCTAGACTGCAGCTATGTTACTAGTTTGTTCAGTAATAATAAGGTTCTTTTGTCTCGAGTGTTTATTTTTAAGGGTCTACTAAAACAAGGGAATGTCTAAAATATGATTCTTGAAGTCCTTTACGTTAGCCTAATGCCTTTTGTTTGTGAGGGCGGTAGCCATTTTTCTTCTCTTCTTTGCTGTTTTTTTTGTTTGAAACTCTTTTTTGTATAGAGCGACAATAAGGTTTCAAAATATACAAAACTTTGATAATAACAAATAAAAATTAAACAAGGACGTAAAATGGTGAGTAATATGAAGTCCAAATAACGAAGTAAAGGTAATTTTAGGCCAAACTAACTTTTGGCATGTTAAATCGTTGTGGAGAATAAGGGAACTTCTAAACTTAATATATTTTATCAAATTCACATCTCATTTAGGATGACCTCACGATAAGCATTACACCGTAGTTAATTGCACATACCTAAAACAAAATAAATGTACAAGTGATGTTTTTATGATAGCCCAACTAAAACATACAATAATGTTCTTAGGCTAGCTCGACGTTTGGTACTGATATCTCCCTTGAGAACAACTTGAGAAAAAGGGAATTTTTTAATCAGAGGGTAGAATAAAGGGATAATGAGGTTGTCAAAATTCTACATAACTAAGAATTAGCGGTTGTTATCAAGGGTGCAAGAGTATGCCATAAACACTTAAGTTTTTATTTATTTTAATTGTGGACTTTATAGGGAAGTTGTGAATTCAATACATAATTGTTTGAAATATTCACTGTTCTTCCCAATTGCCTACCATTTCTCCTTCGAGTCTTTAAATTTGACCACCAGCTTTGGACATCCAACATTTTTTCATTAACGGGAAATGTTAGTGTTTCCTATCAAATTGTGCATAACAGATTTTCTCAAGATATTCCTTATAACAAAAAGAGCCATTTCAATAAAATAAATTGACCATCACATTAAAATTTTGCAGTCTTTAATAGCTAAAAATGTGAAAAACTTGTAAATGGGCCTCGGGGTTTAATTGTCAAGGGTATGGTATAAGGAAATGTGCCAAGTTCAAGTTGATCCCTTCAGAAGGAATAGAATGGAACATGGCTTTTGAAACATTTTCCCCAATAGCTTCCATTTATGTGGCAATCAATAACAATGACACAATTATCTTAATGTAACCATTCCTAACATAATAGTTTTTAATGTAACAAGAAAAAACTTGCTCACATAGCTCTAATAATGGTGTTAAAACAAGGGTGCAAGTGTAATTTGGAAATGCGTAAGTTTTTATTTGTTTTAATTGTGGTTTTTACAAGGAAGTTATGAATTTATTAGATATTTTTCCAAAATATTTATTTGTCCTCCATTGCCTACCAATTCCCCACCAACCTTGAAATTCGACCACCTCTTGTGGACATGGTCTATTGACTTGGAATTTTTGTTTAATTCTAAGAATTATTTACATTTCTATGAATTTTGAAATCAATTCAATTCTGTCAATTTTATATACTCTTGCAAATTTTGAATTCTATTTATTTCGGTTTTTACCACAACCTCGTATCAATCAATGAAACTCACCCTTGAAATGGTAAACATTTATATTACACCTTTATCGAAGGTCCACAACCTAAGTATTAATCTCTCATATCAAAACAATATGGTACTTGACTCCACTTCCCTACAAAGTGAACGAAACAAAAATGAGGCTTTCGTCATCGAAAAATCGATAACAAGAATGAGAGGCAAATAAATAAATTAAATAATCAAAGATCACGGTTGTCACCATAGCAACAACATAGTGTAACAAAGAACACGTGAAATGAACGACATTTGCTATGATATATTTAAACCACATCACTACAAAAAAACAAGGAATAGTAAATGATGACAATGTAATAAAAAAGAAGCAACAAAAATATGACAAAGTAGAGAAGATGTCGACTAAGGAAACACATACAACATAATAACAAATAAAAACTAAGTCCTCTAAAATCCATATAACTAGTAATTGATCTACTAGTAATAAATAAAAACAAGGACTTAATGACTAGTAGCTTAACTTTAAAGGGAAATTAGTAGTCCCTTCCAATGAAAAGGTTTGATTCATTTTAAAGGGAATTAATTTTACAAGTACAAAATTTGGGGTTCGAAAATTGTAGAATATTCTTTAGGATTTTGTTACCGAATATTTTTTTCATTTATTTTTATGTAAATATAATAATTATATTATTTTTAATATTAGTTTTTTTAATTCATCTATTAATACCACTAAAAGACACTATATAAATTGATTATTATGATGTGACATACAACATTGAATTTCGACACAATTTATTATAACATGACATCAACCTATATTTTTAAATAACAAAAACTCTACCGAATGATTTCAAACAATTTGATATCAACTTTTTGGTAACCATACAAATGAATTATTTTAAATTCATGTGGTCTAAACAATAGAATAAAATGTAGAAATACATATATCATGTTCTCATTTTTTCCCCAATTGATTCAATTTACTTTATTTAATAATTGGGTAGGATGCGATTATTTTCCTCATCCTCCAACCATTTCGATGCATGATAAAATTGTCAATTCTTCATTAATTAAGGAGGGACTAGTCACACTACAACTTTCTTGTTCACTTTGTATTATTTAAATTTGAAAGAATTTTTAAGGCTAAACTAGACAACCTTATAAATTGTTTGCAATGTGCATCTCCAAGTTAGTTTTGACCTCATGATAAGCATTTATGCTTGAAGCAATTCTAACTCGACTAAGAATTTTGGGGGTCAATTCCAATATTTAACCATCTAACCAAAAGTATTTATTCAACTAAAATAGAGAAATCATAATTTTGTTAATAATTAAAAAACATTTCTATCTTTTTGTGTAAAAATATTCTATCAAACAATATGAAAGAACAAACTGAGTTTTATTGGCATTTTGGGGCAACGTCAAATTGCAAAAATGTAAACAATGAACCAAATCAAACATAAATTGTAATGTGAGTGAAAACTACAAAATAATGCGAGTGGTTTATAGAAAGTTTGTAAATTTAGCGAAAATATGTTTTTCTATGAAATTTTTCTTGCCCCCTTTTTAGGTGAAACACTATATCTGCAAAATAATGAGAGTTGTTTATAGAAAGCTTGTAAATTTTGTGAAAATATGTTTTTCTATGAAAATTTTCTTGCCCCCTTTTAAGGTGAAACACTAGAATATATAAGCAAGTATATGAAGGAATGAAGAAACTCAAATGTCAAGATAAAGTGCTTGTTGGCTTGAGAATGAAAGATGTTATATGTAATGCATTGATAAGGAAAGATTCTATAACAGATTAGCATAATCAAATCTAGCAAATCATACCCAAATTTAAGTCAAAATCATGTTTTGCCTTTTAGAGTGCTTTTTGAGGGATCAATTTTTGCTAATGTTTGGCATTTTTATCGACGTTATACACATTCAAAGTTGTTTTTGACAAATTATGCACTTCCGAATTCCAATCAATGACAAAGAAATTATGCCCCTGACAAGGTGACCTAGTTTATTGATATTCCTTTAGAATTTTGTGTTGAAATGCCACCTCGAACATGGACCCTTCATTGATAAGAAATGACCTCTACATCAAAATTGTTAATCAAACACCGTATTATCCTTTCTATTTAATTCTTGGGGATTTACTTTCCCTAACAAATGAGCTTTACATACTTTTACAACTTGGTGGAGTGGTGCTATATGGAATTAACCACCCTATCAAACATTGTATTTTCCTTTCTATGTAATTCTTGGGGATTTACTTTCCCTAACAAATGAGCTTTACATACTTTTACAACTTGGTGGAGTGGTGCTATATGGAATTATCCACCCTTAGTCTCTATGTTCATTATCTAATCTACTGCCACTATATATAACATATACAACAATGGTGGGAAATATGGTTGCAGAAACTCCACATTGAAGACGAGTTGCAATCTAAGACATTGTGAAAGATTGAGATCGAAGGCGTTCTCTTGCGCTTTCTTAGTGATAGTGTAGGACTTGTATTCTAGATGTCTAAGTTTCATGTTTGGTCTGTCCAATATCACCTTTTGCAAATGTAGCCACACCTTGTCGTAAACTTGATACTAATGTGGAAACACTTGACTGTCATGCGGGGGTGTGTTTCGCTTTTATACTTTATCTATTTTGGAAAGGGGAAAAATTCCAATATTTCCCCCGAAAGTCTATGCCCCCGCCGTTGATTTTTCAACGTAGGCCACGTGTCCTTTCCTGATTGACTGCGGGCCTTAACTTAGAAATTTTCCCCTTCGTATGAGCGGGGCTCCAATTTCCACGAAATTAGATTAAGGGAAAATTGAGAGGACAACAATTACCAATCCTTAATCTGCCCAAATTAAGAGGTGGCCCCAAATTTTGAATTTGGGTGTATTGATGACAACAATATCTTTATGCTTTTCAACTGCATAACTGTTTAAATTTTACCATCCTCTCCATGCTGCCGATCTTTAGTGTATCTGTTTTTGCAATAACTCTCAATTCTAGTGATTGCTCGTCTTTTCTTTGCAAGTTTGTTCAACTAGGGTTGTATTATTTGTTCCAATTCTATCTCATGGTACCAGTCTTATATCAGGTGTACAGGCTAGTTTTGATTCTTGGTTGTCTCCAATCATGCATCGATTGCATAGAATTCTTCTTATTCTTGGATTACATTATTATTTTTTGTTCTATAAATTTTCTTCATGTTTATATCCCGCATGATTTTGCTTCGACTACATCACCTGTTAACATTTCTCTGTGCTATTAATGATTGATGAAATTTTATTAAATGGTGTTTGAATGCTTTGTGATTCTACTCCTGCCATTTGTTTTTATTATGGTTTCAATATCAAATATCTAAGCACATGCAGTTTTGAGAGCTATGTTAAAGTAAATGTCTCTGGCAAGACTGTTTACTTATTATGTGAAAGGCTGTGGTTGGTCTTGTATGATTCCAATCTTTTGTCAAGGAGCTTCAAGTAATACATTATCTTTCTTCAAGGGCCCAAGAGTTTGGCAAAGGCTAGTAAATTTTTTCAAGCCATGTATGGACATGTACCCAGCTGAGAAACAGGGAGGAGATAAATTTACAGTGAATTGGAGAATAAAGCATTGGGAAGCTTCTAAGTCAAATTGGCTATGACAAAACCACTCAGAACCTGCAACAAAATTGTAGTTGCTCCTGTTACTTGACACAATTTATGGGCTCATGCGAAGCACATTTTCATAATTATTTTTGGCTCAGCTGCTCATGTGAGTTGTTAACCTTAATAGAAATTTGCTTGAACTGTTGCCCAAAAAGAGGAAAGAATTATCTCCTATTCAAGTTCTCACTAATTACATCTGAAATAATTCTTATATTTGTGTCTTGTAACTTTCTACTTAAATTGAAGGCATCCTTAAAACATACACAACAATAATTATAGTTAATCTTAGTCCAACTGTAATGAACGTGAGTAAAAGGGTTCTTAAATTTTCCTAGACACTTTTTTCGAGCTTTAAACTTTCTGTGGTTGACAGTGTCGGCTGACTTCGAAGAAGGAATTAGCAGATTCCAGCTGTTGTGGACTGTGTTTGTGTATAGTTTGGCCATTTCCCTGTTTCTGAAGATTTTTTGAAAATAAGTGCTGAGGTTTATGCATTACTGGTGTCGGAGCTAATGATTAAAATAGCACTAGTGTCTGTTTCCTAAGATTTTGAAACTGGCTATTTCTCAAGCCATACTCATTTTGAAATTGGTGATAGAATTAAAAAAAAGAGTTTAACTGTGTAACCAAACAAGTTTCTTTCTTAACTTAACAGGTTCTATCACTATGCAAAATGTTGCAACAAAATATTATGATTAACATTTTAAGTCCAATGTAGGCATTTTCATTGTGCAGATCTGATTGAATTCAGTGTTGAAAGAAAGAAGGCTGTCTCCGATGATTGAGAATTTGGCTGTCTATAATATTAGGAGAATGAAGATCAATATATATTTTTTGAAACACAAGCAAAGGATTTTATCGAGATAACAAAAACGTGATTACATCAACCTATCCACTTTCTAGCCTGTAGTAGCATAGCAAAGTCTGAGAGGCCAAAAATACCAGGTAGCCCCTAATGCGACACTACTTAACTATATAGTGTTTGTCACAGTCATTAAGAGATTACTAGAAATGATAATGCCTATAACTATATAAATCTAAAAGTATAATGATCGTCCCAACAGAGACAAGTCCTAGTCATCAGAAAATAGACAGAAATAAGAGTATTATGACATGGGTCATGAAGGCACACTCCATCAACCTGCTCATTAAAAACGAACTATAAAACCATAGAACGGCAAGATTTAAAAACCACGATTACGAGGAGGCACTACTGGAAAAATTCTCCATTTCCATACCTGATCATCACAAGGAGATGGCATCTCGTCTTTGGAGCAAGCCATGGTTCCTCCTCATTAGCTGATTCCTCCACCAAAGGATTCAAAACAAGGAGCTGATGAAAGTCTGAAATGGTTTTCATCTCCAACAAACCCCTGTTGAGCATATCGTAAAGACAAAATTCTGGACAGAGTTAGAGAGCCATCCTTAATTCCAAAAATTCAGCATCCTCTACAATCTTCTAAAGCATGGCAAAATATTTTTCACGCTGTTTACCCACGCCTGCATTGTAATGTTGTAAGAGGCTCAATTTGCTCCTCTTAAAACTCTGTTTCTTTAGGTCAGCAAGATCAACACAGAGTTTGTCATAGTCCTTTTGAGGTAGAGAAATCATGGCAAGTTCCCTATCTGGGTGATTTTTGGCATTAGGATCAATTAAAGAAGAGGCTCGGTTTGTTCTACCACCGAAACCGGGTGAGAGAAGACAACCTCTCCATAACCTCAACTATCTCAGCAGAAACTGGTTTCACTTCCTGTCGGATGGCATCTTTGACAAACAACAAGGTGGCTCTTCTGCCAGAAATCCAAGATTTATTGAATTCATTTAGAACGACAATAGTTTTATATAGGAGATATATTGGGAAAGTCTGTTGGGGGTTGGTGGGGGAGCAACCAGAGGGATAACAAAGGCAACTGGATTCAAGACAAGAGAGGAACATGTTAGCCTAGTTTTGCGCACTCTCTTCAACTATTGCGTAGGAAAAATCCTGCACGTTATAGCACAGAAATTTATTTGCGCCGGCCTATTCACTCACACTTGTGCATGAATGTCTCACCTGAAGTGTAGTAAAGCAGCCACAGATCCCTTCTTGTAGGAGAGGGACACACAAGAGCTAGACAAACGCATGGTTATTTATCACAATTGTCTCAACTCAAACCCTAACCTTACCATTAACATACACACCGATCGCACAAATAACATCTATATCAGTAGATCTGCCATAATTGATGCGTTTAATATGCAAATACACCAACACATACGCATAGGCACTTATCCTTCATTACTTCCATCAAAGAATGTTACAAGTTATACATAGAAATTTAGAATCATGAATCATATATGAATTTATAACAGTTATACAAGGTACAATTACAATTCGCACTCAATTCTGCATGAATTCCTTAGAATCTATGTCAAAAAATTCTCCGAATTTTATTGAAAAAGTTCGAATTTCGCCGAACTTTACTCTTGTTGAACATGAACTTGTCCATTATTTTTGCATGGGAAGTTTTTGACACGATTTTGCATTATTTTACAAATGTGTGTGTATATACATATAGCGACTGAAGGTAGCGGACAAAAATCTCTCTCCACTTTGTCCCTTTGACATATTTATGCATTTTTTTCAAAAAATAGAAATGATAGAAAAGAAAATGTTTGAACTTAAAGACATTTTTCTTCTCAAACTTTATCCCTTGGTGAATTTGAACCAAAATTTATCCTCATTGAACATAAACGTGAACTCGAACCTTGTGACTTAGCTTACGATTTACATAATATTTTTCAAACCCTTCCCAATCTCTCGAAGATTACAGTTATGACCAACTGTATGCTAATACTCATGTACAACAAAGAATGGTAATACATTCTATATGTCTTCGCAGATTCCAGCAAATATTTTCTAGATTCTCCTTCCAAATGCTTCTTCTTGCTCAGATGTTGCTAGCTGTCACATATATCCTTTCTTCAGGAACCTTCCTTTGATCCTTATATCTGTCGTGTGATTCTGGATCATTTGCTGCCTAGCTCTTTTCCTGCATGCCACGTGTCCTCTCCTCCTCCGAGAACATTCTAGGTATATTCTTGCACCGTTTGCTTACCCATGCAGTTTGTCATGTGAACACACGTCGCATTCATGCGGCTTGTAAGCTCAAACGTAGGAAGCCGTTTTCCACATACCAACATCTCCCCAGACATAATTTTTTTTTCTGTCCTTAGACAAGAGAATGTTCTTATAGGTCCCACTCAACAGGCTGCTCTCCTTTTCGTGGCGTCAACATCTCAAGAATTCTCTTCTTGACTCCATCTAGAAAACCATTCCATAACTTAAGCAAATATTGCGCGTCCCTTGCGATTGCTTTCATCTCCTTATAGATCTTGAACATCTCATCCATATCCTATGCTTTTTCAATGTTCCTGTTCGTGCATCACCATTCCTTACTTTTAACTCCTATTCTATTTTTTGCTAACCCTTTCTTGGCCTGTGTTCTGAAATCATCAAACTCTTCTTCCAAATCTTTAATCTTCTCATTCAGCTCATTGTTCCTTTTGTGTACATTTTCTCTCATTTTCTTTCACTTTTCGGTGTTTTTTTCTTTTGCTAAATGGGCTCTAAGTTCTTTAATAGCAACCCTTTCCTTGTCAAATCTTGCGGCTATGTACTTGTTTATGAATTTGAATCGATCCATCATCAATTTTGCCTCCATACCTAGATCTAGGCTATTAAGCTCATCCGTAGCTTCTCTTCAAGCCTTTAACAACAAATCTTTCATTTCTTCTTTTGTTGGTGACTCTGGCAAAATCTCTCTAGCAACATGTCAATGGCGATACCCGGTCTATCAATGGGCCTTATCCCATCTGTCTCTTGGCCTAGAAACATGCACAGTCTTTTTGCCAAAATTCTTGCATAGTACTCTTCCACTTGGTCATTGATGCTCCCCCATTATTTCCTTGGCTTGACTATGCTTTTCTTGCTCTCGCTCTAGTTTTGCAAGGAGTCATCTACCTTATTATCCCTTATTTGTTGCGTGCAACTATAAATCAGTTATCACATGAATCATCATCATATGGAGCTGTTCGATGGTCAGTCTTCTCAGGTGGAAAATTTGTGATCCCTGCCCTCTATTAGTTGCTTCTTTCCCATCTCTTTTTGGTGGCAATGCTATATTGCCCAACTCAAAGGGAGGATATATCTATGTTGCTTTCTCACCAAAAATTGATTTTCTTGCATCATACTTCTCAATCTCATAACTCTCTTAGCCTCCTCATATTCTAATGATTTAGTGTCTCCTTTCTCAGCCTCGTCTTCCCTCTCCAATGTTTTTCCTTCACTCTCCCAGTTTTCACTTCGCTGTCTCCTCTTTCTGGACTACTTGCGGAGCTATTTGCTGAATTACTTCATGAAGTAGTTTTTGTGCTACTTTCTTCTTGCTCACTTTCTTCTATTGACACTTCTTGCGTGGGTTCTACTCCTTTGAAAGCCTCCAACCTTTGTTCTTTGGGATTCATTGTGCTAGGATCTCGCATTCTTCTAGGATCCCCTTGGTTCGGTGTGGCCTCACCTTGCCTTAGTTCCTCAAATCTCTGATGCAACATGTTCCCATACTCCTGTTGTTGCACTCACACCCCCTGCAGTTGCCATTCGCATCCATGGAACTCTTCCTTTATTGACAAATGTCACCGAATCTCTCTAACTTGATGAACCAATTTCCCTATTAGGTGGATCTTTTATTGTAACACTTGGTTACGTGACTAATTTTTCCCCTTTACCTGCTGCTTCAACAACCTTTTGAGGTTGTTTTGCTCTTTCCCTGCCATGCGATCTGCTCAGTCTTCAACAACAACAGACCCTCCTCTCGACGCCATAGTCATTGGAGTACGCACTGAACATTGTTTTATGTTCCTCTTTCTCAGCCTCAACGCATACAAGACTTTGATCTTCTTGCCATACAACATCACCTCTTGCAGCTCCTTCAACTTGTCGAATTTTTCATCTTCATAATTCACTACCTGTTTTCCTCTGATGGTCATCAACAATTCATTCTCTGCACTCATCCAACGCTGCCTTCTCGTGCTTCACTCATTGCAACGACCTCTCCATATATTTTGCGCTAACCACATATGTTAGCATCATACATGGCTTCCACTCGCCATCTTCTCCCAGTAACCTCACCAAAGTTAAATGTGCCATTGTCCTGAATTTTGCTTAGCTGGCAAGTCTCGAGGGATCCATTCCTTGTCGTCAACCACAACTCTTACCTTTTCATATCACATAGTCCGCATTTTTGCATGGTCTGCTCCAGTTACTCCTCTTCTACACTCCTTGAAGCGGTCAATGCAACTTTCTCTCCCATTGTCCGAATCTTCACAAACTTGTCTGTTGTAGGCACACCTATTTCATCGAACAAAAGCAACACCAAGAAGTTACCCTATTTGAATTCTCCTTATTTTCACTTGCCTCTTCAATTGCATGGTTGAGTTCATTAGCTATATACTGGAAATGTTGCTCTTCCTTTGGCAACCTCCTAGCTACAATGCCGGGTATAGAACCTCTCAAGGGATGAAATTAAAATCTCCCTCTGCAGAAACTTTTGAGGCTAGCAATCTTTCGGCTACTCTTATTGTTGGCAATTTGATTGACTTTGCCTTAGTACTTTTGTTCTATTTATTCAACTTCATGGCTCTGAGTGCCAATTCCCTCATCTCCGTATCCACAAATTGTCCTGTGAGGTCATTCCCTCATTTGGCAGATGAACAACTTTTGCTAGTCTTTCTACACTTAACGGTATAGCCTTCCTCCAATGTACATCCACCCTATGTGCGTTCTAGTCAACATAACTTGATCAACTTAGTTAGATTTTCAAACTATGGGATATTTTTGAGACTCTCAACTCTGGTCTTTTGCAATTGTTCTTGCATTGTCTTTCCGCTAACCAATATCTTTTGTGTATTGATGATCCTTGGTAAATTGGAAATGATCCTAAGTTTGTAAAATTGGCAGATAGAGGTGACGAAGGCGATGCAAAGGTAATCAAAAGGGGGAAATTTGTGTCAAAAGAGTCAAATATGTATCACTAATCCAAATGTCCTTTAGGATGCCAAAATTGACGTTGCCAAGTGCTTTAAACTATAATTAGGTTATGACACTAGGCACTAATCGGTAGGCAAGGTGGTTCCAAGAATACTACAAATATTACCCATGACCTTTCATTTGGGGTTGACGACATACAAAAGGAGACATGGTTTGATGCAAGTTTAGAGATTGAGTTGCAGGTTCTAGATATTGTACTACTACTATGCATATGCGAGCATGAATGTAATGAGTTGTAATATATTGCTTTGAATGAATAATGAATATATAACAACCATTTATTTCCCCAAGTGTTGTAATGAATGGAGTAATTTCTCTGTTCTAGCTCTATGCATGTGTTATGCTAGGGATTGAATGGTTAAGTCGTGCATAATTAACTTTGTCTTATTTTCAAAACAGGGGCTGTGGCGATCTCTCTCAGTGCCTTTGGGTGAGCACTTGCATTTTGTGATTGAGTCATATGCCTGCACATGAGTATTCTTATCTGTTGAGCTAGTTAGGTTTGCACATGACCAGGAGTAGATGAAAAATAATCCCAACAGGATCATTGAAAGGATCCCAAAACTACCACAACCTATAATTTCATATATAACAATGCTGTGGTAATTCACGGTGTGGCAAGGTCTTAATGATTGGGGATATGCATAAATCCTTGGACATGGTGCTCACAATGGTGGAGAATTTTATGTTTCCATGTTTTATTCTATATCTGTTTTGTCTGGTCATGTTGAATTGCTTTGCATTCTGATTGAGGGAGGAATCATCTTGTTTCTTTTTGGGCTGCCCTAACTCGTCCTAATCCTATCCCCTCACCCCTAGACTAAATATTTCTGGAGAAAGGCTTTATGGATCCCAATTTCAAGAGGGACTGGATATTGCTTACTTAACTCTGTTTAAAGGAAAATGAATAATTCTTGGCGATAATGCCGATTGCTCCATGGCAGAGCTATTGAAAAAAGGGGATGTTGGAACCACCATTGAAGGGGTTTTGAGAAAAAATCATTCAAGAATGCTGAGCTCTCAGTGGACATTTTTTGGCTGGGTGAGAGCATTGGAGAAATCCTTTAAAGAGGCTGACCTTCACTTGAAGGAGAATCTTCAAGAAGGCTGAGCTCCTAATGGACATTTTAGGCCAGGTGAGAGAATTGGAGAAAGCCTCTGTGAAGGTTGATCTTACCTTGAAGAAGAATCTGCTTCACACAGTTCTGTCCTTATTTCTGTGCATCCATGTTATCCTATGTTTTGGAACTATTTCTGACGAGATAGATGATGACTTCAATGCATTACCTGGATGAGAACGAGCCTGGTACATCTCTGGCTGGAGATATAGCTTGTTTTCTTCAAAGTGTCAAGGAAATTTGGGAAAGTGGGCATGGAATGCTGCCTGCTATCTCCAAACTTCAGAATTCTGGTTGGAAAAATCATTTATGCTTTTTCTACTCAGTTTTTTTACTTGGAAATGGAACTGAGTTTATGGACATGGCAAAAGCTTGATGTTGCATTTTTTTGGCTCTCAGACAGTGTTTGGTTTGTGGTTGCAATCACTTGTGGTTAAGCTTCTTATGCATTAGGGGGATCTGGAATAATTTGACTTTTAGTCATATTTTAAAGCTTTTGGAAAGCTTGGACGGTATTTTACATATGGATTTAACCAAGAGTAGAGACAAGTGTTAAGCAGAGCAATTACTCATTCAACATCTTTTGTCTGGATGTTTGTGGGTTTCCCTCTTGGATCACATGGTTGTACTTTTGCATTCAAACCTCTATTTCTACAGTGGTGGGGAAGGCTAGAAGTTCTGTAGACCTGAACTTGGAATCTTGTGTAAATGGTTTTTTATTTCCATCAGCTGTGTAAGTGGTTTTCTTTCTGCTTCTATTTTTCATTAAAAATTGAGAATCTTGTTTTATTGTTTGCTGGCAAAAGTTTTATCACTAAAAGAGTTAATAACAAACACTTTAATAATCTGCAACTCTGACACTTTGATTAAATTGATCATCTCAGGAAACGTGGTCAAGTTTAAGTCTGGCCACCTTACACATATCCGACATATCTTTCCTATCAAGTTGCTTATAACCAATACAAAGGTTGGAAGAAACACTAAAGCATTGGTTGCTGGGGTGTCTGAGAGGTCATCAAGGCATCCAAAAGCTATGAGTGCAGTTTTCTCTGCAGTTAATGACATCTGTGAGGAGATAGCAGAGATTATTCAAGCACCTTCTTCAGATGATATATCCATTAGTGAAAAGGAAGGAAAGCTGGAAGAGTTGATGGAGATGAATCAAGGTTTGCTGAAGTGCATGGGTGTTAGCCACCCTTGCATCGAAGCTGTACTTAAAACAACGTCAAAATACAAATTATGCTCCAAGTTGACAGGAGCTGGTGGGGGAGGCTGTGTGTTGACTTTGTTGCCAAAGTGTATCCTTCTCATGTTTATTTTTTTGGATGGTATTCTAACTGTTCTATAGTGTTCCTTTGGATTTCTTTTTTAGCTTTGTTTGGCTTGCTTTAGTGACAAATCTGTAAGTGCGTTCTTTAAGTTGTACATGATTCCCTTCTTGCATGTTGTGTTTTCATGGAAATTGTGTGATGCCTTACAATTTAAGTCATGGACCAATTTGATTTACAGAAACAACAGAAGATAACACTAACTGTATATAGCATAGAAGAAAGAACACATTAGAACAACATGAATAGACAAAAACTTAGATGCTTGATGAGGAAACGTTTCAGCTTAGTGTTTGAGGGTTGAAGAGATATAGCTTGAGAAATAAGAGAAACCTTAGTGCTCTTATAGAGGAGCACACTTACTCATGTTCATTTATATATTTTAGATATCTTTTATCTAATAGTCTTCAACTAATGCCTAAGATGGAGCACACTTACACTTGTTCAGCTATATATTTTAGATATCTTTTATCTATTAGTCTTCAAGACTTCAACTAATGCCTAAAATTCTAGATTTCTTGGACTATGTTGAAACCCTATTACCAAAAAAATTGTTAGATATTTTCAATTTTTATATTGTTACATATGATTTAAATTAATGACTAAGTGGTTACATATCAGAATATCTGTAGAATCTAAGACTTAGGAACAAAACTTTATCACAGGCAATTGAAATTAAGAGATTCTTTAGTATGGGTATTTGCAACATTTATCATGAATAGGTACAAAATATGGATGTTTTTTCTTTGTTACTCTATGCGAGTGATTTACTTGAATTTAAATATTAGAGGTCGTGAACGGCCAATGGGACTGAAAAAGTACATTGCCCAAAATGAACATAACAACAGGAGTGCCTAGTGCATAACTAGTAGAATTATATTAATCTGAAATAGAACAAAAACAGAAAGCAGTGAAAAGCACTGAAGAAATAAAAATATGACAATATACCTCAAAATTGCAATTCCTAAAAACCAAGAGTTAAGTCAAACAGCCCCTCTCCTAGTATTCAAGGTCAAGAAGAAGTTTGTGATCGGGTTCAAATTTATTTCTAATTTGTTCAAGGACATTGACATTAACTTTGTTTGGCTTTTCTTGAACATGTTCTCTTGCAAGTCAAGCCATCCACTATCTGGAAGTAGGACTTGATAAGTCTGGAACCACCAAAATGGCATGATCTCCATCTGAGTGTTTTCAGTCTAAGCTGAAATATCTCAAGGATAAACAAAGCCACTCATCTTTGATCCTCATGTTGAATAGAGGTCCATAAGAATGCACAGCGGATCTCATATCTAAAAATGAAACAATCCTCAGACTCAGGTTATATAAGACAATTTATATGTACACTCATTGCATGGGAGGTGTTGATTTGATTCCATCCAAAGTTGATGGAAGCAAATGTAAATCTGTGTTAAAGGGACACTTCAGGAAGCAAGCTAGTGTTAGGCCGGGATTCTGGACTGCAAAATGAATTATAAAATTGCAAGGTGTAAAACCAAAAAATTGTATTACACAAAAAAGAGATGCAAGTACATATTTATTACAATGTGTGACCATTTAGTTCATTTTTAGGATTACAGTCCAGTTCATCTTCAGGATGACTCTATAGATTCTACAAGGAGATGAATATTACCTCCTAACATTATATACATAACGTTACATTCATCCCTTAATCCATAGGGGTTATAACGAGACCAAACAACCTTTGAATTTTTCAAATTTCTCTCTTCCAAGTGCTTTTGTCAGGATATTAGTTGGCTGTTCTGCAATTGGACAATGTATCAATTTGACACTGCCATCTTTCACATAATGCCGAATCAAATAGAAATTCCATCTTGATGTGTTTGGTTCAGTTGTGAAATACTTGATTTCTTGCCTTTGGATTGTAGAAGTGTTATCAACCATGAGTGGTGTTTATGAAATCTATTTTCCTACAAATCCTCAAGAATCCTTTTGAGCCATAATATTTCCTTTTTGCCTCCGAAGCTGCCATATATTTTACTTCTGCTGAAAAAATTGCTGACACTGATTGCTTCTTTGACTTCCAAGTGATGAATGTTTATCCTAAATTCATCAAGATACTTGAAGAAGATTTCCCATCTTTAACAAATCACCTCCATAGTTTGAATATGAGTATCCAACTAGTTTGAAATCTGCCACCTTGGAGTATTTTAGCCCAAAATTTTGAGTTCCCTTTAGATGTTGAAGAACTCCCTTTGCTGCTACCCAGTGACTTTCTCTCAGTTTTTGCATGAATCTAGAGAGAACACCAACAAAAAACTAAATGTATGATCTGGTTGTGGTTACATAAATTTGACTTCCAATGAGCTGTGTATGCTTAGTCTCATCTTCAAACTCTAAAGTATCATTTGATGTCAACTTTATATTTTGTTCCACGGGAGTGTTGAATGGTATAGAGTTTGTCATTCTAAATTTTCTTAGAATTCTGCCAATATACTTTTGTTTTGTGATGAAAATATACTTGGATTTTGAGTCACTTCAATACCCAAATAATAATGGAGATGGCCCAAATCTATCATTTCAAAACCTTTCATCAGTTCTTCTTTGACTTTTGCAGTGTATCTTTCATTATTTCCTGTTATGAGCAGATCTATATATACAACTAGACACACAATTGTTTTGTCCACTGTCTGGAGAAAAGAGTTGCATCTTCAAATTCAAAATGCTTGAAGTTCATACTCAAGAGGTGCTCAGTGAGTTTTTCATACCATGCTCCTTGGGCTTGTTTCCAACCATACAACGATTTTACTAACTTGCACACTTTTTGTTCTTGAGCTTCAACCTCAACATTTTGGTTGAGTCATGTAGAGTGTTCCTTTGAGATCACCATTTAGAAAAGCAGTTTTCACGTCCATCTAATGAACATTCCATCCGTTTTGTGCTGCTAAAGCCAACAAAATCCAAAATGGTGGTCCATTTCACTATTGGTGCGAAGATTTCCTTATAGTCCACCCCTTCTTTTTGAGCATATCCCTTTGCGACAAGCCTTGCTTTGTGTTTTTCAAGTGAGCCACATGCTTCTGTAATTATTTCAAAAGACCCACTTGCAACAAATGGTTTACAATTGAGTGAAGGATCAACTCCCATGTTCCATTCATGACCAAGGCATCATATTCAATTTTCATTGCTTTTCTTCACACATCAAGCTTTTTTAGCTTGTTTGAAGGAAGTTGGCATAGAGTCAAAAGCAAGAATCATTTCTTCTTTTGGATGGTCTACTAAGCTAAACTTTTCTAGCTTATCTTGAATCTGTCTAGGAATTTGTCTGATTTATTGGTTGGATTAGTTTGTGTTTGTCTAATTTATGATGAACTTGTCTAAAATATGTCAACGTCTGTGCAGTCCATCTTGGCATATTAATGCGTTTCTTGTGGAGTAAGAGGTGCCTCATTTTCTTGATTTGAAGCTCCATCTTTTGGTTGTTGCTCTTGAAGCGTGTTTTCCTTTGATGAAGTTTTAATTTGTTCTTGAAGGGGAGATTCAGTTTGAATTACTGGACTCAAAACAGATTCAACAAATTCCAAACTATATGTGCACCTTAATTTGTAGAATCTCCATATCACTCTCTTGAAAACATCAAATTTTTAGCAAATTTCTCAAGTCGACTCAATTGATGATTAATGTTAGTTGTGCCCTTTGTGGTTTTATAGAAAACATCTCTTGCAATGAGAAATTTCTTGTTTTGTTCATCATACAGTCTGTAGGCCTTTGAGGATTCATAATATTATAAAAGAATGCATTTTTTAACTCTTTTTCTCTATCTTCTTCCTTTTCTCCTTGGGAATCAATGCATAGTGCGTGGATCCAAAAATCTGTAGATGCTGCACTGAAGGAAGATGACCACACCAAACTTCATATGGACTCTTCATTTGAAGAGTTATTGAAGGTGACCTGTTGCGGAGATATATTGTTGTTTGAGTTGTTTCTACCTAAAATTGCAGTTTTACTCCTTTGAAATACAACATTGCCCGAACCATATTCATCACAGTTTTGTTCATCCTCTCAGCTACTCCATTTTGTTGAGTATGAGGGACTGTGAGATGATGCTTGATCCCATTTTTCTTGAGATAGGCTTCAAAAGCCTTTGATGTGTATTCACCACCATTATCAGTCCTCAATGTGCCAATATGGGATTGTGCTTCATTTTCAACCATTGTGCAAAACCTTTGAAAAGTTTCAAAAGCTTTTGATTTATGCTTCAAAAGATAGATCCAGGTCATTTTGTTATAGTCATCGATGAACAACATGAAGTACTAATTTCCACTAGTAGAAAGAACTGGGAGTGGACCACACAAATTAGAGTGGATCAACCACAATTTCCTGTCAACTTTCTAGGTTGATTTTTGAAAAAGATCCCTCTTTTGTTTGGCCACGATGACTGCTTCACATTTTTCAAATGTGCTGTGTAAAGTTGGCAAACCTACAATTCCATTCTTTTTCATTGTTCAAATGCTATTGTAGTTAGTAGTGCCCAAATATTGCATGTCACAAAAGTCTTGTTGATATAACTTCTTTAACAAAATGAGAAAAGTTTCTTGAAATTAAAGGCCCACCTTTGAGTTTCAACAACTTTCCTTCCTCAAATCTATTTAAGACAATTGTATTATAACATTTTCTTTTGATTTTTACCTCTCCATCATCCAACAAAATGGAGTGGTCTTGTTGTTGAATGAGTATGAGGGACAAGAAGTTTCATTTCAGTTAAGGTATAAGACATTATGGAGAATGAAATATGGAAGTCCTAGTGACTTGAATCGATTTGCCCCATTTCCTTCGGGTTGCAGACTTGTTCTGTCTGCCAAGTATACAGGACTACATATTTCTTCATGAAACTTCTCAAAGATGTCCTTTTGGAAAATCATGTGATGTGTGGCACCAGTATCCCGGGCCCAAGCATCAAATCAGATTGAATTCATTGAAGCACAATTAACATCATTTGATAGGGAAAACACCTATTCACTTGCAAACTTAGTTGATTCTGATTCAGAATTTTCTTCTTTACTAATTTTCTTCCCTATGCTTTTGATAGGCCTCAATTTTATCCCATGGTGTTTTGCATTTATGGGACTCATGACTCCCCTTTTCTACCACATCATTTGCTAAAACAAGTTTTGTCTGTCATTGCTTTTGATGGTGCTGACCATTGTTTCTGCCAGTTGTGCCTCCTCGTCCTCTATTTCCTCCTTTGCCTCTATCATTCCCTTCGTTCTTGGAAGAGGAAGCCTTATTGGAAGAATTTCCTTGTTGATGAGCATGGAAAATACTTTTCCCTGTGGCTTGAGTTTTTCTTCCAAAGGCATTTTCCTTCTCATCCATTGTTTCAACCAATATTAAAAGTGATTTCAATTGATCGCTCTCTTATAAAGATTCTAAATAGGTTGAATAGGTGGGAAGTTATTTTTTTCGAAGTAGTCATATATATATCAATTTTTCACCAACTTCAACATTATACTTGATTGCACAAATTTCTAAAGCCAGACTCATCACATCACCATTTTTCAGCTCAAGGTTGAACAACTTCAATTGCAATTGTATGAATTCCAATTTTGAATGAGAATCATACAAATCCTTTAACTTGTGTAGTGCTTCCAAAGTGAGTGTTGCACCCTTGTATGTTTCTCCTTCAACTAAGGAACTTATCAAAGTCAATGCATTAGAATTTTTATGCTTCTAGATTTGTTGGTTCATCTGGTTGTGTGTCTCCATCACAAATGTCAAGCCACAAATCATTGATGAGAGTATTCTCAACTTGCCTTGACCATTTTAACTAGATGTCCTTCCCATATGGCGTTGTACCGACAATTGATGTGATTGAATGCATTTTATAGACAAAGGGAGATGGATTGGTTCCTTATAACTCCAATAGGTTTCCCTTTTTGTATATCGCCAAACCGATATACCAAATCTCTTGATATACTCACCCTTCCTGTATACATGCTGGTACAGAAAAGAGGCTTTAAAGCATGTGAGAGTAGAGTGGTACGTGGCACTTGGGCAACGAGTGAAAATGATACGTCCTATCAATGACACCTACTTAGAAATAAATCCTTGTATGCAGGCATAACTTCGCTATATACTCGAAATTTCTTATTGTTAGGATTTACATCTAACAATAGAGGCAAATGGGTAATGGAGGGACATGGAAAAATGAAAAAAACTGTGTCCTTATTTCTCCACGGCCATTTATAAGGTCAAAGCCTTAGATTCCATTGCTATACCTAACACTACTGTTTCTTTAAGGTTTAAAAAATTTGTTTTGATTGCACCAAAATGAATAATTTTCAATATTTTAAATGTCATAAATTTCCCTTTGTTTTTTATAAATATGCTTAAAACAAATACTTTTGCCCCTGCTTTTTTTCCCATTTTTAAAAAGTAACTATATCCAATTAAATATTTATGAAAGTTTGGAAAAAAATGAAACTTATCTCTTTCGAAAGATTTCCTTGGGCTCTTGCCCTGCACATTGGATATATACACAACTAGAAGGTCTGCCAAAGGAGAAGCTAGAAAATAAAAAATAAAATGGAGAAATAACGAGAATGGAGAAATAAAGTTGTTTGTGGCACTTCCAACCATTGCAGAGGACTGTAAGCAGCTACAAAAGGAAGAAAATTTGAGAGGGCTATGCTTCTGTGGATGTTGGAACCTGCTGAACATGATGCTTAACAGATGAAGCAATAAAGAAATGGAGTACAAAGGACAAAGTTCTGGTTGAAATCTATAGCTTTCGGTCCCTGAGTGAACTATGGATGGTGATGAAAGAATATCATCTGCGGTATAAAATATCCTTGGAAGAGGACATTACTTCCCATACAAGTGGGGATGAAAACAAATCATGTGCTCTGATACCAATGGCAGGCCAGGAATCTGAACTGCAGAATGAATTAGTAAATTACAAGGTGCAAACCCAAGATTGTATTACACAAAAAAAGAGATGTAAGTACATATTTATTACAATGTGTAACCATTCAATTCATCTCTAGGATGACTGTTCAAATTCTACAAGGAGACAATTATTATCTCATAGGATTATGTACATAATGTTATGGGGAGCATCTTCTTGGAGTACTTTGGAACTTGGATTTAACCATCTTGGAAGCACAAATCGATGTGTAATGGGGAAGCTTTGTTATTAAAGGCACATTGCCTTAAAATAAGCTTTGTAAATGTCCTTATGAATTTCCTTATCAAGTTCTTATTTGGTGAGCTAAGGGACATCAATAGAAAACTTTAGAAGAGGGGGTCTCTTTGTCAATATCCAATTGAGGGAGAAGAGTAGCAACTCTAGCATATCAACAAGATCATGTAATGTCCCTTTCTAGGACAAAAACCAAAAATAAGGGTTGGCCACAAACCCCGAGAATCATATATGAAAATATACCAACACCAACAAATGAAAATAATCTGATTTTATGACAGCAGTTCCAACAATAATATAAACCCTAGCAGCAAACTGTAAAGGGGCTTAAATGCACCATAAAACCATGCACAATAGCTGAAAACACTTCTAAATAATTATTTCATGCATGGCAACACTTATCCATTCAATTTGCAATAAACAAATGGAGAAAACCCAAGATAACACACTGCTGTAATTAAATTTGGAACAGTAGGACAGCCACAAACCAAGGCTGAAAATGATAGATATACTCCACCAAAAATCACAAAAACATAGATTCCGGCCTTATAAATTATGTTGAATCAGAATATCACATAAAATCTGAATTTCGTGCCCTAGAAGGCACCCAAATGCTATCAAACCCTAGTCGCTCCAACTAGGAAGAGCTCAACAATGCATGCAAACCCTTGTAGATGTCTTCTTTGATCTTCTAATGTCCAAATCTGCAAGAGGTCTTCAAGTTGTCTTCACTTCACCCAAAAATGGAGGGTTTTCGTCCTCCAACCAGCCACAAGGAAGGTTTTTGTCTTCCTTGGAAAAGCCACACAATTGGATTTTCGCCCAAAAGTGGAATGACAATGAGCAATCAGCCCAAAGATCAATTGTAGAGAAAATGCGCCAAGATTGATGATGAAAATGAAGTCTTTGATCCCCATTTATATCCCTCCTTTGGTGCCAAAGCCAAAATAGAGAGACCAACCTCATAAAGCTTCTTTGGGCCTTTTTCATTTTCTTTTAAAACTCCTCCAACCCAACCGACCTGCCTAAATAAAGAAAACACTAAAGCATTAAAAATTATCAAAAATAAAATGAATTGGGAATGCAATTCCTTCCCTAGCTCATTCACTTCATTGCCACGGAAACAGAATGGCAAGAAGTCCATAATTAGGCTCTTAAGTTAAAAAATGGGACATTATAGTCCTCCCTTCCCAAAATTGCTTGTCCCCAAGCAATTGCAAACTCCACATGCACCAAGTATCATCATATCAAAGTAAAGGAACATGCTGTAGTGCTCCCATAATTTGGATCCTGTGCCTGTTAAATGAAGGAGCTTCAACCCAAACAAACTCATACCTCTGCTGCCCCTTTCTTCATGGAAGTCTTCATCATCTTCAACTTCAAAAACAGCAATGATATCACCTTTCTTTGCATGCTTACTTGTACAAAAATCCCTGCAAACTGATGTAGTTTCCATCATAAAGCAAGGAATAGATGCATACTCATCTTGATGAGATATCTTCAAATACAAATCAGATTGTGGAGGGGCTGAAAACATTTTACCATAGTCATAATTCACATGGAATCTTATCCAATTTGAGGCTATCAAATCAGATTTGTTCCCTCCTTTCAGCTGAAACCTTCTTCCTATATCAACCGGTGATGGAATGCTCTTCAAAAATGAAAATTCACTGTTGTTCATGGCTGCTAATGGCAGTCCCAATCTGATTTTTGCAAATTCAGCCCTATAACCATGGCATAATAACTACCAATCTGAAATCTTATGAAGAAATACAAATTCATGAGTAATATAGGAACGGAAAGTTGTCTTACATAGGCTGAAAATTAGCCTTTAACTCAAGAGAATTAGCCTTCCCTTGCTCAATACTCCCATGAATTCTGATTTCATCAATTGGAAAGTGAAATCCCAACACCTTGTGAACTTTGAGGGTAATTTTCTCTAAAATTTGGACCTCTTGACCCCCAAAAATAATGTGTGCCTCAGCTAAACTTAAAAGAAGAAAGTCAAAACAAAATTCATACCTCTTCTTGGGGTCATGGGCTAACTATATATGAAACTGAAAAGTTGAATCAGCTGCAAAGTAATCGCAATTGTTCCCCCTTTCCCATTTTTTCTTTGGTTCATTCATGGAACCATGGGTTAGCAATATATAGAAAAGAAAATTAGAATTCTTACCAAGCTTAGGATGCCTCAAACATGTCATGCTAGAATTCTCCCCTGCTTCCTACAAGCTCATCAAATTCCTTCCCTTCCATAAGCAAAGAGGAAAAATCAAAACTGAAATCTTTACCTTCATCTTCCTTGAGCTTCAAGGGTTTACCAGATTCCAAGGATGTAGGCAATCTATGTAACTCTTCATCATACCTCTTCTTCACTTAATCATCTTTGGGTTGTCATAAAAACCCACTTCATAAGCTTTGCTTGGGAGGTGTATAATGAGTCCTTGGTAAAGAGTCTTCTCCCAACCTTTCTCCTTTACCTCATTAACATAGTTATGATCACCCAAGCATGACAAGGATAAATAGTGATGCAATAGACTCTTGCCATGACCAAATAAAATATCATATGGTTTGCCATTAGTTGCTGGTCTAAAAATTACAGCAGACTGAAAATGGTCATGGGCACCCGGATATGTCCTTGTTTCATGGGTGTATCTCATAACAACTTCCCTTGGAAGCTCCGCTTGATCTTTCCTCTAGTATTCAAATTTTTCTCCACTTATAACCCCATTTTCAGCTTGTTGATCCAAATGTACAGCCCCTTGCCATGGTTTACAATGGAGCCTCAACAATGACATATTGTTATTCTTTTCATCAAATGGCTCAAGACAACAAAACTGAATTGGTGTAGAAGAAAGCAATGATTTTGGAACACCTCCATACCTTTGGACATCCCCAATATGCTCAATTCCTTTTATCCCATGAGACTTGCTTGGGCTATCTCCAACATTCTCTTCATTATCTTGCTCCTCATGCTTCCCTTCATCCTTTTGCTCATGCTTCTAAGATCCCCTAGTATTTTGCCACATGCAACCATTAGAAATCAAGGGAATATCATTAACAACCAAAAGTTCTTTACCTTCCACTTCTCTTGGTTCTTGCTTGGCAATTTCTCCATTCTCTTGAGCTTTCATAGGGTTGTCCGGAAAATCAGTCAAGGAATCAACTTTGGCAATGGTGGTGGGTGCTTCTAGGGCTCCCAAAAGCTGATCCATCATTATGAGTTGTTGTTGTGATGGTTCTTCCTTCTTAGTATGGTGGATATCTTCCTCTTCCAATGCATCCTTTTTACCCTTAAGCAAATCTGGTTTCTTTTCAACATTTTTCCACACACACCCATTAGAAGCCAATGAAATATCATTAAATATTAAGGGACTTTTACCTTGGGACTCATGCTCCATGATTTCCCTTTCCTCTCTAGGCTCATGCATCAAACTTTCATCTTTTGGCTCTTTATTGATTGCTGTTATAAACAAACCAACAAGCGGACTGTTATTACGTCTCCTATCTAAATGGATTTAAACCATCCCTTTCACTTCCCCTACTTGTTCATCACCTTCCCTTTCAATCCTGGATTCGACACACGCTGAAATATTATCAGTATTAATCAAACAATGATCAATAATTACCTCATAATGATGACTATCTGGAACAATAATGGGATTAAGGGCTGAATCTTCATTCTTCATGGCTCCCTTTCCTCCAAGGTGTAGATCTTGAGTTGTATGCTCATTGATCTCCTTCTTTCTTGGCTCGTGCTCCACTACTTCATCAAACCCTTGTGTCACTATGGTGTTGTTTGGAAAACTAGCCAAGAGATCGACTTTGGCAAGAGGGTTGGGGGTTTCTACTTCTCCCAAGGGTTACTCCCTCTTAATAACCAGCTACTGCAATATACCTTTCTTCGTAACATTAGGAGAATAGGCATGCCCATCCTCTCTTAGTGAACTTGGGAGTTTGGTTCCCTCTTCAACAAGCTTCGTAGCCTCTTCTTGCTTTGCCAACAAGATGGGGCTCTTTTCCACTAGGGTTGGGATATCTTTCCCATGACCCTTGTGCATGCCTCGGGGCTTGGACCAAGTCCCGATGCCCACTCTATCTTTTCTCCATCCTACACTCGGAAAATGATAGGGCATCACGAATAATTTCCAAAAGGGCTTGATACTCCTCAGAGCTAGCTGCAACCTTTGAAACCCTAGGCTCTTCTTTGAATGTCCTTCCCCTTTGTAGGTTTTGCATGGCGGAGGCAAGAGAGTCCACGGTGCCCGTTAGTATTTCTTGCACCTTCATCAATCTATCCATATTTTCTTCCCCACAAACACCCTTAGGCTAGGAAGACCGGATCTCTAATACCACTATAATGTCCCTTTCTAGGACAAAACCCAAAAATAAGGGTTTGGCCACAAACACCAAGAATCATATCTGAAAATATACCAACACCAACAAATGAAAATAATCTGATTATATGATGGCAGTTCCAACAATAATATAAACCCTAAAGAATCGTGAAGGGGCTTAAATGCCCCATAAAACGATGCGCAATAGCTGAAAACACTTCTAAATAATTATTTCATGTACGACAACACTTATCCATTCAATTTGCAATAAACAAATGGAGAAAACCCAAGATAACACACTGCTGTAATTAAATTTGGAACAATAGGACAACCACAAACCAGGGCTGAAAATGATAGATATACTCCACCAAAAATCACAAAAACATAGATTCGGCCTTATAAATTATGCTGAAATAGAATATCAAATAAAATTTGAATTTCATTCCCTAGAAGGCACCTAAATGCTATCAAACCCTAGTCGCTCCAATTAGGAAGGGCTCATAAATGCATGCAAACACTTGTAGATATCTTCTTTGATCTAATGCCCAAATCTGCAAAAGGTCTTCAAGTTGTCTTCACTTCACCCAAAAATGGAGGGTTTTCATCCTCCAACCAGCCACAAAGAAGGTTTTCGTCTTCCTTGGAAAAGCCACACAATTGGATTTTCACCCAAAAGTGGAATGAAAATGAGCAATGAGCCCAAAATCGATTCAGAGAAAATGTGCCAAGATTGATGATGAAAATGAAGTCTTTGATCCTGTTTATATCCCTCTTTTTGGTGCCAAAGCCAAAATAGAGAGACCGACCTCATAAAGCTTCTTTGGGGCTTTTCATTTGCTTTTAAAACTCCTCCAACCCAGCCGACCTGCCTAAATAAAGAAAACACTAAAGTAAACATTAAAAATTAGCAAAAGGAAAATGAATTGGGAATGCAATTCCTTCCCTAGCTCATTCACTTCATTGCCATGGAAAGGGAATGGCAAGAAGTCCATAATTAGGCTCTTAAGTTGAAAAAGGGGACATTACAGATCATCATCCTTGTGGGGCCAGTTGCATTGAATATTGGAGGGTTAAATAGAGATATCTATTAAGGTGTGAATGAGAATCTGCCATACAATGATCTTGTGCAGTATAATAACAACGTGAAAGATTAATGGAGAAGAAAAGCCCAAATTTTATTAGAATAATTGCATGAGTAACTGGTTTCTTTGTCCGAATGTGTTGTGGTAACATAGAAATGATAATTCTCTTAATACGGTCGTGACCTGTTTGTCTGAAATATGAACCCCAAACTTAACACCCATAAAGAATTAAGAGGGTTACTAATGCCTAGAAGGGTGGGAGTTTATATTCCTTCGACTACCTGATATTAGTAAATTGGTTAATAGTAATCAAATCAAGGTCAATACTACTTAGCTATAAGAAAAGCCAAAAAAATGTGTTGTCGAGAAAACGAGTTGAACAGTAGCTCGCACCCAACTAGCTAAAATGAAGAAGAAAATTTGAGATGCTACTACAAAGTTAAAATTCTTGAATGTACAACAATATATTCATCGAAGTAGGAAAGAAAAAAAAGCATTTTTTCATTGTTTGACAAAAACTTGAGAGCTGATACAAGAAGGAAGCATTATTTGACTGAAGAGCAAACTTAAAGTTTGCCTAGAGCTCATCCACTATGCAAAAAAGGATGAATTCGTTAATGAAGCCAACCCATCCTTACCACAAGGTAAATGTCACATAATGAAATTAGATGTATGTTGGAACGTTATAAAGGATTACTTCTTTGTTATTGATGTGCAAGCAACATGTCTTTGAATATCTTCTTGTTAGCTTACTTCATTAAAATACAACTCTAGCAATAATTGACCATTTGGAAATGAAGTAACACATCTAGTTTGGAAAATATGTTTACTTAAACGGTCAAAAAAACCTCGAGACTATATTTAAATGTATTAGGATGTAAAATAAAGAAAACCATCATGTCAAAGCGAACATAAGTACTAGGAATATTGAGAAAACCAAGTCATGACAACATGGTTGAAAATAACAAGGGTAAACCTTGATACAAATTTTTTGATCAATGGAGATACTTGTTAGCAACAAAGTGTTTGGCTTGCTAAGCTGCCCCAGTCCACAAGATGAAACACGTCCATTAGTGCAGGGATTGCTTAAGGGAGGGAAGTGTCAAGGTTGTCTCGCTTAACCTAGCATTGGCACGATGAGGAGAATTTAAAACACCGGAGAGGATATACAAAGTGCAATTGCTTAAGTAGGGAAGCAAAGACAAAATAATTGTAGAGGATCATCTCACAAGCTTTTCCCTGATGTTTACCCTAACATTTTTCCTTTGTTTGGGTAGAATGATGTTGAATGAGGGAGTTCTGCTAGGGTTTGATGCATGCCTTATAGTGGTTCAAGAAATTCTTAGCGAGTTTTTTTGGGAGATGAGTTTGGGTTTTGTTCTAAGAATCCAATGGAATAAGGAGACATGCAAGCAAAGAAGGGGGCCTGAAGCCCCCCCTCAAACCTTCCTTTTCCAAGCCATTGCTAGGGGATCTTCTGGATTGAAGCAAAGTTGAGGGAATCCATTAATGCAAAAGTAAAGGACTACTTGCCTCAAAAACTAAGGAATGATTGCTTGGAGGCTCGAAATAGCCCTATTTTAAAACTAGATATCGATCAACTAGAAGACAATATCCTTCGTTAGGCAACCAGGGGAATAATGTTACTTCCTTGGCATGCAACTTTTAGTTGATCTAAATTCATGAGCAAAGAAAAATTATAATACCTATGGGGAATTTGAAATTAGATATTTCCCCCTTGGTTTTTTCATAGCACTCTTTACTAATGAGACAAATTGGGAAAAAATATTTCATGGTGGACTATGGTTCTTCCTTAATGATGGTATATTTATGAAACACTGGCATTTCAAATTCAAACCCAAGGAGGAAATGCTTTAAGGGCTATGGTTTGGATAAAATTATATTCTCTTCCTCACGAGTTGTGGAAAAAATATGTTTTCAAAATGGTTGGAGATTTCATGAGAGGGTATATATGCACCTCTAAAGGCATAACAAAAAGGGGTCTTCAAACTATGCAAAAATTTGTGTGGAGCTAGAATTGGATCAACCACTCTCTAAGAGCTTAACATTGAAAGCATGGGTTTGAAATGGTTGCAAACCATTAGTTATGAATGTGTCCTCTTTAGATGTAGAGTGCCATGGGTATGGACATTTGGCATGGGAATGTCTGATGCTAGCAAAACCATTGGAGCAGACCCCAAAAACTATGACAGAGAAGATTGAGGAGGATGGCTTCTAGTAACTGAAGAGAAAACATGTGGCTAAAAGGGGGATTAAAGTGGGAGATTTTGTAATATCCCTTTTTGGGGACTCTTAGAAAACTATGCAAGTTGGGCGCAAACCACAATTTTCAGATTATGAATAAGTTGTTAGTGACTGAAATAAATATATATAGAAACCCTCAGTTGCTGCTAGCAAACACCCTTCTAGGGCAGCGACCCCCTTGGGGGTTTCAATGTAATATCCCCCTCCCATTCGAAGACCTTTGGCCTATTTTGTCAAACCCGACGGCCAAAGGAAAAATATAAGGGTGACTTAAGTTATATTTAATTATTATAAAGTGCCATTAATAAAAGAAAAACATATATAGAGCACTTATAATAATTTATATGACTTAATAATTATTAAATCTAGGATGGAAAAGGCTCAAATATAAATTGTTATTCATCCTAGGTGAAAATGTGACTTTCCTTAGAAAGGGGAATGAGAACATAGAAAGGATAAATGCCCATTTTACTATGTATTTCCCCTAGAAAAATGTGACTTGCATTAGGAGAGAAAAAGTTGTTGGGAAAAACATTTAATATGGGAAAATATTAAATGCTTGCATAGGGAAAATCCTTATGAACTAATTGAATATTGTAGAGGTTGTTTTGGGTCTCTTCTTCCTTTATAAGGAGAAGTCGACTTGAGGGGAAGAGATTGCATAACCATTTGATATTTTCTTATTTGTGTCTTAAGCTTGTAGCTTTTGCATACACGCTTGGATTTTCTTTAGCTTGTGGAGTAAGGTCCCACAGGGACCCTAGCTTCGGTGGTGAGAGATCCATTCTTAGCTAGTAGGGCACTCTTCGGTGGTGAAATATCCACCCTAGTTTGTCATTATTGGAGTTGATTCAAGGCTGATTTGTTTGGGAATCAAAGTAGCTTGTTTTCTTAATTTTTGGAGCTAATTTGATGCCCTAAATGTGCTGGGTGGCCTACTTTTTAGGGAAAAATTAGGGTTTTGTGTTTGCTGTGCAAAAACTAATTTTGGAATATTATTTTTCATATTTTTGTGGCCCAAGATCCAAAGTTTCAGAGCATTTGGACTTCTCTAGCAAAAGATATGAATTTTCAAAGTTATGTTGCAGACAGGGTTTTTAAATAATTTATTGCAGCCTTGTTTATATCTGAAATCTACAATTTTATACATATTTGGGCTTTATAAATTAGTGGTACTAGATTTGAGTGGAATGATATAAATTTTGAGGTTGATTGGTGTGGGTTTTTCCACTTAACTCAAGTCACATTTCTTTTATAAATTCAGATCTGCATGATACTTGTTTGGTATTTTGTCTACAAGTTGCATTTAAAGTTGGGATTGCCTAAAATCCGTTCAGGGGTAAAATAATGTCCATTGGGGAAATTACATTCAAACCCACTTTTGTGCCCTCAAAACCTTTGAATCAACTATATTTTAATTTTAAAATTATTATAAATTCCTAGCAACCATTCTATGCAATCTTGGAAGTGGACGATCTGAATTTTAGATAAAATATTAAATATTTAAGAACTGTAACTACAAAGAGCTTGGAAAAATAACAACACACTTTCAAAATTAATAAAACTTTAGATCTTGACCTCTAAAAATATGAAGAACATGATTCCATTCTCAAATCCACGAAATTGTTGCAAGAACACACCAAACTATTCCTCTATGCTGGTCGCCCCACTTGGAACAACCAATTTACATGCCAAAATATACCACAAAGCAGGTCGCTCCACTTTAGAAAGGACACACATGCATTAACAAGTAGTGCAAAGATCTTCAATTATTGACCAAATAGCACCTTAGGGCAATTCGCCTAGGGCTGGAAATAAAGATTACAACAGCAAAAGATCCCTCAAGGGGTGGAGACTCCGTGTTGAAGTCTTCCCTAGACTTGGTGAAGGGTTTCGTCCTCACACAAGACTCTCCAAGGGTTTTCGTCCTTAGGAGAGAGAGATGCTTCACAAGCAATCTTTCCAAAGAGATAATAGAATTCACATAATTATCAATTGGCCAAACAACCTCCTTTTATATCATAAGGGGTGCTAACAATTCAATGATGGCCGACCTCATAAAGTACTTTAATAATCTTTTATAACTTGAGCCTACATGCTCACCAAATTAACTAACTAATTAATTAATTAAGTCCCTCTATTGGAGCGTTTGGCTTCCCAATAGGAATACATAATGAAATAAAAACAAACATCAAGATATCATCAGAAACATTCCTCTTTCTCCATTCCTTAATCCCACACAGAAGAAATGGGATAAGGTCTTCAGAACGTTGGTCCTCAAGAAGGGACATGACAAATTCTAATGCAAAGGAGAAAGGTATGACTAAAGAAGCCATAAATTGGCAAAAAGAGACTCAAGAGAAGCCAAAACAAAAAAAAAAGTCACCAATTTAAGTGATTGAGAGAGAACTCCTTGAGAATTATATATTCAAGGATGAAATGGAGGGCATACAGGTAGAAATTTTCATTGTTGCTAACAATCAAGGAATCTCTGAGGACATGCATAACCAATCTATGGATAGTGAGCTGTAAGGGGAGCCTTTGAATGAATGATCAACTTAGGAAAAGAAATTCCCAAAGATCTGGTGAATGGTGCAGAAGAAAATCAACAAATGCAGGAAGAGGCAGTTAAAATCAGAGAAAAAGCAAGTAAACTAATTAAAAAGGCATAGTTAGGAGGATTAAAGCAAAAATAAAACAGGAAAAAGACAGGATTTGTCAGAGCAAACACACAGAACTAGTTTTATGATACAATTTTCAATTGAAAAGAATTCTTGTGATATGTGGCACGATAAGAGAGGGTGAGTTACACACATGTCAAACTCCAGAAGGAAGCAGTGGCCAATGGATCTCAACCTATCTTAGAGGAGATGCTATGGAAGAGCAAGAAACTATGAGTCATTCAATGAAAGTTGTTGCTTCGAATATAAGGGGTAAGCATGCCCCTTCCAAAATAGGAATGCTAAATGGAAAGATAGACCAGGAGAGACCTGATATTCTCATGCTGTAAGAGACCAAGTTATCCACAGCCTTGAAGTTCTGAAGAGGTACTTGAACTGCAGCACCAATTGATTCCAATAAGCTTAGGGGCAAAAAGAAGTCTTGTGCAGCAAATTGATGGTTTTATTTTTACGCTTAGCTTAGAATTTGGTATTACGTGTAAAAACTAGACATGCATGTTATGTAGAGCTTCATATATATAAATAGACACAAATGCTTGTATGTAATAAAACATGCATAGTAAAAGCAGGATCATGCAAAAATCATGCTAGTGCTTTTAGAAAGTATGCTGAGGTAAAAAGCAAAAAATAATTGTATGTGTATATTTGGGGATTTTTTCTTACTTGCTAAGCCAGTATTGGAAAATGTTGCATGGATCTTGTTGTATTTCTGGGACTTGTTCCCATTTTCGATAATATATTATTTACCTTGTATCAAAATGATAGTGGAACATCTGAAGAGTACAATGATGCCAAGAAGTTATCCAAGTTCCCAGGTAAAATATCAAATCCTGGAAAAGAGAATATTAGCAATTAAAAAATATGAAGATGAAAAGTCAATGTCTGAAGAATTATCACCGGAACAAACATAATGTAGGACCATTTGCCACTGCCAGTATTGTTTTGTGCAACAGTGATCGATACGTGGATGGACATGGTTGGGTCAAACCAAAAATTACAGCCATCTATGAGGGACTCATTGCAAGAGTTTTTGTGTTGCCTATTAAAGGAGTATCACTTTACGAAAGAAAGAAAAGCAAGATGATAATGTCACACTTGAGCTTGAATGAAAGAAACATCGCTAAAAATGTATTTTACACGGTTGCAATTGAAGGCGAGGACTGGTGATCACTGTGGATTCTAAATGGGATGTCATCTCCAACTGTTGGTCCTCTAGGAGCTTCTAGAAGGATCAAAGATAGCTGGGAAGATTTTTCACATGATCATATGCTTAAATTACTTACAAATGGTTAGGATCCTGTTAGCGCAATAATCTCCCGACGGATGATATTGAACTTGAGGATGGGAGGAAAAGAAATGCATAGTGAAATCAAACTTAGGAGGACTCTCACAGAATGTATCCCAGAAGGTAGAGTTAATGGATGCAGTGAACACAACCGGTTGTTATGGAACTAGATAAACAATCTACCACCATAAATTCTACCAAAGTATTGCTATTTTCTCCCATTAAGCTTGAAAATCAAATCTAATAGAATGTCCACAATATATTATTGGCCGGTCTTTCACCCCAACATGTATAGAAGTCTATTTTTTGAAGCAAACATTACAGTTGCCCTTGCAGAAATTGAGAATTTCCGGGTTGAAATCTTTATGGAGATTTTATTTGGAAGGCCTTTGAGGAGAGTCCCGATGGAACTCTTAAGCAGCTTCATTTGCTTCCACTTTCCATGCCTCCTTGCATTAGAAATTCATTCCTTAGGAAACATTCCCTTTCGAAGTCTCAAGTAAAATGGTTACAGGAAAAATAAATTTGCTGAATAGCATTGGAAAACATATACATATTGCCCCAACAAGTACAACAATTCTATTTTTGAAGCAAACATAATAGTTGTCCTTGCACAAATTGAGGATTTCTGGATTTAAATTTTTATGGAGATTTTACTTGGGAAAAATCCTGTAAATCAAAAGAGACTCCCACGGAGCTCTTAAGCAGCTTCATTTGCTTCCTCTTCCCGTGCTTCTTTGCATTATAAATTCATTATTTTCAAAACTTTCCCTCAAGAACTACCAAGTTAAATGGTTACAATTTTTTTTTTTATAAATAGCATTGACAAGCAGATATCTCTAATTCAGAGGGCGTAAGGGATAAAACATTAAAAAGTATTTGTGGGACATGAGAAATTAATAAACCAACTTATATGCCAAATTTACTTGACATCACAGGTATGTCTTTCTAGCCACAGAACTCCCCTCGTTCCATTTAGTCCTCTCTTGATGTCTTTCATTAAACAATTATACTTCATATTGTCATTACTCTATTTGATAATAAGAGGAAGAGTTGTAGCTCTTATATTGAAAGAGGTTCCTTCAGCCTCTCTGAAAAGAAATGTGCATTTTAGTTTCTACCAGAATGTTATTTTTCAGATTTTAGTTTTCATTCAGATGCTTCTCTCCATATTTTGTCATTGTCCTTGTTTTGCAACCCTTGACATATGAACAGTATTATCCTTCAAGGTAATTGAAAAAGTAAAATCCGACTTGGAGTCTAAGGGGTTCCAGTGCTTCCTAGCAGCAATTGGAGGGGATGAAGTTCAAGTTTCCTTCCAATGCTAAAGCACATAAATGTGTTGGGAAGGTACTGGCTATGCCTGCAGAAGTATCATTTTGTGGCCGACTTATGGGGATTATTTATTTTTTCTTCTCATGTAATAGTTGAATGCTGCAAATGCGGTCATCTTTATCATCGTTTCTTCAAAAATATCAGAGATCCCGAAGATTATAAGTTGATGCTTATGTTGTCAAATATCTTTTAACTTAATGGGAAAGGTAATGATGGATGAAAAAATGGACGAGGATGCCATATTGGGTTATTTTAGTTAGTCTTATCTTATTTATCATTAATACATATGAGAAACATATCCTTTTGGTAAGTTATGCACAATTGGCTTGATTTACTAACCATTGATAGCATATTTTGAAACCTTGTCACAATTAGAGGAGAGAGATGAGAGCAGATTTTATAGTTGTAGGAACAATTCCGCTGCACCAAAACAGGAAAACTGTTTATAAGGTTCAAGGAAGGGATAGCATTCTGGTCTCGAGTTGTATGTGAGCAAGTAATAGATGGTAACAGGTGGTATACCCTGTATTCCAGATCAAATAGTTGTGTAGCTTTAGATGCCTGATTTCTTGAATTCTAGATTATTGAACTGTTTGATTTTCATTTCATCTAAAAAAGAAATCGTATTATTTGTTAACATGAAAGGGCCATTTCTAATTTTACTTCACAAATTCGGTTAATTGCATGGAACATCATGATCTCAGTGTATTGAGTGGATTCAACAGTTTGGTATCAAATTAATTACCCTTAGAATTTGAATGGTGATGCAAAGATATATAGAAATGCTTGCAGCAAAAAGCATTTTGCCGCTGGTTCAAAAGATTTGTAAATAGAAAGACCAGGTTATGATTGGTGAAGGGGTAGTTGTAAATTTGTAATTAGGGAAATCATAAGAGCATGATCAATGTTCAGATTCCCCTCATTGTAATAGGGCAACCCATAACTGCAGTAGAGTAGATTTGAGGGCAATTGAATTTACAAATCCTAAGAATGTTGCCCGGGCCCAAGCATTACCCCACACTATCCATGAACTTAAATATTAATAACTAGAAAAAACCATCTTGAACTTGTGAGCAATAAGATGGATGATAGCGGTACTCATAAGATGTTGAATAATGATGGATATAATATGCGGGATAGAAGTCTTTTGTCGAGGTAATTACGATCTGGATGTGCTTGAAAGCATATGGATTTTAGTCATCATCTTAGCCACCAAATATTGTAATTGGTGATGCAATTTTTGATCTGCAATGTTTTGCATTAAGTAGAGTTAGAGGCACCTCTAAATCATCTTCCACTATAAATGATAGGATGTCAAGTTCAATCTAAACTTACCCTCATAAATCTCATCTTACAATCTTTTCACGTATAGATCAGGACAACAAAACAACGTACTTGTATCTTATCTTGGAGATGGCAGATTGACCCACTGGTTAAGAGCCCTCAAAGGGTTTTTACTTTCTAGACTGCAACTATGTTACTAGTTGTTTCAGTAATAATTAGGTTCTTTTGTCTTGTGTGTTTATTTTGTAAGGGTCTACTAAAACAAGTGAATGTCTAAAATACAATGCTTGAAGTCCTTTACGTTAGCCTCATGCCTTTTATTTTTAAGGAGGGTGGTAGCCATTTTTCTTCTCTTCTTTGTTGCTTTTCTCATTTGACAGTGAGCCCTCATAGGGCTTCTACTTTCTAGACTGCAGCTATGTTACTAGTTTGTTCAGTAATAATAAGGTTCTTTTGTCTCGAGTGTTTATTTTTAAGGGTCTACTAAAACAAGGGAATGTCTAAAATACGATTCTTGAAGTCCTTTACGTTAGCCTAATGCCTTTTGTTTGTGAGGGCAGTAGCCATTTTTCTTCTCTTCTTTGCTGTATTTTTTTTGTTTGAAACTCTTTTTGTATAGAGTGACAATAAGGTTTCAAAAATATACAAAACTTTGATAATAACAAATAAAAATTAAACAAGGACATAAAGCGGTGAGTAATATGAAGTCCAAATAATAGGTAAAGGTAATTTTTAGGCCAAACTAACTTTTGGCATGTTAAATCGTTGTGGAGAATAAGGGAACTTCTAAACTTAATATATTTTATCAAATTCACATCTCATTTAGGATGACCTCACGATAAGCATTACAACGTAGTTAATTGCACATACCTAAAACAAAATAAAATCTACAAGTGATGTTTTTATGCTAGCCCAACTAAAACATACAATAATGTTCTTAGGCTAGCTCGACGTTTGGTATTGATATCTCCTTGAGAACAACTTGAGAAAAAGGGAATTTTTTTAATCGAGAGGGTAGAATAAAGGGATAATGAGGTTGTCAAAATTCTACATAACTAAGAATTAGTAGTTGTTATCAAGGGTGCAAGAGTATGCCATAAACACTTAAGTTTTTATTTATTTTAATTGTGGACTTTATAGGGAAGTTGTGAATTCAGTACATAATTGTTTGAAATATTCACTCGTTCTTCCCCAATTGCCTACCATTTCTCCTTCGAGTCTTTAAATTTGACCACCAGCTTTGGACATCCAACATTTTTTCATTAACGGGAAATGTTAGTGTTTCCTATCAAATCGTGCATAACAGTTTTCTCAGTATATTCCTTATAACAAAAAAGAGCCATTTCAATAAAATAAATTGACCATCACATTAAAATTTTGCAGTCTTTAATAGCTAAAAATGTGAAAAACTTGTAAACGGGCCTCGGGGTTTAATTGTCAAGGGTATGGTATAAGGAAATGTGCCAAGTTCAAGTTGATCCTATTCCCGAAGGAATAGAATGGAACATGGCTTTTTGAAACATTTTCCCCCAATAGCTTCCATTTATGTGGCAATCAATAACAATGACACAATTATCTTAATGTAACCATTCCTAACATAATAGTTTTTAATGTAACAAGAAAAAAACTTGCTCACATAGCTCTAATAATGGTGTTAAAACAAGGGTGCAAGTGTAAGGAAATGCGTAAGTTTTTATTTGTTTTAATTGTGGTTTTTACAAGGAAGTTATGAATTTATTAGATATTTTTCCAAAATATTTATTTGTCCTCCGATTGCCTACCAATTCCCCCACCAACCTTTAAATTCGACCACCTCTTGTGGACATGGTCTATTGACTTGGAATTTTTGTTTAATTCTAAGAATTATTTACATTTCTATGAATTTTGAAATCAATTCAATTTCATCAATTTTATATACTCTTGCAAATTTTGAATTCTATTTATTTCGGTTTTTACCACAACCTCGTATCAATCAATGAAACTCACCCTTGAAATGGTAAACATTTATATTACACCTTTATCGAAGGTCCACAACCTAAGTATTAATCTCTCATATCAAAACAATATAGTACTTGACTCCACTTCCCTACAAAGTGAACGAAACAAAAATGAGGCTTTCGTCATCGAAAAATCGATAACAAGAATGAGAGGCAAATAAATAAATTAAATAATCAAAGATCACAGTGTCACCATAGCAACAACATAGTGTAACAAAGAACACATGAAATGAACGAAATTTGCTATGATATATTTAAACCACATCACTACAAAAAAACAAGGAATAGTAAATGATGACAATGTAATAAAAAAGAAGCAACAAAAATATGACAAAGTAGAGAAGATGTCGACTAAGGAAACACATACAACATAATAACAAATAAAAACTAAGTCCTCTAAAATCCATATAACTAGTAATTGATCTACTAGTAATAAATACAAACAAGGACTTAATGACTAGTAGCTTAATTTTAAAGGGAATTTAGTAGTCCCTTCCAATGAAAAGGTTTGATTCATTTTAAAGGGAATTAATTTTACAAGTACAAAATTTGGGGTTCAAAAATTGTAGAATATTCTTTAGGATATTGTTACCGAATATTTTTTTCATTTATTTTTATGTAAATATAATAATTATATTATTTTTAATATTAGTTTTTTTAATTCATCTATTAATACCACTAAAAGACACTATATAAATTGATTATTATGATGTGACATACAACATTGAATTTCGACACAATTTATTATAACATGACATCAACCTATATTTTTAAATAACAAAAACTCTACTTGAATGATTTCAAACAATTTGATATCAACTTTTTGGTAACCATACAAATGAATTATTTTAAATTTATGTGGTCTAAACAATAGTATAAAATGTAGAAATACATATATCATGTTCTCATTTTTTCCCCAATTGATTCAATTTACTTTATTTAATAATTGGGTAGGATGAAGATTATTTTCCTCATCCTCCAACCATTTCGATGCATGATACAATTGTCAATTCTTCATTAATTAAGGAGGGACTAGTCACACTACGACTTTCTTGTTCACTTTGTATTATTTAAATTTGAAAGTATTTTTAAGGCTAAACTAGATTACCTTATAAATTGTTTGTAATGTGCATCTCCAAGTTAGTTTTGACCTCATGATAAGCATTTATGCTTGAAGCAATTCTAACTCCTTAGACTAAGAATTTTTGGGGTCAATTCCTAATATTTAACCATCTAACCAAAAGTATTTATTTAAATAAAATAGAGAAATCATAATTTTGTTAATAATTAAAAAAAAATTCTATCTTTTTGTGTAAAAATATTCTATCAAACAATATGAAAGAACAAACCGAGTTTTATTGGCATTTTGGGGCAACGTCAAATTGCAAAAATGTAAACAATGAACCAAATCAAAAATAAATTGTAATGTGAGTGAAAACTACAAAATAATGCGAGTGGTTTATAGAAAGTTTGTAAATTTAGCGAAAATATGTTTTTCTATGAAATTTTTCTTGCCCCCTTTTTAGGTGAAACACTATATACCGCAAAATAATGAGAGTTGTTTATAGAAAGCTTGTAAATTTTGTGAAAATATGTTTTTCTATGAAAATTTTCTTGCCCCCTTTTAAGGTAACACTAGAATATATAAGCAAGTATATGAAGGAATGAAGAAACTCAAATGTCAAGATAAAGTGCTTGTTGGCTTTAGAATGAAAGATGTTATATGTAATGCATTGATAAGGAAAGATTCTATAACAGATTAGCATAGTCAAATCTAGCAAATCATACCCAAATTTAAGTCAAAATCATGTTTTACCTTTTAGAGTGCTTTTTGAGGGATCAATTTTTGCTAATGTTTGGCATTTTTATCCTGACGTTATACACATTCAAAGTTGTTTTTGACAAATTATGCACTTCCGAATTCCAATCAATGACAAAGAAATTATGCCTCGACAAGGTGACCTAGTTTATTGATATTCCTTTAGAATTTTGTGTTGAAATGCCACCTCAAACATGGACCCTTCATTGATAAGAAATGACCTCTACATCAAAATTGTTAATCAAACACTTTGTATTATCCTTTCTATTTAATTCTTGGGGATTTACTTTCCCTAACAAATGCGCTTTACATACTTTTACAACTTGGTGGAGTGGTGCTATATGGAATTAACCACCCTATCAAACACTTGTATTTTCCTTTCTATTTAATTCTTGGGGATTTACTTTCCCTAACAAATGAGCTTTACATACTTTTACAACTTGATGGAGTGGTGCTATATGGAATTAGCCACCCTTAGTCTCTATGTTCATTATCTAATCTCGCCACTATATATAACATATACAACAATGGTGGGAAATATGGTTGCAGAAACTCCACATTGAAGACGAGTTGCAATCTAAGACATTTTGAAATATTGAGATCGAAGGCGTTCTCTTGCACTTGCTTGGTGATAGTGTAGGACTTGTATTCTAGATGTCTAAGTTTCATGTTTGGTCATGTCAATATCACCTTTTTCAAATGTAGTCACACCTTGTCGTAAACTTGATACTAATGTGGTATCATGTTTTGGTTATTATTTTGCTTTTACTTAGTGCTAGTCTTATGTAGAATGCCACGTAAATGCTACAAATATACATTGCACATGTTTAAAAGTTTTTCTTTGGTTGATATTTTTATGCATTAGGAGAATCTTCTTTAGATGCCAAGGTCATGGTTGTGTCAATCAGGGAAATGGTGGAACCTAAGACATACTTGAATGGTGTTGACTATTGTCACATTGTGGAGGTGTCAATTGTAGTTGTGTTGATTGTATGGCATATGTCATCCCATGTGTGTGAATATTTTGAATGGTACAACCCTAGGTGTATTATCATGTGGTTGACTAATCTGTATCAACTCATTTGGTTGTGGATGAAATACAATTTACATTGGTCATTTTGGTATCCACCATGGACCACAATATGTTCAAAACTTGTTGTCTATGTCTAGCACAATGATTTTTTGTAAGATAGAGTGGATATAAACATTATTTGAGAATAATTGTGCAGTGTCATTTGTTGAAATGTCCTTTTTGTAGAGTGTTAGAATTTCCATCTTGAAGAGCTTGTCAATTGTAGCATAGCAAAGTGTGATAATACATTGATGTAAGAAGTCACGACATGAAATTTATTTAAATTGCTTATTAAGGATTGTCACATAGTAATTGTGTGTAGAATCCATGTTTTTTTACGAGTTTGTTAATGGCACATGTGGTACATGACTTGATGTATTTTCCAATGTCCTTCCACATCTTTGTATTGTAGAAATATCTCTTTAAGAGTACTAATCATCTCCACTTCAAAATAACCTACTACTTGATTGTAATGTATTTTCTAGACCATTTTTGACATTCACTTGAGGTAATTCAATGTTGAAAGTCATAAACTTGGTCACATATAACCAATCCTTGATATGTATTCTCTACTTGTCATGATCATTGTTATTATTGATGAAACCTCCTCAAAGTCTCATGTATGAAAGACAAATTTTAACCGAAAAAGGTCCTCAAATGAATCCTTAAATTGTGAAAGATGTCTCTCAAATGTAAAATCCACTTTGCCGTGGTTGTTTCATCAAAGCACAATTAATCACTAGCTCGCCGCCATGGCTAGGGCTCTCTACCATAGTCATCGGCTCGTTAGCGAGGGGGGCTCGCCATCTGCCAACATGGGTGGGGCTCTCCCTTGCGTTGCTTCGCACCAAGATTTCTTGGAACCCACCGCCACCTCTCGCCACCATCAGACAAATTCCCTCGCCTTAGCCTTGCCATTCCTACTCGCAGGGAAGCGGACCCGGAGGAAGAAATTGCTGTTGGTTGGGAGATTCTTGATCTTTGCAAGGGCTTGCCTGGTTCAAGTGGCCGGATGATTAGGATCTGCTGCCTCGGGCAAGTTTTTGTTGCCGCAGCTTGACTATGTATTTTGTTTGTTTTTAGGCGATGCCTTCTTTTTGTACTCTCCTAGGCTCGACCTAGTTTGACTCTCGTTGCTCTAGGCTCGACCTAACTTTGTTTGTGGTTTTGGGCGTGCTCTCATACCGCTTTGACTTTTTTTGTTGAAAGTCATCTTGTATCGTATTGAATTAATATAATATAAGATCCTTTTCATAAAAAAATAAATCTATTAAAAAATGACATGATGACATTATCTAAAATTAGAATGGAAGGAATCTATTTATTATAATAAACTTACTAAATTTGACAATGTAACTCTCAAAAATTAAATTAACCTTCTTTTCCTTGCCGTTTAACATATCTTTTAGTTTAGAATAATATTTTGAATGAAAGTGACAAGAAATTCATGAATAGAAACTTAATTAAAATTAAAAATGAGTTAAAAGTAGAAACTAAAACGTTTACTTCAAACCAATAAATTAGAAAATATAATAATTTTTGAGACAAAATGCAAATTAAATTAAAAAAACAAAAACTTCACTAGTAAAACACAATTGGATTTTGAAAGAGAACAATCTATGATGTTCACAATTAAAAAGTATTCTTTGAAGAAAATGACTAGATTTTTTTTTTTTTTTTTTTGGTGAAGAAACACCTTATAAAAATGTTTATAATTTAATGAAAATTATTATTTTCAAATTCTTCATAGAAATATTTGTTTTGTTTAACTTGTGTATTTAAGCGATTTGTTTTAAATTTGTTAATTTAATTCATAAATATGAGTCAACTTCCTTATTTCTATGATATGTAGGAGAGAAAATTTAGATAATAAAACTTGAAATAGTTTATTGGATCAAGTATTTATATAAAACATTTAGTTTAGTGAATAAAATTAAATATACTTTTAACAATGTATTCTATTTTATAAATCCTTTTGTATTTGTAGTAGCCAATGGTCTAGTTTGTTTTTAGGAGTTTTATGTAAAGAGTAAGAGCACATACTAATAATTGCCAAATGATCATACATCTTTTCCACGTCCCAACTATCTTCTCCTCGTTCTATATAGTGCATATTTCAAGTACACAAGCATCAAGCTTATTTATTTGTGTAGGATTTTGTGAACTCTAATATATATGGTCGACACTCATTTCGTGTTTAATACCTAAAATGGTTGTATTTGAAAATCTTCTAAGTGGTTTTAGGTTATGTTTATAAGTTGGTCAATGTTTATTTCAGTCTCTTAGTCAAATAGATTGTCTCGTGGTATTTTATTGTGTTGTTCAATATTTTTTAAAGTCTTTATTTATCTCAAGTGGTTTAGTAATTAGTTTTAAGATTTTAGGTTATAGTCTTTGTCATCTTTATAAAATAAAGTATTCGATACCACTTTTTTAGGGTTTAGTGTTATAAGTGTTTGTGTTATTTGTTTAGTATTACATTAAATTTTGTATGTTTGTTTTATAGTTTCTATGGTGTTATATGTTGTTTATAACTCAATTCATATTGTAAATATCAAAACTCAAAACTCCTCTTTGTATGGATGTATTATTCGTGAACCCAAGTTCCATTTGAATGAATAAGTAGTGGTTCCACCTTTGGAGGATGAATGTCTAGGAGGTGTTTTAGTGTCCTTGAGTCACTCACTCACGAAGAGGCTACACATTGCAATAACAACACCAAACCAACAATGCCGAGAATGGTGTTAGTAGTAGTGGAAATTGTCTATGTTGTTCGTGATCGTGTCAACAATCAAGAACATATGATACTGAAATGAAGACAATGAGGACTGGTCCTCAATATTTTATCTTCAAGTTTTCTTATGTGTCGTGATATTTGTGTATAACTCGTGTTGTATGAGTGAGGAGATTAGCACTCATTGAAAGTGAATATGTGTATATGAGTACAACAATTATAGTTTCCCATGAGAGGTACTTAATTATGAACTATGTGTATGTTTACATAGGCGTGGAGGATGAACAAACATCTGTTCATACATGGATGGTTGATACGCCCATCCATGAAAGTCCTCTATGATATATATGGAGGTTGGACAAATGTGTCGATCCATGTTCATAGTTCCCATCCATGAAGTGGTTGTTGAGAGGTCAATAGGTTCCCTCTCTACCTTCATTTAGTCTATAGCCCAACGTTCCATTGTTTTTACTAAGGGGGAATCTTTGGGAATAGAATGTTAGTACTTACATTATATTAATGTGCTTAGGGGTGAGATATAAATGTATTTCGTTATGCATTATTAGTGTGAGTGTGTTTGGATGTACGTGAGTTGTAACTCAACAGGATGAGTGTGAGATATTACAAGGATTATGAGGATGAGTAGGAGAGAATAATTTAGACGATAAGTCTTGACTCCTAGTTCATAGTATCAAGCATATATATAAAAAACTCCCAGTTCATTAAATAAAATTAAGCAAACTTTTATTGTGTTAAAATGACAAGAAGCTTTCAAATTAGAAGACCATTTCAACCCATATTTCATCTATTGCTTGTAAGAATTACAGATTAATGATAGTGCAACAATTAGAGGTTGAATGAGATAGTTGACAAATCGATTAGAAATCTCCTTTTTATTGATATTGAGATGGAATTGTTACATATAGGTGGACTAATATTGATTATCGTAGTTTTGTAATTTAATAAAATAAAGAGAATGATGAAACAAATTAAGTCCATATTTACTACTTGAAATGCTTACATGCAAACATTTCAAAACTTATGCATGATTTGGAAAGGTTTATGATCTATGTGGACAATTTCACCTTTGATCAAAATATAGTGCTTGTGTCACCAACATGCTTGAAAATGGCATAGAACAATCTACTTTATGTAAGAGATTTTTGAATTATCTACGAATGTATAACTATGATAGGCCAACCAAGTGCCCATGTTAAAAGAGGATCACATTGAGTGCATAATCTGAAATATCTATATTTGATGTCGAATGGTTCTTGCATATTCAAAAAGACGAGGACCAATAATTAGAAAAGTTAACACATTAGCTCATAAAATGGATATTGTTGTGCTCGGGTGTAAATAAAAATTTCATTCTCTCATTTCATCTCCTAATTCATGAGTCATTTAATATGGGAGAGTCCCAATATGAATTTGTACACGAAGTTGTCTAAATTTGAAAAGTTTTATAGCTCCATTTGGGTTATTTTGTAGGAAAGTCACATACTAGATTCTTTTATGAATCCATATGTACTCCATCCTCGTTAATGATGTAACCCAAATACTTGTTCCTTTGTATGGGAAACAAACATTTCTATAGGGTGACATAGTTTTAAAGAAGTAGTCTATTGAAAACTCATTGAACATGTTGTAAACACTCCTAAATGCATATGTTGTCAAAGGGAAAACCCATAAAAGAGATTGTGAAGCGATAGAGAGCTTTGTTCATCATACTCATGATCATTACATGTGCATTTATAAATTCTAATGACATGCGTAAACACTCAAAAACTCCTTTCTTGTCCTTGAACATTCTATTCAACATCTTTCAACTTGATTGCCACATGTTGATATCAATTTTAGTGAAGAAATATGCACATATATTGATCGAACATATCAACCAAGAGAATCAAGTACATTTTTTTCAAAGTGATTTTGTTTAGTCTTCTATAACCAATATATAGTCTACATGTACTTCAATATTTTTGTGTGTGTTGGACGGACAAAAAGGGGCTAAGTGTTGGGCGTGCGAATTTGTTAGGAAATAAGAGATAAAATATGCGGAATAATCCCTTACAGAATCGCAACAATAGAAACTAATATGCAGAAAATATTACAGATCTCAAATAAAAGTGCAGAATAAATAACACAACATAGAGAGACAAGATTTAACGTGGTTCACCCAATTTGGGCTACGTCCACCAAGAATCACTTGCTCAGATTTTATTACAAGCCTCCACTCTCTCAATACAATACCTAGATCCATTTGGAGCTATGCTCAACAAACTCTACAGAATTCACACCCAAATTCAAAACACATATGTAATACATTTGCTTGTCTATCTATCATATGCATAAGACCATATAAATAGACAACTGCTTAAGTAGTTTTACAAAACCGTGGGTATCAAAACCATGGGAAAAACCCGTCCCATAAACATATGGGTCAAAAATCTCGCCCATATGAGAAGAGCACGTTTCCCAATATGTCCGGTGCATTTTTTCGAGGCCAAAAAAAATTTACGCCTAAATTTTTTTTTTCAGGGGCTGCGCCCCCGAACCTCTACTACCGGGGGCTACCACCCCTGAACCCCGGAAAAGATACATGAAAAGTGTACAGTACTCTTAGTGTACAGTCTTCAACACTTTCACACATGAAAACAACCTCCGCAACCTAACAGAATGTAGGGCACTGGAAGAGCGTGCAACGCTACAATATGGCTGAAGCACCTAGTATCAAGACTAAGTTGTTTCTATTGCTAAGGCTATTTCTGGAGTTAGCATACTGAGCACACAAAGACATGAAGACTTGCGGTCCACGCAAGGGTATTTTGGGAACAAGCATCAACCGATCACCATCCATAGTTTAGGCTAATAATAGGATTTCTACTCATAGTTAACTATAAGAAGTCTATTGTTAGAGCACTTGCATGTTTTACATCCTTTAGTAAAGGCACATGACTATTATTAACATGTGGCCTATTTTGAGATAGTGCATGGGCGGTGAAGGGAAAGTCCCCACCCCTATATATATGTATTGTATTAATTTTTATGATTAAATAAGTGTCAATTATTGTAGAGTTATGTTTTTGGTCTTGTTGCGCACATGACTCATGAAGATACCTTTATAATGTATGAAGATTATGTGTTTTACAATATTTAATACAATGGATCATATTGGCTAGATAATGGTGTTGAACATGATTGAAACTGGTTCTTGTGTGGTAAATCTTGTTATAGTCATTATTTAGTTCATCTTTTATATATTCTAAAATATAGATCTGGTTTATGCACCGTGGATTGTTTACTGTTGGTTATGAATCTGAATACACATATGCAGTCTCATGCTAACATTCTATACAAGAAACTTTAAAGAGGGACATGGTGCCTTTGTGTGCTTCGGGTGAGCGCTCAACTCAGCCGAGTGATGTGTCGGGGCACTGGGTCATTTGATGAATTCTAGGCTACATCATTGGTTCCATTGCCGAGACCTCTTTCTTAGCTATTTTTTCAGGATGTTGCGTGATGAAGACGTACTAGTTGACCTTAGTAAGTGTTGAGGAGTGGATAGTAGATCTGGAATAAGAATACACTCAAAGATTCAACATTGGATCTAAGTTTGACGCTTTTGTAGCGTGGGTTGAGAAAAATCTGTATGACTTCTTATATGAGAGATTCTTTTCTATTTTTCCCATATAGCTATACGAGTGGTTGGTTTCTTATGCGTCTAAAAGGAATTGGAGGTTTCGTACACTTGTCCGGATGCAAGAAGAATTTCAGCCCTCTATGATCTTTGATCTAATTTGGATGCGTTTTGTGGATACTTGGTTCCGTGGTGTTTCGAATAAATATATTTTGGAGTACCCAATCTCCACTTACTCTTATCCAGAGGTAGCTGAGTTTCAATTTTTACGTTATCCCAGGGGATCTTATATGCATGGAATTCCACTAGTGATCAAGATCTTGATGGTAACCTTGAATTTGGAAGAGAAGTTGATGGCTAGCTAAACCCCACCACGCGCGGGCAGGAGTAGATGTGGTGAAGGATGATGGACCTAGCAGCAGAGAGGCAAAAAGAAAAAAGGTGGCTTAAGTTCAATGAGGTGTGTGAGAGGGATTTAGAGAAGCAACGTGAGGTTACAAAACGAATGACGTTGTGGAGAGAGATGGCTCGTGAAGGATTTGGAGCTCACACAGAGTACGTGGAGCCAGAGCATCTGGAACTCCCCCATTTTGGAAAGCATGATAGGGAACCATCATTGACCTCTTATGAGAGTGCGCTAACAGAGACAACATGGGCCGTGAGCGCGCATCTGAATCTACTTGATGACCTAGCCCTTGCGCTTGGTTTTAAAGTTTCTAGTATAACCAGTAGTCAACAAACTTGTTTGGGCTAGTAGAGTAGCAAGAGCTAAAGTTAACTTATCAGAAGGTTTAGGAGTAAATCAAATGGCAAGTACATTTATGGCCGGGAAGACATATTCCTTTTTATTTGGAGGTCCGGTTGGAGGTAACTTTTCAGCTGCATCGTCTACATAGAACACATGCGCACAAAACTTTGGACTCACATTTGGGAGTAGTGAAACTTCGTAGACTATGGGAGTTCAGTTTAGCACCACTGTTGGGACATAAGGTAGTGCATCCTCTGGTTCAATTCCTGTTATAGGGGGAGGATTAGGAGGCATATGTGGCTCGAGATCTAGAAGATCTGGTGGATCTGGAGGCGGAGGTAACACAAGAAGTTTTGGATTTGGTGATGTCACTTTGTCTCCCAATGTATAGGGGAATATAAGATTCTACTTAGCATGTCCATATGTGTGAGATATTGTGGCACACGAAAGGAATTACAACTTTAGAGCGTACGACCTGTTAGTTTGCAACTACGTTGTAGGGACTCGCGCATGTAATGTCGGTATATGAAGTTTGACCCTGATCAACCTTGTGTGGATTATATGATGTTACGATATGATTTCCTTAAAGGATTTTATATCCCTGAGTTCGAGCATAAAAGTATAAGTGTGCTCAAGGATATCAAGCAGGGCACTACTGAGAGTGTCCGGGAATATGATGCTCGTTTCAAAACACTCTTGTCTAAACTATCTTATGATATCCATTCAAGTCAGCTGCACAGTGGTTCGTCGGAGGCCTGATCATGTCTTTTAGGAGGGTGCTCTCACATAAGACTTATACAGACCCGCGCGAGGTGCTTGAAGTAGATTTTCGCACTAAGGCAGTTAGGAGCATAGACATTGGAGTGAGCCCATTCTTGAAAGTTCAAATTGTGGCAATGGCAAAATAGTTGGAGAAACTATCAACCAATACAATACATGAGACACGCACTAGAATTTGGTGCATAGATTGTGAAGTAGAGGGGCATATTAAGGATAGTTGTCCTCATAGATCAGTGCACTCCTTGTTACGAGATTGTGAGATATGTCATTTGGACCATGATGTGAGCCATTTCCCATTATTGCAACGCATGATAAGGAAGAACGTGTCCTGCTACTGTAAGATTTTCCGGTCCACAGTTCACAATATTGAAGATTGTAGGTTGATTTATCAGATCCATGATGCCATTGATATTGGTGTATGATAGAATGGGGTTGCGAATAACTCTAAGGAAAAAGTGAGAAACATTATCATGATCATACTCAAGGGTGTTATGATCATAATGAATGGTGCTTTTAGGGAGGCCGTGGTAGAAGTCGAGGATATCATGGTGGATACCAAATTCACTGGGGACTTTGAGGTCTTACCGCTTACAGAAGAAAACAACTTCCTAACTCTACTTAGGCACCCTTGGTGCTATGCAAATAATGCTGATCTACGGTTGAATAAGGGATATATTAGTTTTGAGAACAAGGACGAATGAGTTATTATCCCTTTGACAGAAGGGAAATATACACCTTATGTTGAGCCCTTAAGTGAAGAAGATCTGAAAAAATTTATGTGTGGACCATTTGAGACCTGGAAGTAATTGAGCCATCTAAGGAAGGAGTTCTCTAGTGGGATGATGCATAGTCCATCAGTGATACTACAAGTATTTCTGTGACAATTTGGAACATGACACCTATGAGACGGTTAGGCACGAGGTAAGAAGCACAATTGCACACGTAAGTATGCCGTGCTGTGTTAGGTGGTTAGGCAACAACCATGCACCTAGGTACAATGGCGAAGGAAACCCTAAGGTATTACTGTGAGCCATGGAAGTACAATGAAAGGATCAGGTAGACAAAAGGAAAATTTTACTTTATAGCCTTCATGGGACAACAACACATTGGTGGATGGTTCATAGGGATAATCTCATAGAATGGAGAGAGGTGAGAATTGCCCTATCAACAAGGTTTCTCAGAAGTAATGAACCTACTCAAATATGTGAATACCATGGTAATAATCCTATTCAGAACCACGTTCAGGATTGTGAGAGACTCTGGACAAAGGGTTAGGAAGCTTTACCACCTTCATTTTGGGTGCAAAAACTTTATTTCCCTTTGCGAGGTTGCGTGCACATGGTATGTTTATTTGGAGTTGAATAGAGAGACTGAAAATTTGTAAGACTTGACTACAGGTATGATCTAGACTTTTGACTACTTCTCTACTAAACCTCCAATGAATGAGGCATTACAGGTTATGAAGTGCTTGACTATGGGAGATAGTGCAAAAGCTGAAGAACTCATTCAGGAGTTACTTGGTGAGTCAGACCTAGAAGCGTGTTTTGAAGAAGTAGATGAGACAAATGTAAAACTGCTTGAGCGTGCTTGCCTAAAGAAGGAGAAAGGAAAGATGGTCTACATAGTGGATGATGAAGAAGTGGAAAATTTGGACATAGATCACTCAGAGGGTACGCACAAGGTCTTAGGTAGTGTGGATGAGAAGGAACACACCTACCATGAACCTATGAAGACGAAGAAAGTGAACATTGGAACAGATGCTAAACCTAAGGAGGCCATAATTGGAGACTACTGGTATGAATATGAAGTGGCTAACATAATTGAGTTATTATGTGATTTCCAGTACCTATTTCCTAGATGCTACCATGAGTTGAAAAGAGTGCATGAATCTTTGGGTGAGATGAAAATTAAATTAAAGGAAGGTGCGCGCTTAGTTAGGAAGATACCTTACAAGATGAACCCTAACCTGCGCATAAAAGTTAAATAAGAAATTGACAAGATGTTGAAATATGGCATCATTGAGTTCATAGAGGAATCAAAGTGGGTTAGCCCTATGGTAATCAACATAAAGAAATATGGAAGAATTAGGATTTGTGTGGACTACATGGAGCTGAATGCTACATGTGTGATTGATCCTTTCCCTACACCATTCACTAAAGAAATACTAGAAGGCTTGCAGGGCATGAAATTTACTCTTTTACATATGGATTTTTTGGGTATCATCAAGTAAGAATTGCTAAAGAAGGTCAAGTGAAGAAAAATTTCACCATTGAATGGGGAAGTTTTGTATACAAAATGATGCCCTTTGGATTGAATAATGCGCATGCAATATTTTCGCACATTTTTGTTCAAGTATTCCAGGATTTTATCCAAAAATTATTGTAGGTTTACTTAGATGATTGGACCGTGTATGGGCTTGTCAAGGATCATTGTAACAATTTGAGGTTAATGTTTGAGAGGTGCAGACAATTAAGCATCTATTTAAATATCAATAAGTGCATATTTGTTACACCTTTTAGAACTTTGCTAGGGCATATCATCTATAAGGAGGGTTTGTTAGTAGATCCAACTAAGGTTGTAGTCATTTTAGGCTTGGAGGAGCCTACTAGTCAGAATAAGGTGCACATATTCTTGGGCCACACAGGGTATTAATTTTTTTATATCAAAAGATATGCCAAGATTACCGTGCCCTTGGAGGAGTTATTAAAGGGTAAAGGCAAGTTCTATTGGGGAGAACCACAACAATGCACATTCGAAGCACTGAAGGAAAGGATTACTACGACACCTATTTTGCGTTTTCCTTCATGGAATATACCTTTTCACGTACATGTGGACGCCTCTATCATGGCCATTGGCGTATTTCTATCTCATCCCGGAGAAGGTATTGTAGATCATCCTATTTGCATTGCTAGTAGAAAGTTGACTCTTGTAGAATCAAATCATACAACCATGGAGTGTGAGGCTTTATCAATGATATAAGTGTTGCATAAGTTCCGACAATACTTTCTAGCAACATATTTTGTTTTCTATACAGATCACATGACATTGAGATACTTGGTGAAGAAGTCCCGTCTTACAAGGGTGCATATGTTGATGGGTTCTATTATTCCAGGAGTTTGACTTTACAGTGGTGGTAAAGCTAGGTAAAAGCAATTCTGGTCTAGATCATTTGTCAAGGATTAAATCAGGAGAGGACACGCAGAGTATTGAAGATACAATACCGGATGCACAGTTATATAGGTTAAACCGTGCGCCCTCGAAATTAGAGGATATTTCTATCTTTTTATGCACAAGTATGATGCTTGAAGGAATGAAGGCCTTGGAAAAGAAACAACTTATAATTCACACCACACCTTTCATGTTGATCAGTTGTGACTTATACAAATTAGGTCGAGATGAAGTATTGTGTCGGTGTGTACTGGAGCATGAGCGAATGACAATCATGGAGGAGGCTCATGGTGGTGGTATTGCAGTGGACACTATGCGGTGACGCCACTTTGCACACAAGATTATACTAGTTGGTTTATGGTGGGAGACCTTGTACAAGGATTGCAAAGAATATTGTAAGGCATGTGATCACTATCAGTGCCTTAGAAAACTTGGGGAGAGGGATGAAATGCCTTTGAGGCCTATTACTAGCACATAACCTTTTGAGAAGTGGGCAATTGACTTTGTGGGTCCTATTTCCCCATTTGTGCACAGAATTGGATCACGCTACATCATCACTTGTACATATTATCTTACAAGGTGCAAGAAGCGACACCTACAAAGGATTGTACATTAGTTACAACAACAAGGTTCTTGTGGGAAAATATTCTTACCAAGTATGGATGTCCTTTAAGTTTGACAAGTGATAGAGGCACTCATTTCCTTAATGAGACTATCAAGATATTATTGGATGAATTTATGGTTGCACACCATAAGAAAACACCCTATCACCCTTAAGAAAATGGGACTGTTTAGGATTTCAACAAGATATTGAGCCCAACTTTGACAAAAATAGTGATGTTGGAAGGAAAGATTGGGATGATAAATTTTATGCTATGCTTTGGGCATATAGAACAACCTACAAATGGTTGAATAAGGAAACACCACTTTCAGTTGGTGTTTGGCGCAAAGCTATTTATGCCTATGGAATAAATGTTACCTTCTTTGCGTATTGCATGCGTAAGAGGTCTAGCTGATGAGAAAACATTGGAAGAAAGAATTGACAAGTTGATACAACTGGATGAGAGGCATGCAATAACACGATGGAGTTAAAAGCAAGCAAAATCTAGGTAGAAGGCATGACATGATAGGCACATTAGGGACAAGAAGCTTGAGGTTGGGCAGGTGGTACTTCTTTATGATTCAAAGTTTGCGCCACCCAAGAAAGCTTAAGGTGCATTGGTTGGGACCGTATGTTATCACTTATATATTTGACTCAAGCGCTTTCAGTTAAAGGTGCTTGATGGAACACGGTTGCTCAGTTACTTCAACAGAGTAGGTTGAAGTCCTACTATAAATAAGCCTTCTTGGTGTTTGTAATAAGGCATTATTTCCATTTAGATTAGATTTCCCTTAATGTATTTCCTTTAGATGTGTTTCCTTCATCGTCGCTATGCTTTGTCAATTTAGTTCAAGTGTTATGTGTAATAAGCGTGCTTGCGTTACATTTGGAAGATAATTACAATCTAAAGTGTTTTCATGCACAGAGGACTGCACATACCCTTAGTGTGGGGTGGATAAAGAAGGTTAGTCTAGTACATAAAATAAATAAAATCATGAGTGACCATAAAGGGAACATGCTTTCAAAAGTAATGAAAAATTTAGGAGAAATTGCTCAAATTTAACACCACGTGTAAGGCAATGAGCACTCAGTATAAAGTAAGGAGGTTGGTGTATTAGAGACTACGAATGTTGGGTCACATTGGATAAAATAATTTGGTGTAAGGAAGTGCGGGTAGAGGAGATATGTGACAGATAAGTAGTGGCGCGAGAAAGTTATGACTGAGGCACAAAAGTTTGAGGCGCGAGAGATTGGAAGTGGGAAAAGAAGCGCAAAACATGCTCAATGGGAATTAATGTCGTGTATGGTGGTAGGTGGAAAAATTAAGGAAGAGGATTTTTGAAACTTTTAATAAATCTGCGTTTGCAACGTCATTTGTTACCTTGCGAGTTTGAAGAAAATTGAGAAGTGCGAAGAAGAGTTGAAGATGATGAGCACTCTGTAGATCAAGTAAACCTATCGAGATTCAAAGCATGTTGTTGAGCATCCAGGCATGGAAGTAGGATTCAACCAGTGGTGTGTGTGCACGATGAGGGGGTGACTTGGGTTTTGTTCACACGACATCTAGGGTTTCATTCACACTTATAGGATCGAAAGGAGCAATGGCACCATGAAGGGCTGCAGCTGTGGAGAAGGAGGTTGACGACCCAACAGAAGAATGGCTAGTTGAAATGTTATACCCGGAAGAGGTGATTGAGGGGTGGCCATGGAAGACAAAAATAACATAGTGTAGGGTTTTGGAAATCAACCACCAAACTGAGAAGTGCATGAAGGAAATTGCAGAACAGAAGTCTATAGGAAAACTAACCGCGGTTGGTGGATGACACTAGGGTTTTGGATGCCTCCATTGAAAAGGTTACTCGACAACGTGGGGGTCATGAAAATTCTAGAATTACCCTATTTTGGGAAGCCTAAGTAGTTGTATCAATGTCTCATGTCGTGCGTGCATGAAGAATTTTTCTACTTCATGGACAAGAGAATGAGGATCATCGCCAAGCTGATTGGGAAGGTGACAGGGTGGCGTGACTCCGACTGGAGATTGCTAGATTTTTATAAGACGATGAGGGAATTGATGTGACGATCGCCATACATCATTATAAGAAGGGGGTCGAGCCTTTAAAGTAACCAACATTATAGACATGGCCACCAGGGTTGTAACACGCTTATCATGGAGCAAGTTGGGTGCCATTGAGTGGTGAAATGAGGTAAATATGTGCTGGTTACATATAGTGCACAAGATGGTAAATAAGACATACTACAACATTGTTGGGTACATTACAAAAATCTTGGTGAATGAGGTGTGCGTCCAGGTAGATAAAGGTTAGAAAATAACTTGGGGTGCCATCTATTATTGATTGTATTTAGTGAAATTGGTGTACCCAACGGACCAAGGGAGAACATCTAGGAGTTTCCATTGGAAAACAAATCCCCAACAAAGAAATATGCTAAGTATAGTCTCATGTGGGGCTATTTCTAATACATATAAGGAGCACTTGGAGAAGTGGTTCAGGAGGCTTAAGTAGGGCATTTGAGGGAGAATGGCGCATTCCACGTGAATTTCCCAAGGTGATAGATGAAGAAGATGAATTTGTGGTTTACCAACACTTTAGCTTAGGGCACTTCCATATAAAGTCTAGGGAGAAAATCACGTGGTGTAAGTTGCCATTCACCTTTACTGCAAGGTACTTTAGCAACTCTGTGAACAAATTCCATGACGTGCGCAAACTCTAGTTTGATGTGGATAAAGTAGACGCATATGTTCACATTCTGTGCAAGACCTATGTATGGCCAGGTAAAGAGGCCTATGTTGAAACAATGGATTCTGACAATGTGGACATTACGCCAGGAGAGTTTGGTTGTAGGAAAAATTGAACCAAAATGCGTGTACATCTATTTGAGGCAAGGTTCAAGGATGGAAAGGTGGTGAAGGGCATAGATATGACACTATTGAAACCTCCGAAGAAGGCGCAGATAGTAGGAACCTCAAGGCAAGTTGCATCGGCACTCCCTATTTAGAAAGATTTAGTGCCTACTGGGTTAGAGATCATCCTGGAGAAGGAAGAACCATAAGACATCACCAGACTGATTCATACAAGGAGAGTTTTGTGGAGAAGGTGCACATCCAGATACACTAGCGCAGGTACTTTGCAACCGGTAAGAAGATCACCACATGTAACTCTTGTGAATAATGAGGAAGAAGAAAGGAGAAAGCACATAAAATATGTTCAAGTAAAGGATAGTGAGGAGGATTCCCATAGCCAAGCACGAAGAATGAGGAGGCCAGTCCAAGTATGGGAGAGCGTAGAGTAGAGGCCACCCCTAGTGTGGAAATGCAGGAGGATGAGGATATTAGAGAGCGAGTAGTCTATGAGACTATAGACCAAAGCATGAGTGTCCATGAACAAATTTCAGGTGAAGGAGAAAGCAGCGCGGTGGAGACACGAAAGTCTTAGTATGCCCCACGTTGAAGGAAGGAGAGAATGAAGAAGAAGTAGACCAGAATGTGGGTGGTACTATGCAACAGGATGTAGGCATTGTGGTACAACAAGATGAGGGCACATCTATTCATGAGGACATTAGGGAACATACAGGTTGACATGAAGATGAAGAGGCAATAGGTACTAGAATTTGGGCTATATGGATGACCCATCAAAAATTATTTGTGCCCGCTTTCAGAGCACTCTTCCCAACAAGAAATTGTATGGATGGGATTGGATGGACCAAAGATGGAAAATATGTGCACTCGCAAGAAACTATCATGGAGTATGCAGACTCACATGGATGAGCCCTATTTTGATGTCTACGAGGAGGCATGTAGTTCAAAGAAGATGAGGAAGGTGCCACATACACACCATATGACCATCAAGCCCATGCAATTTTTAGATGAGCAGGTGAGCAACGCATTGGTTAAAGTGTCAACAGAAGTAGTGTGCCATAATATTAATAAGGCAGAAACAATACGGGCATTGTTGGATGATAAGAAGGATAAAAACATAGGGATCAAGTGACTCACCCAAGAGTGGGATAATGCAGTGGCTGAGGCAAAAATGTTAAGAAGATGGTCGAAAAGATAGCGGATGAGATCTTACAGAAGAGGCTCAATTTTAGGAGAAGGTGCCACGAGATTTTAATTCTAAATTACATTATCTACGCACAATAATTCATCTACCTCTGGAGGAAGGACCAAGTGTGACCTCCCTAAACAAAAGGATGTTGCAGAAGAAGCATCGAGGGCCAAGGCTTCAATTGCAAGGAAGATATCTAGCTATGAGGATGTTTTTTGCAAGCCTTAAAGGATGAAATGAAGAAGGCATATTTGGTGTTGGCCATGTGTACATCTCCGATAACTTAGTATAGGAAAGAATGAAAGCAGAGGAAAATGAAGTTCTGCATAGACATCAAAAGATGAAACACGCAAGTGCACAGAATGAGTTACCCTAGTAGAAATGAAGTGCAATGCATTAGATGCTACAAGGAAACAACATATGGATCGAATCAAGAGCATTGGGAAGCTCATTGCCACAAAGATGGATGTCATGGAAGGGATGGTCTCAGGTATGGCCAACATCCTTAGAATTTTGAAGAGTGAGGGTGGAAACATGACTCTAGATGAGTTAGATGGCATCGTTGTGGACATCCTTGATAAGACAAATGCAACGCTTAAGGACTAGTATGAGTTTGAAGGGGAAATTCAAAGTGAATATCTAGAATTCATTCTAGAAGAAGAAAAAGGGTACATAATAAGATGACTCAACGTATTATTTATTCTTTATTCTTTCATTCATTATCCTATATTCTTTGGAATGACAAGGTGATTACCCATTTCAAGGCAGCAATCCATTTTAGTGTGGGGTAATGTTGGATGGAAAAAAGGGGCTAAGTGTTGGGCGCGTGAATGTAGGGCGTTGGAAGAGCACGCGACACTACAATATGGCTGAAGCGCCTAGGATTAGGACTTAGCCATTTTTGTTGTTAAGGTTATTTTTGGAGTTAGCGTGTTGAGCACACAAAGACATGAAGACTTGCGGTCCATGCAAGGGTATTTTGGGAACAAGCATCAACCGATCACCATGCATAGTTTAGGCTAATAATAGGATTTCTACTCATAGTTAACTATAAGAAGTCTATTGTTAGAGCACTTGCATGTTTTACATCCTTTTGTAAAGGCACATGACTATTATTAACATGTGGCCTATTTTGAGATAGTGCATGGGCGGTGAAGGGAAATTCCCCACCCCTATATATATGTATTAATTTTACGATTAAATAAGTGTCAATTATTGTAGAGTTATGTTGTTGGTCTTGTTGCGCGCATGACTCATGAAGATACCTTTATAATGTATGAAGATTATGTGTTTTACAATATTTAATACAATGGATCATATTGGCTAGATAATGGTGTTGAACATGATAAGCTGGTTCTTGTGTGGTAAATCTTGTTATAGTCATTATTTAGTTCATCTTTTATATATTCTAAAATATAGATCTGGTTTATGCACCAAGTGGACACTGTTTATTGTTGGTTATGAATCGAATACACATATGCGATCTCATGCTAACATTCTATACAAGAAACTTTAAAGAAGGACCTAGTGAATCAATGATATACGATTAATTATTTAGGGTTAATAAGGTAATGACCAAAAGTTTTCATCGAAAACACCCTAATGAAAAATAAACAATTATTTTGTTTTAAGTTATCACACACAACATTCTAATTATCGATACCAAAGTGAAGATCCATGGAAAAAAATTTAGTTACTCACACAATCAATGGACCAACCACAACAAAAGAAAAATCCATTTGAACCAATAACTAAGATTATCACACAAGCCATTTTCATGATTTGCATGTTATCACTCACACATATTATACACGATCCCTTATGACTTATTTTACAGATAATTAGTACATAATGTAGGGAATTGGTAAACCGACTTAAAATCTAGTCCACTCACATGAGGAATTAACAAGGCACTTACGATAATCATGTTGATTCACCGTTTTCTTTATGGATTTGGAAAAAGCGGATAAGGGTATGGGCCTAAGAGGAATACTGTTGTGATGGTCGGTTGGAGGTTATGCACGCATTATCGACTTCTTAATCCAATGCTGATTGTGTGATCTTCCTTTTGGCTAGGAGGAACTACCCGGAATACACAACAAGACCACAAAAGAGAGTTAAACAATATATGCGGTGATCTTCCTAGCATGTGCTAGATCTAGGAAGTGTGGTACTTCCTTGGTGTCGATCAACCCACTATTTAATACAACTTAATGCAAGAGATGGCGTAGATAAATAAAATCCTACTATAGCTGATATGATTTAGTTATCTCATCTGAATACAATAAGAAAATATAATCTAACGAGGCTAGGTTATGATCGGATCTAGGAGTGGGTAGGTAGTCAAGGTACTAGAATAGGTTTGGATCGGATCACGGGTAGCTTGGGTCATTTGGATGTAGGTTATTAGGTTTTGTTATTGGCGGGATTACTTAAAGACGAGAGACCGATGTCGGTGAGGTATGAGCAGCGACGGTTAAGAGGAAACCATCGGCGATTGAGTCAAGATGGTAGAAATTCAATAAAATGGGATTTGGGGTTTATCCGAGATTGAATAGAGATGTAAAGAGGAATAGTTAGGTTTGTGGAGGTGTTTGGGATACTAAGAGTTATGTAGGAATAAAGTATAAGTGATTAAATGATTAAAAGATTTGATGGCAGAGATGAGGTTCCATAGCATGAGCCTGAGTTATGGAGAGATGTACGCAACCTATTCCTGAGGAGATGAGGCTAGTGGTCTTAATTATGGAGGCAAAGTGTGTTATTTTGCACTACAGATGTGGAGGGTGGGAGATTCCCACGGGAAATGATGGGGGTTCTCCATGATATGATGGAGGATAGGACCCAGTTTTCTTGGGTACCAACATACTTGGTGCAGCTATACAGGGAGCTATGGGCCTATAGGTGGTTGTGGAGGTTCAGCTTGTGTTACACCTTCTCTTACATTGTAGGGCATACGAGCACATCATATGTGTGTGTCCAGTTGGTATGCCTTGACCGGATGCATTCAAGGTGGGCTTTGTTCAAGTTGGCTACATGCGTTGGGTACCTATTGTTGGAGAGAGTAGGGATGTTAGGGCTACTCATGACGTGGCATATTATAGGTGGGTGTTGGAGGGATTATCTAGTGTTGAAATAATTTGGAGGTCATATGTTGGCTTCCCTTCATACAAGAAGATGGAGGTGGAGATGGACAAGTTAGAACTACTCGGGTGGATATAGGGACGCCATGCCGGTGAGCACGAGATGATACCTATAGATAGGGTCAGACGACATTTTGGGCTGCCATAAGATGTACCACCACCGTTCACTCATTATAGGAGGGATGACGTGGAGAGGCCTATTCCTCTACCACAGCCAACAAAGTGCCTACCGTAGGTAGGAGGAGCAGTCGTGGACCGGTGGATTGATGATCTTTGGGGTTACATATAGGTATAGGAAGTGGTGGGCAGTCCAACTACGAGTAACACCACCTAGGCCAAGGCAACCAGACTTGGATACCCTTATAGTTCAGAGGAACACGTTGTAGGGGTAGGTTGCTACCCTACAGGCCCAACTTATAGGTTTACAAGGGCAGTTGATAGGGTCCAAGGCATAGGTGGCCACATTATAGGCACAAGTGGCAACTTTATAGGCCCAAATTTCCTAGGGACAAGCACCCTTAGATGGTGGAGATGGAGAGGGGGGACATGTTTCCACCCTACATGCATAGGTAGTAGGGTTGTAGGTCTAATTGGCCTTTGCACGAGCCCAAGGTGCATCACATGAACCGAGTACAGGTCACGGACATGGCTCCATGGTACAGTAGCAGTGGAGCGAGTCGGGGACATGGTTTCATCATACAAGTAGCAACGGAATAGGGTCCCATGGTACAGGTACATGGTCCAAGATTGATGGAGCCACGCGACAGCAGTCTGCACCGATGGCGAGGTTTAGGGATGCCACGAGCGAGGTGTCATATTATCGGGACCATCGACTACGCGCGGGGATAAATGTCCCCTTGTATATGCAAAGTATAGAGCGTAGCGAGGACTCGAGTTGGTGGACCAGGTCTCACACGCATAGTGTAGAGAGTACAAGGGGCTGGAAAGTCCACAGACAGGGTCAGGGAGAGGCGACTAGCTCATGGAGGCCAGACCCAGCTGCAGGTCATGCAACGATGAGGGCTAGACCTGTACAGGGAAGAGAGATGGCGACAGGGTGGCACAGGGGCAGAGGAGGAGAAGATAGATGAGATTGACATGGACATTAGGTGGGGTGATGATTAGTCACCCTATATGTTCACGATACAGAAATTTGTATATGTTGATTTGTATCGGCTTGTGTGCCGAAGATAGCGAGGATGTATATGAGAGTTTTTGATATTTTGATTATTATATCGGCCTGCGAGCTGAAGATGGTGAGGCTATATATGAGAGATTGATATACATGTATGTATTTGTATTTGTGTACATATGTATTGATTTTTCTTCTGTGCACATATGTATGGACACACATATTCTGATGATTTTTATATAGAGATGGTGATATTCATGGTATGATGTTGTATTTATGTGTGTAATTTCCAATGTTATTATTTATATGATGGAAACTAGGTGGATTAGGCATGGTGGAGTCAGGTCGGTTTAGGCATGATGGAGTCTTGTTTTTAATTTTGATTTAATGTCCAAGTTATTGGTAACATGGGAAATAAATGATGAGTTATATGTATGTTATGGTGTAGATTTCCAAAATCTTTGATATTATGGAAATGTGAAATGATTGATTGGATGTTTTTATGATGTGATAACATGGTAGATATGTATGTTTGTAATAATTTCCAAGTGTTGTAGAAAATGGAGGAAAATAGGTTAGGGTAAAGAGTGGTCGAGCTAGCCTCCAAGGGCCCCATGCCTCGGGAGTACTTTGCCTACATAGCCTCAACGAAAAGGGCCTCAGGATGATGTAGTTCTCCCATAAGGTAGGAAATAATGTGATGAGGTAAAGGAATGGGTTGGTAGGTTTTAGGTATGATTGAGTGTAGGTCATAAGCATGGTTGAGTCATTCAAATGTAGGTGTTGATGGTCTGGTCTTGTATAGGATAATCAATAAGTAATGAGGAAGGTGAATGTTAAGAGGTGGTAAAAGAACCGCTTAATTGATAAGAACCCTAATGAGTCTACCATACCCAAGATGGGCTTATGAATGTAAGACCCTAAAGGCGTTGCATAATGAACTATTCTAAGGGTGAAGAAAGTCACATGATCACGAAATGTCACAGTTGTGGAAATTCCCTTGAGCAGATAGAACATGTTTGGTTGGGTGAAAAGTCAATGAGATGAAAATAGGTGGTTTAGCATAACTTAGTGTATGATAACATGTTTACCTAGCAAGAAACCCATGATCAAAAATAGGCAAGTCCATGATGAAAAAGTTATCATTTTCTTCATTTTTTTGGATAGACTGATCGATGTGGGAAGTCTATATGGGATGAGTATATTATCTCCTTGATTTCTTCGTGATGTTGATCAATGCGGGAAGCTTCTAAATATTTTATTGTATTTTTGCAATGACTTTATATAGCTGTCCTTTAAGGGAGCAATCTATTTATAACAGTGAGATAGAGAGAAGATATGTACCTTTTTGAGGGGTCAAATTTTGCTGGAAGTTTGACTCAAGGAGTCGAATCCAATTTTATTTTTGGATGTTTAAGTCATGGACAAAGAATATATAGGAAGATTAGGTTCTTGTTTAGAAGACAAAACCATAACACACAAAGGTTAACTATGAAAGAGGTGGTTTCAAGTGATGAGCGACCATATGATTCCATCTTTAAAAAGATGAAAAGTATCCATGAGAATCATGCTATGAGTAGAGCTATGGTACTCATATTGAAGATAAAGCGAGAAAGGTGACAGTAATCACATGATTCTTGTTTAGTCACCGATCCTAAAAAATGGGTAATATGGAAGGTGAACAACGCTCAAGAGATGAGCGGTCAATTAATAACAAGTGATATAGGACTTGATGTCAAAAATAAAATGGTTTGAAGATGCTGTGAGGCATTGAGGGCTTAGGTTTGGGTTTACCTTCAAGTGAAGATAAGCGATAAACACCTAATCCATAGGCATGGGTAATAATATAAGGTCCAGAAGCCAATTAGGAGAAAATTTGCCCGTTTACTTTTCTCTTCTTTGGTTACATGTTGATTTTTGTTTGTGGACATGTTTGTCGTAGGCACGCTTGATACGTTTTTAGTAGATTTGGAGATGGTAAAGAGCATTAAGATGATGTTCATTCAATAACTCAAGTTGTGATAAATGGTCTTGGTGAAAATCATCATTGTTGAGCATGTCTTGTAGTGAGATGCGGAGAGATGGAATATGAATTTTGAGAGGCAAGACAACCTCGGTACCATAGACCGAGAAAAGATGTGGCAACAGTTGAAGTGCGAATACTATTACGATAAGTCCACAATGCGAAAGGAATGTGCGTATGCCAATCCTTGCCAATATCGTCAACTAATTCCATAAGAATTTTGTTCAAGGTTTTATTGGTTGATTTTCTTGGCCATTGGTTTGTGGGTAATAAGGTTAAGAGAAACTCAGTTGAATGCCAAAAGAATCACAAAGATTTCGTAGGGTTTTGTTTTTGAATTGCTTGCCATTATTAGTGATGAGGTGGTGAGGAACACCAAAGTGACAAATGATGTGGTGGTTGATGAATTCACATATTTTCTCAACTTTTGTAGAAATGAGGGGAATGACTTCTACCCATTTAGTTTAATATTTAGTAGTGGTTATAATCCATTGATGGCATTGTGAGGAATGGGGATTGATCTCTCTCGACAAAATCCAAGCCCCATTGAGAGAAAGGCTAAAGGTCTCGTGCGACCTGTAAGGCATGACTAGGTGTGTGATGAAGATTAACATGTTGTTGGCATTTCACACAACGTTCGACATAGTCACAACAGTCATGGTTTAGGATTGGCCAATAATAGCCAAGGCGAAGAATGCATTTAGTGACAGCTAAACCATTGAAGTGACCTCCACAAATTCCATCGTGAACTTCCTTGATGGTGTAGGGAATTTCAGAACTTGTAAGGCATCATAAGAGAATACCATCAAAGCTGCACTTATAAAGGAGACCACCCATGATGACATAGCGAGAGACACTTTTAAGAAAGGCACGTTGTCCATTACGAGTGAGATCGGGAGGTAGAATGGAAAGGGAAAGATAGTCTGCAAATTGCTTATACCAAAGGTCACATGGGTTAGGTGCAACGGTTTTGACGGAGTGGACCTCACGAGGTAAATAAGAGGGTGATTGTAACCTTTATATTGTGACAAGGATTTTAGAGTCAACAAGAGAAGTGGGTATATGAGAAGCCAGGTAGGCCATGGTATCCACAAATTTATTGGTAGAACGTGGGGTGGTTTGAAGTTCATAACGGTCAAAGGTAGTCAAAAGTATGTCTACATGATGCTTGTACTTTTGCAGTATTTCATTATGACACTTTGGTATATACCATCGAATTGATTTACAACCAAGCTGGGAATCACCAAAGATATTAATTGACTT